>OZ004701.1:7180123-8380123 GCA_963924545.1 Pogonocherus hispidulus
CAGGTGCAAGAGTTTGCAATTTCAAAATATTTTACATACATATTTAACGATATTTTTAAACCTGCAATTTTATGACGCAAAAGATGAACTTCGGAAAATATTTTGTATTTGATTTCTCTACTTCAAGCCCACGTGTATGTTTGTTGTGGAAAACTAACGTCGAAACATTTATATTTAATAAATTATTTCATTCTTATCGCCGTGCCTCCAATCTTACTTCTTGTTATTACCGCACTATTTTGTGTTGAAATAATGATTTATATTTATTTAGGTTCTGTTTGCGCAAGTGTTATTTATCTTTAGATGAAATAAAATCAACATTCAATAGGTGTACGTACAAGAATATGAAACATTTGATATTATTTTGGATTAAACAGTACGCGGCGCCATTCAATAGTAGGTATATATACTTTTAAAGATTACAGAAATTTATTGAAAATAGTGACGATTACTCTTTATTATCTCCTAAGATATGATACAGAAGCAATGATTATGTATTCAAATTACATACGGGTATTCCTGAATGTCATGTCTATACTGTAAGAGCTAATTCCTTGTCCAATTTTATAACTAAGGGTCCAAGTAAACGTGTGTCAAGGTTTTTATAAAAAATAGTTTTTTTTATTAATATCTTGAAAACTCTTTCGTCGATTTGGATGAAACTTGGTACGTTTACTTTAAAGTAGTAAGGGGCTTAATTCAACGTGAAAAGATTAAAATTGTTGGCCCAGTGGCGCCCAGGAGGATAACCTATAGTTGCCCTCAACTACCGGGATATCAAAAATTATCTTGGTTAAGGGTGATTGTGGAATGTAAAACGTGTGTCTTACTTTAAATTTGAAATAATTATGTCACTGTCACACTGACATCATCAATAACCTACAAATTTCATACCTATTTATTTCAGTTGTAAAACAATAATGAACTACAAATTATGAAATAACGGTTTTAGTAACAAGAAAAACTGAATTACAGTAATTGTTGGAAATGTCCCCCGTTATTTGTTCGATGCACAAGTTGACGCGCCTCCTCATGCTGTGAAAAGCGTTTTGCAGCATTTCTGGCGTTATGGTTGCACATTGCTGAACAATTATTTGTTGCAGTTCTTGCAAATTATTTACCGGAGCTGCGAAAATCTTGTTTTTTAAGTAAGGAAATATAAAATAGTCCATAAATGTCAAACAAGGTGATCTCGGAGGAAACTCAACTTCTGTATGCAAACTTATCAGCCTGTCATCAAAAAACTCGCGGAGGAAAGCAATATTTTCTCGTGTAGTATGTGCTGTTGCACCGTCATGCTGGAAATAACCGTACCGAAGTTCATCATCGTTTAACTGTTGCACAAATTCAGCCAAAAAGTTGTGTCTGTACCTTTCTGCGTTGACGGTGAAATCGAAAAAAATTGGCCCAGTTATTCTTCTGCGAGAAACTGCCATCCAAACACCAATTTTTTGAGCATGTAGTGGCGATTCAGTAAAAACATGAGGGTTATCATTGCTCCACATATTTTGAGAATTGATGTATCCCGAAAGGTGGAACCACGCTTCGTCAGAAAAAAAAGTTAAGTCCAGAAGATCATCATTCATTAAATTATTGACAAACCAATGGAAGTAAGCAAGGCGTCTGGGGTGGTCTGCGGGCAGAAGAGCTTGATGTGCTTGCATCTTATTTGGATGCATGTTCAAGTCTTTCTTTAAAATCTTATGACATGTTCCATAAGAAAGTCCAATCTCCTGAGAAACACGTTTCAAAGGTTTTGCAGGCTCCTCTTCCATACGTTGACGAACGTCATTGACAACTTCTTCTGTACGAACTCTTAGTCTACCAGCACCTTTTTTATGAGTCACACAACAAGGCACGCATAAAAATTGTCCAAACACAAACGTTGACTGTATTGCCAATTTCCGTTAACTAGCGCACCCGTTCGAAAATAGGCTTCAATCATGAAAATTTTGTGCTGTGTGGTAAGAGCTTTTCATTCAAAAACTGGATTAGAAAATTTCAGCACAATGACTTGACAGATTCTGACACAACAAAACATATTCAAAAATTTAAAGTAAGACACACGTTTTACATTCCACAACCACCCTTGACCAAGATAATTTTTGATATCCCGGTATAACCAAAGGTATAGTTGATTTATATGAACACCCGATACCAAATATTAAATCAAAAGAACTAAGAACTAATTTAATTTTTGTTCGTATTAAAGTTTTGGTTATAATTACAAAATAAAATTTGAGTATTAAATATTTACGTTATAAGTAATATCAAAATTACAAAATTAGTGAACAAAATACATAATATATCCAATTCAGTTAGATATTTAATTCCCTGTATTCAAAAATAAACCAAAAACTATACCTATATATTACCAATCCTTTTTCCAATGTATAAGAGCAAAGAACTGACTACAAATACAACCTTGTGGAAGGTCACAAACCTATTACCTAGAATAAAGCAGTTGAAATAATAATAAGTCAAGGATGTAGTGTTTCTACAACTTAGCCAAAATGCTGTATCAATAAATCAAAAGATACGCCACATGCATGTTTTTAACTAAAGAATTTATGCTCGTTCCAAAAATATTAAAATATCAACCATAAGAAATATTGTATATAAAATCTGCAACAAAACATCCTGTATACAGAGCCCTAATCCATATATATTAAAACGCGTCGATTCTGTCTCGCTCTAAATTCCGTCGCCGAATCCACAAAGTTTCAAAGCTATCTCCTCCGAGGGGCGATCGCGAAACGATCCCCGCGGGCGACAGAAGGTCGCCCCCAACCTTTCTCCAATGCGTAGGGTTATTTTTGTCCCGTTTCCTACGCGTTTTCCCAATTTAAACGCCTTTTCAAAAAACCTCTGCATAATTTTCGTCGATCGCCGTTCGGCGACAGAGATACGGCTAGCACCGGCGTTTGTCCTCGCGCCTAATGGCCCCGTCACGCCTGCCGAAATCCCGACTTTTCGCGGGACTCCCTAGACCCTTTTTCTAATTTTACGGCTTGGAGAACCGCTTCACGCGAAAGTTTCGTCCTTTCTCTAATCCTTTGAGATTTTTTTTCGAGACCGTACGTCGATTCCTTCTTCGTCTATTTCGTCTTCGAAAATCTCGAGTCGCGTCCGTCTCAACTTCTTTCTCATTTTATCTACCGATGTGAGATCGCACTAACGAGACAAGCACCTCCCACGAAAACTGTCAAATTAATTAAACTTCAGATAGGTTATTTTCCTACGAGAAATATTGCTAACGGAATCAATAGTATTCCCTGCCAAACACTTCTGATTACCAAAATACTGAAGCGAAATGCTTTTTCAATTAGAAAATCGGTAAAAATTATTTTTTCAGGTTGACACGTACAGTTTACATACTTAAACATCTCAAGGTAAACATTTGACAGCAGGCGTGGTAGCGCAACGGGAAAGTGGTAGGATTCAAAACTTCATAATGCTGATTTCATGAGTTCGAGTCACGCTGGAGGAAAACTTTTTTTTTTAAATTTTAATTCCAATTATTTATTAGTATTAGTATTTAGTTATTCTGTTTCATTATCCGTAGCTTTTATTCTTTCTGCACGTAAAGTTTGGAATTAATTCGTTCATTTTGGGAGTCTGTTAAATTATTCATTTTAGCTTACAAAAGTAAATATCTCCAATATTTTTGGTCAAATTGATAAAAGTGATAATAATGTTTACTTAAAAATAAATTCTATTTTTAGTACTTAAAAAATTATGATGTTTTACCATCAACAATAGGCCGTAGGTCTGGACCCCCGGTAGGGCTAGAAATGGGAACGAAAATCGCGAGAGCGATTTTCTCCCATTTCTAGTGATATATTAAGTTCCGCATTTACTTTTTTCTGAACGTGACGTACAGTTCGTCCCCACTTAGACTAAGTGGTCTAAGGTTCCCATGGTTTACATGCCCGCAATACAGACAACATATATTTATTTTAGATACTCGGATTGGGATATGTATTACCATTGCTACAACGTAATGGCTGCTCTAATCAAACATTGCATAACATTTGATGTAAACTCAGGTTTCGTCGACCCTGCTCTTCTACGAATGTCCTACATTCCTGTTAGATAACCCACTTGTATTGATTACTCACTAACTAGTTCTCTTTTAGGATATCACAATTCCACAGGAAGTGACAGAAATGTTATGAAATTGGGTATATCAACTTACATCACGTCGATAAGCAACATCAGTTTTGTGGACAAAGACGGTCAACCAATAACTGATAACGCTAAGTACACTTTAGTCAAGGAGTCCTTGACAGAAAACAATATTTCAGATCAGGAGAGGGAGATCGATGTTGAGTTTTACAACGTGTCGGTAAAACCTGAGTATGCTGTAATTCAAGGAAAAGATTCGGAAGGTATTATGAGATAGTAGATAGGTAACTAATAATTTAAAGACAATATACCGGGATATTAAAAATTATCTTGGTCAAGGGTGGTTGTGGAATTTAAAACGTGTGTCTTACTTTAAATTTGAAATAATTATGTCACTGTCACATTGACATCATCAATAACCTACAAATTTCATACCTATTTATTTCAGTTGTAAAACAATAATGAACTACAAATTATGAAATAACGGTTTTAGTAACAAGAAAAACTAAATTACAGTAATTGTTGGAAATGTCCCCCGTTTTGTTCGATGCACAAGTTGACGCGCCTCCTCATGCTGTGAAAAGCGTTTTGCAGCATTTCTGGCGTTATGGTTGCACATTGCTGAACAATTCTTTGTTGCAGTTCTTGCAAATTATTTACCGGAGTTGCGAAAATCTTGTTTTTTAAGTAAGGAAATATAAAATACTCCATAATTGTCAAACAAGGTGATCTCGGAGGAAACTCAACTTCTGTATGCAAACTTATCAGCCGCTCATCAAAAAACTCGCGGAGGAAAGCAATATTTTCTCATGTAGTATGTGCTGTTGCACCGTCATGCTGGAAATAACCGTACCGAAGTTCATCATCGTTTAACTGTTGTACAAATTCAGCCAAAAAGTTGTGTCTGTACCTTTCTGCGTTGACGGTGAAATCGAAAAAAATTGGCCCAATTATTCTTCTGCGAGAAACTGCCATCCAAAAACCAATTTTTTGAGCATGTAGTGGCGATTCAGTAAAAACATGAGGGTTATCATTGCTCCACATTCGCATATTTTGAGAATTGATGTATCCCGAAAGGTGGAACCACGCTACGTCAGAAAAAAAAGTCAAGTCCAGAAGATCGTCATTCATTAAATTATTGACAAACCAATGGCAGTAAGCAAGGCGTCTGGGGTGGTCTGTGGGCAGAAGAGCTTGATGTGCTTGCATCTTATATGGATGCATGTTCAAGCCTTTCTTTAAAATCTTATGACATGTTCCATAAGAAAGTCCAATTTCCTGAGAAAGACGTTTCAAAGGTTTTGCAGGCTCCTCTTCCATACGTTGCCGAACGTCATTGACAACTTCTTCTGTACGAACTCTTGGTCTACCAGCACCTTTTTTATGAATCACACAATAAGTTTCGCGAAACACTTCAACACAAGTTGTAAGGCATGCATAAAAATGGTCCGGTAATATTGCCACGTTTGGGAAGTGCTCTCGAAAATTGTCCAAACACAAACGTTGACTGTATTGCCAATTTCCATTAACTAGCGCACCCGTTCGAAAATAGGCTTCAATCATGAAAATTTTGTGCTGTGTGGTAAGAGGCATGATTCAAAAACTGGATTAGAAAATTTCAGCACAATGACTTGACAGATTCTGACACAACAAAACATATTCAAAAATTTAAAGTAAGACACACATTTTACATTCCACAACCACCCTTGACCAAGATAATTTTTGATATCCCGGTATAATCATGATTTAAAAAATTATGTAATGAAAACTCTAGTTTTTTGCTTATTTCTCAATTGACATGCCGGCTCTCCTGTGCGAGAGATGAGAGTTTCTGAATAAAATTTAAAAACAAATTTTGAAAGTATAAAAGTGGAAAATAAATTTAATAAATAGTAAATGATAAGTTATATTACATATTATTAATAATGAACGACTCTTACCGAAATTTTGGACAAATTGAGCGCCACAAAACATAAATTAAGGTAATATTTATCAAAAAACCGGTAAGATCAACAAATACATAAACAATCAATACAAACTGACAGCTGACAAACGTCACAGGATCCTAACCTAGAATCCGCAACAGGATAAACTTAAAATTGGTTAAATGTTTTTAATTTTAAATGACGAAGGTATAAATAAAAGAAAAATTTAGTCTTGTTTAATAATTTCTAAAATATTAATTCAAACAAATGTTTTATTAATAAAAAAATTAACCCTGAAGTTTAATGATTATTATACCGGGTGTAAACGGATCTATTAGACAAGCCATAACTTCTAGAGTATTGGATGTATCAAAATGAGATTTGGTATAGGTAAATGGTAGAGGAAGAGGAAAGTTTTTGCATATTTTTCACGTTTAGGTTACTTCCGGTTTTACCGGAAATGGATTAAATTTTGAATTTTTAAATGGAACACCCTGTATATTTTTACATATTTGAATTTCTGAGACAATTTTGGACTAGAAAATGACATTTTAAAAAGTTTTTTCGCCTACTTGATTTTTTTAGAGCCATTTTTAATATTGCATCTAGGTGGCCATGATTGAGCGCAAACTAATCTGAAGGCCTTAGATGATGTCAGAAAAATGTAATCGCAAAGTTTTAGTGATTAGTATGATAGATAGGAATGAGACAAGTTGGCAAAATTACTTTTTTATATCTAACTATTTTTTTTCAAATGGCAACACTTTTTAGACAAGCACTTTTTAAAAAGGGATTTTTTTGCGAATCCAACGATACTAAATTCATTGTGATTGGATTAAAAATAATCTCATAAAATACATTTACTTCAGTGAAGTTTTTAATAAATTCGTATACGAGTATTATACTTTAAAAGTTTTAATGTCATTTTCTAGTCTAAAATTGTCTCAGAAATTCAAATATGTAAAAATATACAGGGTGTTCCATTTAAAAATTCAAAATTGAAGCCATTTCCGGTGAAACCGGAAGTAACCTAAACGTGAAAAATATGCAAAAACTTTCCTCTTCCTCTACCATTTACCTATACCAAATCTCATTTTGATACATCCAATACTCTAGAAGTTATGGCTTGTCTAATATATCCGTTGACACCCGGTATTTTATGTTATAGATACACTGTCTAAAACCCCTTCAAGCTTATTTCTTTATATAGAACTTAAGGATGATTAAAAGTTTCCTGATTGATTGAAAAAATATGTTCCTTTCAGGTAACGAGTTTTCTCGTCTGACGTACGTTAGTTCGTATACTTCAAACGATATTTTCCCGCAACAAACACTAAGTATCGAAGTTGGAGCTGGGTCAGAGTTAATTACAACAGGGGGAAAATTTCCGGTAATATTATTTGAGGTAACTAATCAGAAGAGCACTGCAGTTGACGTCAGATTTACCTGTAAAGATGACAAATCCATTTTGCGCTTCCTGTGGCCTTACAGGTAAGTGTTTTTATCAAAGTTGTGGTAAACTACATTTTAAATTAGATTTATTGATTTTATAATACCTATTCGTGTAAAAAAACAGCAGGTTGAAAATACATTAACTTTAAATATTAATCACATTTATACAGAGAAGGTTAAAATGTTTTCGATCATAGACGAATGAATACCAGGCCAATTTACAATTTCCCAAATGTCGCAGTAGCCCTCGTGGGATAGAAATGTGAACTAAAAATTAAATCAGATGTGTCAAAACTCGAAACATTTTTAACGTTCCCAATTTTCATTATAAATTGTTAAATTTGTGTAATTTTGTTGAGACACAATGATAGTCTACTTCAATCAAAAATAGTACCTATAATATATTTATATACTTAACTTTTATAACTTAACTATTTATAACTTTTATTATGTTTTATGATGCAATTCTAAAAACTAAAAGAAAGCAAACAAAGGCGGAGATTGCGGTCTTCCCACATCTTTTCCTATGATCCAACATTTTTTAACCTCTGTGTATATTATTCTTAAATGATAGCATATTAGTTTGAAACATGTTTGCTTTTTAAAACTGTAATAATTAATGTTATTGTAACTTTTTTAAATATAGCTATCCATATTACACACCACACACAAGAATCTTTCGTATTCAATTCATTGTATTCAAACTCGTATTCAATACGAGTCAATACTGACTAATATTTAGTTAATTACTTGACCTTGATGTACAAATTTCTTGTGTAACCTAGGGGTCATTGGCCTTTAACCTTAAGGGTCACTGACCTTAATTTTATGACTCATGTCCTTTTCAGTTGAAGTCAGATTATCAGTTCAAATAACGCCCCAATGATTGAAATTCAGTTAATTCCATTTATTGACCTTTCAGCTTAGAGGGCATTGGCCTTTGATCTTAGAGATCATTGACATTGATCTTATGAATGTTTAAATTGGTGATCTATAGAGAGGTGAGGTAACTATATACCAAGAAGATCTCAAATGGGAGATTTAGCAGGATTTCAACATCCACAGACCCAGACCGAGTGGTCAGTGATTTATTAATCAAAATTCAATACCTTGGACATTATTTGACAATATTGCAAGGACCTTTGACCCTGGAGATCAGGGTCAATAATCAAAGGGTCATATATAATACTTCAATAAGATTACAACAATTAGAGTTAGAAATGTGTTACAATAACTGACATTTCATAAGAATTAAACTCGTTATTGAATGTGAATTAAAAATTACAGTTTGCATATTCTTTAAGTTCATGATTTAGATATGAATCTGTTGTATATATGAAAATTTATATTTTATCTTATATATCTGAAAAATGAATGGGGATATCGCCTTTTGCTAAATCTTATTTGTTTTATTTTTAACTGAACTGTACCTCGGGAATATCCCTCTACATTTTTCAGCGGTTATGACCCTTTCAGTGGAAAAACTTTCAATGCTAATTTTATTTTCAAGGCAAATTATAGGCCCCCAAGAAACAGCTACAGTAAGATTAACCCTTATAACAAGATCTGGCAGTTACGAAGATGAAATTACCTTTACAGCTTTTATTGGCTCTGAAATGTTCAAGAAAAAAGTTATAGTTGATGTTGGGAGTCAAGTATTATATTCTGATAATGATAACCCGGAAATAGGTTATAGCTTTTCGAGTGACTGTTCTAAGGTTGTGTTTACCAAATGTAGCGAAGGCACATGGACAGTTAAAATAACTGCAAAAGATATTGGTTCAGGTACTTTGTATTCTATACTTAAGTTATTAAAACTACTTTTTATTTTGGATAATTGTAGCATTTTTCAAATTAAATTTGGCAAGAGATACATGAATAGATTTTATATCCCTAAAAACTTCATTGTAGGTCTACTTCAAGTTACCACCTACCCAAAAGGTCTATATTTTCCCAGTGGTTTTACCACAGGTACTAAAGACGAAGTAATAGGTTATTACAGTGATTCCTGTTGTAGTCCTGATTTACAAATAACAGCGGTAGATAGACTAAACAACAGACAGGTTACGAACGTAAATGCATATGGTGAGTAAAAATATTCTTATATAATTATGTAATAATTATTTGTTTATTATTAATTAATTCCATTTAGTTATGTTTATATATTTATATATTTTCTTGCATATTTTTCAGTGTCATTTTGGGGACCAGCGCAAATTGCAGCTTTGGTACTAGGTATATTAATTTTCATCTTGATAATTGTACTTATTGTTTACCTTATTAGGAGGTGTTGTATTAAAACAGGGGAAAATTATGATCTTCCAACGTATAGGGGAGGTAGGATATGACAATTAATCAATTCAATTAAAGATGAACAAAACTTTTGGTGACAAAACTTTTAGCAAACCATTTTTTTTTAAATACCTACATGTAGGTATGTAGTTATATTTACAGTACCTATTATTTATTAGTAATGTGTTCATCGTTATTAAATAATTTGTTATTAACTTATGTTGTCTAGTAGGTACTTTTAAGTACCTACAAACTACAAATGTGAGGTACTTTAGATACTTTTGGTATTTGAATAGCCCCCCTACTTTATAAAGCTTGTTTATTTTCAATGCTATTAAATTATTTTATAGATAAGATGTGGTAGTTTCTTTTATTGTTAATGCTTAAAGGATTAAAATGAGTATTTATATAACTCAGAGAATTGTAAATCTAAAAATATTTACTTACCTGGTGATAGATTTAAAGTGGGCGGTGGTGTTTTCTCTTTAGCAGGAAGCAGAATTGCATTTTGGGAGAATTCTTCTAATGTACCTCCAGTTACAGCTGCATTGAACAAAGGATTATTCACTTTTCTAGTACTATCATTCATTTTAATTATTAATAAAACCAAACAACTTTAACTTCATTCTATAAACAGCTGTTAACTTTTAATATAACGCTGTGCTGCTGCTGCTAAGCTACTGTCAGCTGTCAACCGGAAATATTAGAAAACCACGTAGCTAACTAGATAGCAGGAGAAAAAGTTTTCCTTTTTTATTTATTAACGCTATCAGATAAAAGATGGCGCGGTAAGTACGCGTCTATTTAATTCTAAATAATCATAGTGGAGCATTTCACTACATACAGGATGTTATTATAATATAAACATATACCTAGTTTTGCATATTATGGAATATGAAAAATAAATTAGTAGACATATTGACATAAAACATAAGTGCTTAGGTAACCAAATAATAGGACATAAATCAACAAGAATTATTTTCTTGTTTCCCTCTTCTCTTTTTATTTGATTGGAGTTTTGAACACCATGGATCAAAATATACCTACTATCAGTATCAGAAATGCCTTTGTACTTTTAAGTAACGTAACTTTCTGCAACATAATAAGCCTTTAAAATGGTTTCAAATAATTTCATATTTGATTTAGGTAGGTATTTGAATTTGTCTGATTAAAACAGTAGTGTTTAAAGCATCTATTATATTCTAACCTGCTCTCATTGCAACGAACAAATAAAGAATATAGACACCTTTATACATAAAATGCTTACAGCCTACTACATATCTATTCATATTTGAATTTTTTTGACAAATTAAAAATTATTTTGTTAAAGATTGGGACTAAACTGTACACATTTACTGTCCAGGTTAAGTCAAGTCGTTTTAAACAAAGAAGTGTTATTTATAGGTAGGTAATTTTTTATTTTGATAACAGCAGATACTCATCTGATAATTTTATGACTCTTTAAGTATATAATTACACATTTCCTCTAGAAACTATTGTTTATTTGCTGATTAATCTGATAGATGATAGAGATTTTAAAATTTTGTCGAGGATTTATTACATCATCAATTGATATAGGTAGTGTAGTGTTTAAAAATATTTTATAATAATACCTACTGATTTCCTAAATGATGAAAAACAGTTAAATAGCCAAAAATAATAACCATATAGTCATTTTTTATTCTTAACAAATGTAACAGTAGTGGCAAATTATCAAAAATATAAAAGGATAAAGTGATGCTGCTATCTACATCAATCAGGTATCTATCTTATTATCAGCTTTTATGAAAGTATTGATATGCTTAAAAAGTAAAAATAAACATATCTAAAAACGCATTTAATTCAGAATTATAAATATTCAGTTGGTTTCAAAGCTCCACCACTAACTGAAAATAAAAACCAAACTGTTGTTTTCTCTGTCATACCCATGCACGGTATATCTGCTAGTGGCGCTATAAAAGTTGAACATCTTTAGAAGCTGTTACCATTATCACCAAATTGTTATTAACGCAATATTTAATTAGGTTATGCAACCTTAGCAGCGCAATATAGTAGCAGACAAGATAAAAACCAAAAACATCGTATTGTCTGCTATACAAATACATCGTCTGATGCTTCTGAAATTAATAATTTCCCAGATATTTTTGGCAGCGGCTATTAAAGCTGTCCCTATAGCTTTATTAAGTAGCGTTGGTAAAGAAATACAGTATAAGCGCACCATTAGGTCAGATTATAACTAGGTGGATTAATTCATATCTCTAAAGGTGCGTTTACATGAAGCTAGTATAGAGTCAAGTAATATGAGCAAGTGACTTGGTTTTTGAATAGTAAGTTCCCAAGCTATTCAAATAAAGTCACTTGCTCATATGACTTGAATACTTAGTGGATTCCTGTAAGCCCAGCTTAACTAGTTAAGTACCTACCTACTAGAAATAGAGAAGATGAACTTACTGTAGCGCCATTTCCAGAGATCTCTTAGTTTTGGGGAGACTGTAGACCTGCTGGCAAATGGCTGCTAGTGACTAAGAAACTCTGCGTGTGACCTTTCAACCTTAGGTCAATTGATATAGTAGTAAATTCAGGTTTGAATAGCTCTTTGCCTTTATTATGGGTGTGTGTACTACTGTGTATAATACTGATCATATGCAAATACTATACCTACTCGCACTGAAGTTGCATATTATGTATTAAAAGAAATTACAAATTCAAATGAGCTGAGTTGATGACTTTTAGTTTAGTACTACCAGAGTGTAATCAGACCAGTTCAAAATCGGTCAACTGTGTTCAGCATGTAACACTTTTTACAGCTCATTAGAAAATTGAACTTATTACGCAGCAAAATCTATTTTTATAAATTAAGGAAGTAAAAGTATGGATTTTGTCATTCTAAATGTGAATATTTTATGTAGTACTATGTCATATATGACTACAACGCTACTATAACACCACATTATTGCTAAACCGAGACAGAAGTAAATACTGAATGAAATTAATACAATATTGCGTTGGCGCTTGACCTCTCGGTAGAAATGTTAATTAAAAAGCAGCATATAAAAAAATTACTTGGTAATCCGTGATAACTGGATATGTTCCAATGCTAAAATTACCACACGTACACCAACGCTCATATATAGTATACCGAGTACTTAAAAACACAGTACACTACTTCAAGCGAGTTTTGCTGTTGGAAAAAGGATAACTGTTATTCTAATTCATCGTAATTTCGTTTGGGATTACACCATCTGTAAAATTATTTCAGTTACTTATTACGAATACAACAATATGGTACTTTCAAAAAGTTCTTTTCCAAGAAAGAATTGATAACTCCAAGAAAGAATTGAAAGATAACTTGAAACGCTACCTACATATGCTGAGAAGTAGAAAAAATACTCTCTTTAAATTTAAGTCAATTCTTATAGTAGCAAATTCAGATCCAGATAGTTCTCTGCTTTTATGGGGTGTGTAGTATAACTCATCTACCTCGCGCTGGCTTACTATGACAGTTCATTGGTCGATCTTCTTTTACTGAGCGCACTATTGTGGAGATTTTATAACCTGTGCAACATTGCGTGTGTTCGTTTTTACCGGTGGCTCCTACAGTAGGAACCGGTGTCACCAAAGGCGTTCTTAAATAGTCCGATCAAATCATCATTATCAATGATAAATGTTTTTAAATGAAAGCTGGGGGTCACCCGACGTGCCATCATTCACTGCCATCGATGCTTTGGGAGTGGTGGTTAGGTTAGGTTAGGTTAGGTTAGGTTAGGTTAGGTTAGGTTAGGTTAGGTTAGGTTAGGTTAGGTTAGGTTAGGTTAGGTTAGGTTCAAAAGTAAGTGGGCTGAAAACCAGACCCTCCACCGCGACCATGTGGTCTATTGTGGCTTACACCTACTTACATTTCACCCAACAGGTCCAGCCTCTTAATGAAGCTGATCACCTTGTTGGGTGAGAACTTATTCAGATCCTCTGGCAGAAGTTCTAAGCACAAGCGGCACTCAGCATCTTCTGCTCGGCCGAATTTGTACAGATGATATTTTAAACGGCAGTGACCAGTATATGGCCAATATTGCCTCCTCCTCCTCCGGTCTCAGGTGTCGGAGACTTTACCAGCCTCCTCTCCTGATCCGATGGGATGGGCTTTTGTTAGGAGTTGGATTGATCCCAATCTTCATGAATTCCCCAGTTGTCTGAGGATCGAGGGTTTGACCTTCCTCAAGTTGTTTTTTTACTGGTTGGTTGTTCATAACAGTCCCACCAGTAGCAAGGGATTCAAGTCCACCACGGCAGAGCCCCGCATTACTGTGGTAAGGCAATCATACTCTGGAAGGTTGCCCTGTATTCCAGAGGCCCCGTTAGGGAGACCTATCACCCCGGTGCCGGGGGAATTTATCGACCTTCCTCGTCTAGATCCGCCGTGTTTAGTCGTATGCAGGGCCACCTCGAGCAGGATGTGGCTCTTCACCACGCACAGACGGTCTTGAGAAAAGCTTCCTCATGGGATTGCCAACTTCCCACTCAGCTATTCCGTTGGAGTCAGTGGTTAAGTGCTAGATTCTTTGACCCCTGAGAGTGGTGGACTCGGTAGTGAAAGAAGTAATAAAATCCAAACATTGACCTATAATTTAGTAAATGGATAAATTGACGAAGAAATAAAGTAATAATTCTTTTATTCAAACCAGATACACAAGTCTCAACGCTTGTTATTTGGTTGATTCCTCACTTTCGTAGTTGGGTAGAGATGCCCTACTTACCTATCATCTTATAGATAAAGGACCTCTGGTTTTACATCCTATCCGAGGCTCTTGTATACAAACCTCGCCAAAGTTTGTATAGCTTCTGCTTCTTCACCAACCTACAGGCCACTAGAAGATGCAAGAAGGCATCGTGGTTTTCCTTAAACGGTCACCCATCTAAGTACTAACCGCGGACCACGTTGCTTAGCCTTCATATCAATATATGAACGTTAAATCGCTACGAATAATGCTTGCCCGTACTTGTAGGGAAGAGATTGTAGATTATTTAGGTATATGTTAGTTATTGCTACTTAATTTGTAATTAAATTATGTTTTTGCTTCCCTCCTATCCATATTAATACTTTAATAAAATTAAAGTTTCAAAATGTTCTTAGAAGAAATATATAATTCTGTATCTTTAGTAAATGACAAATATTGACATGATATACCTACACATATTCTAAGAATTTAAAGAGCTTTTAGGATACTTAAAAATTAAGGTATAATAATATTTAAGAGGATACAACAGTTACTAAGGCAGTGATGGAACATGAGGGTAAAAGTAGCTATTAATTTTTGTCGATATTTATATGCAAGTTTTATAAATAAAAGTGCCAACAGTTAATAGTATGAAAATAAATTCAACATACTCAGAAGCTCTATTTTTATGCTTAACACATGAAATCCATCCACGAGGTTTCTCTTAAATTAAATTCGTATGGACAGAGATATTTCTGTAAAGCAGTCGTTCCAGGAAAGGCTACAATTCTCAGATCGCCGGCCTCGTTGATTTGAAGGGTATTGTACAGAGGAACACTAGTAGTCATAGGTAATCCCAATTTGCCGTAAGTCGTTGATGTAATGCTATTTGTTTGGCTTTGTCCAGTAATAGGGTTTATTGGTGAGCAACGGGATATTGCTAAAATGCAAGACGTTATGTTTTTGTAGAGAGTTATCTGCTCTTCCTCTAGCTCTGCTGGATTTTCAGCACTGGCTTCGAAGTAGCAACGAGCTATCTGAAACAAGAAAAATATGGGCGTATACACGGTTTTCAGTGCGATACTCAGTATTGGAATCTTGGAAATTATTTCTAGATTAGTTTGATGAATGTAGGCACACTTTGGTGCTAACTTATACAGGATGGAATCTTAGGGTATTATAAAACGCAAAAACATTGGGTTTTATAATAAAGCATTGGGTGCCATTTGTGATGTGAATATTTCTGTTTTACACTGCAATGTCATTAGAACAAATAATTTCCTATTTTAAATGTTACTTAAAAATACAGATTATTGGAAACAGACGTAAGGCTACAGGAGAGGTTGGTAATGTTGGCATAATAAATATATTATAGAAACATTATTTGAAATTGTCTTATTCTAATTTTCAATTGTCTACAGACATCAATTTTTTATTTAGCTTGTTCAATTTATACATTTAATAAAAGAACACGAACAGGAACATATATACTCACCAACAAGTCAGAGTTTATTCTTCTAATACATCTCACGAAAGCACAGTATCCAGTCACACATTCTTTATTAGAAGCGGCTGGTTGTTGAGTAGCCTAAAACATTTTTTAAAATACCTACAAATAAATGCAGTGGCCACGCGCAATAGATTTAATAGATGTATGTAATTCGATATATAAATTTGTATAAATAAAAATTGCTTGGACACATTATCTTATGATCAATACCTAATTGCGGATCTTTTGCCATATGAAGAAATTTTTGTAAAGTATTACTTTTCAGTTTATATTTTTCTTTATATAGAAACTAATCCAAAAAGTTAACTAAGAGTGTCAATGACCCCTAATCTCAAACTAAATACAGCTATTTCAACCTATAGGTCGCCTCACTTCTGTCTTATTGATAATGATAACTAATTAAAATAACTATACTCAATCCAATTTATGTTTTCAATTAATTAATTGGATACAGTAAGCTGGCGTTTTTCTTTCCACGTGCCTAATAAAGCGGATTCACACACATATGCAGAACTGTATTATGCATAAGAAAATATTGGAATTTCTGCTGTTTTCGTTTGCCAATATCTATTGCTTTCTACATAACTTCAAAATTATGGTTCTACAGCCATTTTTTAATTCAGTTATTCAGCATCCATCAACTAATGCATTAAAATATATGTCTGTTATATTTATAGAATATCAATAATTTGTCATTTACTTTAAAAGCTATTCTAAACAAAGAAGATGAAGCAAAGTGAATGAAATTGAAATCTAGGGTTTCTTTAACCCAGCATAGAAAAAATTTCTACTTATCTTAAATGGCGGAATCTTAAATTCTTTCCATTTCTTGCTCTATCTATTTCATAGTATTACGGCCGAAGGATGACACCTTTGATTCAATCGGACAATTTATAAGAATACTTTTGGTGTCATCAGAGGTCCACTAATGAATTCACCGATGGAAAAAATGTACTTGTAACCACATGGTTTTACGCATTAATAGTAATAACCTTTATAAGAAACATAAAGTATCCAATCATTTAAATGTTTCAATTTTGTTCTCTTTCATCTTTTCATTATCGCTAGAAATATAAATTAGCGTTATAGGTTGAATGTGGCGCAATCAAGCAACTACAGTTATGCAATGTAGTATTACAAATTGAGAAGTTAAGAAATATCCATAATTCCCTAAGTTAAATTAATTTCAAACGAGTTTTACTCACTTCAATAAGACTGACACAATCGTCGTATCTGGTATCACTCATATACAAATTCGCACAATCGACGAGTCTACTTAATGATGGTTGGTTATTGTTTGATCGGGAAGCCAAAGTAAAACACCCCACACAGGCATCTGCCAAAGTTGATTCATCTTCGTTGGCAATATTGGTGCACATCGTGCTAAATAATCTGATTAACTGGGATCTTAAACAAAGTTAATTGTTATGATATTAATTCAACATTATTGCTTTGTGGTTACTTTGCTATATTTTTGAAAAAATCAATAGCTTCTGCTACAAAATTGTCAGTTCGAGTTCGAGGTTAGTTTTTCGATAGAAATTAGTTTTACTCTTATTCTTTTACGCTTTTTAACATACTGTATATATAAAATATATGGCGATATTATAATAGATTTATATTTTAATGTAAAATTAATATAGGTACGAAATATTTACTCTTCATAACTTCATAAAAGTTGGCCTGTTTGAATGTTATGATATAAATAATTTATATTAAAAAAATGCAAATTAATTCGCAAATGCAAAGCATATTTTCAAAGCTGGAGACTTGTTTGATAAAAATAAAAGCTTCAGCTATTTAAAATAAAGCTTTCTCAACTGTACTGTTTACATTTTAAATTTGAAGAAACTCTGTGATTTTTTAAGATTTAATTATCTGTCTTTTATTAAATAATTATACTCTGAATCTAACTCTCCCTTGACACAAGAGGTAGAGTACTATTTCATATCTTATAATATCTTGTATGGGGATAGACCAGAACCACATTCTAGCGGTAAAATTTTGGCCTTATTGAACGATAAAGAGATTTTGTCATAAAGCTTCTCTTTTAAGATCTGTTTAACAATAATTGGGGTACAGGACGAACCGTCCCTGATATTTAACAGGGCAATGAAAAGCAATCAATATTACATTACAAGATTTATTTCATAGTTAATAAAGGGTATAAAATTATTGTTGGTAATTTCATTTGACAGCAGCATCATCTGGCTACATTGTTTAGTTTTTGTTAACTTTATTGCATGGATTCGGATCGTAAAATTTAAAATTATTTAATGGATTATTAAATAATTCAACAATGTTACGCGTTACAAGTCTTATTTTATTGGTACTCTTTGAGACTTGTAAATGAGACTTGTAATTAAGCAATTGTTTTATGCAACACGCAATGCATCGTTGTTGATTTAATTTGCAAATATTTAATTGATAGTCAGTCCCTACATCTATTTAATTATTTAGGTGTTACTCTATTTCTATATTATCTTTGTGAATATGTAGTTTTATTAGAAAAATTGGAAGACTAACACTGTGATAGAAGAGCTATAGCATAATTTTTAATTATTATTATTATTATGGAAAATATTTAAATAATATTTACGTAAATAGAATAGATTATCCTCAGCAAGTAAATATCGTCGAGTGAAATTGATTTTCTGGATAAAATATTTCACAACAAAGCGAAATATTATGTAAACAGGTACGTCTTGTTATGTTATAAATAAGGACCAGTGGCATGATATATGGAGGAAAGTGTGAGACATATTAGTCGATATAAAGAGGAAAAAGGAGGGATGTATTGGGACGTTCACACGTGGTCCCATTGTTGCAGCATGCATGGTGTTTACATAGTTACTATCGCCAGAAATTTGAGTTGGAAAATAATACTGGGAAGAATTTGTGAAATAAAAATTTAAAAACATGCTTGTTCAATAGAAAGATAATACTTATATTTATATTACAAGTAGTTGATAATGCATATTGCAAAAGTGATGTAATTCCTTCAAATTTCCTCTACATAATGACGATTTTGGCAGCGAAAATTTCAAATATGCAAAAATAGAGTCACTAAGGTCACCCATTTAAAAGATAAATATGTATACTTATAGATACATGTTCAACAGGAAATTAAAAATTAGATAATACTGCAAAGTTTTGCAATAATTTGCGTTTTCCATTAATGTTTTGTGATAAATTTCGATTGTTAAAAAAAATCCAGTCTTAATTCGTCTTCGATTTATAAGCAGATACTCATTTTTTTATAGTTCTTCTATCTTTTATTTTTTCAAAAAGGAAAATCTAAAGATACGATTTATAAATTTTGCGTAGTGTCATTCAGTGACGTACCTATTTCTTATCTCCCTTTTCTTTATAGAAACGGGGTTTATTGATAAAACTACTTATGGGATCAAGTCCCATATGAAGTGGTGAGGAGCACGCACCGTAGTGCCCTCTCATTGGGTCGTTGCTACTATCTATCTGTCTGACAATTATATTGGCAAATTGACAGACAGGTAACAACCTGCTTTTCCACAG
The DNA here is from genome assembly GCA_963924545.1 of Pogonocherus hispidulus. NCBI lineage: Eukaryota > Metazoa > Arthropoda > Insecta > Coleoptera > Cerambycidae > Pogonocherus > Pogonocherus hispidulus. Next base: position 7,199,677 of record OZ004701.1, read on the forward strand.
GCGCTATTATAGCCAGTCGGGGCACATTTCCCGTGGAGTACTGGTTTTCGGCATCTCCTTCAAATAAATAAGTATAGGATTGTCTTCTTCAAAGACAACAGAGGTCACTGCTATAATGGCGCCTGAGGAAAAGCAGGTCGTTATCTGTCTGTCAATTTGACAATAATTGTCAGAAAGATAGTAGCAAAGACCCAAAGAGGGCACTACGGTGTGTTTCTCACGATGCTTCTTAGGCTATTATATCGTGACATCGTTTATCAATCCAATGTTTATAGCTTGAGGTTAATTTTTGATGTGCAATATTCAATTTTGAATTAACTAGCTGTAGTGTGAACTTGTTGATACTATAGTGTTTGCAAATTATACATGTAAGAGAATTACATAATTCTGATAATAATATCACCTTAAAAATTGCCAAAGGAATACATGACATAATTTTTCTAACAGTTGCTAGGAATTCTAAAATAACATGTATAAATCCTTACGTGTTTTCTTCACAGTTCTGTGGTTTTAGTTTCTGTTTTAGGTCTTTCTTTAATACCACTGTCTCCTGAAAATAAAAATAAAATATAGCTAAAAATTAAACAACTAGGTACCCACATATTTTAATTCAATAACAGTGTAATCTGATTGTACTCCAAAAAAAATCTAAGTTAAATATATACAGTATGTGTCTCATCTCTCACCTATAGGCTCTCGTAACTTGCTTATTTATTTTCGAATTAAGTCCACTCTTTTGTCACTTATGCAATCAACAAAAGTAAATATTATTTATACCAGTATTAAAACGTATTTGTTATTAATAAACGTGAGTTTAATTACTTGGAATAAGATAGAATATTAAAAACGAATATTTTTTCCTTAAAATTTGTATATACCAAAAGTATTATTAAAACTATCCAGACATATAGCTTATTTTTGGCTATACCATGTGTGACTTAATTGAACAATCCATTTTAATATTTTTAATCAAAATCACTCTAAAAATATCTATGAATGTACCTATTTCAAATTTTCTGATTTTACTTTATTCTTGTCTAATTAACCAGTGTTTCTTTCCGGTGTTGCATACTCTATTTCTAAGACCTAAATAATAAGTGCACTTACCTTGGCTATTAGAGATAAAATAACTAAGTAATACACTTTAAACATTGTTGCTAAATACACAAATATAATAAACTTTGTTCTAAATTATAAAATATTATTTATTGCATTATAAACAATATCCCCTCTTTCAAATAAATTACATAACAGATTATTTACATGCCAATTTCAGTAATTGGTTTCATAACATCCGTTTTATATTTCATATTCAGCTATAAAGCGACAAATATTGCATTAATGTGATTCATTTACAAGTATTGTATATTATGTAAAACAAATGCTTATCATTTTAATATAACACTTCATTAATTTAATCGTCCTCATTTCTGTATTTTTTGCGGGTATAGAACAATCATGACACAAACAGGGTGGTCCAATTAAAGTAATTGAAAACATTTGGTTATTTATTTTGATAATACAGTGCACCATAAAAACAAGTCACATATTTGCTATTGTTTGTGGTCTACTCTGTGCATTCAATATCATCGCACATCAAAGCAGCCACCTTGGTTCCCTGAATTTATTTCAAGCTGCTGTTCCACCCTGTATGTTCCACCCTGTACGGCTCTATTTGCAAAATCGTTTTGTTTCCATCATCTCTGTTTTTAGCTAAGCTGTAATTTATACTTGAATTTGGATGACCCTCTACAATGATTTTTGCACATACTAAATATTATTAAAGATGCATTTTAGAAAAGTTAAGATTGATTAATTAATGCTTTAATCATTTGTTCAATTGTTGATTTGTTAATTTACAAAACATTTTTTCATTTGTTATTTTAGTTTCATTACTACGGTAAGGGTTTTATACTAGACCCTTTTGGCTTCAGACTGTAGTAAAAGTGCTGTAGTTCTAGTAGTTTTTATTTTTGAAAACAGAGGTTCCAAATTGACAATTGACAGACAAAACAGTTCATATTATATTCTAACAAACTTGGCGCTTGTTATTAATTATTGTTCTGATAATTTAAATCTTTATTTTGAGCCCATGGCTAGTAAATGTTTTAAAATATTGCAGATACTTTGGTCACAGAGGACACAGACCAGAGGCGAAAGCTTGCGGCGGTGTCTTTGATGTTTAATGGCCCATTTTCGATACCAGTTACGTCTACACTGAGAGAAATAATTGCTTAATTCTAACAATACCACCTTACTATAGGTACTCTGAAAGAAGTGTTTAATGATTATCGTTAAAGGCTTTTGTAGATTAAGTATATCAATACAATAATTCACCTTATGTAATGTAACTAAACCACAGAGGACCTAGAACAGAGACGAAGGCTAGTGGCGGCGTCTTTGATGTTTAATGGCCCATTTTCTGTACCAGTTACGTCTACACTAAGAGAAATAATTGCTTAATTCTAACAATACTACCTTACTATACTCTGAAAGAAGTGTTTAATGATACTTGTGGTTGTGACTGATATGTTATATTACTTATATTACTAATGTCATTCAGTTTTTTGTTTTATGTATTTTTAATAAATGTTTCATGTCATTTATTGCAAATAAAAGATTTATTATTATCCATATGTGATCTTGTATTTTTTATTATTCCCAGAAAATAACCCGAATAAGTTGCAGATCATTATTAGAATTAGGAAAATTATCAAAATTTTGCTTATAAATGTACCTATGCTTTTATTAATAACTGAAGTAGTAATACAATAATTATTATTTTCCGACTGATATTTTTTACACTGGTTTTGTAAAATCAGATGCATTTTTAATAACAATCACCAGTATACAACATATTTTTAAGCAAGTTCTAACAAAAAAAGCCATAAATTTGAACACAGCACAAACTTTACATGTAGACCAAGATACCTCCAAGCTTCGTAAGATTATTTCCTGTATTAGAATAATTTAGAGGTACATCTCGATGATAAAGCACATGGACTATTTATTTATGTCCATCTATATTAAATAATTTAATATTTAATTAATTTATTCTTATTCTGAATTTTGTTGGTGTGCACTGCAAATTTTTTGCACTTGCAACTACAATAATTTGCTACTAATATACTTATGTATTAGTACAGTCTAAACAGCAGACTTAAAGGAAATACAAATATTGGTAATGTAGCTTAGTTACATTACATAAGGTGAATTATTGTATTGATATACTTAATTTACAATAGCCCTTAAATATAATCATTAAACACTTTTTTCAGAGTATAGTAAGGTAGTATTGTTAGAATTAAGCAATTATTTCTCTTAGTGTAGACGTAACTAGTACAGAAAATGAGCCATTAAACATCACTAGCCTTCGCCTCTGGTCTGTGTCCTCTGTGCTTTGGTGCAATAGTATATCCGTTATGGGTCGACTGTGATAAATTTGTACATATTATTGTTTTACAACTCTTTATAGCAGTAATTTGTAACTGTATGAATCATGCCTTTTGTTCTTAAGAAAATGTAATGGAAGTGCAGTGATAATGAGAGACAAACACAAAGTTTACAAGTTACAAGCTAAAAGAGTTATTAAATAATCAATAAGTCTGCGCACAGAGGCGGGTTGTCAAAATATTAGTCGGACTGTCCCTTGTTGCGGTTAGAATATGGTAACGTAGCTACACCGAGAAAAAGCTCACAGCACTTTGTACAATTACGTTCGTAAATAACTTATAACACAATAATAAATAAATAATCTAAATATAAATTAAGCAACAAAATATGTTCGAAAATTGTCTTCCTTTTGGAACTGATGCCACAAATCCACAAAATCCGCCTTCTGGTTATGTAGGTATTTATTCTTATGTTTGCAATACTTTTTTCAGTGTACATATTCCATAGTATTGTTAGTTTTTTGTGTGTAGGTATGTGTTTGAATAAACTCCTGCACCAAAATGACTAGTTGTTATCTGTGCGCTGATGGAAAAATAGTAGTAATATGCCATCCTCTGCACGCATATGTCTTTCAGTACTTTCCACGCACCTAATCCGTGTGGTTAGAATGAAGAGTACATATAATATTATTTACTAATTATTATTATATTATCCATCTAAACGATTATGCATAGCATTCTCGCTAGGTACATTTTTAATGAGAATGACACATGTAGAATGTGGACATAAAAAACCATTATCATATTACTGGCGTGACAAATACGCTTACTAACGTAAATAGTAATTTATTAATAATGTTCCAACATTAGTTCAATGAATAAATGTTTTTGTTATTGCAATAAAGCCTGGGCATCAAAATGTGGTACCTACACAAAAACTCAACGCAATTATGGAATATTTTAATAAAAAATAAAGTTGTGAATAAATTATATTTAAACGTTAACTCGTTTTTATGGACTGGTTATTTGCTAGGTAGGCTACGCCTACTCGTAAGTACCTACTTTAAAACAAATTAATAAAATGGAGATGAAAACACATAGGTAATCAAATCACACAATTAGATATTGTCAGACTTGAACAGTGCTCCCAACATTCGACGGTTTTATATCAAAGGTCGTTTACCTATAATGCTGTACATTTTTATAACAAGCTTAGTAAGCAATTTCAAGTCTATAAATACCATTTATTTAAACAAAAACGTAAAACTTACACTCTCAATAGATTGTTCCATTACTTCCATTATGGATTATGGCTGACATGAACTTTTCTGTTAATGTATTATGTAACTTCTATAATCTATTTACATGCACATGCACATATCTAGCTTTATTATTTATTTATATTATATTTAGATCATTTTTTACTTTACACTTTGATCTTATTAGACCATGAATCAGATTCAGAAGAGGTTCTTTTAGGTTAAATTACGGTAAATCTAAATTTAGATATTGAATTGAGAATTAACAAATTGAGATTAGTTCATCTCACTATGGAAGACTTAAATTTGTTTTTGTTCTGAAAATATTAACAGCGTAGATGTTTATATAAAAAAATATTTCTACGAAATGGAAAAATATCAACTTTGCAACGTAACGTAGGTAGGTGGCATTGACATGAGAGTAATGACACTTGAAACGTTTTAAATCTAGAAAACAAATACCAGATTTGTGTTTGTCGCAGGTAGCAGGATTGATATTTCACAACTGAAAGAAATGTATGAGGAACTTATTTTTTTATTATTTGCATTAGAACTTGATGATGATAGATAACTGAAATTTGATAAAGTAAGGCTAATTTTGATGGTTTGACTGTTTATTATGTGACTGGGCCTTCTGAATTTTTACAACAGAACAGAGCCATTGGATTCAGGTACTTTATCAAGGCTTGTACATAATTGCCTTGGCTTTTATCAAATGATGCGACATTTCTTAAGATGCCCACTTTTAATTAGAATTTAAAGCCTTTCTTACAATAGAAATTTGTTACCTAACAATTTGCACATGGTGTGTTTTATAAACAGGAATGCGCATGCCTTGTAATAACTGTTTGCAAACTATGAATAATTCTATGAATAACTCTTGAAACAAACTTACTTTATATAGTATATAGGTACCAGATCAGATTTATTTTGAATTGTACATGTTAGTTAGTATTGCTATTGCTACTAGCGTCACATAAACTGATACTTAGGGGAGGGGTTAGGGGTAGAATTTGTTGATAGGCACATAGATATTTCCTTAGAAAAAATCACTGTGTATAACTCTCAATAGGTAACTACTGTTAATGTTTAATACCATATTTTTATAATTGACTATACCGAGTAGTACCTACCTAGGTATAAAATAAACAACCTAACCTAGGTACCTACTTGTTCATTATTGGGTCATAATCATAATGCATAAAGAAATCATAAATTAAATAAAAGAACTCTCATAGATCTAATACATTTTTTAATACGTATTATTTATAATGATGTCAAAACTATAACAGTTACGCTAGACGCAGATAATTAGTTTTATCAAAACTAGTTAAAAGGATCTGAATAAAAAGAACAAACACTTATTCTATGGTGACTGAAAGTGTATATCAGCAAAATGGAAAACAGCTCAGCAAGAGTAGGAACAAGGAACGAGATCGAAATTATTGATTGTTGTCAATCTAACCTAATAAATTCTGTGGTTTTATTCGAGATGCCTGTGAAAAGTTTTTGTTCTTTAATTTTAAATATAATTGTAAGTAAACAACTTGTGTTCTGATAAATTAATTTCAAAACTGGTTTCTATACTCTTTTATTTGTTTATCTTGTGTTATTTTCAAAATGTGTTGTGTTTGACCGGTTAAACTATAAAATATAGTTGAACTGAGTTCTGAGTTGACTGTTACGATTGGTTACAAGATGCCCCAAAAGTGATTTTCCGGATTTTACCAGTAAGTTCTTACTCTATTACCTACCTGTTTTCTTTATAGTGGTAAAATATATAATTTTCTGATTTCTCGGATAAAAATCGTTCTTTTTTGTAATACTTCAACAATGGCTTTTTAAAAGAAATTCACCACAAATGTTTAATTAAGCTGAGCTAATAATGTAAGTGTGTTGCAAATGGTTAATTTTCAGAATTTCTATCTAATTTTATATCGTTGATGATCAATGATGAAATTAATTTGTAATTTATTACTTTTGATAGCTTCTGTATCAATTTAAAAAATTCTGTGTTGGCTGTGCCGTATCACCAAGAGTATGATGCTTCATCGGTATGATAAAAAAGTAGCTGACTACCTATCAGAACCGAATGGGATAATCTCATGTTTATGTAAACTCCAACAACTTTACGGAATCCTTATAATATGAATTCCGAGTAAAGCGTATTGATAGCAGGTAACATTTAATTTAATATGTAACGTGGATTGAGTGTGGGTGTTAATAAGTATATACATATTTCGTCAGAGTTGTTACATATGTTTTTCAAGCATTTACTCGTCTATTTCTCGACCTTTAGTCTATATTTTTTATGTTCATGTCTACCTTCCACATCTTTTTACGCGGGGAAATCATTTTCTACACACCTAATCCAACATTTAAAGCACGATAACCTTCTAGATTTTTTTTTACTATAAGATTTTCACTTCACCTCTAAACTGATATTGACTGATATTTTTGTTCCCCATTTGTTTCTTAAAAGATGTTTCTCAGAAGATAAAAAATTGTAAACATCTTTTATTTCAGGCAAATATTTAAACTGTTTATGCAGACATAAATACAAACTTGTCGCTATTTTGATAGTGTTCTTACTCACTCATTTTAGAGTTGTGCAATACAGCCAATTTACTGTATTACATAGAATAAACAATATACTTGCCGTTTTTAATTAAATAGTTACTCAATTTAGGCTTGTTTTGGTACTGACACGCACTGGTTCTGAATCGTACTGAGCACGCGCAGTTTAAAAATTCGGTTTTCTTTCAAACTGCGCACACAGTACCTACAATTCAGAACTGGTTCTTGTTAGAACCAAAACAAGCCTAGGTATGTCATCATAAACAAGTAAAAGAGAGTAACATTTTTCAAAAAGTTCTTGCTTTAAAAATGATGTGGCCGGTAGTAAAAATGTAGATATGATTTCTTCGAGAACTTGTTTGCGAAATATTTCACAAACATTTCATAAATGTGTATTATAATTAAATGGTAACCCTTAAACATACATATATAGGGTACAACTGTATACTTGCATAGTGTATACATTGAAGTAGGTAATTACTGCCCATTATTTTAGAAGTTTTTTACACCTTACCTACTTCCTCTGAAATTTGAAATTTGACCTCTTTGTATATATTAATTGGCAATAAACTATTTCAAACTGTTCCAGCATGAAGCATCCAATCTGTTTGTATAGCAATTCTAGATCCGGTAAAAAAAACTCATCGTTTTCGTGCAAGCAATTAAGATAATTGAAGTTATAAGTCATAAGCTTCAATCATTAATTTTGCACGTTCCTTTTGTAAGTAAAAACGTAATATAATGGAAATACTTATGCTTACCTACATTTAATAATAAAATGTGAATAATATTTGGGTGTTTTTTGAGTATCGAGTGGGACGATATTTCAGCGATTACTGGGATTGCATACCAGCATCGTAAATACCCATGACGTGACAGAGTCATGTTGATTCCCTCAAATCTAGAATTAAGTATTGCGCAACGTTGAGCCTGGTCATGGTCAGAGCGCGTGGAACGTGGAACCGCGTTCGTCACAGATAAACACTAAATACTCCGCCGCAGAATGTTACATTGATAGGTTAGACTAACTCTGTTAGCTCCAATAATCTATCGATTTGAGTTTGTCCAACCGTTTACTTTAGACGACAAATTCATAAACGTAAACAGGATACTTTACCGCCTTGGAAAAATTAGTAGGGAATTCACTTGTTTATGTTCTAAACGAAGTAATTCGTTGAATTCTGAATTAATATTTTTTCTAAAATTTTAGAAAACAGTTTCTGAGAAGTATGGAATAACATTCATTTGTTTTTCTTTTAATGATGTTTGTCTAAGTGCGACAGTACAAAATAAGTATAGCTTATCTATTACCAAGCCACATTTTTGATATTTGTGCGCCTTAGAACCATGTTTTTTCATCGTGTTATTTTGTTGTCGGTGTATAATGTTTGTTTACCTTGATATGTACATAAATAAATTATTTTGAGCTCGATATACGTATATGTTTTCCTGATTATAGAATTGTTTTGTATGGTTTCATGTTTAACTTTTTTGGTAATAATATTGACACACCTAATCCCAACGATATTATTATTACAAAAAAAAATAAGTGAAAGTAATAGACATAACGCAATTAATTGAGATCCCTTAAAACTTTAAAGATATGGTTCTAAACAGGGTAAATAAATGCCTAACAATATTTTCAATTTTTAAAATTTTATCATTACATAAGCATGTTTTAACATTAATAAGTTTAACCATAGATGCTGCAGGATGTTGAATATGTCTTGGATATGATTTACGATTACCTATTTATGCTGCGATTTCACTGATATTTATGAATTACTTCTGTTTATCATTGGTGCATCTAATTATTTGCAGCAATTGTAATCTATGTTTTTAAACATTAAAGTATTCCAGTAAAATCTATTAACTTCTATGTTGCGAGAACTTTCTACAAAAATGTGAAAATACACCTAAATTGTGTTCCATAAAAAACAAGTTTTATCAATGACTAACAACGCACAATTTAATTTACTCATTTTCAAATTGAGTGACATATAGCGAATCCGGCTGGCATGCATTTTTGCATTTAGTGCGAACTGAGAACAGCTCCATCCTTTGTTGTTGAAGTTGATAATAAAGGATGGAGATATTCCTAGTTCGCATTAGGGCGGTCAGTCGAATTCGCTGTTAGAAAGAGTTTTAGGTACTGTCACAAAACTTGTATAAAACAAAAATTTTTGAATTACCTCCTTAATGGTTTATAGGTTTTATAAATAAAATACGATGAGCCATCTTTATTTATACATCTGTACATAGATGTCGATCTTTTACGTGTATCTACTTATGCATGTTAATATTACGTATACGGTGCTAGTCACCATTTAGGGTTGCGATTATGAAACTGATGGTATCAGGAAAAACAGTATCCAAGAAGCGTATCATACTGTATATATAATTTTGTAAGGACTAAGGGGAGAAATATAACAGTTCCATAGCTGACATACCTTCTGATGTACCTACCCTTTACTTACATGTAACTTTATATGCATTTGTTCATTAATTACATTTAGCAGATGATTTATTTGAAAATCTACACTAGTCACTGAATAAAAGTCAACTTGAAAAATTTTGGTTTTGAACTAGTTTTTGTGACATTGTTAGCGTTACCGATATAATGATTTGTTTATTATCCATATTGCTTAAATACCTACCCTTTTAACTAAATTACCGGAACTGTGAACTAGTTTAATTAATTTCATCGTTTGAGGAAAATAATTATCATTAAAGTTTTTCAATTAAGCAGTGCAGAACATTGTTGAAACATTTTAAAATAGCGTCAAAGGATATTGAACAATTGCAATCAAATTTCAGCCTCTATTATAGTCCACTGCTGCTGCTAGTTCATTCTGCAAAATGTTTTTCTAGTTTCGAATTTACTAGATAAATATAAAATGCCCCTTACAAATTTTGATTTACAGATGATTAAATTAGTGTTCAATTTCTATATCAATAGAAACTAGAATGACACTAATAAATAAGTAACTGGTTAATATGATTATTTATTTTAATATTCTTTATTAGAAATTTAATATTTAGTTCCTATTTAGAAATGCTCAGAACTTTACGAGTGTAATTAAAATCAACATAGAAAAGCACATGATGAATTAACATACTTTTCACTTACTAATTAATGAGGCTAGGATAAGATTTAGATATACCGCTAGCTTAGATTACTTGTGATACATATTTTGAATGAGTCAACATAAACGTAATATGGATCAATATATGATCAGTAACAATAAATTAATCATCATTTTTACCGCATATCAGCAGTCGTTTTAAAATAAAAATTTTAGCTAACTAAATAATTATGAAAGATCCAGATCAAAATTTGATTTTTGACCAGATGAAATCAGTTTAAAAAATATTATGTACTTGTTTGTGTATGTACTTTGTACAAATTTTGTACTTTGTAAATGAGAAGTATACGGTGCATCTATGTAAAGATGTTTAGGAAGAAAAACACTGGGTTGAAAAACGATGCAAATATTTATTATTTAAATACATAATTAGGATACATGTATCGGTAATATGAAAATATCGATATTTTCTTTATAATATGCATATTTTATGCTGGACAGATTCATACATTTCACATCATTTAACAAAACAAATTAGCTCTGAGGTAACGTCCAGCATAAGTCTTATAATAGATATTTATAAATATACAATAATGAGATAACGTAATATTAACCGACTATTTGCGGCAAATAACAAAAATACATACATTTTATACATAAAGATAAATAGTTTACAAAAATCACACATATTTTCAGCTATGAATAAAAGGTACGTTAATCCCTATGATAAGTTGACAAAGAGAAACCAGCTGTGATGATATAATACAGTACACGGTACAGTATACAGGTTTGATAACAATGTAATATTAAGTCATAGCTAATTAAAAGCGCCAATAATACGCAATTAAAGTATTTGCAAATAAGAATAAAGATAATCATAGGAATATATTGGCAAATGAAAGCGGTAATTGTGCGGTTGAAATATCCTTCAAGTCAATTCTTAACTAACAAATAAATACCTATCAATATAATAAATATGCCCCACCGGAGCATGATATGTCCAATCTCCATAATGAGAATCAATCACAAAAACAGTGGCCCCTTTCTGCAACCACTTCATCACATCTGTCACATTCCTAAGCTAATGCTGCTGTGTAGGTTTTTCTTTACGGTTCATCATCGATTTTAGGTGCTCCACTTCGGAGGAAAGTCTAACGATTTCTGAGTGCAGTCTGTGTTTAGCGGCTGTGTCGCCGTCCGCAGCCTCTTGCATGGCTTGAAGCTGGGATTGTTTGTGGAGAGTCTGGAGCGTGGCGGCTGCGGTAGCTGCGGCAGACCATTCAGCTCCCAAGGAAATGCCGGAGTCACGTTCATCGCTAGAGCCCTCGCCGTCCCATGGAGGGCTAGCACGAGGTCCAGGCTCTTGCTTGATGTTCTGAAGGGAGAGCAATGCACTTGCGGCATCTTTGTCGCCAAGATGTGATTTGTGTCTTAATTTTAATGGTAAACTGTTGTTGGGCTCGTTCGTTGTGAGAGCAACTGGAGCGCTTTCATCACCTGAGTTGCTCGAAACTTCAAAAGGAGACTGGACCCTAGAGCGAGATCGGGATAGATTCAGTGCGTTGTTTGAGTCGTAGTGCATTGTTGAATGGTATGGGAATGGGTACGGGTGGTACTCAGAATGTTCTCTGTATGGTGGTTCTACATGTGAAGGTGGAGGGTGTAACATGTTATGAGCGTGAGGCAAGGGCTGTTGCGGTGGAGGAGAACCCATGACCGGCTGGTGTATTACTGGGGTGGGAATAGGACTCTGCCCACCGAATAGTAAAGGAGTAGGTGGATGAGCTATTTTTTGCCTCTTTGATAAACTGAGCACTTGTTCATTTGTTGGTAAGTTTGCAAGAACCTTTTCTACGCAGACGACATTCTCTCCACAGATCCCATACTCTTCCTTAATAGCTTCTAACTGAGCTTTTAAAATAGCGTTTTCCTTTGTAAGCTCTACGACGCGTTGTTCTAGTACCATGTCATTGAACCTTCTTTTCTCTCGAGATCTTTTAGCTGCTTCGTTGTTTCGACGACGTCGATCCCAGTAGCTGTCATCTTTCTTATTATCAGGTGTGAATTCTCGCTGTTTGCGGGTGGAAAATAATTCCTTGTGTTTTACGCTCGACATGTTGTAATTCGGGTTGAACTCTTCCCCAGGAGTTACTGAACCAGACAACATTTCTCGGCCGTGAGCAGCTGGCATATTAGAATTCAAGTGCGGGATTTCACCGTTTACGGGAGAACCACTTTGACCGCGGCCCACAAATTCGGCAACCATTATATGCTGTTTTATTACATCTGAAACAAAGAAAAAAAAAAGAGTTAGATAACTTCATAAAGAGAACAAAGAAAAAAATATCAAATTTGAAATCAATATTATACCAAACAGTTTTCTCATGCCGTAAACTTTTCTATATTAATTACCTAGATCATAAAAATAAATATTCCCCTTGATGGTATCAAGATGACATAGGATTTTAAGTCGCCAAGTCGTAGGTACTGATAAAACGACTGATTTTAACGTGTAAACAAACTATAGAGACTAAAACGTGTCCGAACATGCTTGCTCACAACATTTGTTTTTTAATTAATGTCCACGTATTTTGTCAGATAAGTTATCGAATTTGTAGAATGCTGTTCACTCCGATGATGCAATGAAGGCAAAAGTTTTCAACGGGATAAATATTTTCACAATGTTGGTTACTTTCTATTTAGTTTATTGGTTCGTTGGAAAAACAGATTGCTTGTAGGAACCTTAACCGCTCGTGAAGTCCACGACAAACATGCGCATGAAAACAGTCCGACTAGTTTTTGCAAGTGCAGTCAAGGCCGACCCAATTTATCTGCCGACATCGACCTAAAATCATACGCCTTCGTACCTTAAACAATCGTCATGGTCATGGGATTTCATTCAATAAAAACGAGAAAAGGACTATTTGAACAAATTTTTATCATTAAAAATGATATGAAATGAATTAAATCATTCTCATAGAAATCTTTTGTGCGGCAAAGTATTCCCAATTGACAACAGTCTTAGCAACGTGATCCAAACACGTGTCAAAGCCCTGGCCACGCTTTCTCAGTCCTAAAACACATCCTTTTCCATTTTGTCGCCAACACGTGTAATAGGAAAAGCTGACTAATCGTCAATTCTCGAAAGTGTCTGAAAACTAGTACACAGTATTCATAATCATAATACGCAATAGGAAGATATTAATAGATTTCACGAAAAACACCGTGATGATTTACCTCCATCTCAACAATGAAAGCAATATTAATTTTAGTAGGTAGAATAAATACATATTTAGCTCGATATTTAGATACAAACAGTTCACATATTATTTTGGTCATTCTAGAAAATGATTCTAATTTTAGTTAAATCGAAATTGCGTTTTATATGAATGACACGTCAGTAAAAACGTCGCCAAATCCGCTTCAAAACAGATTGCGATATAAAACAAAACTCATCAAGATTATTTCTTTATAAACCGTTACCTCTTTACAATCAAACAGAAATGAGGTCAAAGTCTTCGCTTACATAATTTCGTAATAGCAAATCTATATAGAACTCGACGTTCAAATATTTAATTTACTTTTAACTAGAAGTGTGTAAACTAAAAATTAAGTGTTACCAACACCTACGCATTATGCTGTTTTCAATTTTATTGTCCATGATAAGCCTATTTTAAATGTTGCTATAAGACACGTACTGGCTTTTATTACGCAACTATATTACGGTTCCGGAACAATGATTATAATCGAGAAACTAAAAGGTTGCGGGCATTACATTATCTCCTACGTCAATTAGAGCAAACTGAAATTCTATATAGACCAGGCACTATCTCATTCCTCTAAAATCAAACCCAAATATGATAAGCATGTCTGCTACAAACAAAGAACGCTCACACAAATTTACAATTTTTAAGTAATACAAACAAATATAAAAAGTAAAAACAATGTTGACAACGCACGAGTCAAAGGAAATTCGAAGTCAAAATATTATGGACTACCTACTTGCCAGAATTCTTTGTTATGTGAGGTATTGGATTTTCCTAATTGTTAGTGTGAATCATCCTTTTATTCGATATTAAAACAATGAAAAGTACTAGGTAGTAGTGTTATATACTACACGCCACATGTAGGTATAGCAGAGCGCAGACTATCGTTAATGAGAACTAGAAGTAGGGTAGTAGAATATTAGTTCAAGAATGCTGGACAATAATATAGAGGCAGCTCTACTGCATCTTGGATTTTCAACATTCACACGTTACATAATATCAGCCAAAACAGGCTAAACATACTCAGTTTAACAGTAAATTAAATTCTCTTTGTGTTGTATAACCTCTAATCACAATCACAAAGGATTTCATGTTCTTAACAGTATCAAACATCAACCTAATTAACTATTGGTCTGTGTGCCAATCGAGCCCTAGATACAGATATCTCGATTAACACAACTATAAGGTACCTATTTGAATAACAAAGACGGGGAAATGGGACATCCTTAAAAAATATTAGATCTCATGGATTGTAAATAACAATAAATTGTAAACAGTTACACGACCGTTCCATTTAAATATACCTATATTAATTTATTAAATAATATATCGGGTATTAGTCGAGATATTAATAATTCTGTGAATCACACACGGGGTATTATTTACTTACTCATCGTCAATTACGATATGATATTTCAGGGAACACAACATATAATTACCACAAATTAATTAACTAGTGTTGCATCATTTGTCAGTGTTAATTCGGCCAATTATTATATTATATACATATACATAATATTTCGTCGTGTCAATATATTCCTTCTAGGAATTTGAACTCTGAAAAACAACACGTTTTAGGTAAATAAGTTTACCATAAAAATATGTTTATTATGACAACTTGCGCAACGGCAAAACCAATCGAATTGTTATGAATAATTTAGAACAATATAACTGTACCATCATAGGCGCCAATAAAGCTTTAAATATTATTAGAGCATATCTGTCATTTAAGTCCATACACCGTAACAATCAGATCATAACACAAGATCGCGACGACTAAAAACACATAATTTTTAAATAAAAATTCTGCACTCACCAACTGAACGTGTTGACGTTATTGTAGAAATTTCTTTCTTAATAATTCGTAGTAGCACTGCTTCAAAACAATATAAGTGTCAACAATAATCACAACAATAGCAGAGAGCACTTTACACTTCTCGACTGACAAACGTTTTAGCAATGACTGAACACCAAGCGCGCCTTGCCTGAATTAAACTAGCAAGCTTTGGACTCGCGGACTCACGAAGATTACGCGACGCAGGCGATTGCCGCGACCCGCGTGTTGATCACAACGGTGGGGAAAGACAGAGGACAACACCCTCAGTGACTCACCAATCAGAGCAGGGACAAGTCAAATTGTTATTCTTATGTAAGAAAATACTACTAATCGCTAAGCTTTTTAAATTTTGACTTGGCCCATTTTCATTTTTACCATATTGCGTAATATTTTCGCTTTTGTTCCAGTCGTAATCATGCCAAATTGGAAATCACCTTATGATAAAATTGCGTCTTAAACAAATATAAAAAATAAAACATGCACGTAAACAACCGCTCTTTGTGTATTAATAATAATAAAGGATATTTGAACTCTACAATTTTACAGAGGTCACGGTCGCACGAAGGGATTTTTGAACCTGAAATTGTTTTCGGTATTGTTCTGTGGCCGTGTCATTTGAATTTGTACCAAACAACGCATTTATTTAATTATTTTATATCAAATAGGATAAAGATTTCTAGCGCTTCCCATTGTTGCAGCATACAATGTAATAGGAATTGCATCAGTAGGAAGTTGATTAAGCAACTAAATATTTCATATTATACAAACTGTATGGTTAATTTGTTTCAAAAAGATGACGTTTTTAAATAGGGTATTTCATACGTAACTTTTTTTAGGCAGAAAGGTTCCAATATATTCTTTATATCGCTTACTTTTATGTATGTAGAATCAAATGTATTGGGTATTAGGTTCCCTCAAAATTGAAACCCCCCCAGAATTATTTTGTGCGGCGCCACTGTTCCTTTTTGTATAATCATTTTGTTTTTAACGTTTTTATCGTTCTTTGAGATAGTGTGATGCAGTTGTTTTAATTACACAAAATATCAATGGCCTAACACAAAAAAAATCTTGTCGCATATTTTATAAAAACGGAAAGTTTGTATATCAGTTTTTAAATTGATATTTCATTTATTTTAGAAAAACGGGGGAAAAATTAGAAAAACGAAAAAAGAACTATTAACCGAGTTCCTCAAGGATCGGGCGTTGAACCGTTCTTGTTTGTTAATTTTAAGTTTGAATAATTCCTTTAACGCTTGCGCATTACATTTTAAGTATACCATGCGCTGAGAATTAATTCGCCTGGTTCTGTGTATGTTGTAGTTCTGAATCAGATTAATACGAAGTAAATAACACAAAATTAAAATGTCAAATAAATATAAGGCAGAAATTTCGAGAACTTGGAATTGTTTTTTAATAAATTTACTTTTAGCCTTCAGTTTAAATTATGTAGCATACAAGGATCTAGATCTTTTCTAACGAGCTACATCCAGTATTATATTTTTGAATTTCTTCAAATTAGAAGTTAGACAAAGTGGCGCGCAAAATGTAATTAGATAATTGAAACAGTCTGTATTTCTGAGGTTTCCTGGTCCCTATAATTGGATATTAATTTGGAAATCTGTGCGAAAGACAATTTGTTTGTAATTGTAAGGAGTATTATATAGGAGGCAAGCGTATCAAGCAAGGGGAGAAAATTGTGATCGCATGCCAATTTTTGTGTAATGAACAAGGGTTGAAAAGCAAACAAGTAGACACGTCGCGTCGAGCAGAGACCTTCAGAGAGGACTGCTGGACTGCCGTTTCTGTGATTTTTTGTCAATGCCCCCAGATTCCAATCTGTACGCTGTAAACCTCAAAGATAAATAAACGCTGCCTATCTCGGAGTCTGACCTTATCGACTGATTGGTTCTTAATGTCCTCAGTCGTTTCATAGGAGTATATACAAGCAAATGTTAAAATATTTTGTATATTCTTTAAATTTTATATTTCATTCTGTATACGATAAATATTTGGCGAACGCCTTTGACTCAGAAGGGTCTATAGAAAAGCAACCTTGGAACAGTAATTTTCCTTTATTACTGAATATAGGTAATTATCAATACTTTTTTCATTATTGTAGTTTGAAGATAAAATAATTACGTATCATTCAACCCTTAATAATTTCAGTGCCTCCTTTTGTTGTACAATTTTTTAAAAATTTGATCAGGATAACAAAGTATAGGTGATATAAATACTTGATAGCGAAAACAATTGAAAAACGGGTAAGTATAAACGTTTAATCAGTACTTTTGTAATACGTAGTTTTAATGAAATAAAAGTAATTATTTTGTTAAATGTGTGTTTTTAATCTTAAGGTTAGACAATTTTACGTAAAAGTAGGTCAATTATTAGAATGAGGTTTAATATTCATTTATGTTAGGTAACCGCTAGTCGACCACGGTAGGTAATGAGAAGAAATGAAATAGAAGCCAGACATATCGATCTGGCACTTTACGGCTAAAATCAGCTTTAAATGATTGTTTTTTAAAGCTTATCAAAGAAAAATAAAGCCATTTTAATATGATTATTGCCATGTAGTCAGTCATTAAACTAAAAATAATGGTAATAACACATAATATTATGAGATTATGTTGACATAGGTTAGGATTTCTGCATTAAGATTAATAACATATTTACAATTAGAGTTCATGGTTTAAAGATAGCCACACAGTATGGTGATTATTAAGTAAAAAATATATTCATTTACAAAGGTTAATACCACTCTCTTAAAAAAGAAGAAAACAGTTCCAACGATAAAAATATTTCTTTTATTTCGTTGAACTTATACATGACTTTTGAAAGATTACGCAAAAAGTAAATAGGTAACGTATTTGGACAGTAATAATTCCTATTACTACAGAGCAATGTACCTGTTAAACTTAGGTACGTATTTAAATAAATTATAACGGTGTTAACGCCTACTGTTTTAAAGTTGGCAAATAAAAAAAAATGTAGAATGATTTTACAGCACCATTTTGTATAGGTGATGTTATCAATGTTTGTTCTATTATTAGGCTTAAACGGATGTAAGCTCTAAAGCTATGAAGTTCACCGTTCACTTGTCTTCTATATTAAGAACCTACTTTTTCTCTATTGATTCAAAATGTTTTGCGTTTTAACTCCGGAGAAAGCTGTAGGAAAGTTACTATTACTATCACTAATTTATAACTTGTTAGTTGCTAGGAATTCTATTTTAACATTAAAATTCCAATTTGCGGATTTAATAATATTATGCCACTTAGATACACTCTTGGATAAAAAGTAGTGGACCAAGGATGTGCTGACATTGATCGTGAGTCTCTTGACTACTTTGCATTAGTGTGAGGATGTGATGAAATATTAATCAAACTGAAATCATAAGAACAATGAAAGTAGTAGTTATACAGGGCGCCCTATTTCTTGACCCGTTGCATGGGTAACTTTTTTATTAGTAGAGATACAAAAACGCTTAAATGAGCAAATTAGTGCAGTTTCGTATTAGTAATTCTACGGTAAGGCGAAAAATTATATACGGGGGAAGGTTGAAAGGTTATTGACAAAAAACGAAAAATGCAACTTTTCTATTATCCCTCGTAGCTCGTTCATTTGAAGAGTTAGAGAAAAATGCTTCACATGTTTTTTGCAGTATTTTTCATGTAAAATTTCATGCACTTGCTACTTTTTATATATCTCTTAAAATGGTTGAGAATCACAGTAAAATATATTTTTTTTAAATGTAATGGATAGGTGGCTGTGACATTAACCGAAAGTCCCCTTTTTTCTCTTTCAGATGATATAACATAGTCCATATTTTATCCTTACAAAAGTAATAATAATCGTTGTTTTTAAAGAAAGTTTATTGTCACATCAAGAATGCTATGGATTATGGAACAAAAGAATGTTTTGAGAACAGAAATTATTAATTAATTAATTATATTGAAGTAAATGTTCGAAATGACCACCATCCTGTTGGATACATAGTAAGCAACGTTTCTGGATACTTCTTAAAACATTATTTATTGTATGTCCATGTATGCTTCTAATTGCATCTTGAATCCTGACTTTTAGATCCTCTATATCTAGAGGAGCTGTCACATAAACTTTATCTTTCAATAACCCCCAAAGAAAGAAATCTAAGGGGGTCAAATCAGGTGTTCGCGCTGGCAGTCGATATCCATTCTATTTCCTATAACATTATCAAACTGTTCATGTAAATATTGTTTTACCTCGCGGGAATTATGCGCAGGTGCTCCATCGTGTTGGAAGTATTTAAGATTTCTAAAAATATGAAGTGGTAATTCATTTAAATATTCCTCTGTTAGAGTATTCCTTAGAAAATGAAGGTAATTATTCGCATTCAAATTATCTTCGTAAAAATATGGGCCAATAATTTTGCCACAAAAAATTCCACACCACACATTTATCCCAAATTGACGTTGATTTCTTCTTTCAGTAACAAGATGTGGATTTTCTCGGCA
Organism: Pogonocherus hispidulus; assembly: GCA_963924545.1. Classification (NCBI taxonomy): domain Eukaryota; kingdom Metazoa; phylum Arthropoda; class Insecta; order Coleoptera; family Cerambycidae; genus Pogonocherus; species Pogonocherus hispidulus. Next base: position 7,219,590 of record OZ004701.1, read on the forward strand.
CCACATTATGTTATTATGGCAGTTAAAAATACCATTGTTGGTAAATCTACTTTCATCACTGAATAAAATCTTTTTCCAGAAGTCTAGATCCTCTTCGCATTTTGAAATGTACCATCGACAAAATGTCATCCTTCTTTGATTATCAGCTGGATATAAAGTATTGCATATGGAATAATGATAAGGCTTTAAATTGTTACCTTTTAAAATAGCTCTTACAGTTTCCTTGGAAGTGTTGCAGTGATGTGCAATTTCTGCAGTTGAAGAATCAGGTTTAAAATTTACATAAGCCAAAACATTTATTTCAGTGTCTTCATTGAAGTTTCTTTCATCCTTAGGCTTTGAAAAAGAACCGTATAATCGTATATTATTTTCCAGCTGTCTAAATATTCTATGATGGGGTTGTCTTCGTTCCATGTAAGTTTCAAAATAAAGATTCGCTGCAGCTTGTGCATCTCGATTTTGGTTATAATAACAAAATAGCATATCATTTTTCTCTTCGTTGGTGTACATATTTGCAACACTATTATTTTGTATGCAGTATTAATAATAAACTACTACTAACTACTTAACAAAAACTGAAAATGGCACTTATGATCTGTCAATAATTAAATGCCAACTAGACGTTTTTAAAAATATCAGGAATCTTATTTTTTGTTTTATTTCCATAGCATTCTTGATGTGACAATAAACTTTCTTTAAAAACAACGATTATTATTACTTTTGTAAGGATAAAATATGGACTATGTTATATCATCTGAAAGAGAAAAAAGGGGACTTTCGGTTAATGTCACAGCCACCTATCCATTACATTTAAAAAAATATATTTTACTGTGATTCTCAACCATTTTAAGAGATATATAAAAAGTAGCAAGTGCATGTCATTTTACATGAAAAATACTGCAAAAAACATGTGAAGCATTTTTCTCTAACTCTTCAAATGAACGAGCTACGAGGGATAATAGAAAAGTTGGATTTTTCGTTTTTTGTCAATAACTTTTTAACCTTCCCCCGTATATAATTTTTCGCCTTACCGTAGAATTACTAATACGAAACTGCACTAATTTGCTCATTTAAGCGTTTTTGTATCTCTACTAATAAAAAAGTTACCCATGCAACGGGTCAAGAAATAGGGCGCCCTGTATATATAGACATTTTGCCGGTTGTAATTCATTCTATTTTGAATCACTGTTTGAAAATGACTTTGTAAGTCGAAACTGCAGTCACAAAATTTTTGTAAAAACAAAAATATATAGTGGTAAAATACATAGAAGCGTGTTTTCATTGTTCTACAAGATGTTAAATTACCACATAGTAACGGCTTCCTCAATTAATTTTTTGAAATTATAAGCGTAGACACATGTTTTTTAAAAGGAAAATTCGAGAACGTTCTGGTGGATAATGTAAAATAGTTCTTGATTTTTCCAGACTAATTAGCTACAAGATTACAATTCACTCTGAGTGTCCGTTTATCTATTTTTTCCCCAGTGTTCAGTATCAGTGTTTTTGTTCAATGATATTTATTTTAATACGCGCATAGATTATTATTAAACAATAGATATTAAACAATCACCTATCAGTATAAAAGATGAGACTTGTTTCGACAGGCGTAGCCCCTTTGTCACTTGCATTTATAATGAGTAAGCATAAACGATAATACAAATTATATCTCGAGTACTTCTACATAGAAAATAGAAATTCTAGAACGGAATAATGTGGGGTAAACATTAATTAGTATTATAGTGCTTTCCTTTCTCTTGATAAAGATTGATGATTTTTTAAATGCATTATTTAAACATCGTCTATACCTACTGTTATATACCAATTTAAGAATTTGCAGTTTGAAAATTGTTTACCCTACAGGTAATGCTCATGGGCAATAAATGAATTGCGTCCAATAATTATTATTTACCTACTTATAGGTATATTATGGACCATTGACTATCAAGACAACATTTCTATTTAGATACAGCCAGCTAAAATATAAGTGGGGTTATGAAATAGATGATGAGTGCACGAAACATTTAAAAAACGATCCAATTCAAACGGAATGTCATTTTTATTTTTTTTATTGGTGGACGAAACCTTTTAATACAGGGTGCTTCAAAATTAAAAGTCATTTTACTCAAACATGCAACGTAGTAGTTGATCAGCTGATAACATTAAAATAAATTTGAAATGTAATAGGACAGTCTGTATATATAAACATGAATGTTCAAACATATTTATCAATATTTGTTATATAGAAGGACTACGGCACTTGATATCTTCATCTAAATTTAGTCATTTATACGTGGTATTTACAATACTAAAAACAAAGATTCATAAAACTAAGTAAACAATACGTATTTGTATTTTGATAAAAGTTCTTTTGTTTTTAAATCTTTGTGGGATAACTTCCGTTCGTATTCGATGGCTTGAGCAGTATCTTAAAATATGTACTAATATATTCATTTTATGACAAGCTACAATGTACGTCTTTTTCCTTCAGAAATGGGGCAAAAAGCACGAATATTGAGACGTTTTCATAATAGAGATTCAATTATGCCGCCAACCATGACGATCTCGATGTGATACCAAAATAACCTCAATCTTAAAAGGTGCAGAGAAGTGGGCCATGTTCAAGTTTTCTTCACTGCCAGTTTATTGTCAATGTGCAGATTACAGTGACTAGACAGGTCCGGCTCTGGAATTTTTCACACTAGAGATCCCTTTGCATATTATGTGCATGTTAAATAAAAAAATAGCGTTGTATAAATAAGTGTGTAACAAGGTGGATAAATATAAATTTAGCTAGTAGTTACTCAAGGGTGCCGTACGAAAATAAAGCCAGTTGCTTATTCTTTTACCCTATTGCTCTAATTTACTCTAATAAAAAATTAACACACGTGGTAAACATACTTTCTACAAAAAAACTTATACAGTCGTAGAAAATCGATAAAATGCTTCTTTTAATAAACCACTACGTCTTTCACAAATACACAAATATTTTAAATAAAAGAACATCTCATAATTAACTTTCTATAATCAATCGTACTCTCAAGAGATTTATTTGTTTCAAATTCACCATTAAAAATGTGATACCAGCGGATAAATATATAAAATTAATTACCAAAAGTTCATATTTTATTGTCGAATCTCACAAAATCTCATCTTTATGATATACAAAATGTCTAATTCCAACCTAATAGACTTTTAATGTATTTATTTATTTATTTATATTTAGGAATACACTGCCCAGACAGATAAATATCCAATTGTAGGACAGGCAAAAATAAAATTAGGGTTACATTAAAATGCATCACTTTATATCCTTAATGGAACAGGAAAATATATTTAAGTTTAGATAAGGAACAGTATTAAATAAGAAAAACATATTTTTTCTTATTTAATATTTTGTTTTATATATTTATACAGTCTGCCTACTTTTTTCATTTTTTATGATGGTCAAGTTTCTCTTGTAAAATGTGAAAAAAAATATTTTACGTTTAGTAACATTGTTTCAAAAATCCAAGGCAAACTTGACCATCATAAAAATCGAAAAAAGTCAAAAATTTCAGACGCTGTAGAGAAAAACATCCTGTATATCTCTTCTTGCAATTTCGTCCATCAACACTTTGGGTAGTCCTATTAATTCTTCAACTGTTTTGAAATAATTCCATGGCACGCTTTAATCGCCAGGTGTTTTTGAGGTCCTTATTTTGCTCAACACTCAACGCTCAACAAAATGGGGGGTTTTTACAGGTCCTGTTTAGCACCGTTGTATCAGATTTTAAATAAAAAAATCGCTAAATGGTTTTTGTGAAAATCGGGGGTATAAAAACAATCGTAGACGTCCCTGGACATTTCGAACAAAAAATGGTTTTTAAAAATATCTCACAAAATACACTTTTTATCGATTTGTATTCACTTAAAAGTAGACACCCTGTATATAATTTGATTTTTCAAATTATTTAATGAATTATTGAATTACTTAAAAACTAAAAATGTGACAAAATAAGGCAATGCATAGGTAGTTTGTACCTTACTTTAAGGACCACATGAAAAATTTAATCCTTATTCTTACAGATTTGAAAATAAAACTGGTAGTACGACTAGCCATTAAAAATTGTTGGTAATTATGAGAAATCAGCTAAAAAGATGAATAGGTATAATTAGAGGAGTGTTATAAATATTATAAAAAATATTAAATACGTGCCTTCAGCCGGTCCTGCACATCGTTAATAAATTTGCACGGGTCTATTAACACCCATAGTTTACTGTTATTCTTATAAGTGAAAAAGTAACTTCTTTTTCATTATTTTATTAGCAATCCCATCAGGTGTTTGTTTAACTATTACAAGAAGTTATTGTTCAAGATCATTTCTACACCATGTCCTAAATATGGTAGACTTTGAAACTGCGGCATATTAACCTTTTTAAGACTATGATTTCTTTGTCATCTTGATACTGTGTTAGGTCTTAGTGATCATTAAATATTAAATATTTTCTGGCAAAAAAAAAACGTTTTTACGTTATGATAGATCTAACAGAATCGTGACATTTTGACTGAAAATGGACAATATGACAAGTTCCGGGTCTCGTACTTCCATGGACTGCGATCGGGGGAGAGGTACTGTTACACTATAACAATACTTTGGTTGGCACTATCTCAAGTAGGTAAAAAATGTTAAAATATTTTGGGTTTTCAATTTAATATTAGAAATAATATGTCCTAGTAACGATTTATTGGGAAGTAAGAGAATATCATCTTTATTTTCGTAGAACCTTGACAGTCTCTATCAAAAATTCTCTGTATCATCTAAATTGTCATCAAAATTACGTAGGTATACCTACAACCAACGTTAAATTACGTAAAGTCTACTTCTGACAAAATTCGCTGACGAAATGTATGTATGTAAGTACAGAAACACACTGTATAATTAATTTATTACGCAGTGATAATCCAATTAAACTATTGATAATACATATCAACAAACTAAAGCAGATACAGAGATAGTCAAAATCTTATATATGAGTAAATAAAAATCCGACAATTCTGGAAAAACCATTTTAGAAAAGGTCACATTATTTATTAATAATGTAAATGTTACAGGTACTCGTCAGTATGTCAGTTATGTTTTTTCAAGATAAAAAGGACAGTAATGATGAAGATTTCATCAAAATGTAATTAAACTGTATTTAGTTAATACTGATGAGTGATGGATGACATAATATTTGTTTCTCGAAATACCCGACACGTAAATGTTTTAAAATAATCCAAATATTTCATAATACAAGTAAGCCACTAATCTCGTATGATACATAAGATTCAATTTCAAGGTAGCTTTTCGTAAAATCTCTATTTGTAGTAAAGAAACGTTACCGGAAATAAATTAACTAACGAATATGAGGTCACAATACGACAAACCTTGTCGCCATGAGGTCAACCTGTTACCACGTTAATAGACACACGTTATTAACCTAAAGGTATTGTAAAATATGTTATTTATTTAATAAAGACACGCTAGTAATTCAAACATTTTCACTTGAACATTCAATTAGTAATTGATTTAAATTATATCGAAAAATATACGCTCTGATAAAAATATATTTATACATTTAATACTAGAAAAACAGAAATGTCCTTAATTAACATTTTTGGGGCTCTTTTAACTCAAATAATGAATTTAGCTCTGTGACTCTGTGTACGGTATGATGTTTTCTTTGTGCGACAATTACTGGCTGATAGTAAAAACAAAATCGGAAGAGAAAATCAATTTTATATCTGATTATATGATTATACTTAAAAATGATTTCGAAATTCCTGAAGAGAAAAGCCGATAGAAAAATTAAACTAAAAAATGATTACCCAGATGTGTCTCAATCCCGATTTTTCTTGATTAGATAAATTACTTCAATTTTATATGACAAGCAACCTGTAATTTTTATAAGTAAACTTAGAAGGATTGAGAATGTACTGAGGTGAGGATAGCACCAACTGAGATATGTCTGAGAGAGTATCCTGAGAGTCACATGACTACATGATATATTTGACAGGCAAGGGAGGCTTGGAGAACTAAAAAAACAGTATTTTGGTAAATCTTTAAGGGATTCCCACCATTATTCAGCAGTTTTTTAAATGTGATATGCAAAAATGTGTATATTTTTTGTGTTCTATTACATGCATTACATGTTCTATCACAAGTAGCAAGTTGTATTCTATTTAGTATCAAACAATATTCTTTTTTTAAAGTCTACACCACGCTACATAATCGTTTAATCTGGGACAATATAATATCGGTGTACCAATTGGTTGGTCAAGTTTTTTTTTCGAGTATCTCGCAATACAGGCTTCTAATCATTCCTTTACCGTCATTAAAAAAATATGAAGCAATTTTTTAAATAACTCTTCTACAATGATATAAAATGCGGACACATATAGTGTATTTCATACTGTACAATAAGTAGCATATGTGTCTTTTTTACCTTATAGGTATGTAATATCTGAATTTTTCAATGAATGATGATCATCATGAATGACCAAAAACTGACCAATTTCAACTTTTTTTATCTGACCTACACCATTAACCCGTACATAGAGAATATAAATCAATATTTATATTTAATCTTAAATAAGTCAAATTCAAATTATCCTTTTCTATAAGCAAGGTCATGGTTTCAATAAATTAGCAACTGCATTATTAGTTAATGAAGTAACAGGTTAACAATTTTTGTTATTAACGTAAAAATAGATTTTCGTTTGTCTCTGTTTCGCGTTAGATACTGAAAATATTTACCTGCCTGACTTTAAAAATATTTTTTCAAGTTATATGCGTTTTATTAAATGTAAAAGACACGTAATTATATATAGATGACTAACAAATGCTGCGTATTGTTGTTTTGTTTTCCATTTTCTATCTAATATATGACGTCACAAAGGAAACATGTATTTATAAATAATATTTGTTTTAACCACCCCTCCGTCTGAGATAATAATAATAAAAATTATAAGTATCTAGTGATAATGACACGGGTTTTATTTGTGGGTAAGTGTAGTTATCTGAGACAAAATGTCTGCCTTTCTCCTTTTGGGTACCCCTTCATAATATAATGGATTATATCAAAAATTAAATAACGTCGATAATACATAACAATAGAAAAATATTTCATAATATGATAAAAAGTAAATATGTTTTATCAGTTAAGGCACTTGTACAGTAATCCACTTTAGGTAATTAAATATATACCGGATGAAATACCAGATATTATATACACGTAACATGTTAAGTTTGAGACAAATTAGATCAAAACTGATCATTTAAATTATAAATTTCATCAACTAGTTTTCATCCAGTTTATTTTATTAATCAAACAGATTTATACCTACATTTCAACAAATGTAATGTCAAAATTTTATTTGAAAGATGAAATTAGCACTACTGGGAGCATAGATTGGTATAATTTAAGCCAATTTAACAATTGGTATATTAATATAGATTTTACAGAAATTGGCTACACATAAAGACGAGGTTTTAGATACCTATTTGGCGAACAACTATTGTATTTGTGATATTCGAATCTTCTGGAATATAGAAAGTGGAAAGCTATGTAGATACTGAATGATACATCATTCGTATATTTTTTACTCGAATCATACTTCACGGGACATTAACGTTTATCTATTTTTTTTGTAATTTTCTGTGGCCTTAATCTAGAAAAGCAAATAAGTACCTGCAGCCATTTTAATCGGGGAAAATTAACTTGCATACAAAGTAGGTAGTCGTTTAATTTTGATTATCCTACTATAAAGGACATATGAAAGAGGTAACATATTTTCTGTATGGAAAATTCATTTGATTTTTATATTCTCTGGCATCGCTTTCACTAAATCTTTTAATAACCTGGCTGCCATTAGTTTCTAAATAATTTATACATCACCTGTTGTATTTTAAAATGTAAATAATTTGACTTGCCAAAAAAATCTGCATATAAAAATGCAGCATCTTCTGCAGGAGAAATATGTTTTAAAATAAAAGATCTTAAAGTGTAGGTGTCGTTGACCCCATTACCGCCAAAAAAACGATGCTATTTAAAAATGTTTACGCAAGTTTATTTCTTGAAAGTGATTATTACTGATTATTAGAGATTTACTACTTGGCTTCATAAATTAATAAATTATTTACAATGCCAGGCCTGAGAAATGTGTAATAATAAATGGAATATGACAGTAATAATTATCTATAATAATTTTGTTATATATAAGTACATGGAAACAACATTTAATCGATAAAAATAATACCGCTCACTTGATGTATCATGGTGATCACTCTGTATATAGTAATTTAAACAAGAACAAAATAATTGAACATTTTTAGTTTTAAATAGTTGCTATCTATCTCTATTTTATGAATATTGCGAAGCGTTTTAAACGATATTTCATTATTGCATGTATTTAACGTATGCAGTAATAATTAAAATAATAAAATAAGTGGTGCTAGGTCAGGCATATCAAACACCTACCGTAAACCTTGAATTTCCTTTAGTCTATTTGTTACAAATGAAATACAGATAGATGTAGAAAGAGAGACCGGTAAATTATTAATCTAAATTTCATTCTTGTCTAGCGACCAATGACATTCATTCATTGGCTTTCACGTGACTCTAGTACACTTGACCTAGTGCATCTATGAAATAGTTAGATCAGTCCCTCCGTTGATAATAATTAAAAAAACCTTTTTTAGAATCACTTTGTACATAAAATGGAAACATTTTTACTTGCAAATGGTGTCACGCGTATGGTAAATAACTTCATAGAATTTCATGACTTTCCAAGTTGCTAATCGAAATTTAAGTAAATTGTGTCGACAAAATTATAAATTAAAATGTTATTTTAGCTACATTTAGGGCAGATAAAAATATAAACGTATGAATGAAATGAGGGCAGCACTGAACAATATTCAAAGCCAACAAAAATGTTTTAGTTAATTATTTCTTGTAGGAGTTGGTTATTATTATATAATTATTATTTACAACTAATATTTTTATGAATGGAAACAGATACATTGCTGAGTGATCTCTATCTTTACTAGTAACGTAATAAAAATAGTTGATTTTCTAATTATTTCTCTGTATGTAGCGCTGCACCTCCGAAACAAAAAAAAATGCATTTCCGCGCAATAATTTTTGTCCGACTTTAAATTGTAGGTACTAATTTGTTAGGTTGGTATTACTATAGAAGAAACTACTTTCTTTTAATTTGAAAAATGAGAACTTTCCATGCATGTATTGTAAGTTCTCCATAATTTTATTTTCAACTATAGTTGAGTTTTAGGGTAGGTTAGTTCTTAGGAGGTTTAGGGGTACCCATAAATAATTTTTTAGAGTGTGACATATTTTCCGATCGTATTTTTGAAATTTTAAAATTCTTGTTCAGTTGATTATTAGTATTCATTTAATATTATTTATCACAAGATTATGGTTAAAAATAGTCTGAAAATTAACGATTATCTCTAATAAATCTTAAAATTTGTTATTTATTACTGATATAGAAAAATAAGAATGAGTATGATGAAATAATTTAATTTTAAACATTTGTTTAACTTAATTTTGTAAGTAACGTAATACAGATTGAGGTAAAATAAAATTATGAATTTTAAAGTAGCCTAAAGCTGACTTACATCTAAAAATTTTGACAAGTTCCACAATTTTTAATTTGGGAAAAATATTTATGGGTGCTTTTGTGATGGTGTAATTGTATTTATACTTAGTCCATGAAAATGAAGAATGCTTACCGGGGGGTGGTGAAAACAGTAATCCATTATCAGGCCGCATGGGCATTGTATAGGGTCCAGGGCCTGGCGGCCTTTGTGGTCTATGTAGAGCAATGATTAGGCCTTTGGGTCACTCACAGCACAAAGCGAAAAGTAAAATTGAAAAAGTTCGCGAGACAGTCTCTGAAATCTCACTAGACGAGTGGAACTAGCTAGCAGCGGTGGCCTCGAGTTTGCCAACGGTGGAGTTGTACCGATTCTAGCAGAGTTTACTGCTTTACTAAGTGCAAGCCAGTGCATTCGCAGACCAAGCTACCAGCGAGGATGTAAAAGTATTGAGATAGTGACCTACATGTCCGCGAAGTAGTGGCAAAACGAAGAAAGCGGCGAAAGGGATACCAAAAGGAAATGCGGTCGCATAAGTAATATGTAGTTACGTGAGATTACCACGACACATAATATGTTTGCGTCCTCAATTTAGAGTTGGGACTTTCTGCAGTGCATTCTCTGATAAAAATGAAACCATCGCGCTTAGAAAACCGCTATTAGGGTTATATCAGAACAGAGAGAGAGTTTCTTCGATCTTCATTTAACTAATTCTAATGTCAAGAACAAGAACTAGGTTGATCTTGACCATGTAGCTGTTTTATGAAAATTAATTTTGGCTGAGAATGTAAACTCTAATAGGATTCCCAATCTAGATAATTCAGTGAAACTAGAAAAGTCGGGGAATTTTCATATTTTAAAAATGAGGCATCGAATTAGAGGTACTGCAAAAATCACCAGGGAAATTCTTTCACTATTAGGGAAATTCTTTCACTCTAAGGAAATTAAATTATCCTTTGTGAAATATTGATTGCAATTCTTAACGTGCTGGTTGGGACAATAATGTCATTAACTTAGCTTAATGTAAACCAACGGTAACAGCCGATTGTATAGGTACCTACATATTTTTTAAGGTATTTAGCAAATATTAGCTAATTATGTAGCTTGTTTCTTTAGTTTCATATTTTAAGCAGAATTTAATGGCGTTGTGTTTTCTTTGTGTTAACGAGGAAATCTATACCTACTAGTCTATTTATTGTGGTAATAAAAACATTACAGAACACAGAAGAAAAGAAAAAAGTAGGTACTGACAAACAAATACCTTTGGCTGTATTTATTGACAATTTTTTCTGCACTCAAAATTGATCAAGGCAAATATTATACTTTATTTTTTTGAACCAAGTTTGGTAGTGAAACTACTAACCAAAGCCACTATTAAAAATAATGTTCGGAGAGTATTGGAATTTTTAAATCAGGAAATGAGGAATTTTGCTTTCATTGTTTTGCTTCATTGTGAGAAGATTTTGTCTGCTTCAAGAATTGATTATATAAGAATAGCTAAGAATTTATTAAGCAAAGTTATGGATTTTTTTAGTTTCTTACAAATCTTAGATTTTTTAATGTTTTCCTTTTTCTTCTTACACCTTTTCGACGTAGAAAATCTATAAATAATACAATAATAACATTTATCTTGATACTGTAGGAAATATACGTCTGTAAATTTAACAACATAATATAGTAAAAAAAGTATAATAAAATATGGAGCCTATTAAAAAAATAAATAACAAAATCCCGTGGAGAAATCTTATGTAATTACAAACACAACTACAAACTAAAACGACTAATGCTTGCAGTTAAATAAAAAAGGGCTAGTATAAATCAGAAAAATACTGGACCTACGAAATGGAAAATATAGCAATCTTAAAGTCTTGAGGCAATTAACTTCATCAGAAAAATTTCGTTAAGCTTGTGACAGTTACATCTTGAAATATAATTATATTGAACTTCACTTATTTTTTATTCATGACAGTGAACCTTGTAAACATCTCATGGGGAAATTCCAGCAAAATAAGGTGACTATTCTGCTTAAATAATTCTCCTCGATACAAACAATACAAAGATAAATTGCAAAACGATTCCATAAAATTTTTAACACAAATTTAAATCATTCAAATCGAGTGTCAATGAACAAAGTATTGAAACACTGAACTTTGACATTGTCATCTATTATACCTACCTTTTCTAAAATTACGTATTCATTATATATATTACATATTACATACTTATTCAACAAATAATTAAATTTGCAAACAGTATTAATGCCACGTTAATTAGAAATATTGATAAGTGTGTTTATAAAATACATTAACAAAAATTTCAATATCGAAACAAATTTATATGAAACAAATAACGTATTTATTAAGATATCGAAAAGAGTAAAATACCAAACGGATCAATCGGTAACTTTTTCAGCTTCTGCTGAAAAATATAAAATCGCCATCTTTAGCGCCAAAAAAGCATATTTAGGAAACGTTAAACTTCACACATCTAAAATTTCAACTTGAGAAAATAGGCTCTATATTTCGAGATTTTTGTTCAATATTTGAAGTGCTAGATTTTTCAAGAAAAAGTGTGTTGGTGTGAACATTTTGAACGTAGTAATTGATTCATTAATGAAAGTCCAATTATATTGGTCAAATAGGAAATATTCCTTTGTATTTTTTCTATTTATTTTCTGTGTTGTTCCTGCTGCATTGCTTTTGCCGAGTATCTTAATTTTTTATTCGTAAATAACTACGTTTCAATTACGTAATAATTGTATTGTTTGAAATGCATTAGCATATAAATATTTTCCCATCCAAGTCGTGTCATATATTGACACTGCCGTAAATATTAGTTTCGTCTTTTTTGTCCTTGTTTATTTATATTATCACTGTAGCCACAAGTTACGTCATACTGTGTCTAAATATATACGTAAAAACATAAAAATAAATGCATATCATTGATGGTGGTCACAAAAGAAAATTCATTTTAATTATCTGCATTCAAAAAACAAATAAGTAGTAAATATTATGAACTTATTATGAACTTGAAGGTACAAGCCATTTTTATTTTATTGGAAACCACACGATGGGCTTTTGATTTATAAACAGAAAGAGCAGTGCAAATAAAAATAATGCTCCAGCTATTGGTGTTAATAGCCATCAAGTTTTATAGTTATCTATAGTGCTGGAATGCACTTAAATTTTGACTTGAAACTGATCTCGATGGAGATTGTCAACCTAAAGTCATCTATGTGTGCAATAGCCATTCGAATTTTAGTGAAATTACAACAAAAATCTAATTCCTTTTAAAAATTCTATTGGGAATAATCTATTTGTAAAATACAAACAAGAGACAGAAAATACTCAAAGGCCATAAGTACGCGTAGAGCATGGGCCACCTAAAACTCTGAACTTATTCTCACATAATCTTTTTCAAAATTTTAATTACTTAAAAATAATATAGCATGCTGTCTATTCTCTGTTAGGCACATCTTGATAATGGTAAAATAATTCAGTCTTACTTTTTTCTTTAACTTTTGACTTAACATATTATATAGCCTAGATATTCACCCTTTGATACATGTACCTATATATGCCGGTCTATCTGAGAGGAAGTTTAGTGTTAAACTAAACGGAATTTTATTGCAAACCTAGTCAGTAAACTACTACTACTGACTGAGTACACTGACTATACATAATACACAAAACAATATGGAAATAACCAGAGGTACGCCAATGACAGTTATATTTGTTGTAAGTCATGTTGTTGACACTTATACAAGTTATATTTGACAGTACTATTTTTACGCTTCTTGTCATCTATTGGCTAGCTCCGTTAGCAGTTATGATGAGTAACCAATCAGAGACCGATACATTGGAAGTAACAAAGCGCTATATATGAACAGTTTGAATGATTTTAGATGACGTCATAATGCTCAACTGCGCAAACTCAACTACGGATAATCGACTCCATGTTAGATGGACAAAATGTTGTTAATTCGGTACCTATATACTTTTTCCATTCTATAACCATTATTTTTGTGGTTCCCACTTGTAGTGGCAACACTTCTTTTTATTTTTGACGATGATGATTTTGATGATGTTTACGACCTTCGTTTTGTTTGAGAATGCACACCATGGTGTGAATAAACCTTTACATTACTGTTCGTGCCGACTTGATTAGGTGTAAAGCGGATAGGTACTTCGAAAAGTATGTGTGTATACTCCACTGCAGTAAGGTCACTGGAAATTTTCCTCATCTATAATTGGATTTAAAAACACAATGGATTATTATTTATTTTTCATGGCTTAATAATTTATTTATTATTCGTTAAGTGAATTGCAACACTTAATACAATGTAGATATAATTTTATCAATATTATAAATTTATGAGGCAATACTTCTTATATTTAGAGAGAAAGTAAAATTATCAAATCAGTGCTCCCGCCAAGGAGGTGAACTGTAGTGGATAAAGACGAAATAATAATATTTTATATCTATAAATTTTATTAAACAAACAGCAAACAGCGCAACAGTTTATTGACTTTTGCTTTAACATGTTTTGTGTCTCGGGTATTTTGGAATTCTATCAGAAAAATGTTAACTGATAAACTGCAAAATAAAAAAATGAAATTATATGAAGTATTTTAGTAAGTAGAGAGCTGTTTAGAGGTGGTAGCCAAACAGTGACCAGCTCCTCCAAATTTGAGGTTGCATACTCGAACGATTTTTCGTATTCTTCAGATTTTACTTCAAGTTGAAGTTTATCAGTGATTTTTCAGGTTGAGATAACTAAAATATATTTCGATACGGCCTTTTGTCATTAAAGAATTATATTTTCGAAGCAAGAAGAAAAGGTTAAGAGTGCGCACGATAAAGAATTACAAAGTTTGTATCAAAGTAGAGATCGCATAATAATAACAACAACAACAATAATATTTCTACTCCTCTCATAAGTCTGAGACTTGTGTGGGAGTGGGGGCAGTATATTAATATTCCTTAGGCCGCATTTGCGCCTCAGGAAAGATTTGTTGGTAAGCCCTAACCACCATTCAGTGCCAGAATGAGAGAAACCTGGAAAACTCATTAGTTAGGGGGATAGTCAAACATCAGTTGATGTTAATCTCACATTAACACCATGCTGACCGTTTTTCCCACTTAGGTACGGATATCAGGATGGTTGCTAACCCATACTTACGAACAGGCCTTAATATATTACTAGACTATTTAATTAAAAATTATCAGCGGAATGGGGATTCGAACCCACGACCTCTGGGTTAAGCGATCGACACACTAATCTCTGAGCCACTGATCTGAAGCCAGACTTCGTCACAGGAAAATCTTGCAATCTGTATTGTGTTTTCCTGTTTTTAATTATATTATTTTGCAGATGAAGGATTTCCAAAGGAGTTTTTGATAAACGGAATCTACATAATTTTCCTAATCTGCTAAATTTAGATTTTATGGTTGGCTTATTTTTTAGCTTAATCCATCCGGAAAAAATTGAAGCAAAGTTGGTATAAAATTAAATTGATATATGTTTTTCATGTAACCTAACATATTTTTTCCAATTAGATTTTCTACAAAAGTGATTCTTTTACCGTTCGGGGAATTTGTCAAATCCAGATGTTATACAAATTACTGAGTTCCTTATGTAAATGACAGTTGCTAATTTGAACATTGGAAAGCTATATGCATTAAAGCATTTGCCCTTTAATATAAATATGTTTACTGTACTGCACAATGACCTCATAACAAAGCGAAGTAATTATTGGAAAAGAATTGAAATGCCCTTTAAGTTATTTACTTATTATGCAAACACTGCCGATCACTTCATGCTACCGAAGAATATTCAAGGTGTCACTAACGATGGTTTATAAAATTTCCTTATTTTCATGTCGTTAGCTAATCAATATTAGGTTTGTCTATGACATTACTCAGTAGTTATTAAGTGCATGAGATTCATTACATTGAAATAAATCGCGTTAAAACTTCTGTATTTAATAAAATTTTTAAGTAATTTCGAATGTTAGATTTCAATACATCTGAATACAGAATATAATATACAGTTCAATATATGAATCATTATTTTCAATAATAATAATAATAATAATAATAATAGTAATAATAGTATATTAAGTAATAATAATAATAATAATAATAAAACAAAAGATTGATATGCAGTGTGTGCCAAAATGATGGAACAAAATTCATGTTTCTTTTCTAGTTGAGATTTTTGAAGAATTTAAATTTTACAGTAATTTCGATTTATAGATACTGATAATTATTACTGCACCGGCTGCTGACCAAACTTAACCAGACACCGATCTAAATTAAACGTAAAATTATAAGTATTGAAAGTTGGCTAGAGACAAAACGTCAATACTTTCTAGTCACCTCGTTTAACAGAATCTAAAGACTTCTAAATTACGATGCAATAAAATTATTGGATTATGCGATCTAGCGGTCACGAATATTAACGGTGCATAATACAATTTTTTAACAGATACTTTCATTATCATAACCCCCCACAGTGTCCAGCAGCTTGTGACCTTTGCCTCAAAAAGAAATGATAATTACTTGTTTATTCACATTAAAACAACATTATCTTATAACAGCCTTAGTGGAAAATTGATTCTCAATGCTGGGTTTCTATTTATTAATTTTCACATATGATTATTATGATACTGTTGTGCTGGAAAATTGGGTGGTCTATAAAATAATAAAATAAGTACTGTATAGATATATGGAACAACAATTAAGATGGTTACACTAAAAGTTCATATTAAAATTATTTATTAAAAATAATAAATTTATATTTTTCAAACTTATCTTAAGAGTCCATTCACTGGTCCGAAATAAGCCCAAAGTCGGCGTTCGTCTCGTGTCTAATTATAAAAAAACTATAAAAGATAGCGACTTTTAGTAAAAAAGTATTGAAAGATAAGACTTTAATCTAAATCCCTATAGTAGTAATTTTTTGTAATTCTTTTTATTTTTAAAATTTCAGGCAAACAATCTTGTACTAAAATAACGTATTTTCAAAAATTATTTTCTCTAAAATACATGAATTAAACAAAAATTTGCTACTATAGGGATCTAGTTTATCTTTTGATCTTTCCGGTGATATATAATTTATAACATTAAAAAGAAATTTTGTTGCAATTATAAGACAAATCCGGTACCCTCGCAATGAGGGCTAACTTTGTTTCCATGTGCCTTTTTACTTCGGCTTTACGTGCACCTCCGAAATCTAAATAATTCGGTAGTGGAAATATGTAAGTCTTCACCCATCGGCTACCCAACCTCTCAACCCCACCCCGAACTCATGTCTGTCAAGTCTGCAGTGAATGGACCCTTAAGTCATATCTCATACAAATAGTGATTATTTAAGGCGTAGTTACAAGCGCGTGGTTCGTCGAACCAGGGAAATGCAACTTGGTTAACGTTGGCCTTCTGACGAGCCAGGGGTGTCAACCCGTTGTCTGATTTGTTCAGGGGATGTAATCAATAGCTGATGGGTATCTTTGAATCCCGCAGCTCATGCCGCGAGCCATACAAGGTGTCCCAAAAACATACGGACAAAGTTTAAGGGGTGGTAAGGGGACATGAAAACAAACCTTTTTTGTTTAATACACATAATATGCCCGCAAATGGGCCGTTTGGGTTGTAAAGCAATAAAATGTTTTAAATAATACCGATTCATCATACCGAACTTACCGATATGCACCTTGCTTATGGTGCAACAAATTGTAAAGGAAGAAAAGCTGCACACTTGTATGGACAGAGATATCCGGAATCCATCATACAACCTTTGCTTCTATTCATCGTCACCTTCCCACAGAAAGTGGGAACCTAAAGCCTCCTGGTGGTGTTGGTCGTCCAATAACAGCTCGTACGGTAGAATTTGAAGAAGTTTTACACCGTGTGGAGGAAAATCAATCCACAAGTGTTCTCGCAATTGCACACCAAATGGGATCCTCCAAGTCGACGGTACACCTTTACAAGTACCTGTACAAGTTTTAAATCCTGAAGATTATCCTCATCGATTAGCTTTTTGCCAATGGTTTTTGGGTCATAACTTAATAGAACCTCACTTCGGAAGAATTTTATTGTTTTCTGATAAGGCATGTTTCACGTTGATGCTACGAAGACTTAACGAGGTCTCAAACTTAGTAGGACTAAAAATAAATGGCAGCAAAACACAAGTTATGACAAATCTGGTCGTAAGTGAAGGTATTAATTTAAATGGATCAAATCTTGAACTAGTAAATTCATACAAATACCTGGGACATGAGTTACGCATTGGAAAGGACAATCAAACATGCGAGATAACCAGGCGAATAGGACTCGCTTGGGCCGGATTTGGAAAGCTGCAATATGTCTTTAAAGCTAATATCCCTGTATGTCTGAAAATAAAAGTCTACGAGCAGTGCGTGCTGCCAGTACTTACCTATGGGGCAGAAACACTAACTCTTTCCAAAAAGACGGTTGACAAAATCCGTATTGCCCAGAGAAAAATGGAACGATCGATGCTTGGCATTTCACTCAGAGACAGAATTAGAAACACTGTGGTGAGAGAGAGAGGACTAAGCTGACAGACGCCGTAGAAAGAATAGCGAATCTAAAGTGGAATTGGGCTGGACACGTAGCGCGTCTCACGGACGGGCGCTGGACAAAGAAGATCGTAGAATGGAGGCCACGACAGGAGGCATATCGCAGTAGAGGTAGACCGCCAACTAGGTGGTCAGACGACATAAAGAGAATCCAAACAAACTGGATAAATACTGCACAAGATAGATCTAGATGGAAAAACTTACGGGAGGCCTATGTTCAACAGTGGACGTATATGGCTGTATGATGATGATGATGATGATGATGTTTCACGCGCGATGGTGATTTTAATGGTAGAAACAGCCACATTTGGCATGATGAAAATCCTCACGCTGTGGACTCTAAAGGACACCAGCAACAATTTTCTCTAAACAATGTTTTGCCTCTATTATTAGAAAATGTCCTTTTAGAGATTAGAAATAACATGTGGTTTCAACATGCCCGGGCACCTTCACATTTTGGTTTGAACGTGCCAGTATCTGGAGTAGAAATTTGCCCGCCGATGGATTGGAAGATTAGGTCCCGTGGTCTGGCCCGCGCATTCTCCTCATGTCAACCCTCTAGATTTTTCTTTTTGGTCATCTGAAATCTTTAATCTATGTAACGCCTATTCGTAATGAGGAAGATCTCTTAGCAAGAATAATGTCCAGTTGTACACAATGTAGAAGCTATTCCCGGGATATTCGTTTCATATATAGGTGTAAGAGCCGGTTTAATCTACAGCCAATTTGTGTAGACATAATAAGTGCTATGATCTTGTCGTATGGGTATCGGTTTACAATATTTCTTTGTTGGCAATTTTATTTGATAATAATAATCTACATATTTATTTTTCAGCATCATTTTAGAACCTTTCAGGGGCTCTAGACGCTTCGTCGAGACATTATATAATGATTTTTGTACACTATAGCTGTATGTATAATTATCAATTATTATAAATTAGGTACTTTTTGCTGAAGTATGCTTTTTATAATGAAATACTTTAATTATTTTATTTATTATTAGTAGTATAAAAGGTACAACCATATTATAAATCTTTAATATGGTTGTATGAAATCGTTTTTTTCCTACTTGTTGATTTTCACACGAAACTGTATACCTTGTCGTCACGCATAAGGGAAGGTTTTGTTTTGGCGCCATTTTCGCCTGCAGCGTACGAGATGGCGAGTAAGCATCTCGTAACAAGTCCGGTTCTGGAGTCCATGCCCAACATTAACATTCACATTCACAATGACCTTGCGTTACAGACAATGCATCATATTTGTTGGCATTTTCGGTCAATCATCATGTAGAGAGAAGTGCATCGACTTTTTATCAGGCATAGGCAATTTTCATGAGAATGATGGCCTTCATTTTGTTTACTGCACCAATGAGCTAATAACTTGCGGTTCACGGATCATGGCTAATATAATGTTCTGCATTTTAATAGGAATCTTTTTATTTTTTTTTACAAGTACTCGACTCTATCATTCTGCTGAATATTTAAGTTTGTTAGTGTTTCATTAAAATAGATAAAAATGCATTTGATACGGTTCAAAATTTTGGTATATCATAAGGCTTTTAGGATGTCACTACATACTCACCAACACATTTTATTTTATAACGTCACTTTCAAAGGAAAAAAACATTTCCTACCGTTTTAGGATACGAATTAGCTTATAAGCTGTAAAATAAGCATTATCCTATTACTTATTAAAGGACACATAATGTAAATATAATAATAATGTATATTGTAATATATTTTTTCTATTATTTATTGGTTTCTCATTTTTGGTAATGGATTTCTAGAAAGTTTATTATAAGTTCCATTACTAATCAGGTGGTCTATCCTTTCATAATAGTCCTCTTTATCTAAAGTTACAACCTTATTACCCTTATCAGCTTTTAGGTAAAACAATCTTTTTCACGCAGCCGTTTGATTTATTTTTCTATTCTTACTGGATTTTGGCTTACTACTAACTTTAGTGACAATATTGGTCGAGATTTGATTTCTGCAAGCTTCTCTGACAAATCCTTTAGAGGAATCAGAAAGGTATTGATTTGAACTTTCAACACTTGCAACAATCTTATCTAAAATGCCTTCAGAGGCACGTAATGCAAAAGTTTTAATCAACTCCAGATGATGCCAACGTGGTTGGGGAAACGCGCATCGAGTGCAGTATAGTATTTTGGTGTTATGTGGAAAACTACGTCAGTGGTAAAAAGTATGTTGGATAAACTAGAAGGTCAATTCAAACCAGATTCAGACGGCCAATCCTATACAGCCCGCTTTATTGGTTAGTAAATCACGGTTCACTGATCCGTCGTGACGGTTCACTGAGCCGTCGTAACGGTTCACTGAACCGGAGCAATAGTTTAGGTGAATAGAAATATGAAAAATGTTGATATTAGCAGAGTTCGTAAATCACAAAAGCATGAAATATTAAATTAAAAATATTATGTCTATGTATAAATATAAATTTTCCCCTACCAAGTGCCTCCTATACGACGTGAGCGCAGAACAATAAATACCCTGCATATCTTGACAGGGTTGAATTCTCAAAAATAAAATACATTATAGCATGTTTTATATGCATTATAGTTCATGATTTATCTCAATATAGATGGGAGGAATATTGAGTTATATTAGGAGAGTTTTAGTGTCAGATACGACATATTGCCTATATAGTTGCCACTGGAGATATATCTAGCTTACTAGGTCTTAAAGAAAGGCCCTTCAACCCTACATCAGTGTTTTTGTTTGCTGAAGTTATTCCATGTCCATAAAATTATTGCATCTATCAAGTTTCAATTTTTTGATGCGATTCAGGTGATTTTTCTGAATTTTTTTATTTCAGGAATACTAAAAGCTGTTTGTAAAATTGTGCTTTTGCTAAATTTTTAGTTGGTTCTATAGAAATACATATACAGGCGCCCAAATAAAAATATGTACAATTTGGATACAAAGATATTAGTACATAATTGTTAAATAAAGATAAATAACATAATAGTGGAAAAACCCTTCTAATTCGTTGTTTAGAGGGGGAATTCAGCTGGGAGCCACACCCACAGACAGCTCTATTAGATAGAAAGATATTGACACCTTGACCCGTCCATGCTCAATTCTTTTTCTCCACACTTTACTCACTATCAATCCGTCCTTCTCTCTAAATTGAAGATATTTTTATTTGGGAATTCGCATAAATATATATCGGCGAGCCGGCGGTTCAGGGTTTATTGTCTTAATTGCTCAACCCAGAGGTCGTGGGTTCGAATCTCCACTCCAATTATTATTAGTGTTATTAAATTACATATAGAAGCATATTGTTATGACATTAAGTGCAGATATATTATATATTTATTTTAATTCTACTACTAATTTATTTGATTATTTACTTTGTTATGTATACCTTTTGCTATGTATTACGGAAACATTTTATAATTAGTTTTACTTAATATTACTCCAATCAGATCTTGAATTCTTTTCCACTGTCAGTGGAACCAGATGAATTATTCTATACCCTGGAAAAATAACTAAATCTTACAAGTGGTTCAATAAGCAACATTGATATTTTCAACATTTTAGAGCGTCTATTTACACAAAACATAATATTTTAGCATATGTCACCCTGATGAAAAAACCGATACGAAAGGTACATTGACACTGAATTCTATATCAAGCGGTAAAGAATACAATGTCGTAGACATTGAAAGGGGGTTGCTTTCGGCGGCATTATTCCACCTTTCTTATAAACATATTTAAACATTTTTATTACGGTGTTCTTTTAGGTTTTGTTATGTTTATTTTCTTCCTTCTATTAGGGATTTTGCCAAGAACGAACCAGGAAGGAGTAATTTGAGCAAGACAGAAAAAGCTGAGACATCACAATATACGGCCACTGGAAGTAAAGTATAGACAGTTGAACATCATCAGATTGAGGAAGTATTTATGCCAGACAATAGCTAATTAGTAATAATTTTTTACAATAAAATAAATTGTACATATTTTACATCATAAATAATAATAATACGACTTTCAAATTAACCGCGATTATTATTTTATTTAATTCTTAACCACCCCTAAAATAACTCACCCATAAATCCCAAACATTTCCTCCCCCATCATCCCTCTCACTAAACAACAAAAAAAATCCAAAATCCACAATCCCAGCCCACCATTTGGAATAGCGTGAATCCAGAAATATAACAGTTGGAATAGGGTTCATAAAGGCAATATTGGGCGAGAACAAGTAGTCGAGTTCTGCCCGGAGTACCACAAGGCTCTGTTCTCGGCCCAATTTTGTTTCTAATATATTCTTCTGACTTAGTACAATAATAACCGTTCCACATAACTTTTATGCCGACGATACAAAACTGTATACGCTAATCCTCTCGTAAACTACAACTCTGTTCAAGATAGTCTTGATGAAGTTAAAAAATGGTGTGATACGTGGTTAATTCCTCTTAACACGTCTAAATGCACTGTATTGCATAGGGGTAACAATAACACCCACCACATCTATTTGCTTAATAATGAACCTATTATTTCAACCAACGAGCAAGTGGATCTAGGTGTCACTATCAATACCAAGCTTTTCTGGTCCAGTCACATTGGCAAAATATCAAAAAGAGCCAACCAAACTTGTTGTTGTTGTTGTTGTTCATAGGCGGCGCGGTCACCCGCAGCACTCAGGTCTTTCGACCCATTGTGCATGCCGCTAGTTGGGAGCTATTGGAAGAGATCCGTGCTATGAGCATAGGCCAACACCCGTTGTAGGGGAAGCTCCTTAATGTCCTGAGGCAGGAGAAACGCTGCGCCCAGATGCTTGTGTCTCTTGACCATAAGGCAGGCACAACGACAGAGGATGTGAATGGAGTCCTCGTCATCGTGTCCGCAAAACCTGCACCTTCTAGTGTCACTAAGGCCGATAGTGTTAAGGTGCTTGTTAAGATGTCCGTGACCTGTCAACAGTCCCGTGACAATCCTTATGCTGCTACGACTTAGCGCAAGTATTGATCGAGTTGCGCACGACCAAGGCCCTTCAATTAAGAGCCTGGCTTGTCGCAGTCCCGTCCCGTTTGACCATTCTTCCTCTGATCTTACCTTGATCCAGTTCTCAATGGACCTTGCTACATAACTAGGCGGAAGCCCCAGCACTAACCAAACTTGTTACTTATTATTCAACGTTTTCCAAAATCCTACACCCGAATTATTCCGTATCCTATTTAAAACTTATGTTAGGCCACTGCTGGAATATGCTGCACTAATTTGGTCGCCACATCTCATCAAAGACATCAAACTTATCGAAAACGTTCAACGCCGAGCAACAAAAAAGATTCCTCAGATCCATACACTATCATACCCAGAACGGTTGCAGTATCTGAATCTTCCTCTCATGTCAGAACGAAGGTCCAGAGGAGACATGATATTTACTTATAAAATCTTATATGATCACTTCCAGGACGATATCAGGAATCTACTGACGCTAAACCCAGACCAGAGGCTACGTGGTCATCAATGGAAATTACAAAAAGAAAATTTTAGGACAACAATCCGGCAAAATTTTTTCTCAAACAGAGTGTTTAACAACTGGAACACACTCCCAGGTGATGTGGTAACGGCAAGTGGTGTGAATGTGAACTTTAACTTTATACAGTGGAGCACAATTGTATATGAACTCAGTGTGGTAGTTATTTTGTAAAACTGTTAGAAGATTATTTTGTAGAACTTTGTATATTTTGCTTTCTGTTTCGCATATTGTATTGTTTTTTAATTTTGTAATTAAGCAATATAGGTCTTAAATGACCTCTGCTCTACTCTTTAGTATAATAATAATAATAATAATAATAATAATAATAATAATAATAATAATAATAATAATAATAATAATAATAATAACAATTTCAGTCGGGTCCATTTCAGGGCGTGTAAGGAGTGTGTGTTAGGCCCCATGTTTATAAGAACTTTTTGATTTACTTTGAAGAGTTCTTACATTTTGCATCAGTTAATAATTTTTTATATAGAAGGTATTCTTTCTTCAAGGTTTGAATAGAACGATTTTGGAGTTCGTTGTTCGAGCTTCTGTTTCATTTCAGAAGCTCCTGCGGACCTTTTCTACGCTACGCCCATGACCGCAGTAATGATGAAAGGGTGAGAGTTCGAGGAGAAATAGGGTGGTCTAGTCGAAATCGTAATTTTTTGCTCGCCGCCGCCCGCGCCGCACCCGTCGTCGATGCCGACCGCCGGCGGCCGTCGGCAGAAACTGTTGACTGACTGCGAAAAGGTCGACAGTTGAACGGCCGAGCCCCGACCAAAACCTTCAAATGCAAGGCCAGACAAATATAACTAATATATGTATGTACATCTTGCAGGCCGTATTAAAGTAAATCGTGCAAAATGTGCATATTTTAATCCTCTGAACGTCTGTATAGTCGTATATTCGTGTTTTGATCGATTTATTTCAATCAAAGGTAATGAAAAAATGTTTTAATAACTTTTTATTGTATAATACATCCTCGAAAACATTTACGTCACGTACGTTAATGTTTCCTATGTCATATGTCGGCATATAAGCTTAAAAAATGTTTCATTTAGGAATTTTGTTTTCACTTCTATGAATATAAGTAACATACAGAGTGATGCAGCAATACGATTTCTGGATAAATTCGTGCGATAAAAGAAAAAAAATACAAAAGGTACGTTGAAAAGCAATGCCAGTAAAATATGACTGATGAATGTGTACTGTATATAGGTACTTCACACGTCATTTATTTTTCTAAATACAAAAATGTTCTACTACAAAAGTTTTCATGATTTTTTATCAGATCAAACAAAAGAGCAGCGGTTTTGAAATATAATACCCTAAATATTTTCACAGATTTGGGTAAAACCTCCAAATATATGACCAAAACATTACTTTAGCGTTTAGTTTGGTATACAGAGTTTAGGGTTTCGATCGCTTAATCCAGATGGGTAGAATGTCAGCTTAGAGTGAATGTAAGAAATTAAAAGCGGTTGACGGGAACTGTCTCCCTACTAATGACATTTTCCAGGTTTCCCTTATTCCAGCACTGGATGGTGGTTAGGGCTTACCAACCTAAGTCGTTCCTGTGGCGCAATTGCGACCTACTTAATAATAATATGCTGCCTCCTCTCCCACACAATTCTCAGACTTACGGGATAGTCCTTGTGATTCTAATGAAAGGAAGATATTATTATTCCAAAACTTTTGTTTAAATGTTATGTATTCATTTAAAACGTAGGTATTACTTGAATACATCCGCATGTAAGATATACCTACTGTGAACTTCCAAGAGTGGGTAAAAAATCTTTTTATTAGCCTGTTGATGTATGGTCGTTTTCGTACATGAACTGATAATTTAATAGCGACAAAATATTACCATATTGCCGCAATATGAACTAACTTATCATTCTTGTGATAAAATATTATGCAATAATATTTTTGTTATGTACTTTAAAACATTTGTTTTTTATATATCCTATCCTGTTTACAGCCAAACAACAGCTGATATGCCGTTGATGGCAATACATTGAACTTATTGGATAAGAAACAAAAAGACTAGTGTTTACTACAGTTTTAAAAAATTAGACAAAACACTTGAGTTTTATTACTTTCATTGTTGGTTATTTATAAAAAATTAATTAAGTATTGCATGATTATTGATTATAGGATTAATTCAAGATGGCAATACTTTTAAATAAAAAGAAAACAATTATTTTAAAGCATAAGTATATATATTTACATGTTTTTTTTAAATAAATTCCCCTCATTACCTTAGTTCGTCATTTGGAAAAAGCCCGTTATCTTTAATATTAAACGGAACATGATATGAAGTAAAAATATATTAATTTTTCTTTTGTTTGTACCACTAAGGATAAAGACAAAAGGATATTGTCACGTTAAAGTAAATTTAAGTAAACATATGTTTTTCGAATGTCACTCCCCCCTCCACCTGTAAATTGATTTTTTATTAAATATATTTATTAAATTTCTTCAATAGATTTCTCTAATATATTGCTTTATATTTTGATTAGATTATCTCTATAATGAATGGTAACAGATATTAGTACTTTGGTTTTAAAAATCATCATTGTTTTGCTTAGATTTATACTTTATATTCCAATGTAATTTATATATAAATTTAAAAAGTTCAAAATTGTATAGTACAAAAGTATTACCAAATAATCAAGAAAATATACTTTTTATTTTTAAATTTATAATACATTTTCCTATTAACTTAATTTATATCTCAGTTGCATGCAATTTTTCACGAAACGTGTTCATAGGCTAATAATACAAGTTAAAACAAAAATGAGTTTGTGAATCTTATCAGCATATAAAAATAAAGGTTACATAAAAGGAAACACATAAAACCATTGTTCCAAATTATTGCACAAACAAAAGAATGCATAATGAATAATTTTCCTGTTGACTCTCCACCTCGTTATACAGGGGGATACAAATTGGTACTTGGAAACCGTAAAAGATAGGAACTATTTTAAATAAGGCCAGAAGTTGTGCAGTTTAGTACTCAATTATATTGATTGCACTTAAAATTTCGAAAATATTCTACTGAAAAGATTGAAACCAATCATGGATGAAGGTAATTTAATCCCAACTCACCAGTTTGGATTCCGAGAAAGCCACTCCACCCTAGATCAAGTACACAGAATCACTGATGTAATAGAAAAGTCGCTAGAAAACAAGTCTGTTCAGCGATATTCCTTGATGTTGCGCAGGCTTTTGATAAAGTGTGACATGATGGGTTAAAATATAAACTAAATAAGTTACTGCCATATAAATACTCAGAATTATTGGAATCATATATCTCAGATAGACTCTTCAGAGTCAAACAGGAAGCATACACTGAACTAAAAGAAATCAGAGCAGGAGTACCACAAGGAAGCGTCCTAGGCCCTATCTTATACCTGATCTAACATACCACAGTTAGAGCAAAACACAATAGCCACGTTTGCAGATGATACTGCCATTCTTGCGACAGGGAAGGGCTATGAAGAAGCTGCAAACAAACTGCAAACATCAATTAACCAAATCAATAACTGGACCAGAAGATGGCGTATCAAGCTGAATGAAACCAAATCAGTGCAGATCAATTTCACAAATAAAAGAGAACAACAAATACCTATTAACATGAACAATGCCCAGATTCCATATCCAAACTCAGCAAAATATCTAGGCATCACATTAGACGCAAGACTTCGCTGGAAAGTCAATGTTCAAAAGAAAAGAGAAGAGCTAGACATCAGATATAAGAAAATGTACTGGCTACTTGGTAGACAACCTGCTTATTAACTTACAACAAAATACTGTTGTATAAACAAATTATCAAGCCAGTATGGACCTATGGAATACAGCTCTGGGGCTGTGCCAGTAGGAGTAATATATTAATCATTCAAAGATTTCAGAACAAAGTACTGCGGAACATTGTCAAAGCGCCTTGGTACATCAGAAACAGTGACCTTCATCGAGATCTTCAGATGGACACTGTAGAGCAGACAATTACTAAATTTGCAAGGAATCACGAACAACGACTCCATCAACATGTGAACATCGAGGCCATCCAGCTCCTCGACAACACTAACATAGTAAGAAGGCTCAAGAGGGTTAAGCCCTTTGAGTTAGTGAACTGATTATATCAGTATAAAAGCAGAGTATTGTGCGGTTAGTGTTACACATTAGTGTTATTAAGTTACCAGACTCTAAGGTACACTAGTGAGTAAGACCTTAGCTCTAAGATTTTCAACTTTAGTTAAATTAGGATAGAACCAAATAACTCATGGATCTCCCTTTGATCCATGAATACCCTTTAAGGGGTGTTTTCTATATATAAAAAAAAACTTAAAATTCCATTGGTTTTGGTTTTAAAATTTTGTCAATAAATTGTGGTTTGGTGTTTCTATCGGTCATTGTTAAATTTGCAAAAATGCAATAATAACCTTAAAGTATATACGGTATAACTTTACTGAGACGTTGCGTTGTCTTAAAACCGTCTTCAGTATCATGATATTGGGTACTTTATCAAACTTACTTCCACTACTTACTGGTTGTTTTTATTAGTTCTTCTAACTATGTAAGTTTTACTTTTAGATTTTTTAGTAGTTCAGTTTCCCTTTGTCCATCATAACAAACTATTCAATTTTTTTTAGTTCTTCAACACTCTGATATTCGAGGAATTTTAAGAATTAGATTAGAAGTATTTAAAGAATATTGTAACTTAGTCTATATTATCGCAACTTAAAGATCTATTGTGACTTTTCTGCCTGCATTCAATCAGGTTTGTTGCTCGTTGGTATAGCAGTTGGTCATATTTATCAAGTTTAGAAATTTTGGAGCTTTCAAATTTCTATAATAATGTAATACTTGTATAATGTTTCCTCTTTCTCTGGTCAGATGATTCAATCATTGTTTCAGATTCTACTGTAGGCTGTAGGTCTTCATTAACCGGAACAAGTTTGCGACGTTTGCGATTTACAAATAATTTTTAACAGATGGATCACCCTGTAGAGTTGCAAAGGAAACGTTTTTGTCCTTGTGGCCAGGGTAGACGTTGCAACAAAAGCGTCGCGTACTGCAGGTCGGTTATCTGTTAAATAATACAGTCGCTGGCGAATTAAGTGTGGTTGTTTTGCAGCTAAAGCATGAAAATATTTGTATCCCCATGAGGGCCTCTGCATATTGCAGGACGATGCACTTGTTTTGCAAGATTTAAAACTGAAGACCGACTAAAAAATATACTAAAAATAATTTTATTGGAACTCAACAGTCGATATATGCAATCTCCTCTTTGATATATTTTTATTTTTTTCGACTTTGATTATTATTATATGTCTTTGTGGAAAGTTAATGATATCAAACTCCAGACTTCTTAACACTGGACTGGGTAACTTGAGTATGCATTTCTATGCAAATTTCCATATTTATATCGTTTACCTTAAAATATATTCAGTTGTTGACATTTTGTTTATCGACATGGTGCATAAAAACTAAAAACATGAAAAAAAATTGTGGAAAATATAAAACTTGATAAGTTCACGCAAATAAAGACAAACTAATTTCAATTTTGTTACGATAAATATTAGTATCAGGCATACAGATTATTACCTTTTTAAAACTAATTTTAGTATAACAGTTCAAATAAACCATATATCATTTTCACAAATTTTTTTACTGGTTTTTTAAATGTTCCTAATGAACTGCGAGTTTTGCTAATAAACTGCTCACAGCTAATTACAGCAGCTAATTTTGCGTCATTTTCGTCAGAGACTCAGAAACTAATCCTAGTCCTAGATTAGGACCTAGTCCATCATAAGGTTTATCAAATTTAGTATTTTATTCCTTCTTTAGTTTTGTACTAATACGTAAAACATATATGATTAATTCCATAATGGCATAGGATCACTTCATAAGAAGTGGCTAAAGTAAGTCGGAAAGAAATAAGCATTTTGTATACCCCTGTCTATCGATGAACAGGGAACAAGAGGGAGATTATGAAATTAAAGCAAATGGAATTAAAGAATATGGAGTATGCAATCATGGATCATGGAATATACATCGAGAAATGTAAAATAAGAAATGAAAAATGGTGATCAGAGGAACAGTTGCTTACGCGAGTGAGACATGTATACCTACTACGAAAATAGGATGAAGAAAAGTTTTTTTGGAGAAACTTAGATTAATAAAGTTTGGATCAGAAGGACAAATGAGTAACTGAAGACGTTAGCAAGGATACGGAGTCAACAATTGCATTGTTTATTAAGCTCATCATGTTCCTCAAATTGCAAAGAATAAAATCAAAAGGTTGCTTAAAGGCAACCTGTTGCTAGGAATCGAAAGAGTTCGTATGGGTATATGAATGGGGTGATTGTGTTTTTCCAATGCGTAACCCCCTTCCGCACAGCTTTTGGTTTTAGATTTGGGGGTTGTCTAATTTATGTGGTATTTTTAATAGAGGTAATGGACTTTGTAAAATTATAAGTACCTAAGTAAAAATAATAAAGACACATCAAAATATATAACGGAATGGAGAAAGATTGTAGCTTTGAAAGATTGAAGACCTTCATGGCCTTCAGTGGTTTATATATGAATATTTGTTTTATTGAGAACTTTTTTAGAGGTACCATAGAAGTGCCCATATATAAATAATTTAACGTATAAAAATGTAATACTCATTACAAGTAACCACTTGGTCCTGCGTCCTGGTTACCGAACAAATTGTTTTATAGTCATTGGATTTTGAATAAAACTGAATCGATTCGCTTCAACGCATGATGAGCAATTTTGCGATTATGGTAAGCATCGTGGGCCCAGTCCTGCCTTTTACACACACCAGCACCACAGCCCGACTGGCCGACTGCCTTGAATAGTCCATTGGCCCTAGATTTTGCACATGCACTTCGTCTGCATCGTCTAATGTCTGTGACCCCAAATTCGGGTATTTGGCCTTCTAAATGCACCAACGCGCAGTTTCCACTCAACGAGGTACACCTGCATGCATCCGAAATGCTGCTATTTTTGGGCATTAGTGTATTAGGGCGTACTTTTACACTAATTATTTAACCGGATTTATTATTTACATAACGTGACGTTGCTCATTTAGTGTCCAGCATGATTCATATTTTTACCTGTTTAATGTCCCAGCATACACACTTTTTTCTAGGAATCATTAATTCATTTTTCCAGACTTTAATAAAAGATCATCCAACCAATCCAAGAAAGCCAACCAATAGTGTTTTAAAACTGTTAAAATAATTTATTGAAATACTGTTTTATACTTCATTTATTACAGTTTAATATAAGAAAATATGTAATTTATTGTGTAATTTAGTTATAATAATTTATTAAAGTTAGGATGTTTCTTGATATGTATAAATAGTGAATTTAGAGCATGCTGAAAAGCATGTACTTTATTTTCTGTTTATCCTCACTTGTCCTTGGGAGTTATGTGGAATTATTTTTAAAAGGGGTGTATATAAGTCTAGGAAATTATAGTCTCCGGGGAAATTATGGCTACATTTTATTTCTTAAAACCATTCCAGAAAATTTCAGCTTGATTTTAGGTTTGTAGCGTTGTAGTTACAAGTGTTTACAAATTTAAAAGTTAATACCTTGATATTTTAGATATTATCCCATATCGTTATCAATGTGAATCATTTATTATTGTTTTACATTTAGTATAATTTTCTCATCATATCATAATATTTTGAAAAAATGATTGTGTCGATAGAAGATTAGTCTAAAGAAGTAAATACCCTGAGAAAATTACATTATCGATAAGGATATTCAAGATTAAATTCTTTGTCATGACCTGAAGTACATTTATGGGCTTACGAGTTGATTGGTCGAAATTGTTTTCAACAACATCTGAATTGTAATTAATTATCTATTTTTTTTTAATTAATCTATTAGTTTACAGCTGATCAAGTTTTAATCTGAAGTAATATACGTTTAAAATGTATTTGTTTAACTTACAATCATTTTTATCATAAAAGATCATTTTTTCATAGAAGAAAAACGTATATTTATGACAAAGAATAAGACAAAGAACATGGTCATATACAGAATGTCTCAAGAAGTTCAATTACCTCCATATTTGGAGAGTTGCTAATTATTTAAAAATATTGCACAAGAGGAAAAACGAAAAATAAATTAAAAATAGTATAATAGACAACAGCACCGATAAGACTGAGTCTACGAAATGATTGCTTAGTCACAGTGCTGGTAGGTGTATTACAATGTCATTCAAACATTTTTAATTGTTTATTGTTCAAAATTACACAACATCAATGTACTATTAAACAATAATTTAATCATTTATTAAATCAGATTAAATTGAAATTATTGATAACAAAGGGGAGGCCTCCGAAAGGTTAGGAATGTGAAATAAAAAATAACCGTTGCAGCAATGTATAAATATGTTTTGAGAATGTATTTAAACAAAGACGTTTAAAAATCGAATAGAAAGAGACCCTGGAATCGTGCGATGCACTTTCGCGAAGGTCGAATCAAATGAATAACAAACATGTCGTAGTGTCTGGGGCGACTCATTGTACACACAACATATGTAATGTAAAAATGTGGCTGAAAATTAACAAATGAAACAGCTTACCATCGAACGCCAATAATTATTTTTCCATGTGCAATAAATTATATTAAAATAACTAAATTAATTTCAGTGAAAGATTTGTTTGGATTATTTGAACAAACTGATACCAACAACAAATACAGAGTGAATGGAAAAGCACACTCCTTAATGTCTTAGTGTAAATTTTTTTGTTAGCATGAGACTTGGTCTATTTTAAATGTGGAAATAGGATTATTCTTCTTTTTACTTGATATTTTACTACAATAATTTGATAATAATGTTTAATAGTTGATGAATTTTGCCCCACTTCTGGAAAAGCAAACCAAAACAAGAGCCTGCGCCAAAAGGTTTTTTGCTTAACCAAAAATAAAATTATTATTGCGGTGTTGTTAAAATTTTATATAATACATAAATAAATTTAGAAAAAATTTCCAAGGGCGAAATTTTTAATAAAGATTTATCTTATAATGACTTTTTAATAATTATATCATAAAAGGGAGTTACTTTTGCAAGTTTTGACCTATTTTCAACTAATAAATTACAAATGGGTTGCATGCCAGTAACTCATCTTTATTTGATTCGCATATTTACAGAATAATATAGAAAAATTGCTTTATGGGGTGTTAAAGTAGGCACTAAGTTTTGGGGTTATTTTGGTAGGTATTGAAAATCATATTTTCACCAAGTAGTTTTCTTTTTTTGGCACCTAGAAATATGTATAAGCCATGTAGCTTCATTTACCTTTAGCTTTAACTTTCTTCAACAGTCATTGTAGTCTTTTTTTGGGATTACACCACCACCAATAATAAAAAACAGATTTTTTAGTAATAATAAATTAATAAATTTTGGGGAAAACTTTAGAAGTTTACCTTGATACTATACTTTGAATATTTAACATTTACTGTTTTCCTATTTTTTATTATTTTATAGGTGGTGTAATCCCAAAAAAGATTACAATGTATCATGGAAATGCACCACAAATAAGCTACAGACATGTTCGTCAACATGTTTTGATTGTAATTGATTAAAATTAAATTATAAGTGTTTATTATGTTCACTAAAACCAAAAATAAAACAGATTTCTAAGAAATTAAGAGACCGATTCTGTTTGGAAAATATAAAAGCTAAAGAAAAACAAATTGTTTATCCCACATTAAAAAAAGCCCAAGATTGTTACACAAAAGCATTGTTTTGATAAAAATCTCTGTATGCTCTTCAATTACTTTTGAAATGGATTGTGGAGTCATTAAAAGTCTGTTATTATATAGAAGGAGTAGGAGTTGTTCCTCCGTAGGTACCCCTATATTCCTATATTGATGAGGAGCAAAAATTCAGAAACTTTTTTCATCGGTGTCTGTAGTTGCGCACGGCACAAATCCTGTATTGTTTTAATACATTTCTCCAAAAAAGTCAACTTATTTCATTTTACGTTTAAAATTTAGCTAGTTATGTCTATATCCTGGAAGAAATCGAACCTGTTAAGAGTTTCCCATCCTGTAGAAATAGATAAATAATGCTAGCCGGTTTCAACAAATGATGAACTTTTTACATAATTTTATTTGAAGCTTACCTCATGTAATCGAATATAAACAAAGATTGTATCTAATAAAGACATTTTTCAAGTATCCTATAATATTCTTAAGATATACGTGTAACATGGATTTACGTCAGAAGTTTCATTTCCCGTTTAATCATCTCATATAGGTATATGTGTAATTGTACTGTTTAATTTATCTAAATCATTAATCATGTTGAAAAATTAGTGTAGATTTGTTCCATGAATAATTTTTGGTAAATTTCTAATACCGTGCATATGTTTTATGTTTCTATAAATAAAAAATAATTATTTATGACTGGCATTGCCAGGATATTGAATTGATTTACCCATTAATATTTGGTAAGGTCGATGACCTCATTTAAATTATATCTAAAAATAACTACGTTGTTATTTTTGTATGTTAACATAGCTTATACGAAGATTGAAATACAATGTCTTTTTTTGTGAGGTTTAATGTTAAACATGTTTGTGATATCGAACATCAGAACTTAAATTTGTCTTCTGTGAGAATTAGGTATGTTACTCTGGAAGTTCGTGGATATGATTTGTAATCAATTACAAATATTAAATTAAATTAAATTTCTTCTACTTATTATTATGATTTTTATTAGACCTACTACTGCCCGAAAACATTATCTGACTGGTATGTTTGTGCTTGAAGTAGAAATGTCAAGATATTAGAAGTCATGTTAGTTTTTCGAAGACTGATAACGATAACATGAACGAGATTAAATGTGGCCAACTGAAAACTAGTTTTTGAAATTTCTGTTTTCCTATTAGGTAATTGTTAAAAGTCTCAGTTGTAATTATCGAGTCGTTTGTCATTAGTCAAGAACTGAAACATTTCCATTTTTATTATGAAATGCTTCTGCTTAGGTTCACTAGTCACATTGTGACTTATGGGAATTTTGGAGGTCAGTAATTAAAACTAATTCTTTGGGATTTTCGTCTAATTATATTTTTTGATTGTTTGAGTAGATCTTTTTTTGTTCAGAATTTCCATTTGGCTGTATAACAAAAATATGTTCTTGTTTTCTCAGAAAAAAGCATGTCGAGTGATTATTCAAATCACAGTTATCAAGAAAATACATTTTCCGTCTATTATTTACAGGAAATTTATGGTGTATATATTATTATGAAGAGATTATTCTTTTTTGTCTTATTACTTTGATGTACAATTTTTTGGGCCAACGTCCCTTATTATTAGATACAGACGCAACCTCTATATTATTTCACTTGTGACAGAACATTGAATTAAAAACTGATTACTCAATATTCCAATTAAACGATGCTTCATTTGAAATAACGTTGAATTTCATTTTCCTTTCTGCTTGGCATTTGTTTAAATTTTAGCAAATTTAGCTATTCAGGTAAAATATATTGGACTTTTATTTGTTTGTGAACCTACAAATGCGCTTTCAAATCAACAAGAAACTATCTATGATGATTTATGTATTGTTTGCTAACGTTAGTTAGATAAGGAATGGAAGTATGGGTCATCATAAAGTAAGGGGTATACTTACTTTAAAGTCTTATATAATTTTAAGAAATCAAGCTAGTAGCAAAAAGTAAATGGAATTTGGTTGCTTCAATAATTGGACTTTACTGTATGTATGGAAAACAAAAGAGTTGTCGTGTCAACTGCTGATACAATTGTCAAACGTAATCATTGCGATTTAGAGAATTGTTTTAAAAATAAAACTCACGTAAACGTAAATTGAAATGATTTAAACTTTAATAACATGGATCTAGAAACAAGAATTGGTTTTGTACAATGGATTACGAAGATT
Source organism: Pogonocherus hispidulus (assembly GCA_963924545.1). NCBI lineage: Eukaryota > Metazoa > Arthropoda > Insecta > Coleoptera > Cerambycidae > Pogonocherus > Pogonocherus hispidulus. Next base: position 7,255,274 of record OZ004701.1, read on the forward strand.
TCGTACGAAAATGAGTTTGAGAGCAGGGTCAAATGAAAAAGCGTACCGTAATTTGATTAGCAAATTTAAATGAGTAGGGTCTGTAACTGACCTACCGAGATCAGGAAGACCAAGGTGATGTTCAAGTTGCAGAAGTTCTTCGGCAAAATCAAATCATAGTCAACACTAATCCGTTAGCAACCAGTAGTGTGAATTCGATATCAAAACGATTGCAAATGCCATACACCACGGTTTGGAAAATTTTACGCAAAATCCTAAAAATGTATCCTTATAAACTTAAACTGCTGTTTGAATTAAATTATGCAGATTTTCCTATCAGGTATGATTTTTCTTTACCAATATTGGCTCAGATGGAAATTGAACCTGAATAGTTATCCCGTATTTTATGGACAGATGAGGCCCATTTCCCTCTAAATGGTGGAGTCATTACTCAAAACTGTCGAATATGGTTAACAGATAATCCACTTAAAATCGTATAGGAATATCTTCATGACAAGTCACCGTTTGGTGGGGTTTTACATTTAATTTTATTGGACCCCACTTTTTTGAGGAGATACAGAATGGGAAGGTGTTACTGGTGAACGATACCTGCATATGTTACGAGATTATGTCATTCCACGGATACAAAACGAGCACGAAGGAATTGAAAATATGATTTTTATGCAGGATGAAGCAGCCACGCATATTTACCGACCAGTTAAAGAATTTTTAACTGATGTTTTCAAAATCATGTTATAAGCAGACATTTTGTAAATTCATGGCGTCCAAGATCGCCTAATCTTAACCCAGTGGATTACTGGCTGTCGGGTTATTTAAAAAAATTGATTTTTAAAACACGCCCAACAATGCTGGAAGAATTAAAAGACTATTAAGGAGCAAATTGCTGTAATTCAACCAGAAATGCTGAAAAATGCTGTGTACAATTTGGAGGAATGGTTGGTGATTGTACAGCAGCAAAATGGACGACATATCGAACATTTGCGTTAACCACTGTTGGACATAAGAAATCCCATTGTTTACGCAATCGAATTTCTTTCACATCCTGTTATTAACTTCATTTGTTAAAAATACATAACAAGCTGAAATATATCCCTTACTTATGATAACCTTGTACATATCGGAACCTCTATTTAAATAATAATACATTAAATTATATTACGGGCAAATAATAAAACATAAAATTATTGTAACTTGACCATACACACCATTTAAAGTTATTTTACCAAATTTAATATCCGAAATTACTAAGAAGATGAATATTTATACAATGTGCGATTTTAAAAGGAATATATAAGCAACTTTGTACCTTATCGCATCGTTAACGGTGGCATAAATAAGTTTATTATAAAATCAAAAGCAAGGATTGATACATAACAAATGTGTGATTGTAAAGGCAATATTGTTTATCACTACTTTTTGTTTGTTAATAATATTACGATTGCAATTGTCGATAACTGCGAAAATAACACTTCATTTGTGGAAGGTTTATTGGATTATATTTTTAAATCTTGTAGACGAAAATATGTTTTTCTGTCAGTTTCACTTATTGCTATAATCTCATCCTTGAATCGGTGTATTTTTAACAGTGCATGTACCCCAACGTGCAAAAATAATGTACCTAATAAACGCAAGGGTTATTATCGGTCCATGTTCCAAGGTGATTTCGTAGAAATTGTTCAATCAGCTTCTCTGGCAATGCAACTGTCCGGCGTTGCCAAAAATGACAAGAATCCAAAAATTAGTAAAGTTATTACTACTATCTTATGTATTGTCACTATATAAGTTCATCTCTACATCAATGAACCACCATGGTAGCGCGGTCGGCTAGAGCGTGTTGTGGTAGCATTTCTTCGTCACTTTCCCTATTATGGTCTAGGTTCGATCCCCAGCTTCGACACTGGCAATGTCAGTGGCTATGGGGTGTTTGTCTACTTTTTTCAATGCAACACTCTTTTCGGCAGCTTTTGGTTTTGAATTTGGGGTTGTCAATTTATGTGGTATTTTTGTTATGTTGAATTGCGGGATACGGAAAGATGGTTTATGTTTCTACATGTGTCTTTTTAATAAAATGTCCTTATTGTACCTCGTCTTTAATTCACTTTGTAGCGCCTTTATAATAAATGGTTTTCTACATATTTTAGTGCACTTGGTCTTTCCTCCCCAATTACTAGAAACTTTATCCTTGACAAGACTCAAGTGTAATTTTACCAGTCCGATTGTAGTCACATATATTTATGGATCTATGGTTGTTTAATAAAATTATATCACTAAATTGATAGTGGTAACAGACTTTTATATAACACTTTGATGTTATATATCTAATCATAAGAAATATAAGCACGATATACTCATTTTAAAGGAGCTCCAAATGTTTAAATAACATTTTGGTGTAATATATCTAATCATAAGACATATAAGCCCGATATACTCATTTTAAAGGAACTTCAGAGGTTTATATAATACTTTGATGTTATATATCTAATCATATGAAACATTACCACGATATACTCATTTTAAAGGAGCTCCAGACGTTTATATAACACTTTGATGTTATATATCTAATCATAAAAAATATAAGCGCGATATACTTATTTTAAAGGAGTTTCATACGTTTATATAACACTTTGACGTTATATATCTAATTATAAGAAATATAAGCACGATATACTCATTTTAAATGAGGTTCAGACGTTTATATAACATTTTGACGTTATATATCTAATCATAAGAAATATAAGTACGATATATACATTGTAAAGGAGCTCCAGATGTTTATATAACATTTTGGTGTAATATATCTAATCATAAGACATATAAGCGCGATATACTCATTTTAAAGGAACTTCAGAGGTTTATATAACACTTTGATGTTATATATCTAATCATAAAAAATATATTAGCGCGATATACTCATTTTAAAGGAGCTCCAGACGTTTATATAACGCTTTGATATTATATATCTAATCATAAGAAATATAAGCGCGATATACTTATTTTAAAGGAGTTTCATACGTTTATATAACACTTCGACGTTATATATCTAATCATAAGAAATATTACCACGATATACTCATTTTAAAGGAGCTCCAGACGTTTATATAACACTTTGATGTTATATATCTAATCATAAAAAATATATTAGCGCGATATACTCATTTTAAAGGAGCTCCAGACGTTTATATAACGCTTTGATATTATATATCTAATCATAAGAAATATAAGCGCGATATACTTATTTTAAAGGAGTTTCATACGTTTATATAACACTTTGACGTTATATATCTGATCTTAAGAAATATAAACACGATATACTCATTTTAAATGAGGTTCAGACGTTTATATAACATTTTGACGTTATATATCTAATCATAAGAAATATAAGCACGATATACTCATTTTAAATGAGGTTCAGACGTTTATATAACATTTTGACGTTATATATCTAATCATAAGAAATATAAGTACGATATATACATTTTAAAGGAGCTTTGTCAGCCGAAACATTCAATTCATGATGTCACTTAAGATATTGCGCACGGCGTATCACACTATCATTCATTGAAATGTCATTTCAGGACATTTCAACGTTATGTAATTTGGATTGAAATAAACGCTTATCCAATTTTTATATCCAATATTTCAAGTCATGCTATTTGAAATTTGAATTAAATTATTCACTGACTCATTATTTATAGAAAATTTATATATTCTATCTGTTAGTATTGTTAATTATTATTGTTGTATCTGAATATCGGTATGTATTATGATGGACAAAATATATAAAATTTAATACCCATGGTCCGGAAAGGAAATAACAATTTCAATGAAAATAAGGGATGTCTGTGAGCCTATCTAAAACAAATAATGTAGAAGGGTAAGTCTAAGAATTCTTGTGTGTCTAAAATGTGGTTCTTGAAAGAATATGGCAAAATCAAAAAATAGTTGCTACAATTCCTATACAAATGAAGACATACATCGATGTTTCGAAGTTTTTCAGTTTGCTACAGTTGTTTTTTAATTTTCTCAAGAGCCCCACCCCAAATTTGTTGAAACATAATTCGTTTATCAGTGTCGAAAATTAGGTGAAATGTAGGGGCTGAGCGAATTGATTAAATCTGGCAATGCTGTGCTGCAGGAACGGCAAAAGCTTGAAGCAGGAGGTGACGGAGGAAAGACCCTGGGTCTGTAACAGTCCTGCCAAGGTTAACTAGCTGCATCGCTATAGGCCGTCTGGTTTTGCCGTTTGCACCACAAGTGCCTTACCATTATTACCATTACCTAATCAAAATAACACACTCGAGAATACCCTTTAAAATTCGTTCGAGAATAATTCATTTGTGATAGTGAAAGTACTACTTTGGAGTTTAAAAGCTACCGGATATACGATTAGGGTTTTAATAATTATATATTTTCAGAAGGTATATTTGTGGTAATTTATCATAATTATTGTTTTTTTTTAATAAATTGTACCACACTAGTGAAAACATGTAAAAAGTCAAGTCTGTTTCTATAAAATATTTACTTTTAATCTAAGTACTTCTAATCTTGTCTTTTGTTTGCTAAGATAACTGAGATGTAAATTACTTAGTTTTAAGTGCAGGCTACCGTCCCATGAAGAGAAAACATTTTTAAAAATATCCCATAAATCTATATTCAACTTCTACTCAGGTAAGGGGTAAAAAATTATCATTATATTCTTTAAGACGCGATATCTTAAAACCTACCAAGGATAAAGGTGTACTTTTTGGCATCAAAATAAGGGTATTAAATATCCTACTGATATCTTTTATAAAATACAGGGTGTCGCATTTAAAAAAGTAATACTTTTTTAAGACGCCCTGCTGTCACTAATTTTAAAATGTGCCCTCCTCGACCCCATTGACGTTCCCCCAATCAGATTGTTTTTGTCCGGGTGATGATAAGGCTATGACAGAAGAAGGGAGTACTAAATGGACACACTGTATATTATTTAGAATCTCTTGACGATGCTTCAAGAAAGTCGAAACATAACAAATTTTATTGAACAAAAAGATAAAGTCATTGTTAAGTCATGTGTGGTAGTTGTTAAGATCAGTTTATGTACATTTATTTAAGTGAGATTGTTATACAATATCTATTCTTTACCTCATCTTAGGTATAACTCTTGCTTTACAACGAAAATTGTACCACTAATATCAAATGTTCAAAAATTTGCAAGCTGTAGATTAACAATATAACAGTTTTTTAATTATAAATGGTGACTGTATGACGATGCAGTTTTGATTGAGTAAGTATTCGTCTTGAATAGTTTTAAATTAGAAAATATGTTTGCGAATAAAATTAGATGTTCTCTTTATACAGTGGTTAGTAGTATGCACTAATTGCAGAGTTTTTTGGTTAAATTAACATATAAAAACTTCACTTAAAGTTTTTTATGATATTAAACTTTAAATTTTAACCAATCGAGGCAAGTCAAACTTACTAAATGGTATATTGGTTTTTAACAGAACACACTGTGTATTTTTACAGGGTGAAACAATTTATAGGGTGCTCCATTTATGTGAAATCATAATTCAAAAAGTTAGAGGGGGCGAGTGTCGTATATAATTAATGAACTATATACTATATAAGTGGATAGATAATAAGACAAACACAGAAAGGCGGCAAAACCTACCCGCAGATGTTTCAAACTGCCGGTCAACATTACTTCAGAAGCCAAGACATTTATGAAATCCAAAAAATGGATCGTGCGATTTGAATAATAAAAGAAGGATTCGATTATACTTTCTGTGACTCGAATCGTGAATTCGTAAATCGACTCTATTTCCAGAGGATTTGTCCCAGCTCGGGTCCCCAATTATTTATTCATTTAAAACTTTTGTATTTCCCCTAAGTTCGCAGTAGGGCATACTTTTATTAAATCATAGTTTTAGAATTCCATAAATTTTATTCATTGCTTTGCATAAATTTGTTATTAAGGGTAATAAACTCTCTTCTAGGCCAAATAATAATTTTTTGATTTATAACGTTGTTAAATAAAATCAGAGCAATGACCCCCCAAATGTGATAAAAAAATTAGACACGTAATCTCGGGCTGATGTCCGGTATAATACTACATCTATTTAGTGTGCAATGATTTGAGATCGCAATTAACCTCTTATATTTGAACTCTGTCAGTTCATACTAGAATAATTGATTAGACTCGACGAACTCTTTTATGTATGAAATGGGCTTTCGTCTAAATCTCCTTAATTTAGAGGAATCATTAGGATTGATCATGTAGACGGTTTATTTTATTGACTATTTTTCCATGGTTCCGGAAATACAAAAAGTATTAAGAAAATAAACCCCTGCCGCAAATAGGTCAGTTAGGAAATTTTTCTTACACCTTTAAATCTTTAATTGTCACACTGAAAATATAGATTCATTATTGCTAAACAAACCATAGCCCTTCACAATAGGCGGTCACACGCTGATAAGTAAACATGTCCATAGTTAGGAGCAAATTGAGCACAATTGCTTAAAATTAATACCTACCAACAATATTATGTTCGTTTCGACTAAAATGGGCCATACACAAGGATACATACCTCGATGCATGCGGCAATACGTAGATCTAAAGCGCCCTATTCACGATGCCTACCTCGCCGCATGCGGTGATACAAGGTCTCAGAATATATCTCAATGTGACTGGTGTTGTATCAGCTAGTATCATACATCGCTCAGACGGTATAATAATTGAGACCGACTTGGGCGGTTGTAAGACGCATGCGGCGCGACAGGTCTGACTTGTTTCATCGTGAGTAGACAGGTATCGGCGCATAATGTCTTGTTAAAGACTAGTTTTGTTTAGTTTTCTAATGCATTGAGTGATTAGAGAGGAAAAGACAAAGGTAAGCCTTGGTAAGGCAAAGGTAAACGTTTGTCCATTCGCAAATAATTTAGGAAGTCGTCTTTCTCTTTTGTTGCAGCTCGCGTATCTAATTCATGTGAAAAAAAGTCCTTCTTTGTAGAACTTTTACAAAGAAGGACTTTTACCACGAAAGAAATGGTCAAAACAATGGCTTTTACAGTAAAAGCCATTGTTTTGACCATTTCTTTCTTGGTTTCTTGTTTTTATCGTGTTAATCAAAAATTGCTATACCAACTGCAACACCAATTGCAACCATTTCTTCCTTTGAAAGTGGATAGGATAGCCATGATGAATGTTGAATGTAGACTGAAGTCTTTATGGCAAAAATGAGACGGTCTCGGCGTGTGTGCGATGTTTACTACATATTTGAGACCGTTTCAAAAGATACATAGATACGTCGCGTCGCGTCGCGAGGCAGGTTTCATCGTGTATGGGGCGTTTATAAGAGACAAATTTCATCCTGACGGCTCTTTCACACTATCAGGTCTCGCCTGTCAGGTACCGGATCTGATACAAACCTGAGAAGTAGTGGACTATTGGTTTGAACGGAAGTGTTCACATTGTCAGGTTCAGGTCCGGCGCCTGATTTCAACCTGACATCTCGACTGCAACGTCAGGTGACCTGATACCAGACGCAAGGGTGGTGGAAGACACATGTAAACGAATGATTTCACACTGTCCGGTAGTTTTCGTCAGGTTTTCAGAGCGCATGCAACAAAATGCAACCTACAACATGCAACAAAGTGCAACAAAACCCGATGCAAACCTGATACATAATCGTACTTCAGATTTATATCAGATCCGGTACCTGACAGGCGAGACCTGATAGTGTGAAAGAGCCGTGACTGGTGTTGTATCACCTGGTTGGTCTCTTGCATCGCCGATACTATCGCATTGAGACACGCCTCGCCAACTTAAAACTAGTTTATATGGCGTTTCTTTAAAAGTATTTTAAAAAGTAACGTGTTAATAAATATTTCAAAATCGTACCGAAGGAAATAACCAATTTTGGGGAGATTTCATTAATATCTATAGGAATTTTGTATGTTTATGAGATGCAGGCAAAAAATTACAGACAGAAACTTACTCAATGGTTAATTATTTGTTCACTGGAAAGTGTACAGGCATTATCAACTAACGTCATTGTGAGAAGTACAATAATCAATAATGCCCGCAGTGATACAGCTGGCTGCACGCGGTAGGCAAAGTCTCACCGTGTATGGCCCGTTTCAGTTTCATTTGTTATTGTATTATTTACTCCGCTTATACCTATCGAAATAGTCTTTCATTGCAGTTTTCTGGCAATAAAAATCATGTGTATTTATTATTTTATATGATGCAAATAATTTTCGAATTTCTGGAATTTCGAATATGGCACCGAGTCGGTGGCTCATGGTTTCTTAACCCAGAGGTCGTAGTTTCGAATCCTCATTCCGCTGGCTCAAATTATCTACTCGTAGGGACGGGTTTGCAACCATCTTAACGTGCGTGCCAAGAATGGGAAGAATGTCAGCTTAGTGTTAATGTGAACTGTTAATATTGGTTTAATTGGTTAATGTTTGACTGTCCCCCAAACTAATGAAGCTTTCTAGGTTCCCTCCATTCCACCACTGAATGGTGGTTAGGGCTTACCAATTTAAATCGTTACTGAGGCGCAATACTGAACAATAATATGCCGCCTCCTCTTACACACACGTCTCAGCCTTCCGGGCTAATCCTTGTGATTAGAATGAGGGGTACTGATATTATTATTATTATATATACTGCCAGTTGTAAAATGAAAAAAATAGGATAAAGTATAACGAATGAATAAAATATGTTTATTTAGTTAATTACAGTCTCAGAAAAGATGAGCCTATAGTCTGTGTTTACATTACGAGATATGTAGCTAACAATGGACATGTTAACTAACAAGAGGTATTAATTGAAATATTTTGCTCTCTGAAGTCACCTTGAACGTTATTTTGGTCTCATCGCTGCAATAATTTGCGAATCCGTCTTGTGTGATTCAGCAGAAACATTTCATCCAAACAATGACCCTAATGCATGCTGCATTTTCACACATACGAAAGAATGTTTTTTTGGATCCAGGCCACTTTTTTCAGTAACAGTTCTGGTGACACAAGAATATTTGCTGAAATATATTTCATGAAATTATTTCTTTGAAAAGATACTTGGAGTCTAGCTTTGTATTTAATTGTTTGTTTTCTTGTTGTTATTTTGTTTAATTGTTGTTTATCTTTATTAATTTTGCAAAATAGGCATGCTTCTGTACTTATATTAATAATAATAATAACAGTAGAAAAACATAATAGTGAAAATGACCTAACTTATTACTCTTAGGGTGCTTTGGACATATCTGTAGATAATGGTAGAATATTATGTACAAATCTAACATATACAGGGTGTAAATTTAGTGGAGAATTGTTCCATAACTCGGCAGGCACGAACCTTGGAGGAATTTTACGTGACACCATTATACTATACCATTTGGAGCTCCTTTTAAAAATATTTTTGATCCTACAGGGTGTTTCATGTTAAAATGGCAGACCCAACTTATATTTTTTTAAATGGAACGACCTGTATATTTTTACATATTCAAAATCTACGCAAAATTCTTAACTCATAGATACCAATATGTATGTACTTTAATGCAGTCGTTTTTAAAATATTTAATATTTTGTAAAAAAAAAAAATCAGAATCAGACTTTAGTTTCAGGTGCAATTACGGTTAAGTTTTTTGGAATTTCAAAAAGATTTTTCGTGCGCAAATAGTCAACATAACTGTGTATACTTCTATGATTAAAGCATTTGATTAAATTATACAGGGTGTTAATAAAATAGAAATTAATCTCGTAAATTTAGAACACACGTAACTCGATTTTTTTAAATGGCACGACCCATATTTGATTCCATATCTGAAAAGCCATTAAAAAGACCTTTCTCTGCATGTATCACAATGTGTGCTTAAACTTAACAGTTTTCGAATAATTTGATATTTTTATTATTTCACGTGATAATTATTATTCGAGCCGATTACAACTTTTCCTAATCTAATTAATTTGCGAAGAAGGCTGGCTTCAGACAATTATTTTGACAATTCAAAGTGTCAATGAATTAGTAATTTTGTTAATCCGTACAACTAACTTGGTAATTATTGTTCCTCCAGAAGTGGGTATAAGTTTAAAAAAATGAAGTTTACTAAGAAACAATTCCGAAATAGTCATACGTCAGTAAATAAAATTCAAAAGCAACAAAAATCTCACTGGAACCATATCCAATTATTGCAAGAATTTAGTGAAAACGATTTCAATAATTGAATATGATTTTGTCAGTGAGCACTTAATTCGACGAAGAAGAACCAGATTTTTTCAACAATGCTTTATTCACTGATGAGGCTACATTTCATAAAAATGGTTGTGTAATATATAGGCACAATTTTCATTAATATGCTACGGAATACGCTTACATTGTTTCAAGAGATTGTCTAATAAATGTTTTGGGGTGAATTATTGGATTATTATAAGAAATATTTTTTAAAACAGGATATAAAGAATAATAAATAATAAGTAGTGAATGTTAACAAATAGTCTAGAAAAAATTTACTTTTTAAACTATATTAAAGCAAATGTTCAAAATGTCTTCCGTTCTGTTCGAGGCATGGATTGATCCTCCGATGAAAATTCCGGTCTACATTTCGCAGCATTCCCTCAGTTACTGTATGAAAAGTATTTTGAATTCGCATCATCATGTCCTCCTGCGTTGTAGGTTGAATTTTGTAGACTTCATTTTTTACGTAACCCCATAAGAAGAAATCCATCCTTGTAAGATCCGTACATCTGGCAGGCCAAACTGTAGGATCACCTCTTCCTATCCATTTGTCTGGATATTCAACGGTTAAAACTTCCCCCACTTGTCTACTATAGTGGGGTGGTGCCCCATCATGCTAGAACCACATATTCCTTCTTAGTGCTAGGGGTATTACAGTCAGATATTCCTGGAATTGGTTTCGCAAAAATTGTAAATAAATATCACCAGTCATTAAAAAAATGTGGGCCAATTATGTATGTTCCAATAATTCCTCCCCAAACATTTAAAGACCATCTGTGCTGGTAATCGATGGTTGAAACAATGTAAGGGTTTTCCGTGGCATAGTAATGAAAATTGTGCCTATTAACACAACCATTTTTATGAAACGTAGCCCCATCAGTGAATAAAACCTTGTTAAATACGTGAAATAATAAAAATATCAAATTATTCGAAAACTGTTAAGTTTAAGCACACATTGTGATACATGTAGAGAAAGATCTTTTTAATGGCTTTTCAGATATGGAATCAAATATGGGTCGTGCCATTTAAAAAAATCGAGTTACGTTCGTTCTAAGTTTACGAGATTCATTTCTATTTTATTAACACCCTGTATAATTTAATCAAATGCTTTAATCATAGAAGTATACACAGTTATGTTGACTATTTGTGCACGAAAAATCTTTTTGAAATTCCAAAAAACTTAACCGTAATTGCACCTGAAACTGAAGTCTGCTTTTAATTTTTTTTTTACAAAATATTAAATATCTTAAAAACGACTGCATTAAAGTACATACATATTGATATCTATGAATTAAGAATTTTGCGTAGATTTTGAATATGTAAAAATATACAGATCGTTCCATTTAAAAAAATATAAGTTGGGTCTGCCACCTTAACATGAAACACCCTGTAGGATCAAAAATATTTTTAAAAGGAGCTCCAAATGGTATAGTATAATGGTGTCACGTAAAATTCCTCCAAGGTTCGTGCCTGCCGAGTTATGAAACAATTCTCCACTAAATTTACACCCTGTATAGAGGTTTTATTAAAAAAATTGGTATAAAGCTTGAACACTGATGATGTCAGAACAAAATGATGTTCAATACTATGGAAATAATGGTAACTTGAAAATATGGGATGAAAAAAATTGTAAATAACAAAATTAAAAACAAATTTCACAAACTTGAAATATAAAACCAAGGGCTGTCCGAAGGGGTAGGCTCACTCATTGAAGTCATTGAAATAAAGTTTGATACCTTTAATAATTGTATATATGTATATATATCTCATCAAGTTCTTTTAGTAATATTTTTTGAAATTTGGAGCACTCCCTGTGTATTTTGTTTATATCGTACACCATTTGAATGAAATATTTTGCAGACGAAACTATAAATGTCTTATGTAGGCTTACGTACGTATCTGTTTGTGCATAATTAAAAAAATAGTAGGCCATGCCATAATATGTTATTGTCATTCTTTACACATGCATATGTATACATGTGCAAAATCCATAAAGCAAGTGTTTTTATAATAACAAGTAAATATTTGTTAAAGATAAAAGCCGAACAAAACAGAAGAAATTACATTCTGCGTTTAGCATTTACTTCTCTAATGACATTTTCATGTGTTTCATAAATAAGAAAATATTTTTGTAATTTCTTAACTTATTATTAGCTAAACACGTACCTACAGTTACACACCGTATTGTCATTCTTTTCCCTGAAAAAATGATTTCTCAGTCTCATTATTTGTAATATGAATTTTCCTGTTAAAAATAAAGTTATTTACATTATCAATAAGTAACATTTAATCATGTTCCCTTGTAAGTAAAGGATTAAAAGATAAAATTGTTTTTTAACGGAACAAAGAAATGGTATTCACTTATTTATGAATTTATGTAATAATGATTATTGTTGTTAGCAGTAATGAAATAAAATGTTATATTTAGCTCTGTAAATGTGATTGTGATTAGGTATAATATAAAAACAAAATAATTATAACGTATAATAATGAATATATTTAGATATACGAGAGAACAAGCTTCATGTAGGCGAGGTTAGGATACGCTTGCGCACGTCGCACATCGCAGTAGTCTACAATGAACGGCAATAACAGGGTCAATGGCTGATTGACAAATTGTAATTTCGTCAAGGTCGGGGATGACGTCAGATATAGGCTGCGCCACACTCCTCTCGCCGAACAGTTGCAGATTCAGAGTTAACTGCAATCGCTAATTTTTCTTTGTTATAGGTATTCACTTGTTTCTGCTCGGGAAAATAATTACGCTAAAGCCCGATTTACGCAATAGAAATACTTTTTATTTATGAGAAACGCATTGTCACATAGTGTTTACATAAAATTCTTTGAGCAACAGTTTTCACTGATTAGATTAATCGGTTTTATTGTCTTGTAATCATTGAAAAACATGAACTTGTTTTTGTATATTAATGTAGGTCTTCTAGTAATAATTCGTAATAAAACTCGTAATAAATAATATTACTCTATATACAGGTTGTTTGTTAATCTTTGTTTGGTGGGTACGACATGAGTTTGTTTTATGTAGAGTAGGGAGTTAAGTATGTATAGTGTTTTCAGCCGTTTATACCTCTCATATTTTGTGAAATTGTTGTGTATTTGCAGGAAACAGGGCACGAATATATTCACTTCAAATGTTTTTTGTAATTGCTGACTTTGTACAGGGACGTATCAGGTATATTTCTAAAAATAACAATTTATTAGATTAATTTCTTGTAACAGTTGCATCTTCTTAAATAAACAAATTCTTGATCCATGGTGTATGGCTCTATGGTTCTATGGCTCCATAGTTTGGTGGCCAAATAAAAACCAAAGGATGGCAGAACTGAATCTATCAGTACTTCAAATACTAGCCTGTCTTTGTATAACGAGTATTATAAGAATCACTCCGGCCCAGTCAAGGATGCTATCTGCTTCCTTCCCTTGTGCTCTCTGAGGGAGGAAGAATAGAGGCATACAGGTTGAAGAGTAATATAAATAAAGCAACTACTAACTGGACATGTCACAATAAAAAGTATAGTCGATCTTTGATTGACCCTACAATATCCAGTTGACCTGGGGTTGTAGGGAATTAACGTGTTAGCTTACCATCTGTATGGTATATCGATTGATCCAAATCTGGTACTAGCATAAGAGCGTGAATATAATAGAGCTCAAATCCCAGACATAATACATATATTATCACTGGGGCACGTTTTACTGTCTTTCAATACAAAATTCAAGCTGTTGACTTCTGCCTTGTAGAAAATATGGTGAGAGAATACAACAAAAAATCCTTAACGACTCTGACAAATAGTATCTTCCAGCACTGGCAAAATCAAACAATGTAGACACTTAAGTGGGTGCCAAGGCACAGAAAAATGTCAGGCAACGAAAAGTCATATGCTTGGTCAGAAAAAGATGTTCAGAGGAATTTACTAGCTCAGAATTAGGATACCAAAAATGTCAGTGCGATGCAATTTGTCTGGGTGGATAAGTGGTCAATATTATTGGCTTGGCATCACTCTCCGAGGAAAGAGAAAATCCTTTATTTAAACACCGAGAATAGTAATTACTAATATCTTGCTATTAAGCAGGATTCAGATGAGACTGATAATGGGACTAACTTGACAATATGTCTTGGAAATAAATCTCTCATATCGTCTACGAGTGCTGTCGCTCTAACTCAATAGAGATGCAGATGTAAACCCCAAGGAGGTTTCGCAAATTAAAAACTTGCTAAAAGGCTGTTGCTCCTATTAAAGATCACAAACACACTCACCAAATGCTGAAAACTTATTAACTCTATAATAGGCTGCATTGTTGAGGATTTTGGAAACTTCGCCAGCCAACGATCGATGCATCGCACGAGGCAAATTTACGTAACTGGGAACAAAAGATTGAAGATCGTTAAATTTTTAAAAAGATAAAAAAAACGAACAAAAAAACGAACAAAAAAAAACATTAAAAAAACGCGTGATAAGAAGAAAAAGGACATAGAAGACATATTGTATGTAAAAGAGAAACTCATAATTTTCAAATTAACTTCGATATGGGTGTTTTAAGTTATTTAAAATATCAACGTTGAGTTTTTAAAAGGTTTGTTGGAAAGATCATACTTATTGGCTGTAAGTTTAACTGTGGCACATACTGTATAAAGGCAAAGATAGCCGCGCACAACACGAAATAAAGACGGTAAAGCAACCAAAAAACTTACGTCAATAAAACCTTCACTTTATATCTGCTAGACGCTATAAAAAGATTGAAATGATTTAAAACATAACGAATTCATAAAATATCAAAATATTTTGTTTCAGTTTATTGATGTTGTCTGCATTTTTAAGGTCGTTGCACGTATGTTTACGTACGCCATTATTTAATAGTGTTAGTGAATTTTAGCTTTTGTGTTTGCAAATTATAAACAGCGCGAAACATAGGCGTGCGTACTCGACAGGAGTTCATCGAAAATGTTTACTTCAATGACCGTAACAAGTTCAACAATTCGGACATTCACTCTTGCAAACGCTATAAATTGTTTGTTAAATAAAAATAGAAGGCAGCTACAGCCTTTTTTTGGAATAAATAAATGGGGAATGGTAGAGCAAAACAGGATGTCCATTTTATAAAGATGTTTAGTCTAATTTGAATTTACGAACGGGTCTAAAAATAAGTCAATTTGTGCCCTTGGGTAATATTTGATTTTATAATTGTGGCATCCGTTGGTCAGATGTCAGATACTATACGTGTACTTACATTTTTACACGTGTACAAGATTTTTGTTAATTTGGAATAGAATTATGCTCTCTTTTAAGTTTAAAATTATGAAATACGATCTGAGATAGTGTCTCTTTTTTTATTTATCTGACTTAGCATTTTGTTGACAATTGGTTCATACCTATATATTTTTTTATAAATCGTAACAGAATGCTAAAATAAAGTGGTATGTTTCTACAAAACCGTTTTTAACAGTATTGTAAATGATACTAATTCTACCCAAAAAATACTTATTACATTTCCGATGAAATTATTTCAATGCACTTGTTTTTTAGCCTTGAGCAGATAGAGAATATTCAAGGTATTTCCGAAAATGGAATAACTATGCGGACTAAAATCCATGAACCATGTTAACCGCAACATTTTATGGTACCGTATCTTTCAAACCAGAATAATCGATTAACAATTTATCGAAAATGAGTTCACGAGGAAGATCCCAATGCTCATTAAGTAGTTAGAAAATTGTAATTGCTATTACTGTTCATTTGGAAGTGTTACGTCAATTATGTGTAAAATTTGTGGTCTATAGCACTGATAAAGCTTTTTCTCTGTGCTTATACCCATTAATAATATCAATAATGAAACTATCTGGAAAGATTAATTCAATTACATCTTCATATTCAATTTCTTTCATAATATTATTTATCTAACGCATGTTGATTTACTGTACAAAGACAATAATTCAGATGCAAATTAGAACTGCATTTTTTCTTCTGCCACGGTCTTCGTTAACTGTTAAAAGATTTTTGAAAAGTGTTGTCAATTGTTCAACTGATTCACCTGATTTAAGTCGTGTAGCAAATATTAAATCATGGTAAAGATAGAAGGTAGGTAAAGGGTTAAACAAAAAATTTTGACAAAATGATTTTAAAGTGAAACAGTATGACCATAAATTTTGAATGGAAGAGGCGGTCCAACGCTGCGAAATGTAGAACAATAACAAAATAAGAAAGAACAAATTCAGATAAATACATGTTTTGGGCCAAAACTTGATGATAAATGAGGAAGGAGTGACAGCTATCACATAATGACACCAGAGAAAAGGTATCGTGATTCAATTAGATGAACTCCGTTTAAGGAGTCCATTTGATGACTATGAAGAGGCAATGATATGTATGATGATACGTTTGGCATGGGTAAAATAAACAGGAAAAAGTAGATAGCAAGGAGCACAAGGAAGTTTATATTCCGACAACTAATTCTGGGTTATCATGACGGTGCAGTCAATACTCAAGGATAATATCTTGGACAAATTAAAGAAAGAAAATGAGACCAGTGACACTACTAGTGAGTCGTGCATTCGATGGTTTAATTAGATGGCTCCTGAGTGGGATTAAAGCTAGATGCATAATATAATTGTTGTCTTCCTAGCTTTTCTCATGCATCTTATGAAGATCTTTCATCATTTTCCTTGTGCATTCTATTTCCATGCCAGTGTTGCTTTGCTATTGAAGAATACTAGCCTTTTCTCGAAAAATTAGTTTTTGATATCATCAGATTGTAAAAAATCCTATTCTGGATCACAAAATTTGGCAAGGAATCGTTTTGCTTTCAACATAGTATAAACCAATTTGTCTTTTATTCGCAGGAGTAGAATCAATGTATTATATCGTTATATCAATGTATTATCATCTCAGAGGGTGAGATTGAGAGAAGGTCTGTATAGAAGGAATGGATTTGTGCTGGAATATTGGTCCAAAATGAGCTCTTATGTTCATTTCCCAATTTCTGACCTCAGCCTAGAAGTGATATTTTTATGGCTCTTAACCAATAAAGGATGTTATTGCACCTATGACACTACTATCTTCGTTTCCATTTATGTTAGCATGCCTCAGCACTCACTCAATCATAATGTTTTACATAGCATTTTGGCAACTGTTCGAGGCTGTCAAAAATATCAGACTACTTTTGACAAACTAGGTACTACATATTAGTCTCTATAGAGACTAATATGTAGTACCTAGTAGTACATATTACCTGTACCTATTAGTACATATTAGTATTAGTATTAGGACCTATTAGTACATATTACCTGTACCTAGTACCTGCAGTACTAATATGTCTCTTCGAGACTAACAGTCTCGAAGAGACATATTAGTCTCTTCGAGAAAATATATTCCTGGTCATTTAATGCTTCTCTTAATACTTGTCCAGTTATACTTGTCAGTTTTATATTTATTTCATGTTTTTATGCCATTATACAGTCACGTCATTGTACACCATTGTTTATTCTCATATCTTCGAAAATATATAAAGTAAAAGTAAAAAAATACCTTTAATCCTGTATCTCGTCTCTAATGGTTTTCAACCGAGTTTTCAACGTTCATATGGCTCTGATAAGAACAAATAAAAGGATAAGTGCCCGCGCACTGCGTTGTATCTTTCCTTTGTTGTTTTAACTCTGTGATGTGCAGTATTCTAGTCATAATTTCCATAATTACTAAATCCACGTTGAATACAAAAATAAACCATTATATTATAAGGTAAACTGTGACTCGATTTTCTCCTATACTTGTTTCTTTCAGTTGAGTTTTCTCATGTGAGCATAATATGTGTCATACAGACGCGAATAGGAGGTATTATATGTATATGTATTACAAACGACTGTTGCTCTGGTAGCGGGCATACCTCCGACAACACTAAAAAAATACGGGGCCGATAAACTTGCACAAAGAAATTTGCCAACGCAGTCTATATTTATAGATTACCGAAAAACATCAGTGCAGTCGCAGCATTCGCAACCAGACGTGCAAACGGTATTGGTTATTTTGTAAGGTTGCATCAATAAACTTTGTTTAGATTGAAAAATGTATACAAAAAATACATTTCCGTTCATTGAAATAGCTAAACAAATGTGATGTAGGTAGATGCATTATTAAAAAATGTTTGTTGTATTTTTATTGTAAATGTTATCAACATTTTTATTGTAAATCATGTTAGAAATTGCTATTAGATTGATTGTTTGTGGTTTGGCGATTGAAGAGAAATTAGATTTTCTTCAATAGATTGAAGAAGATTCAAGTAATTCAGTCTATTACGAGTATACTTTTAAATAGTATAATATACTCAGTTTATTATACTATTTTAAATACGTTTGTTCATAAAGTACAATAATTCACTTAATTTTTGTGTAAAGCTATGAAAACGACTCAAAATTCCTACATATTATATTTTGTAAATCGGTATCATTAAATATTATCAAAACTGTTGGCTGAAACAATATCAAAATATGTTGATGTAATTTTTTAAAATGATTTATTGAAAATGAACTAAACAAAATAGTTTTATATTTTCATATTTTTTTCTGACGCTTACAACTCCCTTTTATATTTTTTCCATGCTGAGTCCCACATGTTCAAGACACTGGTATCTAATGATATTCAGTTGTTCTACTAAGACATATAATAGGGTTTGGCTAGAATCTGCAATGCACCACCGATTCTAGTCAAACCTTATATATTTATTCTAAGAGTATCTCATATTATAGGGTTATCATATAGACTGCTTGCTATTCTGTTGTCTTGATCTTGACGATATCAGGGGGCTGGCGGATGGTATTCTTGAAATACTGACTTCGAATACTTGGACTTCCAAGGATGCGCCACAAGAATAGGTATATAGAAATAGTGGCGCAAGAACTGAAAACAGAAGCAGCCAGCACACGACTACTTGAATAATATTAGCGCAAAATATTGGAAAGATTAGCTTGAATTAACCAACGGGTCAAAAGGACAACAGGTGTGTTCTTGATAAAAGATGTGTGGACAAAAGAGAGACTGATGAGAAGGCAGAATTAAAGTGTAATAGTAAGATAATAACATATCCAAGTGAATCATGTATCATGCAAAAGAAACATGAAGATACAATAATAGCTGCTGAAATGAAATGGCTGGGAAGAATATCGGGGAAAACAAGATGAAATGGAAATATAAATGAAACATATTAAGATTGACGGAATGGGTGTCAATTATAAAGAAGATAAGAAGGAAAGAGTTGAGTTGATATGGTATTACTTTAGAAAGAATCACACCTACAAGAAAGGTGATACTGGCAAGAAGGATGAACTAAAGAAGAGAAAGACCAACAACCAAGTGAATTGTAAAAATGGAAGACCTGAGAGATAAAAATGAATGATGAAAATTGTGGTCATGGTTAAAAAGGATGACGAGGATAGATAAAAAAATAAAAAAGGTTATTTATCTAACGTCTTGAGAGTAGGCTAGGTTATGATCTTAAGTGAGTGGGCCGAAAACCAGATCCTTCACTGCAACCATATGGTCTATTGTTGCTTACGCCTACTTATATTTAACCCAACAAGTGCAACCTTTTAATGAAGGTGGTCACTTTATTGGATGAGAACTTATTGATATCTTCTGGCAGAAGTTGTCCTTTGCCAAATATTGGGTACCTGATCCTTTCTCCAGCGGAGCAGGTACATTCCCTTTTATCGGCTTTTAAGATCAAGGGGCACTCTGATATGATATTTTAAAAGGCAGTACCCAGTATGTAGGCCAATTGATGTTCGCAGGTGCAACCTGTTTAAATCTAAAACTTTTTACTTCTTGTTTTTAACGATTTATTATGAACGCCTTCTAATGAACTAATCTTGGTAGTTCATGTCAGTACTGACAAGAGCAAGAAGAGTACAAGTACAAGAAAGTTGCTTTGACAGTACTCGAGGATATGCCAAACACTGGTTTTGGTCTGGTCCCTTATAGTATAAAAATTATTAAATGGAAATATATTGGCGTTGTCTTGACAATTGAACACTTATTGTGTAACTGTTTGTTTTGGTGATACATTAGAAGTCTAATACATAAAAATATCGATCTGCATTATGTAATCAATATCCGTAGTAAATAAATTTCAACACAATGAAACGTATGATACATTCTACATGCTCTGATGCTTGCATTATACTTGCTCTGATGATACATTATTTTGGGAACATCTCCTTCACTAAGAAAAAGGTTCACTAAACCATAAGTTGTTCTGTTGATGATTAGGTGTACAATTTGGGAATAGTTTATATTTTCAGCTTAATTTAACTTTTTTTGAGTTAATTTATCACAATTTTCTATTATCAAGAGCGGTAAGTAATATTATGATAGAACAAGCTGAAATAATTTCTCGACTATGCCGCAATTTAATTTTACAATAATATTTAAAAAATGTGTGTTTTATGGAAATTAATTGCCACAGAGTTAATGTAATCAATAATAATATTTTCAACACTTTGTTGAAATCTGTAAGCATAGAACAATTGTTTAAATTTCGTAAAAAGTTCAAGTAATTTAATATTGTATATAGCTAATTTCTGATGGGAAGGGATATGTTGTTATTTGGGAGAGGGGACGATATATTAATATTATGAAACTAGAATTGAATGAATTGAAACTATGAAACTGTTTTTGTTTTGTGTGTCGAATGGTGGTCGTTTTTTTACCTTCATAAAGCTTCATGAATGTATTACTTCGAAATTTTATAATAACTATTTCTATATACTGAGATGAGTTAATAGGTCGAAACAGCTGTCTGTGATGTGCTCTTACGAATATGTTGTACATTGGTGGTAACAGTGCTTAACACTTTTGTCCATATTTAAATGCCATATATTTTACAATTTCATGTATATTTCTAATATAGATAACGCTTAGCATAATAACTCCTGTCTAGTAGTTTAGTTTTATATTGTCTAGTTTTTTTTTTGTATCTCGAATTAGGAGCAGTAGCTAAATCGCCACTCGAAAAGCCTAGATTTTATGTAGCGTACATTTCTTTAGGTGATAATACTTGGGCTACGATTGCCAACGTTGAATAAAAGTAACAAAACTGAGATTATCCGGAGAAAGTTAATAATATTGCATTCATTATTTCTTCGTAACCTTGTTACGCTAGCTATTAGCAAAAGAGAAACTTCGATGCAGGAAAAATTACAGAGTGGGAACTATTTTGATATTGACATTGTTTGATTTATTTTGCTATTCTGGAAAATTATTATGTTTAACATGAAAGTAGATCATTCCATATTAACTTAGTTTTTATACTAAATAAGTAAGTACCCTAAACATAAAATAGTATTTGATTGTATTGTAATTTATCTATAATAACTAGTTTAAATTATGTTCATATAAAGGATGATCTTTGGGATTTATTTATAACTTACATTTTATACAGGGTCTTTCAACGAAAACTTGACCCCCCCCCCCGCCTTATATAATTATAAAACAAAAAAAAATAGAATTCGCAGAGACCCGTCGATTTCTATTTTTGGGGAGAGCATTTTTGACAGTTGAGCCAACTTGATATATTCATCCCCCTAGCACCTCACTAATTGAATACTTTTCTGTTTGGGTAGATAGCTGTAAATATAATAAAAGAAATAAAGCATCAATTGTGAAATATCGTTTATAGGCCGTCCAACAGAAAGTTCACAATATATAACAAACATTCTAGACATTCTTTAGATAGAGTAATAGACATTTACTCTATTGAGAAAGGCGTAACAAGCTGAAATACTAATATATAGTGTTTTCTATGTTTGTTGAAACATCTAGTAGTAGTGGTGGTATGGGGCGGCCAAGACTTGGCAAGTAGGCCACAAGCGGGCCCTTTTTGCCTACCCCTGTTGTCCCTTACCTAATTCCGTCACCTCTTCCCTCGTCGAACCTTCGATAGATGTCTTCTAAGCCTGCAGTGACCTGTTAAAACTCCCACCAACTGGTTTAGAGCCTTCCGGCTACGACTTAATAGTCACACCTTCTTGGTCTTGTTTGGCTCCACTATAAAGTTGCGAGCTTGTCTACAACTTCCACTCCTTCTCCAGTTTTTACTTAGTGTCTCATGAGCCCAATCATTAAGAGCCATGTTGACTTGCCTTCGGGTAATGCCTAAAATCGGTTCTGGTCCCTGTTTGGGTCCCTGAGATTCAAGTCGAGCCAGTTCATCGGCCCTTTCGTTTCCTGGGATTCCACTATGACCTGGTACCCATGCCAGTTTAACCTCTTTTCCTCTGGCCAGCTCCTCCAGGGTATCTCCGTACTCTTGGAGAAGAGCGGATCCTGTCGTTAGAGATGCTAAAGCCTTTAAGGCCGCCTGACTGTCGGAGCAGAAATAAATATTTTGCTCCGTACAGTTCCTTACTTCTTCCTTGTTTGCTGCCATTAGGATAGCAAAGACTTCAGCCTGGAAGACTGTGGCATACGAACCCAGTGCAAAGCTTTGCTGCACGCCCCTGTCCTTCACATAAATTCCTGCCCCTGAGAACCTGTCCGCCACACGAGAGCCCTCTGTGTAGCAGACCAAAGAATCAGGGAGAATCTAAACTGGTACTGCTTTCATTCCTCGCTTTCTGGAAATATGACAACATAGGTATTTCCTCTTTAATCTAAGGCGATATTTTACTTCAGTTACTCTGATGGCAGATATAGGTACTTCCCTCTCCGCCATCTGTGCAACTGCCGCGTGACCATTATTTGTTCCTCCCGCCTGCCAGCTTCCTGAGTCCCGCATTCTTAAATAGGCTGCCATTGCCTCCCTCATTATCCATGTGGATAGGCTTGGCAGCCCTAGCAGGACTTCCAGGGCATCTGTAGGTGTCGTCCTCATTGCACCTGTAATTCCTATGCAGGCAAGTCTTTGGACCTTTGTCAGTTTCTTGGACACAGTTACCCGACCGACGCTTGGCCACCATTGAAACTTCTAAATGAGAACTGTGTTTCTTTTTCAAAACAATTACTTTCACGATGTTTTATAAAGAACCATCCGCTTCCAGTATTCACTTTATTTTACAAACATTCTTTTTGAAGGAGCACAATTTGCATGTACTTTTGTCTTCTGCTAGTTTTTAGAAGTGCATCAAGAAACACCGCACTTTTCCTTCAAACTCCATAATGATGCATTCCTAATTAAAATTACTGTTATGATTGACGGAAATAGACTATCATTGTGTTAAACAAAATTATACAAATTTAAAATTGAAAACGTTAAAAACGTTTAAAGTTTTGACTTATTTGACTTACATTTTAAGTTCGTATTTCATTTGAGAAATTGTAAATTGACTTGCTATTCATTCTACAATGGTTGAAAATCTTTTAGTATCTGTGTATGTATATGTCTACCAATAGTGCTATGGAGTGTTCCAGGGCCCATCTGCAAACATCTTATGTAAATAAAGAGTTAAACAAGTTGAGCGAAAACGCCTATTCTTCTGGCTATATTCCATGATTGGAGCTGGACTGTAAGGCCAAATTTGCTGTATTTTGTTAAAAACAGTGGGCAGTAAAATACAAACATACATATTGCACGAAAACAAGCGGAAATGCTTCGATACAGATTTGATCAAAACTTGTATCAGTAAAAAAAAATTGCATTTCTTTTAGACGTGCACGTTTCGCATCTATGTAGTTTAATACGTACATAGTGCGTTATTTTTAACGCGTTTCTTCATGTTATCCAAACTCAATAAAAAATAATGAATTATATAACATAATATTATGAATTGTGCACACATTTAGAGTAGCTCAGCCTTATTTTAGATATAAAATAATAATGTATAAATGATCATCGTTGCATGCAGTATAAACCTTCATTCTCGATATTGTCACTTAGATAAAAAGGATAGTAACTCATTATAATGTGTCTGTAAACTAGATATAGGGTATTCAACTGTCCAAAGACGCCACCGTTTTACAGATAAAGGTAAATATTTTAACATTAAGATATTTAACCTGATCTCAAAAACAATTTTATTTTATCTAAGCATTCAACGCTTTCTACTTCAAACATGTATAGTGTATTTTATGATAAGTGTCTTAAATTTTTAAACCTAGACTAGGCGCTAGGAAAATAATTACATACAATTTTATTTGTGCAACTTTTGAACCACCAATCATTTCAGATCTTTCATACCGCAAGTATCTCAAAGACTTCACTGCAATACTTAATTTAAAAAAAAAAGATAACTGAGTTTTACACTTATTAAAAAATACAGTTTTTTTACTTCATAAAGTATTTTAGAATTTATTTTTTATTAAATTCGAGCTTTTATGAAATGCAAATATCTGAAACGGCTGGGTTTTTTGTGCTATATGTAGTCAACTGAGAGTTTTACATGATACGATATTTATTGCATCATTAAAAACAAATTACAGCTGCATTTCAGATTTTTTCATTAATCATGCTTTTGAATGGCTACAGTTCATCGACATGTGGTATATTTTCTCTGAATGCTTAGTTTTTCAAATCAACTTCCCGAATTATTCCTGAAACAGGTTAAGAACGTTGGATTTCTCAAAAGTTTTGTTTGTACAGTCTGAAATGGATCTATAATAATTCAAGGTTGTAGTTGTCCGCCCTGTATAGATAAGTTTAATTGTTGTAGCAAATTATTTGTAAAACTGTCCGTAAAAAAGTTAATCACATATTTAATAAGATTCCGAAATTAATTTACCGTGGAATTATGTAAATAATTATAGCCCAATTTTATTTAAATTTAAAAAAGATGTAATTATTACGTATTATTTAAAATTAGCAAACTGTTCAGTAAGTTTTCTGGGACAAATCGTTGTAGCTGAACGAGGCAAGAACCGAATAGTGACCTGGATAGGAAAAGTAGGTCACAGTCACACTCTAGGATAGTGAGTTATTTGTTATTTCTCCGCAACGTTTTGTTTGCAAGTTTGTTTCTAGCCACGGATGGATTGCTCATACTCTAAAGTTATTCATTGTCACAGAGTCATGGAAAAATAAGATCCAACCTGCGAGGTACACCAATAATTTATTGCAAATTTTTTAGATTAAGGTCAACACATGACCCTGCGTTACGTAGCATCCTACGAAAATACACGCATGCAGATATCGTTTTCATACATTTCTCCAAACATACACGGAGTGGGCTGTTTTGAGCTTCTAATATTTATTTCTTGGTAATGAGAAGAGTGATTTTACGTGAAAAGCTTTATAAGCACAAATCTTTATGCAAATAAGGTCTTGTCTTCCAAAAGACTTCCAAAATCCAAAAATCTTGAAACTACCAGTTAATATTAATATTTATGAGAAAAATGTATCTATCTCGATGTCTATCTCTAAAAGTAAAAAGATACATCTACTGATAACTAGTTTTCATAGACTTTTGGAAATACCAAACGACATGCAAGTGTTTAGAGACCTCCAAATCTATACTAGGATTGTCTTCAATTGAAGCTATATTGATTATTCTACTAATAGGCTAAAAATAACAAATTGATATAAAATGCGGACATAAATATCTTCTGCCGCTGCAGAACTTTTGAACCAATCAATGATGGAGGTATTTTGTGAAAATTGGATCTTCTGGCGCATGGCATGGTATATTCTGATGTAAAATTGATCTGTGGACAAATCTCTAAGAGTGTCATCAACTGATGCCTGTATTTACCATACAAAATTTGTAAAGGTAGGTTATATCACACATCTTTTAAAGGGTCTGTTGTTTCTGTATTCAACAATGGATTGAATTTTGAAATTTCATCAATTTATTCAGGAGTTCCCATCGTTTAAATGTCGTTTTATAGGCATATTGATATTACATTGTTACAAAAATGCCGCCTGTGAACATCTAGAATTGAATACATTTTAATAGGCTACTATGAATGATGGATTTATAAACTGAAACAATAAATATCTGTTTTTTCTAAGGGATGTTACCTCTGCATATACATGAGGGATGTCCCCAAGGATGTCTGTCCCCCATGTTCAATAAAGATTTGTATTTCCTCGTTACCTATTATCCCTTAGGTATACAAAGGAATAACCTTATTATTTTTAAGATATGTCACAAACAACTACTTTGCGTATAACAGGCACCGACCAACATTGAATTACACCGGCATATCTTGACATAACCTCAACTTATCGTGTTTAATACATTTTTCTTTTTAATAGTGTTATCTACATTTTTTAAATAATGAATGTAAATAAATAATAAATAAAACATGAACATGATTGCTGTTTGAATGTAAAAGTGTCAGACTTGTGTTCGAAAAGTAACTGTCAATAGGTACAGTATTGTCAAACGCCAAGAGGTTGTTATCTCTCCCAAATAGTAGTCCAAAAGTAAACTTAGGTATTCGACAAAAACCTTTTCGGTATCGGTTTCATTAACGTGTATTAGAATAGTTACATAATCCAGGAAGCTATGACTGGATTTCTCAGAAATAAAATTGCAATTGCTCAGTTATTTTTTACGTATTTTTTTATTACCTAAGTGGGATGTTCTAGTGTTGCAATAGTTGTATACATACATATTTTTTAAGTCAAGGGATATTTTAATCAGTTTGGCCTTGTCTCTTACTTCTCTATTTTTTAAAATATCATTTCGTTGTACATATTGTTTGTTGTGCACGCCTTTTACTAATACATTAAATATATTTTGAATGTACAGCTTGTATACCGTTCGAAAAGTAACTGCCAATACAATATTGTCAATTTGGTGCCCTTAACCAATAAAAGATTGTCAGCATTCATCTCAATATTATAACAGATTTCAAGGAGATGCCGAAAACATTAGGTACTCGACGGCTATATGTCCCGACTGACATTGCATTACTCCGACATCTTCATGGTCGCCACATCCTTCTACGAGACTAACCACGAGACACTGACTGGTTTTGCACGTATTCTGTGATCATCACAGTGCCATAGGTAGTGGACTCGATGAACGATGTTGCGATATGATTGCGACATGATTGCCTGAAGGAAACCTGTTACGTTAGTAGTGGTGAGAAATACACACTAGTGCCCTCCAGTAAAGCCAAAAGAGGGCACTACTGTGTGTTTCTCATCACTACTAACATAACATAGGCCTTTTAGGCAATCATGTAGGATTGTCTTCCTCAAGGACAATAGAGTTCTTTACTATAATGGTACTTGTGAAAAAGCAGGTCGTTATCTGTCAATTAGACAATAATTACTGTCAGACGGATAAGTAGCAAAGACCAAAAGAGGGCACTACTGTGTGTTGTTGTTGTTGGAAGGCGGCGCGGTTACCCGCAGCACTCAGGTCTTTCGACCCATTGTGCCTGTCGCTAATTGAGAGCTATTGAAAGAGACCCGTGCTGTCCGCATAGGCCAACGCCCGTTCTAAGGGAAGCTCTCTAATGTGCTGGGGCAGGAGAAATGCTTCGCCCAGATGTTTGTGTGTGCTTGACCATGAGGCAGGCACAGCGACAGAGGATGTGAATGGAGTCCTCATCATCGTGTCCGCAAAACCTGCACCTTCTGGTGTCACTAAGGCCAATAGCGTTAAGGTGCTTATTGAGATGTCCGTGACCTGTCAGCAGTCCTGTGACAATCCTTATGCTGTTACGACTTAGCGCAAGTATTGATCGAGTTGCGTTCGACCAAGGCCCTTCAATTAAGAGCCTGGCTTGTCGCAGCCCGGAGTTCCGTTCGACCATTCTTTCTCTGATCTTTCCTGGATCCAGTTTCCACTACTGTGTGTTTTTCACCACTGGTATTATAGGGGATTTTTTCATTGATTTTTCTGCTAAATGTTATTTTTTTTGTACAGTTTCTTGTATAAGCTTGTACGGTAGGAGCTCAATAAATCTGGGGTACCTTGTAAATATTTAATAGCTGTGTATGCAGTACAGGTACACCCTGTAAATGCTTATACAATTATTAAAATTATTAACAGGGATAAATAGCAACAAAGCAACAATGTTTTCTGTTCTAATGAGCATATTTTTTCACATATTATACACCATTATGCTAAATGCAGTGTGTGCTAAATGTGTTATAGACATATGACGAACGATTAGGAGAGAGGGAACACGCGGCTCGAGAAAGTACGACCGCAATTTGTGACACACATTTCACAACTTCATCTCTGTCGCTACAGTTTGTTTGGGATATTTCCATTTCTGTCTGTTCTTTCTTTGACCCAGTTTTTGGAGAAATTGAACAATAATATAGACTAGCTATATTTGTTTTATCATTTTACAAGTGAAAATTATTTTGTGCTATTATGATTACCAGAGTTAGAGTTAATTTTATTATCTCATAAAAATGGCATATATTGTAACATTTACAGTATGGTTTGCTGATGTGTCTTAGCTTGGATTTGAAAGTTATTTCATTATTACTATTTCCAATATCAAGTCATTGAAATGGTGTCACATTGCTTTGCTTTTTATTATTGTGGTTTATTTTTAATGTCGCAGAAGATGTTGGTTGCTCTCAAAATATAGAAACTTTCTTCAGATAGTTAAATATATATTATAGCTATTATTTCTGCTGCAAAAATATAGTTATGCATTTTATTAGGCAACAAAATATAGTAAACAAAAAACTATTACTTCTCAGTTAAATGTCATGGTTATTTTTGAAGTATTTAATAACCTTTTTGTGTATTTTAAATGAAAATATGAATATAATATATTGAATGATATAAAAGTAACAACTAGTTTTAAAGTAACTACTTTAATTTGATGCCTTCTAAAAAATTAAGTTGACTTGTATTATATCATAATATAAACAGACTAAAAATGGCCCCCACCTATGGTTTCTTGTTGGGATGATTACAGGCCAAGGCGTACATACAAATTTATTTAGGGGGGCCAGTAGTCTGTTCGAAATAATTTATAAATAGTGACTATTTAAGCAGTGACTAATAAGCATTTATTTATAACAAAAATGTCATTGCCCTATTAGTTGTAGGAATAAACTTCTATTACATAATATTTTAAATGCTTAAAAACCGCACATACCGGGGTGATTAAATTGAAAATAATTAGTCATGTTTTATTTATATTCGTCTTAATCAGATTTATTATTTAATTAGTTTGTTATATCACTAATACTATAGTGTAACATCGGATAATAGTATATACAGACAGTCATTATAAGCAAACGGCTCAGAACCATTTTTATATTTTTCTGTAGGACCATTTTTTTTGTACAGTAATATCAAACATAAAATGTGTCATGATTTCATGCATTTATGACTATTACATAAATATTTAATGCAATATATAAGCTGAAGGTCGAAAATAATATTGTAATACTTCATGATCCTTGAAATTTGACAAATATCTAATATTAAGGTTAACGTTTCCATTATTATCTTTTCATGTTCTCTAAAAATATTACATCATGCAGTCAGACGGAAAAGAACACTGATATTTCGGTAACTTTTGAACCTCTATTACCGGGTTACTTAAGTTACAGGTCATTGTTTTTATTATCATTATGACGCATTATTTATTCTCAGGACAATGATGAAAATATTTTTTGTTTCCAGGAAAAATTCCAAATCATCATACCGTTAAATTTATGTGGTACAGTAGGCGGGGATTTTTCTTGTAGTTTCAGCCTTGCAACAGAAAAGGTAATAATATAATTACAAATTGAGTGAAACATATAGTAAAAACAGTTATTACATTCATGCTATCATATTACGAAGATAATTTAATAATCGACTGTTTTTTTTTTAATGTCATTGATGCCTATAATAAGTTTGTAATAGCTACATGCTGCAAGATCCATGAATATTTTTCATTTAAGGCTTTTAAAGTTAAAACATATAGTGTTAATAAAATCTATTACTTCAATTTAATAACAATAGTTACTGAAACTAGTTTCTGTTAAGCAAAGTTTTCCAGACAAAACAAAATTTTTTAAATTAATTTTTGGATAATTTTTATTGAGGATACATTAGATTCAAATATTAGACTTATTGTTGATTGTAGTTTCTTTTGGGATTACACCATCTATAAAACAATAAAAAAACAGGAAAGAAGAAGTATTCAAAATAAAGATTGAATACTTCTGAAGAAACTACAATGAATCATACAACTACTCCACAAATAGTAGTAGCAGTAACATTGAATGGTGCGGCTAATGCCTGGGAAGTAGGCCGCTAGCGGCCCTTTTTGCGTACCCCTATCTTTCCGTCATCCATTTTCTATTCATTGACCCTCCTGGAATCGACCTAACCTTTCGATGAATGTCAGAATTTGGGTCCATGTGAGGGACCTACCCCTCTCTGTGCAGCTCTCTGGTGCCAAAGATATCATTTCTCAGCCTCTCGAACGCCCCACATTCCGGACACATCGGGTCTTCCTCTACTTCTATCAGAGACAGGTCTGCCTAGTTAAGATTCCCACCAGTTGATTTAGAACTCTTCGATTGTGGTTTAGTAGTCAGGGCCATCTTTGATTTGTCAGGCCCCCTTAAAAAGTCATGACCCTGTCCCCAGTTGCTATTCCTCCTTCAGTTTGTCCTCAATATCTCATCGAGTCCATTTGTTAAGGGGTTCGATGACAAGCCTTCTAGTAATTCTAAATGGTTCAGGCAGAGTCCCTCGGATCTAATCCAAGCTAGATCGTCAATTTTCTCATTCCCTGGGACCCCATGTGGCCTGGTACCCATACCAGTGTAGCCTCTTTCTGTTCAGCCAGCAGCTACGTAGCATCGCTATACTCCTGAACAGGAGCAGATCTTGTTCTTGAGGAGCATATTGGCTTAAGCGCGGTTTGACTGTCGCAGCAAATGAGAATCTTCTGCTCTGTGCTGCTTTAATTCCTCCTTAAAATTGAAAAGATCTCTGCCTGAAAGACTGTGGCTCCATAAATAAGTTACTGATGTTATTAGATTTAGTAGTGGATATAAATCCATATATTATGATATTATACAGATATTCATTAGATTCAGGAAGCACTTAAGCTCAGCACTAAATTCATAAACTTTTGGTACTAAGGAAAACAGTCTGAAAGTGTAGGGCAACTGGAAAAAGATGTGAATGAAGAAAGGCAATCCTCTCTTCATGCCAAAAGTACTTGTCTTTGTCAGAAATCTAGGACTATATTGGCTTATTAATGGATAATCACAACAGACCAGTTAGGACGAGACGAAGGGCAACAATGCTTAAATAACCTATTCCATCACCATATAGCATTTTTCAAATAATCTACTAGGAATCTTAGCCTTGCAAGAATGGAGCAGCTAATAACATGTATAAATAGCTTCGGTTTCCTTTGCATAATCAGATAATGGTAAAGGTTTCTGAGGATTATTGTAATTTTTAATGTAATTTTTCTGTCCGTTTTACCCGTTGTTACTTTAAGCTGGAAACTATATTGCTTTTAATTTTATCAACGAAGATACCCTAAAATAAAAACTAGGTTATGCTAACGCTTCCATATCTTCATAAAATAATCATTAATATAACATTATTTAACGTCATGAAATCAATAATATTTAACCTTTAAACTGTCAGAGAATACTTGTTATCACTTCACTATCTTAGTACTACAATAGAAGTATGTTTATTCAACAGTCAACATTATGAAATCGTAGATACACAAATCACAGCGGAAGTTTGTTTTACCACTACTTAGATTACAAATTATTTAATGTTTTATAAATTAATAGTTATCACTTATCAATGTTGTTATAGTTTATTCAATGTTTATATTCTGTGTGAATATTCTGAAGTTACGCCTCTGACGCCATGCGAGATGTTTGTTCAATCAGTCGTGATCATTGATTTCAACTAACGATGGTATTCGTTTCCGTTAGTGCAAATTTGTCGGTTTAAATTGCAAACTATTTTGTTTTTTCGAATCCTCACTATGGTTGCCATGGCAATGGCCATGTCTTGTCCGTTAGCTGCTAATAATAACGACACGAATTTCCTTGCTTCAGGTATTTTTGTACTTGGATCTAAAACATGGAATAGTGTCAAATCGGTTAGTCTGCGGGGTTGTTTTTTGAGTGTATGACCGGTTTCATTAGTTATTACTAAAAACGGTCTTTTAATGTACTACCTGACCGCACGAATTTCCTTCTTATGGGGCCCATAGACGATCAAACAATTGCGCAAGAGAGGGGGTTGTGCAAACATTTTGATCGTGTACTTGCTTGAAATTATTTGTGCAACTGTTGCACATGTTCAAACATCCACATACACGTTCAAACCTGTTACAGGTTTGAATGTTTGAACCAGTTGTACACCAGTCTCACACACCTTTTGCTAAAGCGGTTCTATTTTTGTTAAAAAAGAAATAAAATGGAGTTATTCACGACTGAAAATAAAGGCGAATATTTTGGCGAGAATTTATATATTTTTAAAAATATCTTTAGAAACACCTCTTTTTTTAACAACTTTTTGGTCCAAATTCTTTGCTATATTTTCCTTTTTGGAAGCAAATCTACTGTGCATGCAACTATAATTGCCAAACATGTGTAGACATTTTTGTTGTCAAAATTAAATATGCTCTCGAGTATGCTCTTCATAAAGCGCGAACAAATCCGTGAAAAATTATCATCATTATTAATTATTAAGTTTTCAGTGAATTTCCGCAAAGTGTGTACACACTTTGTCGTGTAACATTGTGTTATACAACAAAATTTGCGCAAATTGTTTGATCGTCTGTGGGCCGCATTAGTGTCTTGCCATTTTTGAAACAGGAATAAAAAATGTAATAAATAAACCTTTGAATATTTAAGTTGGTTATAAAAAAAAAATACGAAGATTAGAAGTTTCACATCTGTGAAAGATGAAACTTATTTGTATACTTAAAAAAATGCTGCTACTTGGGTGTGTAAGTCTATTTTTTATCACCAACTTAACAACTGGCCGTTGAGATAAGCCCATTAACGAAGGTGGAATCTCCTGTAAATCAAAATTTCAGATCAGATCATAGTCAAGGAAGCTTTACGATATTCATAACACGTGTTTATGGGATTATTGTATAATTAGTAGAAGTCTAGATCTGACCTACCTCTTTGAAAATAAAAATATATTATTAGTGACCTACAAATTTACTTTGTTGTGTGTCATATACTTTTCGTTCTTAGAAAATGGGTATACCAGCATAATAAATTAAAAATCAATCTTCGCCTTTGTTTAAATTGATTTAATATATCCTCATAAAATAAAAATGATGCAACTTCTGTAGTATTTTGCACATTGTTTTTCGTAATTCGCAGGTAGACAATTTAGCATGTGATTTTTTTCAGCAGAATGGAATTTTCCTGTTCCACATATAAACAGTATTTTCGGTACTCTTATCTCATCCGTTTAAAAATATCACATAAGCGAAAAATGTTTAGCGCGTTTGATTCTAATAACGGGTTCAGTGAACCTTAGTTTGTTTATTCCAAAATTTTTTCAAGGGTTGCGAAATGATTTATAAGTTTGAATAATAATTTATGTAAAACCTTACAGAGTGCGTTAAACTTTAACATTCGTCATAATTTTTGTTGAAGTTCATTAACATATAGCCCACGTGCGTTAGTGTAAAACAAATGCGATAAATCGTACGATTTCTGTTTGGAGCTACTATGAGTGGAAAGTATGGTATAACAATCTCATAAACACAATACAATATCTAATAGTTCAGTGCCGCCAGTTAAAGGTTTAAAGTATTGAAATGCATAAATTAGAACTGCAGGGAATTATGTAATAAAAAATATTTATTATTCATGTCACGAGAAAAGTGAATTAGGTATAATATTGTTAACTACCTTAAAATTACGTGATTGCATCCCGTTTTTTTCCATCGGTGGATTCAACGAGTTGAAAATATTTTTTTCTTTTATTTGATATTTTGGTAACACTTTTGAAAAAACTGATGTAATGTTGGCATTTTGATTTATTTTCTAACATTTTGATTATTTTAGTATTACAAAATGTTCAATAAAAGGAATAATTTCTAGATACTGTCACAAAAAAATAGTGAAATAATAGAAAAAAAAATACTTCCCCAAAGTTCTGCTTAAATCCAAATAATTATGGTTCTATTCAACTTGGACGTAATGTCTTTATCCAAGTAAAGGATTCCTTTATGCGTGTCTTTATTGATCTTTATTCTCCTGTGTTTTGCTATTATTAGTTTTTTTTACTAAATTTTTAGTAAGCGTTCGTTCATAAATTAAAAACTGAATATTTGGCTAATGGTTCACTATTGTTGATTAATTTTCTTTTGTGTTTTTGACCTATAGTCAAAAATCGACACTCACAATGTTGACAGAATTTTTTTTATGCGAACTTAGGCTAATCTCTCGATTGGTCTAACTGTTGATGCCGTTAGAGGTAGCTGTTTCTTAACATTGCAACCTTGCTTAGGACTTGGCTTTGTTTTGAAATATTGGAATGATGTTCTTCCCTTTACGCAAAGCCTTGTTAGACTTATTTATTTTATGTTATTCATTGGACTTAATACATTGCCAAGTCTTTGTTTCTGGATATAAATTAATAAGGTACAACCATCTTCTCAACTATTGATTTTAATCTTTTAAATATAAGTTTCGCCAAAAGCTTTATGTAGCTTGTTTCTATAATAAACAATTCAACAAAAATTATACAAATAAATGTTGTAGATGTTCGTTCCTTTCCTAAAAATTGTTGAATAGTGAAGAATATCGGTCAAAGATATGTATGTAAGACAAACAAACAAACAATTTCGCAAACGATAATAAAAGAACGAACTTTTTCGGTAGCTAACAGAAAATGCGCCAAAAAAAAAATTACCGCCTCAAGAAATTAATACGTGGAGTAATTGTTCAGTTACATAACGTAATTCAATAACGATTGCTAATCACTTTCTGGTCGATTACACTGAATTTAAAACAAATCCGAGCCAAGTTTTTTAGAGGCCCTGCACATTACTAGATTCTATATATTAATATTATGTAATATAAAAATTATTATAATTTTATTGTTTATCATGAAAAATGTAAGATATAGTGCAGTAGTAATCATGTAATCCTTTGAGTAAAGAGATGGAGCACAAGGTCGTATTGTGAAAACCCTTTGTAATAAAATAATTTCCAAGTAAATTTCTTAATTTACTTTGGCCTTATTCAAATATTTTTTCATGGCTCGCGTAATACTATCTTAGTAAAATAAGGCTAATAAACTCATTATATTATTTATTAAAGATATTAGAGTTCAATATTCTACCAAAATACTAATCTACTAGACTTAATCGCCGTAAGGATTTACAGATTAATTATGATATTTAGAACGAAATTGATTAAAGGTCATTTGCTTACGCAGCTTTGCAACATAGATGTACTTACAGCTGTAATTAATTTGGTAGATACTGGAAATAAATTTGATTTTTTCATCATTTCGGTTTCGAAATTCGATTCCACTTTTAGGATTTAAGCCGTCATGCAGAACGCCACTGAGCTGTTGTCGGAGTAGCTGACTTATTAGAAAACAACTGAATGTTGGTGCAATTTAGGTCAGTGTTTGTTGTATAATTCTCTATATTATGAAAGTTATTACTAAAAGTCAGGGCCAACATTTTAGGGGTCAAATATTATACTCTTCCTCATTCTTCGGTAAACTGTAACATTTTACCTTTCTCCTATTGTTCTGAAGCTTTGCACGTACTAATTTCACGAAAATGAAATTATACCGTTATATTTAAATACGTAATATGTTTACTTTAACGTACATTAATTGTTTATTGGATAATATGACTTTTATCTCACTTGACACAAATTTTGCGTTGCTGAAAATAACAGTTATTTCGATTTAAACATATGTACAGGGTGGTCCAATAGTGTGACAAAGTTCCATAATGTTTATGCCGTAATAAACAAAAAAATATATATTAGCATGTCATGGAACGTAAGAGCACATTTTAAAAATATGTATGGTCATATACAGGGTGTCCACCTAGTGCGCGTAAGTCCAATATCTGGGTTAATAAAAGAGATAACTTAATTTTTTTTCTACAGGGTTGTCTAATATCCCGAGCTGCACAAAATGAAAATATATTTACATATTCAGGGTGTTCAGTTTTTCCTGGACAGGTACCAACTTCGTTTTTCTAAATGGAAATATATATTTTTTATTGCTTTTTCGAACTAAACCCTTGATTTTAGTAGGACTTTCATCAGCCTTCCCTATACCTAACTTAAACTGTTTTTGAAATATTGACGGGTGAATATTGACATTTTTGCAACTTTGACACCCTGTAAAATCTAAACGGTTTGAGATCAAGCAAAACGGTTTGCACATTCCTATCTTATCTTTTCATAAGCTATCGTTTGGTACTAATTTCAGAATTATCCAAAAATTTAAAATTTTCTGAAAATTTTGAAAATTTTTAATTCCTGGATAAATTTGAAATTAGTACCAAACGATAGCTTATGAAAAGTTAAGATAGGAATGTGCAAACCGTTTTGCTTGATCTCAAACCGTTTAGATTTTACAGGGTGTCAAAGTTGCAAAAATGTCAATATTCACCCGTCAATATTTCAAAAACAGTTTAAGTTAGGTATAGGGAAGGCTGATGAAAGTCCTACTAAAATCAAGGGTTTAGTTCGAAAAAGCAATAAAAAATATATATTTCCATTTAGAAAAACGAAGTTGGTACCAGTCCAGGAAAAACTGAACACCCTGAATATGTAAATATATTTTCATTTTGTGCAGCTCGGGATATTAGACAACCCTGTAGAAAAAAAAATTAAGTTATCTCTTTTATTAACCCAGATATTGGACTTACGCGCACTAGGTGGACACCCTGTAGAGTGCTCTATAAACGAGAGCATATTAAACATATGTTTTTAAATGGAATTTAAACCTAACCTGTGTTAACCTAATTTGAAGGAAATTCTATAAAAAGTAAAACTAGACCATATAGCATCATAATGGGGCTAAAAATTATCTAGTATTTATTTTCTTAAAAAAAGATACAGGGTGCTCAATTTATTGTAGGAAATAAGATATTCCTTGTCACCGTCAGTGCCTTGAAAAGAAATATTTGTGTTAAGATATTTTGGTTAGGTGGACAGTTTTATGATTACTTATGATAAACATACTCGGAGAGAGGATATTGAGTTTCGTTGTTTCAGCAGGCAGTCAGACGCTTGCTCTGATATGGTATTGTACTGTATATACCTACGTATTTAAAAGTGGTAGTAAAGTCTTTTACTTTTGTAATAGTAGTTTATTGTTTTCAACCCTTAAGTAAGACGCCTCCTACAGTTCAGAAGTGGGATAAGGGTGGTTTTGATTTCACAAACACCCTACAGAACACGCGGCCGGTTGTGCAAGTGACATTGAAAATTAAACAATATCGAAGTGTACGGTGTGAGTGATGGACAAAGTGCCTGTGCCGGACAACATGGAAGCCACTGATGCCGTACCCCTGGAACAGAGGTCTGAAACTCCTCCGCTAACTGCAGAGTATGTACGAGAGGTGACAAATGAATTGCAGGTGTTGCGACGTACTGTAAGTACAGGCTCTTTGCATGCAGAAACTCGTTCGAGTTGGCTAATGTTTAAAGATAATCAATTACTATCAGAATTTGATCCAACTAATAATCACTTAGATGTAAATGATTGGCTAAGAAAAATTAATGATTGTGCCAAATTATATAGATGGGATGAGGTTACAACCGTATATTTGGCTTTAAGTAAGTTAAATGGTTTGGCGCGTGTATGGTATGACGGGTTAAGCAGCAATAACTTCACTTGGGAACAATGGCAGGATTTATTGCGGAAAACATTTCCTCCAAAGAAGAATTTTTCGCAGTTGTTCCATGAAGCTGCTACGTATACGGTACAACCCGGACAAAATTTAACAGAGTATTGTTTTAATAAGTTAACGAAACTAAATTTATTAAAACTAAATTTTACTGATGAACAAATAGTTGATTGCATTATCGCGGGGGTCCTAAACAAACAAATTCAGTTAGCATTGAAAGCTGCGAATTGTAAAAACTTTGTCGAATTGTCCCAATACGCGGCGAATTTTTCGGCTACTCTCTATGTACACTCGGCTGAGGAACCTAGTACAAGTATGGGTGAGAAACGTAGTTTTTCGAAAGAAAGTTATAATAAGCAAACGAAACATTTTAAAAAGGGCCCATTACGATGTTTCACTTGCGGCGAAGTAGGCCACATACGCAGAGAATGTAAAAGTACACATGATAAATCACAAGTTACATGTGCTTACTGTAACATCAGAGGTCATCAAGAAGAGGCCTGCCGCAAAAAGCATAAACAAACGGGCCCTAAAAGGAAGAACGTATCATAAGACGGCAAAGATAAACAAACAGTCTATTATCGCCTTTATTGATTTAGGTATAGTGAATGTACTCTTATTCGGAAATCAGTAGCTAAAAAGTTAAACCTTACTCTGCAGACGTTGCCAAAGGTGATTACATTATTTGGATTCACGGGCACTACATCGATAATACCAAGTCAGCAAACAGCTGTAACTATAACGATAGATGGTGTATTGGTTTATACACTTGTATATGTTTTAGAGGATCACGAACTTAGGCATGACTTAATAATGGGCCATTCATTTACAGAGGAACCTTTGGTTTTAATTATTAAAACAAATAAATGTTTGAATATCACGAAATTGCCGATCGCTGAACAAAAACATTTAGGAGATCGTTTTATTGTAAGAGGTCTAGAAACAGTAAAAACATCTGACGATTCGAAAATAAATTTAATCACCAAAAATTTAAACTGTGATGAAATAAATACTACACGGAGAAAAAAGTTAATTGAATTACTGATCGAATATCAAGACCGATTCAGCTTTAATCTGAATGATTTGGGGAAGGCGTCTACCGCAAGCATGAAAATAGATTTACTGAGTGAAAAACCTATTGTTTATAGACAGTATCGATTACAAGTAAGGCAATTCTTGGGGTTGGCTGGATATTTCCGAAAGTTCGTCAATGGCTTCGCTAGTATTGCTCAACCCCTTACTCAGCTTTTAAAGAAGAACTGTCCATGGGACTGGACGCTGGCACAAGAAGATGCTGTTCATAAAATCAAGAAGATATTGACAACTCGACCTGTCTTAGCTATATACGATCTTGATTTAGAAACCGAGGTCGATACCGATGCGAGTTTGCGGCAGTGGAAACCTTACGCCATTTTAGAGTTTATTTGGTTGGACTTCACTTTAAGTTAGTTACAGATTGTAGTGCAATCAGAAGCACAGCGGTCAAGAAAGATATAATTCCTCGAATAGGCCGCTGGTGGATGGAATTACAAGAATATGATTTTACTGTTGAATATCGACCATGGGCAAAAATGGCCCATGTAGATTGTCTCAGTAGGAACCCTCTGGATGAAGGAAATCATACCATTAATGTCATTAATATTACCGAAGCCGATTGGTTAGAAGCAGCCCAATTGCAAGATGAAGAAATTTCCAGAATTAAAGAAATGTTGCTGACAAATGACCGAAATTCGAGCACGAAGGAGTACTTGCCAATTATACGTTAAAGAATGGCAAGCTACACAGAAAATTAGACGATGGACTGAGATGGGTGGTACCAAGGGCGAACCGGTGGCAAATATGCAAAATATGCCACGATGACATGGGTCACTTCGGCCTAGAAAAAAACGCTAGCTAAAATAAAGGAACATTACTGGTTTGCTGGCATGCGCCGCTTTGTTAAAAAGTATGTGGAAGCTTGTCTGAATTGTATTTATTACAAGACAACCTCGAGGAGGAAACCAGGATATTTACATCCCATAGAAAAAGCACCCGTACCTTTTCATACCATACATGTGGACCATTTAGGCCCATTTGTTAAATCGGAAAAAAATAATACTCAACTGTTGGTGATGGTTGATGGCTTCACCAAATTTACGCTAATAGAGCCTGTACGAAGCACTAAGGCTAAGTACGTAATCAAGGCGTTGCTTGACCTCATCAACATATTTGGGGTACCGGACAGGGTTATCAGTGACAAAGGGAGTTCTTTTACCTCACGAACATTTAAGACATTTTGTGTGGAGTTCGGTATTAAGCATGTGGTTAACGCGGTTGCAACACCTCGTGCGAACGGTCAGTGTGAACGCTTTAACCGGACAATACTTGGTTCCTTGGCAGCCATGAATGGTGGCTTTGAAGATGAACAATGGGATTGTCACATAAAAACTATCCAAAGGGGATTGAACAACACCGTACACCGGATATTGAGTACAACACCATCGGAGGTGTTCTTCGGCTGTAAGCCTCGAACAACATCTGAGGCAATTCTATTGACAGAATAACAAGAGGAGCTTCACAGATCAGATATAGCTACTTTGCGGAGAGAAGTAGTGAAGCGAATGAGTAAAGACCAAGAACAGCAAAAGATCGCTTATGATAGAAAGCGAGGAAAGCCGATAGAGTTTGAAGTAGGTGACTTAGTAACCATCGCTCAGACTAGCTTTCCTGCAACGGGTGGAAGTAAAAAACTCTTACCCAAATTCAGGGGGCCGTATCGTATCACCGCGAGACTACCAAATGATAGATATGCGGCCTTAAAAGTATCAGAACGATACCGTAAGTGCCCGGTAGTAGTGGCAGTTGACAAGGTTAAACCTTGGATCACATTAAAAGATTCGGTAAGAAATATTATAGTTTGTATAATACATATCAAATGACGTACCTAAAGGGATGTCACGGATATGTAGAGAATTTCTGAGTACAACGTTAAATCAGGTGCAAAACAGACTTATGTCGGCACGCTGACGAACGATGAATCGTTAAATCAGGTGCAAAACATATTTGTCGGCACACTGACGAACGATGAAGTGCAAAACATATTTGTCGGCACACTGACGAACGATGAAATACAAAACATGTTTATGTCGGCATTCCCAACTTCAGGTGCAAAACATACTTGTCGGCACGCTGACGAACGATGAATCGTTAACTCAGGTGCAAAACATACTGATGTCGGCACACTGACGAACAATGAAATGCAAAACATGTTTACGTCGGCATTCTCTAACCTAGGATTAGGTGCGAAACATAATTATGTCGGCATTCCTCCCCTTAGTAAGGGTCCATAGTAAGTAACTGATGTTGTTACAGGAGAATGATGACGACCCGCCTGGCGATGATACAGGTGATCACTAAGTCTGGGAGGACGACCGAATTGAGGACAAATCGGAAGAGCAGGATGGCCGAATGTAGGAAATAAGATATTCCTTGTCACCGTCAGTGCCTTGAAAAGAAATATTTGTGTTAAGATATTTTGGTTAGGTGGACAGTTTTATGATTACTTATGATAAACATACTCGGAGAGAGGATATTGAGTTTCGTTGTTTCAGCAGGCAGTCAGACGCTTGCTCTGATATGGTATTGTACTGTATATACCTACGTATTTAAAAGTGGTAGTAAAGTCTTTTACTTTTGTAATAGTAGTTTATTGTTTTCAACCCTTAAGTAAGACGCCTCCTACATTATTGCGATTAAGGTGCAAAATTTCAAATAAAAAAACATAAATTTGATATGGCCCAGGGTTATAGAGCACCCTATATGACCACTACGTATTTTTATTACGTACCTATTATGTCGATGCTAAAATACTAGTAAGGTACTAACTAACTAGTAACTAGGCAGGTTAATTTGATTACATTAAAAATGTTTTAAAACTGGATTCTAATTATAAATTTAAATATGAGTAAAATATTTGTTCTATTAATGAATCGGACATTGTATTTGTTGTATTAATGAGTTTGTTCAGAACTGTAAAGATTAAGAATACAGGATGTTTAAGAACGAGTTGACAGTAGATGTTGCTCTGAAACTAATTTAGACACGTAATTGAAATTTTTGTATAGGCCTAATGACGTCACGTTCTATGGATATGGATAGATTACTTATGTTTCTCCGAAGTAGCCATTAATTTACTTAAAATAAATCTTTAGTATTATTTTGCACCTATCGCCAGCATATTTATTTTGAAATAATAAAAATGGTCAAATGACCGAAAATTCAGTGCAATATACCGGGATATCAAAAATTATCTTGGTCAAGGGTGGTTGTGGAATGTAAAACGTGTGTCTTACTTTAAATTTGAAATAATTATGTCACTGTCACACTGACATCATCAATAACCTACAAATTTCATACCTATTTATTTCAGTTGTAAAACAATAATGAACTACAAATTATGAAATAACGGTTTTAGTAACAAGAAAAACTAAATTACAGTAATTGTTGGAAATGTCCCCCGTTTTGTTCGATGCACAAGTTGACGCGCCTCCTCATGCTGTGAAAAGCGTTTTGCAGCATTTCTGGCGTTATGGTTGCACATTGCTGAACAATTCTTTGTTGCAGTTCTTGCAAATTATTTACCGCAGTTGCGAAAATCTTGTTTTTTAAGCAAGGAAATATAAAATAGTCCATAATTGTCAAACAAGGTGATCTCGGAGGAAACTCAACTTCTGTATGCAAACTTATCAGCCGGTCATCAAAAAACTCGCGGAGGAAAGCAATATTTTCTCGTGTAGTATGTGCTGTTGCACCGTCATGCTGGAAA
The DNA here is from genome assembly GCA_963924545.1 of Pogonocherus hispidulus. Taxonomy (NCBI): domain Eukaryota; kingdom Metazoa; phylum Arthropoda; class Insecta; order Coleoptera; family Cerambycidae; genus Pogonocherus; species Pogonocherus hispidulus. The sequence goes on from OZ004701.1 coordinate 7,298,058, forward strand.
TAACCGTACCGAAGTTCATCATCGTTTAACTGTTGCACAAATTCAGCCAAAAAGTTGTGTCTGTACCTTTCTGCGTTGACGGTGAAATCGAAAAAAATTGGCCCAATTATTCTTCTGCGAGAAACTGCCATCCAAACACCAATTTTTTGAGCATGTAGTGGCGATTCAGTAAAAACATGAGGGTTATCATTGCTCCATATTCGCATATTTTGAAAATTGATGTATCCCGAAAGGTGGAACCACGCTTCGTCAGAAAAAAAAGTTAAGTCCAGAAGATCGTCATTCATTAAATTATTGACAAACCAATGGCAGTAAGCAAGGCGTCTGGGTTGGTCTGCAAGCAGAAGAGCTTGATGTGCTTGCATCTTATATGGATGCATGTTCAAGTCTTTCTTTAAAATCTTATGACATGTTCCATAAGAAAGTCCAATTTCCAGAGAAAGACGTTTCAAAGGTTTTGCAGGCTCCTTTTCCATACGTTGACGAACGTCATTGACAACTTCTTCTATACGAACTCTTGGTCTACCAGCACCTTTTTTATGAGTTACACAACCAGTTTCGCGAAACACTTCAACACAATTTGTAAGGCACGCATAAAAATTGTCCGGTAATATTGCCACGTTTGGGAAGTGCTCTCGAAAATTGTCCAAACACAAACGTTGACTGTATTGCCAATTTCCATTAACTAGCGCACCCGTTCGAAAATAGGCTTCAATCATGAAAATTTTGTGATGTGTGATAAGAGGCATGATTCAAAAACTGGATTAGAAAATTTCAGCACAATGACTTGACAGATTCTGACACAACAAAACATATTCAAAAATTTAAAGTAAGACACACGTTTTACATTCCACAACCACCCTTGACCAAGATCATTTTTGATATCCCGGTACTAAGATGATGACACTTACTTTGGGAATGCACTGTATAGATAAATGTTTTCATGCTATTTGTCCCGTTTTTCTTTTTTAAAGTAGCTGCAGAATAATTACGAGTAGAAATACTTTAAATTCCAAAATAACCTAAGACAATGTGAAGATTACGATTTATGAAACTGTCTTCCGATTCGCTTTCTTATGGAAAGTGTGTAAACCAGCTAATTGGCCGGTAATAGTCTCTGCACGTATTAGTTAGAATGCAATTGAGTGCACTGATTATTACATTAGATTTTTGACCGGTGCGTTACAGGGAAAGAGAAATTGGTGAAAGAAGAAGGTCTTCTTAACTTAATATATGAAAAATTAATTGGCAAGAGGTATTAGCCTTCCCATGAATTAGATTAGTTATATAATTGATAGCAAAGAAAATCTATTAGTTTAGAATATGTTAAATTTTGAGGAATGTAAAAACATTAATGATGTAATCTTTTTTAGGTATTCGTATTTTTACGTAAAAAAATTAATAGGAAGTTTGTGAGCTCTACTGTGACAAAATAATACAGTTTTATTATACACGGATGGGCAAAATTATAGATCATGTTCTATATACAGTGTTATTCAGAACTTATCCATAATAAAATTTGGGGATGTTCAACATACATGTAGAAATGTGGTAGAGCAAAAAAAAATTTTTTTTTGCGGCTTCTGAAAACTATTTAAAAATTTTTCATTGCACGCCGCTGGATACTGGTCCACTCTAATGGAGTGACCTTGGGACTGACAATGCAAACTGGCTAGCACGAAAAAAACTCCGGAAGTTCTGAGAGTATACCGACACCCGGCGCAAAAAAGATTTGCAGCGTTTTTACTTTAAAATAAACTTAAAGCTAGATAGATGTGACCAAAGTGACGTGTCTTTAAAATGAATAAAATTTTGTTACACTAATTTTGAAGAATTGCGCTACTTGATTACTAGGTATTAGAAACATGAAGTTTATAAAAAATTTGCACATACCTTGTTACAAAAGCTGTTCGAAATAATATTCCTCAACTTGTACATACTTTTGGGCACGCCTTATCCAATTTTGCCGCACTAAACCGAATTTTCCTCCTGGTTGCTGATCTTGTAAACGCAAATTATTAAGTAAATTGGGACTTTTCAGCATTTTGCTGCAACAACCACTCACAAAACCTAACTCGTAATTGATAATCCACTGGTAACAGTCCATTAACTCAGCATTACTGTACACATGAGCCATTTTGAAAATTTTACAGTTTAACACTCCTACGATAAATAAAACACCGGCACTGAGAAAGAACACAGTTAGAATGATGACTGAATAGACAATAGAGATATTATCCCCACTCCAACTCTATTCGCTCGGTCTTTAACCAGGCGTTTCAGGTACAAAAACGTGTTTACTTTTTTTACCACATTCTTAGGAATGTGGTATATCAGATGTTGCAGTACAGTTGCCCATCTACGTAGTCTTTTATAATGGTATAACTTTAAACATTGTTTACGGGAAATCCTAAGACTTTTATTATAAATTTTTTGGTGATATCGATTTCTTATTTAAGGATGCACATATCCTCAAAGTTTTAGAGTTAAGTTCTGAATAACCCTGTATATATTGAGAATTGATGATGTCATTTAAGTGAAAATTTGTAAAGGGACGTTTTCCAACTTCCGGTTTAAGAGGAAATGAAGACAACTTATTCTCTAAATGGGATACTCTGTATATTTTTTTAGATTTAGATAGAGTTGTCGTTAGGTGTTCAGTAGTATAAGGTTTGGGATCTTTACATACAGTAAAGATGACAAAATCGGAAAGGTCTATATTTTTATGATAAGAGGGATTGGCAAAAGTATGGATCATGTTAGGCCTAGCTTTGGCCGCAGTACTTTGGGATTCGCCTTACAGAAACCTACTCGCAGGAAGAAGAAGAAGAAGAAGAGAAGATAGATCATATGTTATATATTGACAACTGATGATGTAATTTAAATGAACATTTGCACAGGTAAGTTTTAGTATATGACGATTATGGTGAGCCTACTGAAAATACTGGCCAATTTCGGTTTAAAAGGAAATGAAAACAACTTATTTTCTAAATAAGATACATTAATGTATATTAATGTACAAATCACTGAACATGCAATGTAAAATAATAATAAATAATGTACAAGTCTGTTTTTTAAAGTCACACTTATCTTTTGAAGTTGCTATTTTACAATTTTCGGGTTACTACTGCATCTAATAATATTTATAAGAAAATCTGAAATAGTGTAATGCCTAATAAAAAGAACAGTAGGTCGCTGTCATGTTAATAAAATATATTTGGAATTCTGAATTTCGGTAGCATATTCATATGTTTACGGTAATATTATTATTATTTGTTTATATTTATTGAAATTATTTGCAATATTTTTATCTCCGTTGATGGAGTAATTTAAAAACATACATGAAAACATATTTTCCATTATAAATGTTTGAGTAATAAATGAAGGAACTTGAACTGTTCATTACAATGTGTCACATATAGGACCTCGATTGAGAAATCAGTACAAAGGACTTTGCCAACTGATTTTCGCCACAGCAAAACTTTGTAGAAACAAAAGCATAGAGTTCATGGAAATTATAGTTAAGAGAAAAAAGAAAACGTCTATGGTAATTTCAAATAATAGTTAGAGAATGTAAGATGTGTAGGTACACAAGAAAAACTTGTTATTTATTATGTACAGTTACAAATAACTAATTAGCTTCTCATGTTAATATAATACAAATTATTACATACCTTGTATAATACATACTGTATCAAACGACTGATAATAGGTGCTTTGAATATAGCGTGTTGTAACATACCAAATATGTGATTAATATTTATCTGTGACCTACTTAATACTACACATAATGCAACAATTTAAAGTTTTATTGTCATACATATATATATATATATATATATATATATACATATATATAGTTATTAAGAAAGATACAAAAATACTACCAAAGAAAATATTTGAACCGTATATTAAATCACGATTCATTATTATAAATTTATTACTCATAATATTTTACGATGTCATTTACTAATATTAGGGGTAACGCAGTATCTGCGCAATTTTTGCAGTAAATAATATAATACGAGAGTTGACTGATTTGTTTAACATTGTGGTTACCAATAATAGTAAAATTTCAACTCAAATTGCATGGTAATTAATATAAATCAAATTAATTACTTTTCTCCAAAGAGAAAGTAGTATGTGGGATGTATTAAATATCAAGTCCAAGGGTCGCTTAAATGTTGGTTACATAGTTGATTATCGATAATCGTTTGATAAACTTGAAGAGTAACTTACATATTTTATCAGTAATGAACTTGCATGTTCTATATAATTCATGTAAATAAAATATACTGTTCTAGATTTTTCTTAATAATGACATTGTTATAAGTGTCCCAGTTGTTACATTATTCACGCTACATCTTGCAATAATCTGTGGGCGATGAAAATACCTCAGCCACAAGTTATGAAGGTACTTTTGGACAATTCTTCGTTTCATAACAATAGAATCCGGTCGTTCCAACAAGCAGATAAATGAATATCCCTATGTTAGATATTGAATATCCCTATGTTAGATATGAGCCCGTACCACATAATGCCAAATGTACCTACTGGTGGACACTTCTTATAAGGTAATATGCATGCTTGCTTGGTTATAATGGAACCAAATACACTGAAAATTCATCAAATAGTAAACATACGTCGATCGTACGTTGATTCATAATATGATCTAAAGTTAAAATAAAACGCAAAAACAGGAGATGCTACAAACAATCACAAGAGGTTGCTGTATTAGAAACGTTTTCAAGAAAATATGCACGGAAAGACCGGTTTACCAAAAACCATTCAAAAAAACCATGCAAAAAAACTGCAAACTTCATCAAACTACTGATAAATCGTCTGAATAAGCAGATGATTATAATAAGGTTGGTCATGGATATTTCTGTTAAAACAACATGATAAATGATAGTATATAATTACATTTACATTGGTCCAAAAATATACAATAGTTTACCTGAAAAAAAAAAACATTAAATTGATTCTTACAATTCAAATAAAAATAAAAATATGGATTACCTGTCAACCTAGGTATACATATAATCTGTCAGTTAGTTTATATGAAAAATAACTAAAATCCTTGCTGTCCTGACTTAATCTATATATGTGTAATAACCAAAAACAAAATATTATCAATCCTAACTGACTACGAGCTCTACATCTTCGACGGCAAAGAACGTTCGAGCAAGATGCCCAGTATTGAAATGGGTAATGGCAATATGGAAATTACTAGGTCTTAAAACCTGGACAGAATCATGCAAAGCCATTTATGAAAGGTCCTTCGCAGACAAGAACTGTAGGGATGCTGAGCTTGAGTAAACCTAAGCTCAGGATCATGACAGGGGTCATAACAGGGCACTGCCATCTCAGGAAACATCTGGAAAATGTTTCCTGTAATAACCAAAAACAAAATATTATCAATCCTATCTGACTACGAGCTCTATACATCTTCGACGGCAAAGAATGTTCGGGCAAGTATGCCCAGTATTGAAATGGAAAGTAATGGAAGTATGGAAATTACTAGGTCTTAAAATCCGGACAGAGTCATGCAAAGGCACTTATGGTCTGTCCTTCGCAGACAACAACTGTAGGGATGCTGGGCTTGAGTAAACCTAAGCTCAGGGGCATAACAGGGCACTGCCATCTAAAGAAACATCTGGCAGAGAACCTGGTATGTCGGGTCTGTGATGATGCAGATAAGTCTGCACTGCACATTCTCGGTGAATGTGAGGGCTACCCTGGTATGAGGTTAAAGCTACTGGGTAAAACCATTTGTGAGCTGAGGGAAATTTCAGCGAGTAGACTTTTGAACTTTATGCAAAGAACAAGGATGCTCACTGAATAGGAAATCTGTGGGATGCACAATAGGCCTAGCTGTGGCCGCAGTGTTTTGGAACTCGCTCAGAGAAACAGACCCACATGAAGAAGAAGAAGATGCCCAGTAAACCCAATTTAAAGCGGGCTATACGTGTTAGGGTAATAGCAATATTCCCCCTCATTCTAATCAAAAGTTTATCTTGAAAATCAGAAACCTGGGTGAGAGAGAAGAAGCTATATTATTATCAACGACTTAGTTTGGTTAAACCATTTTAGTCAGGAAAGAGGAAAACCTCATTAGTTCAAATACATGCAGTCAAACATACTAATGTTAATCTCTTAGATTAACATCTGGTAGGTGTCCTTCCCATCTTGGGTTATATGCTGAGTTGGTTATCATAACATCTTTTGATATAAGTCTGTAAATTAGTTGGTTATTTTTCCATCAATATTATCGTTTAAAGTAACAAAAAGTAGTTTTAAAGAAAAACAATAACGTAGCTACAGACATCGGTGTTTGGAGAAGGAAAACCTGTAAAATGGTGTAGATTTAGAACAAAACCCAAATATCTTCGCATCTTCATGTTGTATAGTACTAAGGTATAATAATAATAATAATAATAATAGATAGATAGATTAAACAACAAACAGATTAAACCTTCAAAAGAAATGGTGCCAGTTCCGAAGGCAAAAAAAAAAACAACTTAGCTGTAATGTCGGTGTTTCCAAGTTTTTGCTCTCTTCAGGGTAGGGTAGCTAAACGAAAATATTGAAGAAGCCATACTTTCTTAATCTACTTACTCTCCATCCCTCCGAACAACCCTATCCGATCCTTTAAATACCGTTATTGATTGTTTTCGCATAAGTAAATAAAAACAAGGGAATTTCCTTCTTCTGTAGTAATTTTAGTAATGTAAAAAGTGAAGAATCGTATTGTGTGTACCTTCTGCAGAAGGGTGCTCTTTAAAAAGACAAATGTAATGTTAAACAAAAATATATTATCCACATAATTATTTTGAAACCCCTTCAGTATAACAACACAACCGTCATACTTGTGTGACGTTACTATGTAGGTAATAACTCCTTTACACCGATACGTTATGGCCACCTTACGTTACCCAATAGCTTATATAGGCTATACCTACTAACTTATCAGTCCATCCTCAGTTGATGTAACGTACAAACCAAACGATTTTATTCTACTGCGTACACACTGAAATGTGATGATATAACCACCATTTCTCGGTGCGTAAATTTTAAAAGAATAACGCTTTTTAGCACAGTTATCATCCCAGAATTTGTTTAGTACAATTAGCTCTATTATTTTTGACTGTATACAGGGCGCCCTATTTCTTGACCCGTTGCATGGGTAACTTTTTTATTAGTAGAGATACAAAAACGCTTAAATGAGCAAATTAGTGCAGTTTCGTATTAGTAATTCTACGGTAAGGCGAAAAATTATATACGGGGGAAGGTTGAAGAGTTATTGACAAAAAACGAAAAATCCAACTTTTCTATTATCCCTCGTAGCTCGTTCATTTGAAGAGTTAGAGAAAAATGCTTCACATGTTTTTTGCAGTATTTTTCATGTAAAATGACATGCACTTGCTACTTTTTATATATCTCTTAAAATGGTTGAGAATCACAGTAAAATATATTTTTTTTAAATGTAATGGATAGGTGGCTGTGACATTAACCGAAAGTCCCCTTTTTTCTCTTTCAGATGATATAACATAGTCCATATTTTATCCTTACAAAAGTAATAATAATCGTTGTTTTTAAAGAAAGTTTATTGTCACATCAAGAATGCTATGGAAATAAAACAAAAAAATAAGATTCCTGATATTTTTAAAAACGTCTAGTTGGCATTTAATTATTGACAGATCATAAGTGACATTTTTAGTTTTTGTTAAGTAGTTTATTGTTTATTATTAATACTGCATACAAAATAATAGTGTTGCAAATATGTACACCAACGAAGAGAAAAATGATATGCTATTTTGTTATTATAACCAAAATCGAGATGCACAAGCTGCAGCGAATCTTTATTTTGAAACTTACATGGAACGAAGACAACCCCATCATAGAATATTTAGACAGCTGGAAAATAATATACGATTATACGGTTCTTTTTCAAAGCCTAAGAATGAAAGAAACTTCAATGAAGACACTGAAATAAATGTTTTGGCTTATGTAAATTTTAAACCTGATTCTTCAACTTCAGAAATTGCACATCACTGCAACACTTCCAAGGAAACTGTAAGAGCTATTTTAAAAGGTAACAATTTAAAGCCTTATCATTATTCCATATGCAATACTTTATATCCAGCTGATAATCAAAGAAAGATGACATTTTGTCGATGGTACATTTCAAAATGCGAAGAGGATCTAGACTTCTGGAAAAAGATTTTATTCAGTGATGAAAGTAGATTTACCAACAATGGTATTTTCAACCGCCATAATAACATAATGTGGTGCCGAGAAAATCCACATCTTGTTTCTGAAAGAAGAAATCAACGTCAATTTGGGATAAATGTGTGGTGTGGAATTTTTTGTGGCAAAATTATTGGCCCATATTTTTACGAAGATAATTTGAATGCGAATAATTACCTTCATTTTCTAAGGAATACTCTAACAGAGGAATATTTAAAAGAATTACCACTTCATATTTTTAGAAATCTTAAATACTTCCAACACGATGGAGCACCTGCGCATAATTCCCGCGAGGTAAAACAATATTTACATGAACAATTTGATAATGTTATAGGAAATAGAATGGATATCGACTGGCCAGCGCGAACACCTGATTTGACCCCCTTAGATTTCTTTCTTTGGGGGTTATTGAAAGATAAAGTTTATGTGACAGCTCCTCTAGATATAGAGGATCTAAAAGTCAGGATTCAAGATGCAATTAGAAGCATACATGGACATACAATAAATAATGTTTTAAGAAGTATCCAGAAACGTTGCTTACTATGTATCCAACAGGATGGTGGTCATTTCGAACATTTACTTCAATATAATTAATTAATTAATAATTTCTGTTCTCAAAACATTCTTTTGTTCCATAATCCACAGCATTCTCGATGTGACAATAAACTTTCTTTAAAAACAACGATTATTATTACTTTTGTAAGGATAAAATATGGACTATGTTATATCATCTGAAAGAGAAAAAAGGGGACTTTCGGTTAATGTCACAGCCACCTATCCATTACGTTTAAAAAATATATATTTTACTGTGATTCTCAACCATTTTAAGAGATATATAAAAAGTAGCAAGTGCATGTCATTTTACATGAAAAATACTGCAAAAAACATGTGAAGCATTTTTCTCTAACTCTTCAAATGAACGAGCTACGAGGGATAATAGAAAAGTTGGATTTTTCGTTTTTTGTCAATAACTTTTCAACCTTCCCCCGTATATAATTTTTCGCCTTACCGTAGAATTACTAATACGAAACTGCACTAATTTGCTCATTTAAGCGTTTTTGTATCTCTACTAATAAAAAAGTTACCCATGCAACGGGTCAAGAAATAGGGCGCCCTGTTACAGCAGCAGTGTCAGTAGGTAATGTGTAAAGTACCTGAAACTATTCATAGAATCAGTTAAGTATTTAATCTTTAAACGCTATGATTATTATTAATATTCAATATTTCAAGAGTGCAGTACTTTTAATATGCGGTGGTATGAAATATTGGTTGACAAGAAAATAACCGCATAATAGAAATTTTAAAACAATTAAATACTCGGTTTTAAAGGAAAGTCGCAGATATCTACATCAGAATTCCTTTTATTCATTTTGTGTTTCTAAACTATTTTAAAACGGTTTGCCATTTTTCAAATGCCTGTGAATTGTAACAGCTTCTTTAAATTTGGACGTGGAAGAAATTTCGCTGAACATATGAAATATATTTAGATAAAACAGTAGTGGGTACTAATATCAAAATTAAAAATTAGAAAATGATAATACCTTACACAATAGGAGAAAACTAAACATAAATACTACCAATTTTCAATTACAAAGTGATTTTTTTTCCACAAGATTTTGGAATGGCTATGATATCGTCACTATCTTTAGTAATGAGCAATTTCTTGACGAAACTTATGTTGAAAATTATGTTAATAAACCAACAATATGGTGGAGATATGAAGATGATATATTTCCATATGACATATGGAAACATTTCAAAAAATCGAAAATGGGCAAAATATTAATATTCCAAAAATAAATAAGGAAGGTCCAATAACAACCATTACCATTCTATATATTCCAGAGATATATGAAGGACTTAAAAAACTTGGTAATAATTTTAACATAAGAACGCATTTAAAACGTGGATATATTTTATACAGTGTTATTCAGAACTTATCCATAATAAAATTTGGGGATGTTCAACATACATGTAGAAATGTGGTAGTGCAAAAAAAAATTTTTTGGCGGCTTCTGAAAACTATTTAAAAATTTTTCATTGCACGCCGCTGGATACTGGTCCACTGTAATGGAGTGACCTTGGGACTGACAATGCAAACTGGCTAGCACGAAAAAAACTTCGGAAGTTCTGAGAGTATACCGACACCTGGCGCAAAAAAGATTTGCAGCGTTTTTACTTTAAAATAAACTTAAAGATAGATAGATGTGACCAAAGTGACGTGTCTTTAAAATGAATAAAATTTGATTACACTAATTTTGAAGAACTGCGCTACTTGATTACTAGGTATTAGAAACATGAAATTTATAAAAAATTTGCACATATCTTGTTACAAAAGCTGTTCGAAATAATATTCCTCGACTTGTACACACTTTTGGGCACGCCTTATCCAATTTTGCTGCACTAAACCGAATGTTCCTCCTGGTTGTTGATCTTGTAAACGCAAATTATTAAGTAAATTGGGGATTTTCAGCATTTTGCTGCAACAACCACTCACAAAACCTAACTCATAATTGATAATCCACCGGTAACAGTCCATTAACTCAGCATTACTGTACACATGAGCCATTTTGAAAATTTAACAGTTTAACACTCCTACGATAAATAAAACACTGGCACACAGAGAGTACACACATAGACTGATGACTGAATAGACAATAGAGATATTATCCCCACTCCAACTCTATTCGCCCAGGCGTTCTAGGTACAGAAACGTGTTTAATTTTTTTTACCACATTCTTAGGAATGTGGTATATCAGATTGTCGTTGAAGTACAGTTGCCCATCTACGTAGTCCTTTATAATGGTATAACTTTAAACATTGTTTACGGGAAATCCTAATACTTTTATTATAAATTTTTTTGCTGATATCAATTTCTTATTTAAGGATGCACATATCCTCAAAGTTTTAGAGATAAGTTCTGAATAACCCTGTATACAGTTCCATTTAAAAACATGAATTTTTGGTTTTTTTAGTTGATATCTACACAATGGCATGTCTGGAACACTCTGTATAACGTAATTACGACTGAAATTGTTGGAATTACCACGGAAAATAGTTTGTCTATACATTGTAATAACTATATAAATTAAATAAGGACATAAATCTAAAGTTGAATAAAAGCTTGATATTTATTGCCAATTTATGTTAATTGGTGTACATTTAGATTTGTTCTTCGCTTTTTTAGTTACATAGTAGATCAACGTGTTAACCTTACGTAAAATTAAAGCATTGCCATGGCCAACAATTTAGATAAAAAATTATTAATAAATATATAAAATATATATAATATTAATTAATATATAAAATAGAAAACATACTAAAGATATATAATTGAAAAAATTTTAAAAATACTGTTACCTAATTCATAGTCTATCTGGAATCCCTATTTCAAAAATATAAGGTTGCTTTATAATTTTGTATCTAAAAAAACTAATTGCCACTCTATTCTACAGAAATTGATCTAGATCACTTTTTACTTCTATTCGAGGGGCCAATTATTGGGGTATTTTAGTGTACAAGCAGGGGGAATTTCGAAAAAAATTGAGGAATTTCGTGGAATTTCAAGGAATTGCGGGGAATTTCGAGGTGTTTTGGGGAATTTCAGGGTATTTCGGGTAATTTTTTGGGTATTTTGGGGAATTGCAATCGTACATACTTAATTTTTCTTAAAATTTCTATAATCTTTCTTTTGGGTTCAGAACCTTTTGAGCTAAAATGGGTTGATTTATTAAATATAAATAAAAAATATAACTGTATACGAAACCTCGCAACAAACAATTTATAAATTTGTTATACTATTATGGTGTCGTCTTTTAAAAGAATATATCTTACGTTTATTTTATTCTTACTCAAACTGTATCTTTCTTAACTGAAATAAAAGAAAAGACTTTTTAAATACTTTTGTTTCTTTTTGTAATTATGTAATGCTGTAATAACCTTTTAAAGGAATATCTTACGTTTACTTTATTGTTAAGCTGAACCCTCAACTCTATTTGTCCTAAAAGAAAAGACTGACTGTAATATAAGAAAATACTTGTTAAATGTTTTTGCTATTTTATTATTTTATTTTAAATTTGTAATTTATCCATTAAAATTACTTTATTCATAAGAATATCTTATACAAAAAATGTTTTCTTCATTCTCGTATTTTGTTATATCTGAGGCCCGACCTGAGGTTATACCTAATCCTCGACATTTTTTAGTAATATTTTACGTTATATTTTTGTTAGATTTCATTATACTTCTTAAATTACGAAAACATTTTTTCTTGACAGGATTATACGGTATGTCTTAAACATCTTTTGTGATGGGACAGTTTGTTGGGAATTTTAAAACACTATGAGGAATTGCGGGGTATTTTGGAGAATATCGGGGAATTGCGGACGATTTTGGTGAATTGCGGGGAATAGTTGACAATTTAGTATATCCAGGGAATTTCAAACGTTTGAGGGTAGATATTTCAGGGAATTTTTGGGGAATTTCGGAGATTTTTCCCTGCAAGGGGAATTTCAGTGTACAAATTTTTTTAGTGAATTACCCTCGCTTCTATTTTAACTTTGTCAGCACGCGAGACACAGAATTGGACAAAAATAAAAACAAATGAAGTTAAGAAATTTGTGATTTACCAAATTTGTCTTGAAAGTCAAGCCCGACGATATGCCATTAGTTCTTCCTATCCCTTGTAGTTTCTGAGATGCCCTGGATTCTCATCGAGAAAGAACATCCGACAGAAAATCGACGAAATTGTAGGTGTTCCGCTTCAATTGGTGCAAAGTGTATTTTAGCGTAGGCAAAGTGATTGTTGTGTCGTGAGAGTAGCCACACAAAGCTAGCGTGCATACTGTTTGACCCTACTTTTCTAGGCCAATGGGACAATTTGCTATAGCTAGATTTCACTTAGCCGTAGGCACATTTTACTATCTAAGATTTATAATATTGTCGTTAGTTTGTTAATGCTGGATAATAATCTCATAACCATAAGGTCTAGGTCAGGTTCTTGACCGTAGAGCTAGATTTAGAAGAACAGAAATTAACTAGGAGGTTTATACATATATCCGCGTATCCTTGTCCTATTTTTGGTAATATGTATTAATTTATTTTCAGAAGCTGTAACTTTCCATTGGCGCACGCATCAGATTCGCCTACTTATGTAATAGTATTAAAATGCTCTTTATTATCAATTGTTAATCTTGAAGGGGGGATCAATTGTTAATTCAATTATTCCCTTCCTTATTTGTAAACATTTTGTATTTATTTGCTACAATTACCCAGACAGATATAAACATTATAGAAATTAGCAGTAAGTAGGCACAATAGATAATATAAATAACAAAGTAAGAACAAAAAAACAAACAGGTAACAGCATAACAAAAATACAAAACAAAAAAATGAAGAAATTAACATTATTGTAACATAAGTTTTTTCAGAGTACTTAATAGGCTTGTTTTGGTTCTCACATGAACCGATTCTGAATTGTACTGAGCACGCGCAGTTTAAAAATTCTAAGGCATTTTACAAACTGCGCACGGCTACTGATTCTTGATAGAGCCAAAACAAGGCTACTATAAAATAAGTCGAATTGGTTCTCAATGTCCTGTACTCATTTGTGTATAAAGGAGAAAATTTAAACACAATAGATTGTGGAGTATTTAAATAATTATTATATTTTATTATATTTTTATTTCTATATATGTATAAAAGTATATAATATTTACTATATATTTTTAATACAGTGGTTTTTTAAATAATTAGGGTCGGTATTAATGTCAATCGCGTTTTTTTTTATAAAGAAATGTCTATAATTACCTTATTTATCATTTAGTCCAAAATAATGGTGTGAAAGAGCTGTACTAAAGAGTGTAGGTACTAAATACTTTCGGAATACAAATTAAAAGAAATCTATCATGCACGATTTATTTAATTTTTTGCGAACATCGTTACTTCTGAACATACTTCTTTAAATTTTATTTTAAACCTGATGGTCTATTACTTAAATAAATTATTCCAAAATTGGTTTATTTAAAAAAAAAAAAAATTATTATGTCAAAAATATTTTTTCAAACTTCCAAATGTCGTTGAGTTGGTGTGGCAAAAAACTGGAAATGGAAAACTGTTCATTGCGAGAATTGATTTTGTTAAAAACATATTTTGTAATAAAGAAAAACAACAAAATATCTTGGGGAAATTCATATTGTTACTTATATTTTGCTAAAAATTCGGCGCATCATAGTCATTTGTACCATGTAATTTTGTAATACAAAAAATGTATGTTTATATTTTTGAAATTTTCAAATAGTTGGCTAATGTTTGAAAATTTTGCTTTATAGTAATATTTCGTAAATAGAAATAGGCAAATATCCATTTCATTATACATGAAAACGATCATACTACCTACTAATACCTAATACCTACTAATATATTCCAATATTACTATAAGTATGATGCAGGTTGCCGTTAGAAAAAACAATCTGTGGTTTTTCAATGTAAAACAGAACAAGTTGTATTGTATAAGTGAAACGATTTTTATTTTGTAAAAAAAGATCTACGCTGTTTAAGTTAAAATATCGTTCACTATAAACATGAGTCTTATTATTTAGATCTATTAAAAATAAATGAATAAAATATCAGTTGATAGGTATATGATTAAAGTAATAACATTACCTCGAAAACCAGGGACAAGGTCTTCTTCCTCTTCCTACAAACTTTTTGTGGGTTTTTGGGCTTGTCATATTGATTTACTACGCCTATGCTTGCTGACACAGATTTAAGCAATTGCCTTATCTCTGTATTCACTATAGATTACATAACCTACTTTAAAGAAACTGTTCTGCAGTAGAAGCTGATACCATAGCACGATTGGTATTTTTTTAGAGAAACCGACTTGACAGTTTGTAATGTTACCGTAACATATAAAATTAATCATCAGACAACTGTCGTAACGTTCTATTGTTATGTTGGCCACCCACAAAAATTCTTTTGGCAGCAAAGAGGGGTTAACAAAATATCTTGGATTTTGTTTAAAGTAAATTACTTAAAAGCGTTAATGATATTTGAAGAAAAACTTCGAGTCAATTACAGTGTGTCTGAATAATATAGACATAATTTATCAATAAAAACAAATACCACAATTATTACAAAAGCCAGGAAGGCTTGGCCCCACTACTTTGGTCTTTTGTAAAAGTGGTTATTAGTACTTTTTTTATTTAAAAGACGTTTCCTGATCAGTTTATAGAATAAAATGAATTTGGAACCAGTTTCAAAATTAATAATAATCTGCTCTTATAGACACGAACGAAATTAGAAATTATACTTTCATTTGTTTACTTAATATATACAGTGAGGTTCAAAACTCTGGAACGCCCCAAATAACTTCCAAAATATTGTTTTTTTGAAAAATCGCTCGGACCCGTCGATTGTTATTTTTAATCGCACATCTTTTTCCACAAAAACTTTTTATACAGGGTGTGTCGTGTAACAGTGGCCAATACTAACTTTCCTATTTTAAATACAACATCCTGTATATTATTATATTTTTGGATTCTACATAAAATTCTAAACACTTTTTATGTAGGATGTCCTATACTTATCTTAAACTGTTTTGGAAATATTGACAGGTGAATATTGACATTTTGCAACTTTGACACCCTGTAAAATCTAAACGGTTTGAGATCAAGCAAAACGGTTTGCACGTTCCTATCTTAACTTTTCAGAAGCTATCATTTGGTACTAATTTCAGAATTATCAAAAAATTTAAAATTTTCCGAAAATTTTGAAAATTTTTAATTCCTGGATAAATTTGAAATTAGTACCAAATGATAGCTTCTGAAAAGTTAAGATAGCCCAAGTCTTTAAATTGAGTAGATCTATTCAAGTGAGTATCTTCTATATTATAAAAAAATTCTATCGGAACATTTCTCCTGGTAAAACTGATTGTGTTACATTTTGCTATATTTAATGGCAAACTGTTATTTTGGCACCATACATTAATTCTTGCGAGATCACTTTGCAAACGATAACAATCCGTAACGGAGTCTATAGATGCGAATAGCTTTAAGTCGTCGGCATAAAGGAGAACATTTGTTTCAAGGTTGCTACATATGTCGTTAATAAACAATACAAATAGAAGAGGCCCGAGTACCGAGCCTTGTGGAACCCCTGACGTTGCATTTACATCAACCGATTCATAACCGCGGTATTGAACGCTTAAGACACGATTATTCAAATAAGAACTAAAAAACTTGAGTAAGTCGAGTGTCAGCCCAAAATTTGATAATTTATATAATAAAAGACCATGATCTAATTTATCAAAGGCTTTCGATAGGTCTGTGTATATAACGTCTGCCTGGCCACCCTTGTCCAATGTAGAAGCAAGAAAGTGTGTAATACTCAAGAGATTAGTAGTTGTAGATCTTCCAGAAATAAAACCATGTTGAGAGTAAGAAATCAGTGACTTTGTATGAAAACACAGTATATTGTATAAAACTACCTCAAATAACTTACTAAAATTGCAAAGTATAACTATAGGCCTATAATTCTCGATAGTGGCTTTACTTCCTTTTTTGAAGATAGGACATATTTTTGATCTCCTCCAAACCTCAGGAAATGTTGCTGATTTAAGGGATAAATTAAAGATGATAGAAAGAGGTGAAGCAAATACAGGCGCACAGTCCTTCAGCAAAAAAGCTGGAATTCCATCAGGGCTAGATGTTAATTTATTTTTACATTGTTTTAGAGCATTATATACGTCATGTTCAGACACAGTGGGTATATTAAGCTGTGGTACGTTGGGCGTTAAATCTACGGTCAAAAAATCATAAACTGACGACTGAATAAATGCTGACTGAAAGAAATGGGCAAAAGCATCGACTATATCCTGTGGGTCATTAAGGGGGTGATCTTGATAACTCATGGAACTTGGAATACTAGATGTGTTTCTCATTTTGTTTAAGAAAGACCAAAAATTACTAGGATTAGATTTAATATGCGACTCTGCATTTTTTATGTAAATCTTATGTGCTATATCAATATCCTGCTTAACTTGAGAACGCACCGATCTGAATTGATTCAGATAGGAAATATCTCCAGTTTTCTTGAATTGACGCCACAGACGAGATTTTAACTTAATATTATTTATTATTGGTTTATTGAACCAAGGAGGATAAACCGTACTACTCCTAAACGTCTGCGGAACATTTTTAAGAAATACCATATTTAATTTATCATAAAAACGAGAACAGGCTTCATTGACATCAGTACAAGTAGATAAACAAGACCAATCTGCATCACACAAATCGTTATATAAGGTACAGAAATTTGCTTTCTTGAAATTAAAGTAAGACGTCGCTCGTCGAGCAAATAATTTTTGGTTGGATTTAACATTGAGGGAAAATTCTAAGGATGGGTGGTGAGCATCCTCTGTAAGTAGATAATTCTCAGATTTGTTAACGATAACAGGTGACCTACATAATACCAGATCTAACAATATGTTGTTCAAGTTGACTACGAAATCTTAGCTATCATCCTAGCTAGATGTACAGGATGTGATACAACGGATGTTTTGTTAAATAAAACATAAACTACAAGAATAGAGAATAGAAACATTCTTTCAGAAAACATAAATTTTTGAAGTCCAACAAAAATTATTACTGTGCTAACAATAATCAATGAAACAGTTAATTATTTTTAAGACTGTGGCAGTGTGGATACTGAAATAATTTCCTCAACTTTTAATATAAAATATAATTGTTACGTAATTAGAAGACATTTAGTTACAAGCACTAAATGTTTCGTAGGTATCTGTTTTTAAAAACTGTTTTTTGATAAATATAAAGTTTTTATCTGTGGAATTAGCAAAATATTTTCATTAAATGTATAAAAACTGTTGTTATCTTGATTAGTATTCAGTATGTGCAGAAAGTAGCGTTCTAACATGAAACTTGCAAGTCATGTTGGTCTTTAAAAACCCGTTGATTCATGTAGACTAGACGATAAAATTTGAGTCATTCAAATATCCTATATTGTAGAAGATACGATTACAACATGGAGGGTGTACTAAAATGATTCAACAGTTTTTACTTATTATTTATTTGAATTTAAATAAACATTTAACAGTTAAACACTAAACACTACATTTAATAAATTTCGACGCATTATTTGTAAAGACTGGGTGCTGGTGATAAGATAACCAATGTCCTGAGAATTTTGTCTACATAACTTTTAACAACATTAGGGTAAATGCTCGGTAACTATTCCTTACAATTATGGGCTCGATAATATAACGGGTGAGTTTTTTAATTTGAAACTTACAAATATCTCGAGAAATAAGCACTCTACGAAAATAGACTTATAACCAAAATTGAATCATTTAGCGGGGGGAAATGCAATAGTACTAAAATTAGTCCACCTCCCCCCTCCCTGTAAGTGGGGCGGGGGGGGTAACTTTTAAATGATAAATAGGAACCTATATCCTGTATATAGGACCGTTTCGCCAAAAAAGTAAGTACGCTTCAGAATTCTACGTAAAAAACTACACAGACCCGTTTTTTTTCCCAATACGTTATCATTTAACTGAGATACGAAGGGTGCTTAAAAATGGCAAATTATCAATTTCACCCTGTATCTCAGAAACTAAGAGGGCTGTCGAATTCTGTTTGTGGTATCTCTCGGTCCTCAAAAATATCATATTAAAATACGTGGGATTAGCCGTAGAATCCGAATCTGTAATAAAAATATAGGTTCCTATTTAAGATTTCAAAGTTACCCCCCGCCCCACCTACAGGAAGGAGTGAAGTGGACTAATTTTAGTACTATTGCATTTCCCCCCTAAATGATTAAATTTTGGTTATAGGTAATTATTCGTAGAGTGCTTATTTCTCGAGATATTTGAAAGTTTCAGGTTAAAAAACTCACCTAGTATACTAACTAGATATATGTTTTGTATTTAAACAGTACACACCTGCTGAAACCAAAATAATCCTAAAATCAAACTGTGAATGACAGAATGGGAACGTAACCTTAAGCGAAGCAAATAAAAATTGAGTATATTTACGAATTGAGCGAACTAACCAATCAGCATCTCGCGCTCGGCACCAACATCTTGGCATCAGGTGCAGGAGAAATGCTGCACCCAGATGTTTGTGTCTCTTGACCATGAGGCAGGTACAGCGACAGAGGATGTGAATGGAGTTCTCGTCATCGTGCCATCAAAACCTGCACCTTCTAGTGTCACTAACGCCGATAGTGTTAAGGTGCTTGTTGAGATGTCCGTGACCTACCAACAGTCCTCTAACAATCCTTATGCTGTTACGACTTAGCGCAAGTATTGATCGAGTTGCGTTCATCCAAGGCCCTTCAATTAAAAGCCTGGCTTGTCGCAGCCCAGTCCCATTCGACCATGCTTCCTCTGATCTTCTCTTGATCCAGTTTTTAATAGACCTTGTTACATAACTAGGCGGAAGCCCGAGTACTGGTTCAGTCCCTGTAAACTCTATATTTGAGCCTCTTTTAGCCAGCGCATCAACCTCCTCATTTCCTGTTATGTTGTGATGACACGGTACCCAGGTCAATTTTACTTGGTTGTTCTGTCTCAATTAGGCCAGACCATTAATACACTCTAGGACAGCCATGGAGGTGATCCTATAGGGGATCAAGGCTTGTAAATCTGCCTGACTGTCGGTGCATATCTGGATATTCTGATTAAAATATCTCCTTTATATCTCTGTTAGATCACCTTAAGACTTTCCTGGCAAAGTGACAGCTGCCTGTTCATCCCACAGATTTTTAAATTTCTTGTGAGTGTCTTCTTTCATTAATTATAGTATATTATAACAGTATAATTCAATGGTAGTGTGCTACAGTGGCCTCGTCTGTATAATGTCAATTCGCAGACCTCCTGAAAGGGTTTTACAACCTATTCCTTCCATTTCTTGTATCCGTCCATAACACCACACGAATCGCCTGTATAATTTCGTTAAATGAAGACAAAAAAATAAGTATTCACAGAATAAACATTGTGTTATAGCGTTTTTATGAAGGCAGAAAAATTAAAGTATCAGATTTGATAATTTTTCATATAATTTTCATTTTCCATGTAAAGTGTTCAGCAATAGGGTAAAATATAAGAATAAATTGAATAATACTACAAATAAATATATACATACCTTACAAAGAGCTAGAAAATCTATAGATGTATTTTTTTGGTCCACGCTATAGTAATAGTAACATATTGTTTCAAATAAATTAAAGCCTGATGATAGAGGAATTTGGTTATTATCGTGATGTGTGTTGTTAGATTAAAATACCAAATTATTTTTAGATTCCAAGCACACACAAGTAGTATTAAGTAAGTAGTTACGTTAAAAATATTTCATTGCTAATTCAACAAATAGGTGCCAGTTTAGAGTTAATTAGCACTAAGATCAGCACACATTCCAAGCGAATATTGAACCCATTTTAGAAGTTACACAATTTTTGTTGTCTGTTGCTTGATAGACCACAAAGGATTTATCAATCTGTTTAAAAATTTAAAGCGTTTCCTGTTGACTACATGTGCGTAAGTAAATATTTTACTGGGTTTTACTGCCGCATCTGTAATTTTTTCTAGAGGTGTAGGTACGGAAAAGGCTCCTCTTTAGAGGTTAATTTATTACACAGGCGCGATTATACAGGGTGTCCACCTAGTGCGCGTAAGTCCAATATCTGGCTTAATAAAAGAGATAACTTAATTTTTTTTTCTACAGGGTTGTCTAATATCCCGAGCTGCACAAAATGAAAATATATTTACATATTCAGGGTGTTCAGTTTTTCCTGGACAGGTACCAACTTCGTTTTTCTAAATGGAAATATATATTTTTTATTGCTTTTTCGAACTAAACCCTTGATTTTAGTAGGACTTTCATCAGCCTTCCCTATACCTAACTTAAACTGTTTTTGAAATATTGACGGGTGAATATTGACATTTTTGCAACTTTGACACCCTGTAAAATCTAAACGGTTTGAGATCAAGCAAAACGGTTTGCACATTCCTATCTTAACTTTTCATAAGCTATCGTTTGGTACTAATTTAAGAATTATCCAAGAATTAAAAATTTTCTGAAAATTTTGAAAATTTTTTATTCCTGTATAAATTTGAAATTAGTACCAAACGATAGCTTATGAAAAGTTAAGATAGGAATGTGCAAACCGTTTTGCTTTATCTCAAACCGTTTAGATTTTACAGGGTGTCAAAGTTGCAAAAATGTCAATATTCACCCGTCAATATTTCAAAAACAGTTTAAGTTAGGTATAGGGAAGGCTGATGAAAGTCCTACTAAAATCAAGGGTTTAGTTCGAAAAAGCAATAAAAAATATATATTTCCATTTAGAAAAACGAAGTTGGTACCTGTCCAGGAAAAACTGAACACCCTGAATATGTAAATATATTTTCATTTTGTGCAGCTCGGGATATTAGACAACCCTGTAGAAAAAAAAATTAAGTTATCTCTTTTATTAACCCAGATATTGGACTTACGCGCACTAGGTGGACACCCTGTATATAAAAAAATTAATGTACGGAGTTAGAAGTATGATAAAAAATATAATAAATATTTTTTATCAAATAAACTTTTCTGACGACGAGTCAAGGATCGGCATGAAACGTTCAGAAAAGAGCTAGTTAAGTTTTTTGTAGTATATTTTTAATATTATTTATTGGCTTATTTAACTGTTACTGTTTAACTGTGTATATCTTTCTTTATATACAGGGTGTCCCACGGTGACAGTCCATTAGAAGTATCTGGAGCACCAATTAAGCTATTAATTTGAAATTTGAGGTGAAGTCAAAGTGGGCCATGATGAAAATATTTTGCAGTTTCTACCACTTTCGGTTATACTGGAAGCCGACATTAACTTCGTTATTTTAAATGGCACCCTATACGGGTGTCCCAGTGTGAGCGTACAAAAATTTACCAGGGGGTGGACCAGACCAAAATAATAATAAAACTCTTATAAAAAAAATTCTCTGATGCACGCCTAACGAGTTACAGGGTGTTATTTTGAAAAAAAATTCCGCAAAAATCGTTAGGTAATTTTTGGGAGACGTGTCCATCTAAACATCTACATGGTGTTTGTTTAACACCTGTTTGACACCTGTGGTGGCCTAGGCCTACTCTTCCTTATGACTTCCTTTGCATGCATTTTTCTGCATAAAGAATGTAGTCGGTACTTTACTCTCAATTTACTCGAAAATGGTTGATTTTAGAGCTATGTAACAAGATCACCTTTTTTGTTGAAAATTGATAGCCGATTAAGGAAAACTTAGTTAATCCACGAAAAAGTAGGATATGCAAGAGTTATTAAGACAAAATCATAAGGAAGAGTAGGCTTTGGCCACCACAGGTGTCAGAGTTAAACAAACACCATGTAGTTTTAATGACCTTTAATAGATATACAGGTTACCCAAAAATTACCTAAATCTACGAAACTGTTTTTAAGTTATTGCGGAAAATTGTTTTTTTTTTCTCCAAAATAACACTCTGTAACTCGTTAGGCGTGCATCAGAGAATTTTTTTTTATAAGAGTTTTATTCTTATTTTGGTCTGCTCTAGGTACCCCCTGGTAAATTTTTGTACGCTCACACTGGGACACCCTGTATATTATTTCATTTCTGAATTCTACGTGCAATTCTAAATACATTTCATGTTGGAAGTCCTATACCTATCTTCAACTGTTTTTGAAATATTGACATGTGAATATTGACATTTGGTGAATATGGTAAATACTAATTTGAATACTTCTGGCTTCCTGTTTTTTAATTAGTTTACAGATGGAATAATCCCAAAAAAGACTACAATGGTATAAAATACCATATTTATTTCCGATTTTCATATGGAATATATTATATTTTATGGTTTCCCTTTGTTTCTTATTATTCTTCATTTGAAGACTGTGTTTAGTTGTTTGAACACCGACATGACTTTTTTGCCAAAATCCTTAAAAATCAAGGTACCTTTTTATTAAAAATACGTCAGTGAAAGCGTGTATTTCTTCTTCTTCTTCTTTATGAAAGTCAGTTTCTCTGAACGAGTCCCAAAGCACTGTAGTCACAGTTAGCTCTATTCTGCTTCCCATTTATTCAGCGAGCATCTTTGTTCTTTGGATAAAGTCCAAAAGTCTACTCGCTGAAATTCTCCTCAGCTCACAAAAACACTTGGTATTTATTATACTGAAAGCCTTTTGTCTGTATTATAGTTGTCTGCTGCATTATAGTTATTAGTTGTTTAGAATTCAGCACATTTCAAATTTTTGCTACATACCAGAAAACAATTCAGGATGAATTACTTTAGGTAATGAAACAAGTTATACAAATTCCTGCGGCTATGACATTGTATAATATGTCAAATAACTCCAGAATGTCTTTGCTTATTTAAAAATATGTGCTCTTTCTAAAAACTACAAAATAACTAGTGGTTCTATTTAAAATAGGAAAAACTGTTGTGGTCCATGGCTTATCTGAGCATCCTGTATACTCATTATGCAATAATAGGCTTTCCTGTCTCAGTCATTCCTGAAAAATAAATGTAGTTTCTGCAATATAGTGGAAAATAATGTATTTTTAACTTAATTAAACTGATAGAGTCCTGGTAAAATTGGCTTTATTGTCAGTTCCTTAAACTGCGAATGGTATTGACATCTGTTGTACACATAATCTTCATAATCGTATAAAACAACTGTATTATATAAACTTTCCTTGTGTAACGGCAAAGAAAATGTGTAAAATGCAGTCGTGGTAAGATTTTCTGATTTTCTGCACGTGGCTGAAAACAGTTCTACCGGCCGCAGCATGCTACAATTGAAGGCAAAGCCTATTATTGTGGAACAGTCACGTTTGCAGCCGTCTGAGCACATGTTGGCAGCGTACGTCTGTTTCTAGTTGATTGCATAACGTGACACCTACGAATGTTAAATACTTTATGTAAGAACATATTATATTAAAAATTATAATTATGGGTAACTGTTAACCGTTATGAGATGAAATTTTACATTTCTTCTCGCTATGAGCACGTGGGTTTGCCGGATATTTTCCGGAAACCGTTCCCCATTCACGATAGTCTTCGTATCTTTAACATTCTTTTGTGTGATTTTTTGCCATCAAAAGTCCTGTATCCCTTAATCTCTATCTTTTAACACAGTCCTATTAACGGTACATTTTTCTTTAGCAAATCTTCCTGACTGAAGACAAAGATATTCAACAATATCTTACTTTAATCAATATGTAGGTAATTGATCCAACGGTTTTTTTTATCTTTAAAATGAGCACAAAGGATGTGACACCTTTGTTAATTTAATCGATTCTCTATCTTTTTTAGTTTTCGAGATACCAATGTTGGGAAACGAAAAATGGTCAGCCTTTTCAGTTAAAAATAGTATAAATGGTGACAGGGGGTCAATCCCATATATCCCACTTTATTGGTTAGTAAATCACGGTTTACTGATCCGTCGGGGTGGTTCACCAATCCGTCGTGGCGGTTCACTGATCAGTGGCGATGGTCACTGAGCTCTTGCGACGGTTCACTGAACCGTAGAAATAGTTTAGGTATAAATAGAACACAATGTTGTATAGGTTTAGATTTAATCATCTCCAGTTGATGCCAACTTGGTTGACGAAACTTGGTCGAGTGCAGTATAGTGTTTTTTGTGTTATGTGAAAAACTACGTCAGTGTTAGCTTCACACCAAAGGTACCCCTTTCA
The DNA here is from genome assembly GCA_963924545.1 of Pogonocherus hispidulus. Taxonomy (NCBI): domain Eukaryota; kingdom Metazoa; phylum Arthropoda; class Insecta; order Coleoptera; family Cerambycidae; genus Pogonocherus; species Pogonocherus hispidulus. The sequence goes on from OZ004701.1 coordinate 7,323,037, forward strand.
AGAGTAACTATTTTCTTTAGATTTAGTTGAAGTAGTAGTAGTAGTAGCTGGAAGCATTTTTTTTCAACCTAATAATGATGATTATATCTGTAACGGCTCATATTTCATAGATGACTTATTAGGCGTGTTAGATTAGATTAGATTTATATAGGAGTCGGCTCCCTAGTCTAATCCACCGCGACCTAGAAGATCTATTGTGGCACTCCCAACCTATTTAGAGCACTCTGTCCAGCTTTATCCTTTGCATTAGACTCCACAGCCTTGATAGAGGCTCTTCCATGTAGCTGTTGGCTCATGGTCTACCTTCCCCAAGTATTTGAAATCTCAGTCTTGTCAGGCCCTCGCACTGACACAGTACATGCACTGAGGTTTCCGCTTCTTCTTGACAGAATCTGCAAGTTGCTTCTTCTGACAGTCCCATAAGATTCATGTGCCTATTTAACCTACAGCGTCCTGTTAGGAGACCTACCTGATGGCCTTTTTATTCTGGCCTAACAGATCTGCTGTGAATTTTGTCTTCCGTTCTTTAATGAATAGCTTTGCCTGTCTCAGTTGTGACAGATTCCTCCATCACTCTTGAGATTTGTTTCTCATCCATTCCTCTATGGATGTTTTATTGCATGGCTTCGCTATGCCGCAGAAGGGTTCTGGTCCTATGAGGTCTTTTGATGCGCCTTCTCGGGCTAGATTAGGCGCGTTTGTCAAGTGTCACATCTAGTAATATCTAGGTAGTCATTTTTCAGTCGAAGAGTACGTAGCTGCACTTTCGCGGCCACTAATCACGATCTTTTTCCAAATTGTAATGAAACAAGGCATACTTTTTCGAATGTGAGAATTTTTTATACTGAATGCGTGAGGATATAGCTATTTTAACTAATTATCCTACTATGCTTATACTCAAGCTATGATCTATCGATCTATTATCCTAATGAACCATCAGAAGATCTTCGAGATGTCTCCGAATTACATCTACTTCCTTATATAACCGTACTAAAGGTTTCTATGAAGAACATTTGACTAATACAAACTTAATATGCGTTACACAATATATATATCTAATATCATTGACCAACAAGGGCAAGTATACCGCATCAAGCAGAATATTTTATTAGTTAAAATTATACGGATTACGTTTTTAATACTCTTATGCATTCAATCGTTCATATTGTGTTATGTTTAACAGTTTTAAAATTAAAGGTTATACAGTTATACCAGGAGTTGTGCAAGGGTCTAAATTGAAGCCTTTGCTCTTTTCGACATTCATAAATCTGAAATGATGAAACTTGGTCATTGCAACTCACAAGTTATAAGTCCAGTGAATATGATGATTATAATTATCTTAAAAGGTTACTATAGTCTTTACATTCCAAGTATAAAACTGCTTATGTTAAATGTGTTATCGATTATCTGTTTTATTCAGAAATGTTAACACATATTAACACATCTGCTTTTATAAGGCTAGGATTTCCACGGTAAGGACGTGCCATTAAATTCTATGTCTCAAATGTTAATTTGGACTGGAATACTGTTATATAGTTTAAATCTGACTTGTACATGTTACGTGAACATGATTAGGTCTACCCATAGATAATTTATTTTAATTTATCTATTTTCGTACGGATGGTTTTAATACCCGAAGAAAGGGGATGACTATAACGTTAAACAGATTCAATTTTAATCCATACATTTTTATTGTAACAGGTCTTTTTATTGTGCATATGTTATTTGTACAATTACATCGGATATCTGAATACAGAAATTTGTGAATTCTTATCTACAGGATGTATATTAAGTCCGTGTTATAAATTAAGGGGTCATTCCTTAGGCTATTTTTGGCCAAAAAGCCAATTGCTAATTCCAAAAGCCTCCAATTCCTAATTGTACTGTCAAATATCAATAAAGTGAGACTGTGTTGGGTGCCAGTAAGTAAGTTTCCTATGAAACCCATCCGTAAGCCCTGGCATAGGATGGGTTTCATAGGACCAGAATCAGTTTGTGGAGTCCCTTATAGCACAGATCTGGTCTGGGAAAATGAGTAGAACTAGAACATTGAAGTGTGTTGTGAAGCCACTGATGGTAGGTCCTTGGCAGAAGAGAACTGTAGAAATGCTGGGCATGGGTAGACCTCGGCTCAGGAGTATGACAGACGAGACTGCACATTCTGGGTGAATATGAGAATTACGCTCGCATAAGGCTAACTCTTTTGGGTAAACCATTTTTGGAACCTTCTGAACTGAGGGAAATTTCAGCGAGTAGACTTTTGAACTTTATACAAAAAATAAATATGCACGCTGAATACAGGTAATCAATGGGATGCACAATAGGCCTAGCTATGACTGCACTGCTTTGGGACTCGTTCAGAGAAACCGACTTACATGAAGAATAACAAGAATAAACAGACGCTTTCATATTTTAAATAAAAATGTCCCATGGTTTTTAAGGCTTTTGGCAAAAAATTACCCACGGAAGGACTCACTTAATTTATGACCTGGACATTAAATACACCCTGTATAAAATATATTGATATTAGATGTTTCGTTACTCATTAATTTTCTAAAATCTAGAAAACACAGGTTTCTTGGCGTCTTGTCTTTCAATTGATTTTATGTGCCGTTGAAAAAATAAATTATGTATTTATTTTTATTATGTACAGTAGTTTTTTATTATTGTTTTATATACTTTAGTTTATTTATTATTCGTTTTATATAATATCTTTGAAGCCAATGAAATTAATATTATTTCTCTTACTATTAGTGATAGATTCATTGAAAGCGGTATCAGAGTAATCGTCGAAAACTTGTTTAGTATCCATCCATAATTTCAATTCCATATTTAGGAATCTATTTTTCTGTCAATATGTCGAAAATTTCAATTATTTCATCATTCATTAAATCATCAGAGAAAAACATAATTACGTCTAATTGAATCTATCTTATCTGGTAGCTCCAATAATAAGAACGTCAACAAAAATGCACATTTAAATAATAGCGCAGGTATTATAAAGGTTTAATCTATTTTAAACGTTATATTTATATCTCAAGCTGAAATTAGAGCGTATGAATCATATTTTGTTGTGATAATTATCTGGCGTTGTTTTGTCATAATACACGCATATAAGGATGTAATGTAAAATGTGTAATGTAAGAATTATATTAATAACATATCGTATTTCTTAAGTTTTAAATTGTACCATTTACATTTTGCTAGGGTACTAGGATCGTAAAAAACACACATACAAAATTTCTTGGCTTTTAGAGCCTTATTAAAATTAAGGACTAGAAAAATGAAAAAACTAAGACAAGAATTTGTTCAATTTGAAATAACAAAGTTGCTCTATCGTCGAAAATACACTTCCGGTTAAACCAGAAGTGAGCAAAAAAGACGGATACTCAGGAAAAAAAACTTATCAACATTAGATGACGACTGGCGAAAACATCGCAAGCAGTACACAAGTTTATAGGTTCACAAAGGGTTAAAATATAATGGGGCACCTGATACCTGGGCAACATTCCCTGAAAAGACCTGTTAGTAGCGTCTGTAGTAAATTTCTGTAATTATTGAAAAATAGTAGCTAGCTAAACACTTCCACCTTGAATCTTTGATACATTGTTACAATTTAATAGGTCCGAGTACATTTTTGTGCCACTTCCATTAAACCCCAAGGATCCAACTTGGGTCGTCTCCGTTTTATTCAATTTGTCAATGATTTTATTTTTGTATTCTGACCATTGATTTTTTGGTCGGTTACCTTAAATTGTTCTTGAATAAATAGGTCTGCCCTTTTACTCTTAAAACAATCTTCGATTTTTTATTTTGATATTAGTTGTGTATCTAGTTCGTATTAGTAAAGTAAATGATTCTGGTGTAATTTTTTAAGAGAAATATATTTCGGTAGGATCTTATACACTCCCAAATTGATTCTTACTGTTGTCTTGCAGTAATATTTATTACTTACATAATGGCAAAATATTTCGTTATATATTTTACGTGTGAATTCGTGTGATATCAATACCTGGTATTATTTAATACTTTAAACTTAGCTTGCTGCTCATTTACAATCTGACAAAACTTTCCTGTTACAGGAAACAAATATATGACTTTCCTATGACGTCTACTCTACTGTTGAATTTATAGATAGGGATTTGTAAATAGACGTAAACAAATAAGTAATCAGTTATGTAGTAGGTCAGCGGAAAAAAAAACCGAAAATATTTGATGTCAATAAAAGTTTGTATAAAACATACAATGATTAAGATAAATGTAATATATCGTTTTCTTAACTGAAAACTTACATTATTTGGTGTTAAATTCTGTTTAGATTAAAGGTCATGACTTTAAAAGGGAAAGCAACAATGAAGCCTGAGCTTCTTTTCTGATAAACAATTTTATCGAAATAATAACGAATATGTACTGTGAAACACATAATAATAATAATAATAATATAATAATAATATTTCTACCTCTCATTCTAATCACAGAGATTATCCAGAAATTCTGAGACTTATATGGGAGAGGGGGCGACATATTGTTATTCGACAGGCCTTGAAGCCCTAACCATCATTCAATGCTGGAACGAGGGATACCTGGATATCTCATTAGTTAGGTGGGGAAAGATGGCGAAGGATAGTTTTTATAATCATGATTTATCTACAACGGAATTATCTTCCCCATCAAAAGATAATAATACAGTATCTGCTTCTAGTTTTAATATCAATTATTTACAAGAACGTCGGAGGCTTGTGTGATGGACGGGGCAATATGTTAGTATTTTGTACGCTACGTAAGTCCTTATGAATGATACATATTTTCTAGTCACTATTCACTTTTGTAGGTGAATATTGGCGTGATAACTACTTTTTCCAATTGCTATTGTTTTTGTTTCTGTGTTTTTTGTCCATTTTACTTGACATTTAAAAAAATGCCGGCTGCTGTAGATATGAAGAGATAAATCTTTCAGAAGAAATACAACTCACATTTCATTTGTCCATGTTGTTTGCTGTTCTATAATATTTTTATTGTGTCTAAATTTTAAAATATATATGTCAACTTTTAGAGAATATTTATCTTACTGGCTAAAAAATGAAAGGCGTTATTTTTTAACTTTTAAGTTAAAAGATGCAACACAATATAATATATCTTCTTTAAGATAATTATTACATATTATACATGTTAGATCATAATGTGGTAATAATTATTATTTACAAATAACTCACAAGGCAATACTACAAACAATTAAGAACTCGTTAAAATATTATGATTCCTTATTGGCTGTGTAATTAATTATCATTTTTCTAATGTAGAGTAAATAAAAATAGAAACCTTTTTCCGTAAAGACAAAGAATGGAATTGGATACTCATTATAGGTATTACGTCAACTAAAAATGAAGATACGTTGTATTATTCATGAGCTAGTAGTCAGATAAGAGGTAACTTATGACCATGTTGGATATGTACAGGGTGTCCCAGTTTTATTCTGAAAAAATTCGGGACCATGTAGAACCAGTCAATAATAGGGACTTTGCAATATAAACCTATTTCCAAATCTCAACCGTTTCCGAGATACAGGGTGTTGAAGTTGAAAAAACGTTATTTTTTTATTTATATCTCTGACAGTAATAAAACAAATTATACTTATTATAGGTATAATTTTATTTGTAGGTATTATTTTGTTAGGAAAGCACATGACATGGTTTCATAAAATAGGTATGGATTTACTCAGTAAGGGCGTGTTTTGTGAAAAAAATAAAAATACACTTTTTTGTAGATAAATGTATCTCTGTAATGAATAGCGATACGGGGCGTTTCTAAAAAATGTTGCACTTTCAACTGGCCCCTGTATCTTAATATTTAAGTGTCTGATCAATAAATGGAAAAAACATTATTAGGGCACGTTTTTTTAGTAGAATTCAATGGTGCTAAAAAAATGGACACAATTTTGTTAAAATTGTAAAATTAATCAGTTTTTTTTTGTATTTTTTATAATGTATGCGTGCCGAAATATAAGAAATATAAGCTACAGGTAAAACGAACAGCTAAAACTGTTAATGAATTAACATTTAATCAATAAAAACCTCGTACAGATTTTCATCAAAATTGATGGTTTAAACATCCTGTGTATCAGCAAGTGATGTAGAATTGAAAGATTTTTCATTTTCTGTAAAGTTTTTTGGAATTATGCTTGAAAATATAAGTAATACAAATGATTCGATGTACCTAGTTCGCTAACAGATCTTATTTGTTGTAGATACTACCGTATACTTAGTATATATAGATAGGGGATAAATAAATACTGTGGTAATCTGTACAATGAAAAGGAGCTAATTATGAAAGGAACAGACATAGGGAGATAGAAAACGAATCCAAAAGGTAAGCAGAATGATAAAAATAACGTTTTCCAATGCTCTTATACAATGATAATGTTAGTTCTGTTATCTAGATATTTTGTTTTTCTTAATACGAAACAGATTTGTTAGTGGCATTTTTATTTAATCAAGACATATTTCTGGGGAATTTGCCTCGAAACCACTTTTAACTGGGAAAGCCTTTGATTGGTCCAAATACTAAAGTAGCCAATCAGGCAAACGCAACGGTGCCATAGAATATTAAATATAAATAGGCCTTTTTAAGCAATACTCATAGTATATAGTGTAGGGTTACCTACACTGTATACTATCTGCAACCAACCACACGATTTAAAGTCATTTTCGAAAGATATCTATTTGCCAAAGGTCATATTATTGTCTTATAAAAAAATTATGGAGGTTCTATAAATGGGAAGGTATTCTATTTAGGGGCGAAACCATAATACGAAATTAAGTCTCATAATAACTTATGATGTTGAGTAGGCTTGAAACTATATATTCAATTTTCTAATGTCACTTTTGGAATATTGAACTTATGAAATAGATTGTGGATAGAAAAACACGGAAAACCCAGTTGTACCAACTTAAGAAGAAGAAAGTTGCAGCGACATATTTCACTGATCCAGAACCATTTTATGGGAAATGGAAATGTTAGCATGTGGACTGAGATACCACTCCAAGAAGATAGGCAAAGTTTTAAGTGATATATGGCTCTTATGCTTCGAAGAATAAGGGACTGCCAAGCATAAACACAAGAAGCAATTGCTCGCTGTGTCAGCAACAGGTTTTATTTCTCCCTGACGAAAACAAAGAAGCAGTTATTGGAAACTGCTATGCTTCTTCAGAAGCTTAACATTGGAATTTCTACAAATTTGATCAAGTACTTCTAATTTTAGGTGCCTGCGTTATTCATCATCTAATTATATGTGAAACATATTTATCACATAATCTTAATATTTATATAAATATAAACGCAAACCCGAACTAACGTTATTATTATAGAATGGATAATCCAGAAAAGACCGGTAATTAGTTTTAGAGTTTCCCAACGTTTAATTAATAGTTGAGATATTTGAAAAGAGATACATGATTCATAGATACAGTTAATGGTAGAGCATTTGCTATTTTCCAGGAAATTAATTTAGATGTAGGTATACTGTTCTTTAAAACAATACAAAATAAACATGTGTGATGTATGATGATGGAAAATTGAATTTATAAAGGGAGGCTCTTAATAGCGCGAAATATAAAATATAGGGCGATGTAGAATGTGGATGAATATTGATGTAGTATGTTGTAGATGTAGAAACCCACAGTTTTTTGTTATTTCAGTTATAATATAGATATACTTTAAATGAAATGGATATACTTTGGATGAAATCCAAACTATTTTGAATGTATTTAACCGTTTGTAGAATTATAGGAAGGAATATAATGAAAAAAGTAAGTCCAGGAACAGAGTTCCACTCTTGGGTTTCAAGATCTGTTAATAGTTAAGTTGAAGACGTTTGGATTCCAACAGGTTTCTTTGAATTTGGTATAGTTCTTGAATGCCTTTATAGGCCTTATAAATGAGAATATATTGACCTTAGACTGAGTATCAAGGCACAGGGATTCCAATGAAGAAGTAAGAACTGATTAATTTAAAAGGAAGATACATCTAAACGCATGCTTTTAATCATAAACGGCATGATTAAACTATCCATAAGGAAATGAGAACATTCAGTAAGATATTTGATACATTTCCGAGAAAGGCTAGAGTTCATTATAAGATGATGATCGTCTATGCCAAATTGTAAAGGCCATTAAGATGATGGTTCTAACTGGACATTCCAAGCATAATGAACAATTGAAGCAATAGGTAGAAGAAAGTAATCATTTGGTCCATTGGCTACATTGCAGTAAAGACCCAACAGGACTTGGAAAAAAAAAAGAAAATCTGGAAGCTTACTAGATGGTTCTTATTGATAATTTAATAAGGAACTCTCTAATGAGAAAACTGATAGTAACATGAGATGATAGTAATAGGTCGCTAAGCGAAGCTAAGATCTTCAATAACGAACGGTGGAGGAAGTTCCAACGACGGATGTAACTAAATATGAAAGATGATTTGCAGAAGACCTACAATTGCAGAATATAAAAGCTATATAATCGGACCCTGCTAGATTAATATACACTTGGGTTTTATGCATTGTTGAGCTTGTCAGTAAAAGCAATATGTACAGAAAAGAAAATTATCTGTTCCATGTGTTATGTCCAATAAGAATTTATAAGACGAGCAAAAATACCTACCAAAATCTGATGGCTGTGCTGGGGTATGACTTGATATGATGCTCTCTAATGAGAGAAACCTAGCAGCAATACAATAGTAATAGGTAGCCATGATCTAGGTTTTTATTTCAACCCTTCTAAGCTAACATAGAAAAACAAGCAGACATTATACTACTTTGTTCTAAATCATTTAACTTAACTTTGTACCTACCAATTCTATTCATATCAAGACACTCAAATCACGATCATAACTGATCCACAGACCGACAAACCGGTTGGTCAGGGTTTAGTGTCTCGATCGCTCAACCCAGAGGCCATGGGTTCGAATTCCCATTCCACCAGACAATTTTTAATTAAATTGTAAGTAGATGAGGGCTTGTTCGTAGGGACGGGTTGGCAACTATCCTGGCGATGGCTTAGGATGGAAAGAATGTCAGTATGGTGCTAATTTGAGACATTAAACTGTCCTGATGAGGTTTTCCAGGATTCCCCATTCCTATCTGTGGTTGGGTCTACCAACGTAATTCGATCTATCTTGAAGCGCAAATGCGGCTCACGAAATAATAATAAACCACCCTCTCTCATATACAAGTTCCAGACTTTCGGGCTAATCGGGGTTATTAGACTAAGGGGTAGACATATTATTATTGTATTATATCTATTCCATTTCAATAAAAATGCACTAAAATGATCATTTAAAAAAAGTATCAACAATATCAAACAGGTAATATTATAATTTAATTTTTATTCACTTCATACTACTCTTGAATAATATTGTATATTCTGAAAATTGTAATGAACTTTTAACCCTTGATGTTGCATTTTTATTAAACCAGTACGGTGTAATGCATTAAACATAAGACTGCATAATTAATAGGAAGTCAGTTCTTCCGTTTTAGATGGTAGTGTTATAATGCAAGTCGTGTGATGTAAGGAAAAAGTGTAGAAATATACGATGGCGACCATATTTTTTAGAAAATAATGTATTAAGATTTAAGTCGAGGACATAAACATAATATATAATAAGTTAAACATTACAACGCGAATTGTAAGACCTCGATCAGCAAGGTTGTATTACGCATAGCAATAAGGAACTGCACTGCACTCCATCCACGCCTGACCGTGATTAAAACTTTATTTATGGACTTGCAAAGATTGCAACCGTAACTCTAAAATGTTTCAAAATAATGTGCGTGTTTTTGGAAATGTGCATCATCAATTAAAAATATATCCATGATGACACCATGCAGCAAAGTCAAATCAGTATTCGCACAACGAGAAGGTTAATATTTTGTTTATAAAATTATACCGGATAGCTAAAAGTGGATGGCCTATTAGATTAATTCAGAGACCACTTCGATTTAAATTTAGAAATTTGGCACTCTGGGGCTTTTGAGTATGCGCTCCTCAAATAAAATAATGGCGTCCCTGTAGCTCTTCCGGTTATACCGGAAGTTGACGTCAACTTTGTAATTTTAAATGGAACACCTTGTATGTATGTTATAACATTTTTTGATTCTATATAAAATTTTAGGGTAACTTTCATCAAATATCCCCGGTCCTAAAATTAACCGTTTTCCAGATATTTAATTTTCTTTATAAAAAAAATCGTAAATCAATGCTTAGCTTAAAACTCTATGTTTTTTATTGAAAGAAAGGTAGTGTGACAATATTCACAGGAGAAGGAATCCATAAACCTTGTAACCATACCTTCAAGGTTGCTGAATCTCATACAGGGTGGCGACAATTTAATACCAAGTTAGGTCGAGTGCAAGCCATGAAAATTTGACTTTTTGAATGGGACGCCCTGTATATTTTTCTAAATTTAGATATGGAATTGTGCTTTGTTTCGATAGATAGTATGGTTCCCTATAGATACCTATCCATATTAACCTCACTCTGGTTCGTTTTTAGCTCAAAATTTAAGATAAACTCCACTCTCAAATCAGACATTTTCGGTCATCTTTGTATGTATCTTCTTTTTTTTTTTTTTGTATTAAAAATAAAAAGTGACATTTAAGTGAAAATTGCTCTAGACCTATTTTGTATCATTATTTTGTATCATATTGCAGGTTCATGTGTAATTATTTTTTTTGGTACGGTTGGTACGGTTTAGGTAATTAAATGTTTTTGCTTTTGAATGATATACATGGTGCTTCCTATAAGTAAACATTGGTTTCTGAAATACAAAGTGTTGAAAATTTAAATGGTTTTATCGTTTGTTATACCACAGTATTTTAAAATAGGATGAATATGTTTGAAGAAGATCTGAAAGCAAATACTCCACTGGCAATGTGCTCCGACTGGCATTGCATTACTTCGGCATCTCCATAGGAGTCGCCACATGCTTCATCGAGACCAACCAGCAGAAATTGGCCGGTTTAGCACTTATTTTGTGCTCATGAAAGTGCCATAGGTAACGGCTATGACATGATTGGCTAAAAGGCATCTGGTAATAAACTGAACACTAAACACTGAATATAATCAGTAGTGGAAAAGTTAGACAAACCGACGTTTTCATCAACTAACTCGTCTCAACATCCTCAGTAACTAACATATTTTAGCCTTTTAACGTCAGTAACTGATATATTTACTTACCTACAGGGATTTCATTAGAAAACGAAACAATATAATTTTTTTGTTAAATCAGCGTTTACTACTAATTCTAATTAAAAAGAATACGTGTAATTTGTCGTTCTTCGTTTATGTTCTTCAAGATTACCATAGAAACAGTTATTGCCATAACGCAAAATAGTAAATGAATTATTATTCAAGGTGTTAGTTAAACATGCGGCAAAAATTCAAGAGGTTATTCCTTGGACTATTCTAAGGATATTTTATCCTTTGATGATTTTTGAAAAAGCGCTTTGTTGCGAAGATATAGGGCGAAAAAAATTTTCAACAAATAACAATTTAATACTAAAAATAACATGTAACATTTCTGAACCTACAAGAATTGTTCAAAATACCTTCAGCTCGGATGCAACCATCCAATCTTCTCTTCATAGACTCCCGAACTCTTTCAAAAACACCAGGGTTGTTTCTTATTGAGTTACACCCAGCAATTATCCGATCTCTTAAATCGTCCACATCTTCCACTGGCCTAGTATAAACTAATGACTTTAGATGGCCTCATAGGAAATAATCCAGGGGGTTTAAGTCCGGGGATCGAGCACAGGCCATACGTCAGGTCTACCTCGACCAATCCAGCGATCTCCGTATGTTGCTGTTAAAAACTCTCGAGCAACTACACTAAAATCTTCACCAGATTGATGAAGGTGAACCATCATGGTGGTGCACCATCATGCATACACCACATTCCATGTCTTGTAACCAATGGTACATCCTCCAAAAACTGAGGTAGCGTTTGTTCCAAAAAGTTGCGGTATACTTCGCTGGTAAGTCTTCCTGGTAGAAATACCGGTACAATTAGCCAGTCACCCACAATTCCAACCCAAACGTTCAACGAGAACTGATGTTGAAACCGATCTTCATAAATTTCATGTGGATTTTCGTCAGTCCACACATGGTTATAGTGGAAATTCCTTATGGCATTTCGCGAGAAACTGGCTTCATCGGTAAGAAGAATCAGCGTAAGTAGTTGAGGGATTTAATTGTGTGGAAAAGCCATTAACAAAATGCAATACGAGCAAAATCAGCAGGAAGAAGTGCCTGAACGCGCTAAATGTGGTATGGGTACAACAAATTATCTCTCAGAATTTTCCAAACAGTCCAATTACTTACATTCAAAGTATTTGCAATTCTTCGCGTAGAAGTACCTGGATCTTCTTCTATCATGTCTAGCACATTCTCTTCTACGTCTACCGTTCTTACAGTCCTTGGCCTTCCTGGTCCTCCACTTCGGCTTCAATGTTCCTGTTTCTCGAAGACGTTGATGAATACTTAGAAAGATTTTTCTCTCGGGAGCAATGTGGTTAGGAAATCGTTCAATGTACAGTCGCCTAGCTTCTAATGCATTTCCATCAGCAAGTCCATAAATAAAATGCATGTCAGCCATCTCGGCATTCGTATAGCGAGCCATGATAGAGGATTTCACTAACAACCGTTTACACGTCAACTAGCCAAACGTCAATCAATCTTAACAAATGCGACACATACAAACTACAAAAACACAACATACAAAAACATACAAAATAATCACTCCGAAGTATCACGGGATGTTGGTAAGAAAAAACAACTCATTTTTCTTACATGTCTTTTACTTGATACGTCCAGTGTAGTACGCCATACTTTTATTTCACCTACATTAATAATGTGAAAAATACCAAAATTGGATTTGTTGAAAATTTTTTCGCCCTATATCTTCGCAACAAAGCGCTTTTTAAAAAATCATCAAAGGATAAAATATCCTTAGAATACTCCAACGAATAACCTCTTGAATTTTTGCCGTATGTTTAACTAACACCCTTAATAATATAATATATATTATATATTATATATCTATAATATGTATTATATTGTATTATAATATATAAATTTACATTTCTCTTGGGACGTTCTGTGTATTTCTTATAGGAAGGATTTAGAACTATAAATGCAATCACATTTAGAGCCTTGAACCAATTTTATTTTAATTTGCACTGCTCTAATCAAATTGACTCCGCTTTGCTGGATGCATCAAAATATTATCGTGGTTTTACAATTTTCATATTTATTGCGACCTATATCTTTTTATAAAATGTGGCACAAGGCCTAAATACAGGCTTATACAGAGTTATCCAATTTCTAGTGAATGCAGTTTTGGTTACAAAATAATGAAAAGATAGGTGGGTAGTATAGAAATGCATGTTGGTCCGTCATGCATTTCTGACATGAGCAGTTTTGAGGTCATACTCATAACTATAAAAAATTTCAGTATTTGTAAAAAATATTAAAATAATAAGAAGTTAAACGATGTCTCACTAAAATAATTTAGCGTTCTGTTTTAGAATCATTATATAGTCATTCTAAGCTTTTCATGAAGCAAACGGTCTGTGTACTATGTATTTCCGCATTTACGGAAGTAACATAAAGTTTTGAATTGCATTTTTTCTCTCTCCGTTTATTGTGATACACCCAGTGTATTTAGAAGAATTGAAATGCTAACAGAAGGTAATTTTTTTGTAGTTACAATTATACTTATTCAAAAACATTAACAATCGATTCCGCCAGAATCAGAATGATGGTGTCAGAATTTATCTAAAGCCCAGTGTACTACGAGTAGGTGAGGAGAGATCATTCACATAAAAAAATATCTTATTTCAAAAACTACACATTGTACATAAAAACAGATGCCATATATGTATTCTATGACCCGGATCTCCAATCTCTTGCAAGAACTCGTCCAAAATGTATTTTTCTTACGGAAAAATACACGATTTTCAACCACCTATTACTGAAAACTTATATTTACATGAAGGAAGTGATGTTCATTGTTATCGACGTATGATTTTCCTTTGGAAATAAATTCCTTACTATAAAGGTACGTGTCCATTTGAGAGTGTTACTAGCGCGAGAACCTCTCGAGAGTAGTTCTCGTAAGTGGATACGCGTCTGCGAGTAACTATCAGAGAGTATTCATTTTACTATCAAATAGCTTACTCGCAGCATTTTGCTCTCAAGTGTATACATATTATTTTTACTAGCGAACAGTTACATCTGAAATACGAACACGTTTCGTATTGTGATAGTTCTCGCCATAATTATTTAAAATGGCAGCTATTCGTAAAGAGTGGTCAAAAGACGAGACTTGTAATTTGATAAGTATATACGAGGAAAATACAGTTTTATGGGATACCAAGGCTACTGAGTATAGAAATAGGGATACAAAAAATAAAATATTACTGGAGATTGCAGCGAAGTTCGAGTGCACATCCGACGAAATTCAACGAAAGCTTCACAATTTAAGAAACCAAGTAGCTACAGTAAGGATTTTAAATAAACAGATTTTCGACCAGTATAGATTTCAGATGTCACAAGAACTGAAGAAGACAAAAAACACAAAAAGTGGAAGCGGAGCAGTGGATCTTCAATTTTAAGTTCTCTTATTAGTGTAGAACATGCTCCAAATTCACACCTTCTCTGAATCCATGGCTTGATCCAACATTTTTTCTTTCTTTCTCTTTAACAGTGTATGTGCAACAACAATTGCTCGAAGTTTTTTCGTGATTGATTATCTATCTGCACCTCACTAATTTTTTCTTTCACACTACACACGAAGAAAGGAAATTGATGAACCAGAAATCTCAAATGGATATCCTCCTGACAGATATCTCTGAGAGTAGGCACTCTCAGAGATATCTGTCAGGAGGACAATGGCGAGTGTTTCGTTATCTAGCTGACAGTAAAAATTCCTCAAAGTTGCTCTCAAATGGATACCCTCTTAACAGTAACTATCGAGAGTCACTCGCGCTAGTTGCTCTCAAATGGACACGTACCTTTAGAGGCACTCCTATCGACCCCTATACAATGGGCTTATGAGAGAACGTCTCGTATATAAATCTGTAAAATATACAGACTGTTAAATTAAAAAATGTCATGACGTGTTTATTTTTTTCAGAATTGGAAAAAATTATATTGCTCGCTTTTGGGCCACAGTGCAATATGAATCTTAGTTGTGTAGTCGAATTCAGAAATAAATTATTACATTGACAAGGAAAATTGAATGGAAAACAATGTGTAGATATTTCACAGAAATTATTTGTTGCCTGAAAGGCTTAAGTTTTTAGAGAATTTATGCCATAGCTTCTATAGATTTAAATCATTACCTACATTAAAAGTGACTTTTACTAAGACTAGTAATTACTAATTAACAAGATTGGCATGTTTTACTATAAGAAATTTATAAATTGTTTTAATTATGTTTGTAGGTTCTTTACATTGATACAAACTGAAACATAATCTGACGTAATCGTTTCATATAACTGTATGATACATCAGATTATCAGATAACAAAAACGATTTATGTATTTAGCTAAAAATATATCTACACAACTTCTTCGAATAAAAATAAGGATACGTAATTTTAAAACGAGTACTCACTTCGTTACTCAAAATTTTTTTATTGACAAACATCGACGTAGGAATGTGTTTGTGACGAATCAAATGGGTAACTGATTTTTTGTATCCTTCGACTTTTTATAAATTTATGTTAATTTCATTCTATGTTGAATGGTTTAGCTATTATTATTATTAGTATTCTTATTTATCTGCATATACAAGTGTGTCTATTAGAGTTTTTATATATTACAAAAATATTACCTACTAATGGTAACTGTATATTGTTTATTTTAGCTTTCATTTTTTTAATATCAAGATACCTATGTATAAAAAAAGGATTAAATAAATTGTCTTTATTCCCAATAAAGTAGCAAAAATATATAAAATTGTACAATTGGATAGGCCGAAGTGCCAGTAAAACTGGCTTTCAACTTAACTCTGTTAAAGAAAAGAATAAATTACATAAAGACTAACCACAAATAAGAAACGCGAAAAAACATAGCAGTGGTAATGAAAATAATGAAGAATGAGGAATGAGAACCAATAATAACACATAACTAAAAGTAATAAGAACAATAGAAGTAAGAACTTTTTGAAATTAAGTAAAGAAGAAGTTTTTTATTCTACGGGTATCTATATTCATGTAGTGCCTTGGGGCATAATACGAAAAACTTCTGGTGAACAGAGCAGTGGCCTGACGAGGAATTTCCAGCAAATGGGGATGTCGATACTTAAAAATTGTGGACCTAGTAGCCTTTTCAGCTTATTGTATTGAAGGAGCTTCAGTTTTTGATATGTTATGGGTCACACATAATTGGTGCAACTTTCTAAGTTTGTGAAATTTTAGATTACGAAATTAGAACTCCATATTTAAATTGTATTATATCATATGCAAATCTAAAGCAAGGGTTTGGAATTCTTTGTAAACGAACTGAGTTAATTTTAGTAAGAGCAGATCCATAGATGCCGTCCACATATGAAACTTTGATATAAGGGAATTACAACAGATTAATTTTTAATTTCGGGCTCATAATTACACGTTGAGGATACAGTCCCTTTAGGAGAGCATATCCAGATTTTTTTTATATAGAAAATACCCCTTGAAGGGTATTTTGCTGCTATTACAATCTGATCAAACGGAGATCCATGAGTAATTTGGATCTATCCTAATTTAACTAAAGTTGAAAATCTTAGAGCTAAGGTCTTACTCATTAGTGTACCTTAGAGTCTAGTAACTTAATTACACTAACACTAACCGCACAATACTCTGCTTTTATACTGATATAATAAGTTCACTAACTCAAAGGGCTTAACCCTCTTAAACCTTCTTACTATGTTAGTGTTGTCGAGGAGCTGGATGGCCTCGATGTTCACATGTTGATGGAGTCGTTGTTCGAGAGTCCTTGCAAATTTAGTAATTGTCTGCTCTACAGTGTCCATCTGAAGATCTCGATGAAGGTCGCTGTTTCTGATGTACCAAGGCGCTTTGACGATGTTCTGCAGTACTTTGTTATGAAATCTTTGAATGATTAATATATTACTCTTACTGGCACAGCCCCAGAGCTGTATCCCATAGGTCCATAATGGCTTGAGAATTTGTTTATACAACAGTATTTTGTTGTAAGTTGATAAGCAGGTTGTCTACCAAGTAGCCAGTACATTTTCTTATATCTGATGTCTAGCTCTTCTCTTTTCTTTTTAACATTGACTTTCCAGCGAAGTCTTGCGTCTAATGTGATGCCTAGATATTTTGCTGAGTTTGCATATGGAATATGGGCATTGTTCATGTTAATAGGTATTTGTTGTTCTCTTTTATTTGTGAAATAATTAATCTGCACTGATTTGGTTTCATTCAGCTTGATACGCCATCTTCTGGTCCAGTTATTGATTTGGTTAACTGATGTTTGTAGTTTGTTTGCATCTTCTTCATAGCCCTTCCCTGTCGCAAGATATGTCCCTGTCGTATATCCAGATTGACATAAAAAATTCACCTATTTAGAGAATCTTAAGATTTCGCCAAAAAAAACCCAAAGTTTTTACATTCGGAAACCATTAACATGGAGTTATTTTCGATTTTGACGTCCAGGGAAGCTTTTCTTAGATCTCTTTTTTCCTTAGGGCCAAATATCAAAAGATTAGATTTGTTGGGATATAATTTCAGTTTATGTGCCATGGAAATATTTTAAAGTGCTTTAGATCATTATTAATTATGTTATTGGCACGGTTTACATCTTCTGTAAGAAAACTATAATAAACTAGAGAATCATCCGCATAGTGATGAATATTACAAGCTGTCAGAGATTGACTGAAATCAGATATGTATGTAGAAAATAGCAAAGGGTTAAGTATCGAACCCTGTGGTGCACCATATTTTACTGGAAAGGTATTGGATACCGTGGAGTGAACGACCACTTCTTGTGAAGAGTTAGATAAATAATTATCGATTAATGAAGTGGAGGGATCATCGAATCCATAAAAGAAAAGTTTATTACACGGCATAACAGGATCCAATATCCAGGAAGACCAGGCCTGTAATTTTGTCGTTATCAGTGACTGTGACCAGTTCATCAGATATATGTAACAAAGCAGTAGTAATAGTATGCTGTGCTCTAAACCCAGATTGAAAGACGGGGATAATATTTTTGATGATTAGTCGGGAAATTTATTCTTATTACAATAAAACACTGAAGGAAAAGTTTTCGAAACATATCTACATATTATACTTTGTTTTTTTTTTGGTATTACACCACCTGTAAAATAACAAAAAGCAGAAAACCAGAAGTATACAAATTAAATATTCAAAGTGTAGTAACAAGGCAGACTTCTAAAGTTTGCCCCAAAAAACCACTGTATAACGTGTGATAAAATAATATTTGATATATTGACTAAATTTTATCAGTGGTTTTTCAGTTATACAAAATTCTATATTACATGTCATATTCTAAAATATGTCCAAATAAAATAGTTATAATAAAAATTAAAAGAAATTAAACACTTAATTAGCTTTCTTCTAGACGTTTCGAGTTGATCCTCAACTCTTCTTCTGTAGACTATTTGTATAATAAGAATTCTTTATATAAAAAGAGAAATAGTTTTTGTCAGATTGACATTTTTAATTTAAATTGTCATCGCATGCACTGATCACTATGATATTATTAATTTTCCACTGGTAACATCCGGAGACCTGTAAAAAATGAAATATATGTACAAATAAAATGAAATCGACGGGTCCGAGCGATTTTTAAAAAAAAGGGTATTTGTAAAATAACGAATTTATCCAGTACTTTACGAAAGCACTGTATTTTTGTCTTCAACACTTCATTTTCTGTGAAGTGCCATGACCCGCCACGAGCGTTTAACGCCTGTATCCTCTACAATATAAAATGTTCAAAGCCTTGTAACCTCGGTGTTTTATCATGCATATTTCACCTTGGCTCAGCTTCCTTCATCTTCACGTGCATTCGCAATTGCAATCCTTCTGGCGACTTTAACTCATTGCATTTCCTAGTTGCGTCATTATGTTACAATTCTTACTGATTACCTTGTCACTTGTTTGCTATTTTCCACAGTATTAGCACGGTATTCCCTTTTTAGTTGAAATCATTGATTTCAAATGAAAACATGCACATACTGATTTATAGAGGTCGAAATAAGCCCGTAATTAGTGGTAAATATTAATGCGACCCCAACTTCCTTGTTGACTGGAAAAAAGCACTGAAATGTATTCAGTACAGGAAGTAAACATATATAATAACTGACAGATATAAGCGGATTTATAAGTATCATTTTTGTATAAGCGTTTAATATTAAGTTGTCCATACACTACTAATAGGTAATTATAATAAAAGCATATATGCGTAATAAAAAATGTCTACTATTCTAATGCTGAACTTATAAAGTTCAGCATTAAGAAGTATTATTATTCAGTATTATTGACTTCAGTATTATTATAGGGGATATTAGAATGATATTAGTTCTAGCGTTTTGCCAGTAAAATGCATAGTCAACCTGAAATCCAGCTGGAAGTATGTTGAACATATTTAACAAAGTTAGGCAATAGTGCATGAAATAATTAATATAAAAATGATAAATTAGCGAGCATTCAATTTCTAGTATGTAAATGTCAAATCTATGCAAAAGTAGATCATGGTTATATGGACCATGCTCAGTCACTGGAGAATAATGATCAATACGATAAGAAAAAAATTCAAAAAACGGCGTTGTACTTTTCCAGCTGATTAATGTAAATACTGCAGTGGGTACTAACTAGCTTATCCTGCAATATTTAAGCTTAGAGCGTTTTATGTTGAATTTCTTTCTAATAATAAATCCCAGAGCTTATATGCTTTATTGGGGCTACCACTCATTGTTATTATCAGAAAATAATAAATTGCAGCAAGAGGTTGTGTTTTAAGCGTAAAAAAATAGACGTTACATTTATTTATATTCAATTCAAGGTCGTTCTTTAAACACCATTTATCTATAACAATCACAAATGTTTAGACCATTAAACAGGCTTCAGTGCATGTGATGTTCTAAAGCAATTTAAGGGCATCGTCAAAAATGGCGAGAACGCTGCGATTAAGATAAATCATTTACAAATATAATAAAAAGGAGAGGACCCAAGTTGGATCCTTGGAGTACACATGCTGTGGCACGTATGTGATCGAAAGTTACCCTTATTTGTTTAAGCGGTAAACTGAAGCTTTAGTTAAATTAAAAAAAAAATAACTGATTAACTAAAATGACTAGGTTATAGTAATTGCGTTTAATTATCCAACATCTATTTTGCACATGGTTCGATCGTGTATGAGCCTCATTATGCTATATTATATCGTAATGATACTTCATATTAAATGCAAGGATATTCAATTTTGGGACATGATCAAGTCCTTAAAAATAAACAAATTACTTGTAATATTCAGACTGGTTTATTGTAAGGTATGGTGTGAAACAAGAAACAAACCCATTTTTAATTTATTAAAGCTACCACACAGCGTATAAGGTGTAAGGAATTATAAATTCAATATAAAATTATTATTTCAAGAGTCCAAATAAACGGTGTCCTAAATTGCCTAGTTTTCGAGATACAGGGTGTCAAGGTTTGTAGTCACTTGTACCAGTTATTATTTGGGTTTGCATCTTGCATTTTTTCTAGTGTTTGTAGATATTAAATTCCTGCTATAAAAATGGGGACATCCCAGTTTTTTTACTTTTAACATAGTAAACATTTAGACATGCACTATAATAGTTTTTAGTTTTTATTTGTAAGAAACCAGTGGCGTCTAATGTTTTTTCCCATAATTTTCAAATAGGTAACCCTCCTGGACGCTACTGGAGCCAAAAATTTTAATGTTTTCACGTTAAAATAAGGTCCTTATCACTTCAAACCAACGTACCAAGTTTCAACCAAATCAGCGAAATAGTTTTCAAGATATTAACAAAAGAAGAAAACGATTTTTTATAAATACCTTGACACCCTAAACGCCTAAATGCCTCGTTTTCGAGATACAGATCTTGAAAATGAGGCAATTTAGGACATACGTGTATTTGGACTCTTAGTCATAAAATTGGACAAGGAATTAGCTCGTACCGTATTGACATGATATTAAGGAACACCCTGTATATATTAGCTTCTACTTTTTTATATTCTCGCACCATTTTTTCTACAATTAATGATAATAATTGTAACTTGATTAATGAAAAACCTACCGGAGTCTATCGTGGTAATATAACGCAAAACAAACATTAACAATATTATTTTTACATCAGTAATTAGTTCTAATGAAACCTAATAAACCGTAACTGTTAACTGCAGCTGTTAACTAAAGAAACATTTTCTGCTTTTGAAAACCAAAATCAAATAGCTACTTTGAATATTAAAAAGTAGTGCCCAGATCGCTAGAGAAAGAAATTAATGTTCTTTAAACAAAAAAGATTTCTGTAATCAACTAAATACATTCTCTGAAAGTAATATAATAACTACACAGTACAGCAGAAGCAAAGGTAGAACTAGAAGCTCACAAACAAAGAAAATAATATAGACAGAAACTGAGGTCTTTAAAACAATAAAGCGTTGGAGAGGAGAGAGCATTACGAAGTCAAAATAGTACATACGTGTATATTAAATATTTCAGATTTTGAATGACACTTGTTTTCTAAATATTTGGTGAGAAGTAATAAGAAAATAATATATATCTTCCAGGTCAGGGCACTACGCCAAGTGTAAGTATTGTTTTTATTTTTAATTGAGAGTTTTAAATATTTCATTTCTCAAAAAAACTAAAATAAATCGTTGCTTCCGAATATTTTGGATTCTAAAAACTATTCAAAGAACCAGTTTTTTGAAAGGTCATTATATTTTTCCGTTAGGTAATGCTCTAAATTTAGCCCTGGTTACCAAATAAATGAATTTTAAAATGAATCATTGATTTTTCGACCAGTCATACTGAGTTCTCGATCTTCTGAGAAATTATTTGCATGGGGGTTACTTAGTTTTCAGCAGTGGTGTGTAATTTTTCCTTTACGACTTAAGTTAATAACCCCTAATTACCATTTGGTGCAGGGGTGAGGTAATCCTTGAAACCCTTATGAGTTAGGGAGACAATCATACATGCATCTCTGTTAATTTTTTACATGAACACCTGGTAGGTATTTTGGTAGGTATACCTGGGAACAAATTTGGTATACGAGTCAACATTTTAAAAATAATTCACTCTGTATAATATAAATAATAGGGTCTGTGTGGAATCCGCTAGGATGAATACTCTAGATTCAGCTGTCGACTTGATAAAATGCTATTGTTTTCGGTATAGGCACATTTCGTATAACAGAGTCTAGGCCTAGGTGCATGTCTAGTTACAAACAGCGAACTGATAATGAAGAGGTCAACCCAGTGCGAATACAATCAGTATTGTGTCACCGGTGCTTTAGTGAAGTCTATTTTTTCAATGTTGCTTTATCCTTGCCAATCAATAACGTTCTACTGAATGTAACTTTCTTGTTATTTTTATAAAACTTCCTATGTAACAAACATGGATAGGCACGTTGTGGCAAATTTCTAAGCTGACCTTACCTCCGAGCTGATTGTTTATGTAATATTTTAACAGTAATCTAATGAAATCACGTGGAGAAGAAATTAACGTACACATGGATAGTGGAAAGACAGGAATACGTTGATTTGTATCATTCTTCTGACCGAACGGTATTTTGTATAATTATTAAGTATAAATTATTGTTGTAAATTAATTAGGTATTTTTTTAACGTCACTGTCAGCTAGCAATACCGTGAGATGAATCATAGCTATTTACTGTAATGTAAAGTTTTTTAACGCTTATTGTTTCTACGATCTTATAAAAAAAATCAGAAGTTATAAATTATTATTAGGTAAACATATTACGTCAGCTAATAAGTGTTTGTGATTTTCAGATGACGATTCATGATTTCATGTTTTCTCTAAGAACCTTGTGCGGATTTTAGTTATATTATTGTTTTCATGTTAATAATTACCTATCTTCTACGATCAATTATTTATTCCATGATTGTGTCGTAATAGTCACAGTTTTCCTGTTAATAATATTTATTATTCATCAATGTATGGAAATGAATAAAGGGATTATGAGGAATATCTATTTTAATCATAAAATTTGAACAATCATTACTAATTTACAAGTAATAATAGCGAATATAAGTGCTTACAAACTTTTAAGTAACAAAATTATACTCTTAGTAGTGGTGAGAAACACACCGTAGTGCCCTCTTTGGGTCTACGCTACTATCTGTCTAACAATCTGTCAAATTGACAGACAGATAACGACCTGCTTCTCCGGTTTTCGGCATCTCCTTCAAATAAAAAATTATACTCTATTTAGTATTAATACATTATTTATCATATTTCGATATTTGGTACTTCCAGAATGTTTTCAGTTTAATTTCTTCAGTTTCAGTAAAAGAATGTCTAATTTCACGAACATTTAGGGTAATTAGAAATAAGTAGATTTTTTCATATAAACCGATATAAATCCACCTGCAACCGATTGAACGATTTTTAGTCGATTTTTTAAAATTATTTTCCTACGCGGTGAGAGGATCGGAAAAATTACAGTCTGGTTTTCGGTAATATTTAAATTTTTGCGAATGGATTTTCTCAGCACCAATAGATTTGCTAAATAATTTGCAAGATCTGGAACGCAACGAATTGTTGAAGAATGTGCAATCACAACCCCAGAAATGCCATCAAGCTTTTGATTGCACAAGGAGGTGCATAAACTTAGGTATTTAACAAGCAATAATTGAGCTTTCTAACAGTTACTTTAATTTTTCTTTTGCAAGCTTTCGGCCGGAACAATTGTCTTTATTCATCCTACTTCGGTCACAAGGATACATGGTCGAGAAGAACCCTATGGGGCAGTGAGAATTGGTTTTCCCAGTTTTGGCGGAATACCATGGAGATAAAGAAGACTCTTGCGGTGGTTCGATGGGTGTGGAGACCGGGCAGAGGATATCCTGGCCATTAAGGGTGGATGATAGGGACGAAGGGATAAAGCTTTCCTTCCGTACGAGCGAACAGAAAGAGATGGTCCCTCTTTCGGTAGATCCAGATGAAAGATGATATTCTTGTCAATATTCTGGAACAATAATTTCTTTATGAATATTTTTTGAGGAACAAGGCAAAAACTTTTAATAATATTAATATTATATCTTATTCATTAATATGAAGTATTAATAATCCCATAGTGACTCATTATTTTTGCTTAACTATCCTATAAGCTTTAATTATCCTATACATTTTTTATTGAATATGAAATTCTTAATATGGACGGTCAACCTATTAGTCTGATAGGAGTTTAAAAAAAATAATGTTACGCCTCTGTCTGAAAAATACAATAATCTGTAAAATTTCAGGGAGTAGATTTTTGAACTGTATTCAAAGACAAAGCTACCAGTGGCCTCAATGCTTTGGGAGTCGTCTACTTACCTGGGTAATGAAGAAAAAAAAGAAGAAACTCCAAAATAGTTTCTGAGTAAATTCGCTTTTTTTGAAACTTTGTCAATGAAAAATTTCAGATTTTCAAAAAATCTCGAAATAAGCGAATTAGATTGCATATTATAAACCCATTCAAAATTTAATAGGTTACTTCAAGAAATTAAAAAATTCTACACCAAGGATAAATATTGGAGATATTATTATATTGTTGACTGTTGCAGGACTCGACGTACAGACGAAACAAAAAGGAAGTAGGTATCTATTTTGATAAAAATAAGGTTATTACAGAACGTTATCGTTGCATACATATCTTGTAAGCATATTTCAAGGAAAGGTTTATTTACCATTGCAACATTACGTAAATTAACCAAAATTGCATAATAATGTATTTACCTACCTCATGATTCATAGGAAGTATCGCATAACCACACGTATGAGTGCAAACCAAAATAGTAACACAGTTCCTAGTCCAGAGACTTATACAGAGCGAAAGTTTTTCAGATCTTTAATCAAATTGGAATCATTTTGCATTGGAGTATTTTCAATCAGATGAATAAGAAACAACCGATTCACCTTAAGCTGATAAATCAATAATTATTATGATAATCATAATAATAATCTCTACCCTCATTCCATCCCGGGTATTAATCAGACTTCTCTGGTTTGTGTGCAGGAATGACTGAGGTTGATACATTTGTAGTAACCAGAAACAACCAGATTAAGTGAAACTCCGAAAACTTCATGAGTTATTGAAAAGCCAACAAAAACTGTCCTCTTATAGTAACATTACAATCACTCTATCTGCATACTCACAGAGCCCAGCTGCCTTCTCCTCTCTAAGAGTATTGTTAGTATAGAAGACTATGCAAGTAGGAGTAGATTCAACTACATGACAGTATGACCAATAGTACGTGAAGAGCACACACTGACGTAGTTTTCCATATAACACGAAACCACTATATTGCACCGTTTTAATCATCTCCAGATGATGCCAACTTGGTTGGGGAAACGCGCGTCGAGTGCAATATAGTGTTTTGGTGTTATGTGGAAAACTACGTCAGTGTTAGCTTCACACCAAAGGTTCCAACCCCCTACAAGAATATGTGAAGAGCATTGACCACTAAACTACATATCAATGTTCATTATATGGAGGAATATGTTAGGTTGTATGGACACTCATCATTGATCTAGAACTGTTCCTTTATCTTCATTTGAGAACATTCATTGGCATCAAGTTTTGGATAATACCAAATTTACATTTGGACATATCCTGTTTATACTTCTGATTACCTGACAATTATGGTGGTGTGGTTTCAAACACCATCAATGGAGTATCAAGGCAATTCGTTTGTTTGATTCAAAAGTCAGCTTGCGCGCCTATTTCTAATAAATATTTTCTGGATCCGGCTCTGACCGAGGTACGTAAATAAAATTGAGCCTTGCATGATTGCACTACTAATAGGATAATCCTATCAACCTATCATATAACTGGTTAAAGTGTCGCACTCTTTTGGTTACATTGTATATTAAATTGTAATAATGTTACTGCTGCTGCTTCTGTTAGTGTGGGTGCGCCATCTAGGCGAATACGATGGAACTACAGTAACTGCATTTTCTGCATGCATTGCGGTGTATTACTCACGTGGCGGGGTCTACGGCTTTATGAAAGGTTGCGAGGAGAAACAAACATCATCCAATGAGCAGGATCGGACTATATATAAATTTTTATTTTATTATGACGTAACCGTAAGTATTTAAGAATTTTGGAAATACGCATTGAAGTTGGTAAATGCGGTGTAGATATTTAATATATGTGTAAATCATATATCCATTTCTTTTTAAATTGGTGTTCAGTATCTACTCATCCAGATATAGGTAGGCGCCTACAGTTTTGAATTGTATGTATATTTTAAAACTAACGGTTTTGTAAAGAAAAAAGTTCAAAGTTCTAATTTTCGATTGGATTCCAGTAAGTGTCAGAGGTTATTGAACTTACAATTTTTTGATCTTTGGAAGTTCAAAGTCTAATCGGATCCATTTGAAGATATGAAGACGTTTTCAACTGCAGTGTATACACTGTCAATATTTAACAGGCAAGTATATAGGAAGTTGAACTCAAGACATTTTTTTTCAATATTGCGTTAAAATACCGTAGACCTTAAAATTAACAGTGCTTGCAGAAAATACAAGATAAACCCTCCAAAATAGTGAAAATTTTAGAAAGAAACTTTGGAAATAACTGAACAGAAAGATAATTCAAACCAACAGTTACTAGAGAGAAGGAAAGTAGAAGAGAGAAAAGCTGGAAAGACTGGAGTAAAAAAATGCTTTCTTGAGATTTTTGTTGGAAAATAGTTATGTACTTTGGATAAGGATAATAAATGCAGAACTTGAAGCGTTATGCAGATGCTATCAAATCGCAAACATTTTATGGACTAAGGAATGTTGAAAGGCTAACAATAATCGAATAACAAAAGCAGTTTTACAATTAATTGGTAGGAAACAAAAGGGTAGGCCAAGAAGAAAGTGATGGTATGAAGTAGTGAAGCAAGATTTACCCGAAAATAAAGAATAAAATATGGAGAGACAAAGTAAAAGTTTGTCGTGATACTCGGATATTTAAATTGATTTAAATAGTATAAAAACTTAATTGTGTAGTCTTTATCGACGGTAGTAATAATTTTTGCTTCATGGTGGATTAAATAAAGAAAATTTAAGGTTATTCGTAGTGTAGCCGGAAATGATAAACATGAGGTAGGCTTTAAAAGTTTAAATATAGAACTTCTATGCATATAACACATTTTTAGACATACGATTCAGTAACGAGAATAAAAAATGCGTGTTTATACATACAAGACCAACTCATAGTTACATATATTTTAAATTTTAATTTAAAACATCACATTATCATAATAAAGGTGTTATGCAAGTTAAAACGTTTATATAACACCAACTATAGATTACCTCAGTATATGAGTTTTTACAAATTTTATATATTGTATGAATAAGTAATCACTATCCTGAAAATTATTTGAACATATTTAAAGTACGACACAAACCACCAGAAGTGTTATATATAGTTAAAACTGCATGTTATATGGGATCTTAGGTGGAGTACAATCCCTAACTAACTAATAACTAACCCCCTAATTAATAGGGTTTTCTAGGTTTCCCTCTTCCACCACTGAATGGTGGTTATATGCCGCTCCCTCTCTCATACAACTGCCGGGCTAATCATTGTGATTAGAATGATTAGAAGAATTTAAATACCAATTCAAAACCCTACTCTCAAGTGCCATTTTATTTTAGCTTGTTGCTTGTTTTGCTTCCGGTTTTTAGATGGTTTTTCAGCAGTTCCTTCTGATCTTCTTGATATATATTGTGTAAGATAGTTACTTTCTTTCCTTTTAGCTTCCCTATATTGCTAAATACCTCTTGTTGCTTAAAGTAAGATAAAAATTGTAATAGTATTCCATGTTTTCCTATATTTTTTCCAACAGTGTAGCAGTCATTAGGGTCTGCCTCATTTTCGGAGTTCATAGAGTGTTTTTCTAAGCAGATTAGATTGTCAACTGGTAACGTAAATATGACGATGTTGTTTTTTCGAATTCTTCTTTCTGTATTGAGACATTTCTTTTCTAATGTTTTTTGTTTAATTTCAATTGTTTATATTCGCTTCTTCACATTTTTTTCTGTTTGTTCTTTCTGTGACTTTTTCAGTACCTGGTATAATTGTGTCGTGGTTAGTTCGTTCGTTTATGTCAACTCCACGAAACGTTTGTACCCTGTGTTTTATATTTCAGTATGTAAAATGGATAACCTATCGCTTGATATATGATGAAATGGGGGCAAATACTGTAATGGGAATATAAGAAATTTACGTGGTGTTCAGGTAATATTATTGTTCAGGATTTAAATCATTTCCGAGCCAATTCTGTACTTGATAATACACTCGACTTAGATGTTAACTTGATGTTGATGAAGTCTTGTTGACTTCGCAAATGTCATGTATCGATAATTTTCAATGGATAATTCTGATTTAGGAGCTCCATAGATTGCCAGAAGAATGCGTAATCTATTTTCCAAAATCGTCTTTACTGTACAATTTTCCTGCTTAAAAACGTCCGCAAATTGATGCAACTTAAGGCGCCTCTCGAACATTTTAAAAACTTATTTTTCCTCTGTTAAAGAGTGCAGAGCCAGTCACAGCCGGTAATATTGTGTTGTAATAGCTATTTACGTAACCAGTTGGGAAAAGTACTATTTTGTGTAACGAGCAGATTTCTAGAATGCGAGTTACACAAAATAGTGTTTCCCAACGTGTTTCATGCAAAATTTTTTCTAATTTTGAGTATAAGGCATGCATGTCTATCAATACTGACTTAAACAGAATTATTTTTTTTAATTTATAAATCACATTATGTTCATATTTGTGTACTGTTGCTAAGATACTTAAACTTTTTATTTACTGTCAAGTTTGACATTTCTTGAAAATAATTTTTCGTAGAAGAAAATCAGTAAATATTATACCAGTTACCATCATGGCAGATACCAAAAGCCATATTTCTAGTGATATAGAAGAAGCGGCCCAATGCGCTTTATCTACTGTTATTCCGACAAAGTAGAAGTTGTTAATTTTTTGTGGTATATATTTCATAACTGATGGTGAAACAAACGTTTTATCACCAGTTGTATAATATTTAACTTTTCATAACTAACTAGTTATGAAAAGTAAGACGTTTCTTAACGTCAAAGAGTTTTGAAAACTGTCACTTTAAATGTCAAAATTAGAAAAATGTATAATACAGTAGTTAACAGCGGTACCACGGTACCACATACTTTTTCGTCGACACATAATGCGTTGCGCGCCTTGCAGCATAATTCAGCTCTGTGTTATTTAATAAACCGTTGGTTGTACAGAAAAGACTTATATAACTTTTTTTGTAGAGAATTTCCTGTTCTTTATTTTTTGTAATAAAGCAAAAAGTCGTAGGACTCACGCAAAGCTAGATATTTGAGAAAATAAGAGTTTTATGACCTTTGACCTTAAATAACTAAAATCGCAAGCGCGATATTGATGGGGACTTTTTAGACATTGCTTCCAAAGTTAAAATAAAAGTGTATGCAAAATTTAGGCTCACTTGGATTTTTTTAGCAGATGCTGCTTTTTTCGGCCTAATGTAACTGGAGTATAAGTATTATGCAAAAATTACGCATTGCTTATAACCCCTTTATGTAAGTAGGAAAAATGTCGTAAGATTCCCACATGTAAGTTCATTAATATATTCTCATTATTTATATAATTTTGGTCTTTGGAATAATGCATCTATTACTGTCAACAGATAAAATAAGCAATAAATTGTTTCTATCCTTCATTTGACTTCTAAACCATTCCGAATATAACAGAGTTACAACGACCCTGTTTTATTTTTAAATAACTTATAAAAATTATGTTTGAGTCGTAGCCAAGTTCGGTTTAAGGAATATTTTTGTACAAGGTGTCCTATTTTCACATACGTAATAACTACTTAAAAATAAAAAAAAAACATATTCTTAAATCTATTGAGTAAATATCTAAATAGAGGAGCAAGATTGTATAACGCCTAAAAATACATGAAAACAATCATATTTACATTTTTTCGTAAATTGCGTTTTTAATATGTATGTCCCCCCCGATTGGCATTGCCTTACATCGGAAATTCCACGAAAGTCGCCACATATTTCATCGAGACCAACCACGAGGCACTGACCGGTTCTGCATCATAGACTTGATGAATGATGTTATGACATGATTGCAACATCCTTCATCTATTCCACTATTTATGGCACTCTGACGAGCCTATAATAAGTAAAAACCGGTCAGTGTCTGGTAGTTGGTCTCCATGAAAGATGTGGCGACTTTGTAATGCGTAATGGGTAATGTAATGCCAGTCGGGGCACATAATCCGGGGAGTAGTTTTCGGCATCTCCTTCAAATAAATCAGTAGGATTGTCTTCCTCAATAACAATAGTGGATATCTACATATCAATTAGATAATAACTACGGTGTTTTTCACCACATCTAAATATGTTTTCTCCCTCTATTTCCCTGAAAACTCAATATTTAAAAAATTTTGTAAATAAGAACCTTGTGTGAAGAATGGACGAACGGTGTTTTAAATTTCTTGCAAAGAATTAGGTGAAAATACCCTAGCGGTGGAATAAAAGGGTGTCTTCCTCTCCTAATATTTTTATTGTAAAGAAACAATAGCTAAATTCGCAGTTGCATCAATGTTTCAAGAATTTTTGGTTGTCGTCATTGTAGCAAATTTAGAAGAAAGCATCTATAAGGTCGGTATGAAGAAAAAAAAGAAAAGAAAAGAAAAGAAAAGAAAAGAAAAGAAAAGAAAAGAAAAGAAAAGAAAAGAAAAGAAAAGAAAAGAAAAGAAAAGAAAAGAAAAGAAAAGAAAAGAAAAGAAAAGAAATTCAGAAAATACAGTATGCAATAGAAATCAGAAAATACAGATTTATATACCATCCTAGATTCTTTCATTTAGCTATAAGGTAGACTGAATAGGACCAAGAACTCTGAAACACATGTCTTTAAACTTTACTTAACTCTTATGCCTTCTAAGACATTTGGGTAAGTTAATGTATCTCGTATTAATCTTTTCCATATTTCTACTTTATATATTTCGTAGTTTGTTTTGTTTCTTCCTATGTCAGTCCTCTTATTTATTACACTCCTCACTTTTTCTTACCTTGTTCTTCTTTGTTATTCTTTTGACTCTTTTCTAGTAGTTTTGTTCGAACACTTGCCTGACTGTCATTATTTTCACATGTAGGTACCATTTTAGTTGACTTTCTGTTTTCCTCTATTGGTATCATCTTTAAATTCTGTCCATATACTGAGTGCATAATCTGCCCCTATATATTTTGTGAGATACAGTTTTTTCGACTTTTTTCTTAAAAATGTTATTTCTAGAGCTGTTATTTTTCGTTTCAAGAACATTTCTGTTATTGTCCACGTTTCTGCTCCGTTCCTAACGTAGATGTTTTATAATTTCTCAAATATTTGATCTATTTATTTCCTGGGAATGACCTTTTAGCACGGTTAATAGATATGCCTCCAGCTGCTATTCTTTCCTTTCTTCCTTTTGCTTTGCATTTTTCCCCTAGGAACTAAGGCACAATTCCAATTTGTCATTTATATCAAATACTCTTTAAAATGTGTAGATTATTTTTTGTATTCGTGAACAATTAAATTTTGGAGATAAAAAATCATTCCTCAGTAATTTCTAGTAGGTATTAGGTATATCTCGAACTGATCCAGGTCTGTAATATATTGGCCTCATTATTTATTATGATATCCTCTGAATTCTATGAATGAATTTATAAATAGAAGTATTGATAATTGCTAAGAATATATTTACGATTGCTTTATGCACTAAATGAGCTGTGTAAAATTTTAAAGTATCTTTGTAGTTACGGACGCCGTACCAAAATAAAGCAAAATTGCTTATTCTTTACGAAAAGTAATGGAAATATGAATTATTCTATTGTTAATAAAAAGTTAACACACGGGGTAAACGTACTTTCTACAAAAGAACTTGTACAGTCGTAGCAAATCGATAAAATGACAACCACTGCGCCTTTAGATGCACAAATATTTTAAACAAGAATATTTCGTAACAAATATTCTATAATCGTACTCGTACAAGATCTGTTTGTTTTAAACTAACTATTGAAAATGGATACATATACAAGGTGTCCACCTAGTGCGCGTAAGTCCAATATCTGGGTTAATAAAAGAGATAACTTAATTTTTTTTTCTACAGGGTTGTCTAATATCCCGAGCTGCACAAAATGAAAATATATTTACATATTCAGAGTGTTCAGTTTTTCCTGGACAGGTACCAAGTTCGTTTTTCTAAATGGAAATATATATTTTTTATTGCTTTTTCGAATTAAACCCTTGATTTTAGTAGGACTTTCATCAGCCTTCCCTATACCTAACTTAAACTGTTTTTGAAATATTGACTGGTGAATATTGACATTTTTGCAACTTTGACACCCTGTAAAATCTAAACGGTTTGAGATCAAGCAAAACGGTTTGCACATTCCTATCTTAACTTTTTATAAGCTATCGTTTGATACTAATTTCAAATGTATCCAGGAATTAAAAATTTTCCGAAAATTTTGAAAATTTTTAATTCTTGGATAAATTTGAAATTAGTATCAAACGATAGCTTATAAAAAGTTAAGATAGGAATGTGCAAACCGTTTTGCTTGATCTCAAACCGTTTAGATTTTACAGGGTGTCAAAGTTGCAAAAATGTCAATATTCACCAGTCAATATTTCAAAAACAGTTTAAGTTAGGTATTGGGAAGGCTGATGAAAGTCCTACTACAATCAAGGGTTTAGTTCGAAAAAGCAATAAAAAATATATATTTCCATTTAGAAAAACGAAGTTGGTACCTGTCCAGGAAAAACTGAACACCCTGAATATGTAAATATATTTTCATTTTGTGCAGCTCGGGATATTAGACAACCCTGTAGAAAAAAAAATTAAGTTATCTCTTTTATTAACCCAGATATTGGACTTACGCGCACTAGGTGGACACCCTGTAGGTATTTTATAAAGTTAATTATATAAAGTTTATATTTTATCGTCGAAAATGTCACAATCTCTCACCTTTGTTTAAGTATATACGAGTATTAAAACATAGAGGAATTTAAATACATATACAAAATATCTAACTAACATTAGAATTTTGAATTATTAGTATTGTTCTTGTAATTTAGGTGGGTTGATTGGATTATAATTGCAGGTGACTGATTGATTAAAAAAACAGGTACGATATGTATATAATTTTGCAGGATCATTATTTGTATATTGAGATTTCTACTGTATCTACAATAATTGATTTGTAAGTAATTGTTAGGATTCCTAAACATGCTTCCTGCACCTATATAGAGATGGCGGTCAAAGTCAATAAGAGAAGAGTATTTATATTATACTTTGTTGTAAAAACGACTGGAAGGACGTAAGTTTGAAATAAATGAGGAGGATGCGAGGCTGTGTAGACGAGAGGGTGAGACATATTATATATTTTATTCACTATACTATAGTAAAATGATTCAATAAACACACTGTTTCATACTGGACATCTTTATAAAATTTCGACGTTTTACAGCTGAAGTCGACCTCAATGATGGTTTTTCTAATTTTTATGGGGAATTTTGTCACATATACGCGTTTTCTTCAGTCTTCCTGAAGTCATAAAACTTATGATCTAACAATAATAATAGTAACAATATCTCCACCCCTCGCTCTAACCACAAGGATTCACCCGAAAATTAGAGACTTATGTGGAAGAGGGGCTGCATATTAATATTCTGTAGGCGCATTAGGAGCCAGGAATTACTTCGGTTGGTAAACTCATGTTATGGTAATATGAAAATTAGGAATGACAGCTTCGAATGTTTCATATAAATACTTGAAAACTGAAGCACAAATTTTTCCATTTAATACGAGATATTGCTCAATTATAAATAATCTGTTTAAAAAATTGTTATCAAAAACCAATCATATTTAAATCTACAATGATAATAATGAATTAGTATTCTGATTCGTGAGGTTTTGATTCTGGAAGAAATAGGATGTTTTTATTTATGATTTACAACTTCAACAAGAGTTTGAAGGACAGGCATAGCCAAATAAATATTGATAAAAAAAAATCTACAAAACCTTAAAGATGAATTTTAGGTAGTTAGCCTTTTGCGTGGATCATGTTTTTATAAACAGTATAAACTGATTTTTACTTGATTCAAGATAACAAATTTTGAATAATTAAAATTTTTAGTCTGTTACTATTTATTTGTCTCATTATTTAGATATTCTTCCTTCTTTCATTCCTTGAGTGTTCTACCACACTTCTGAAAATATACAAAATAATACAAAATAGATCACTTGTGTTTCCAATTCTTCATAAAATTTTAATCAGTGTTCATTGTTTTTATTTAAAGAAGAGGTAAATAGCGGTAAATAGAAAAAATATGGTATATGTATATGGATACAGAAACACAAAAATTATTATCATATTTGAATGTTTTTTGATAACAGAAATTGTTGGAATTTCCGAAAGTAATGCGTTTTTGTTCATCTGCTTTTTTTAAACTGTCTTGTTTTGCAAAACAGATTTAGAAAACACAACCCCTTATTAATTATTTTGGCACAGGAGAATCATATTGTATTTTTATATTTCCACAATTGAGAGATCATACCCAGTGAATGAGAATTCGAATTAAATTTTAAATATATATTGTACAAGATCAACTTACAAATATTTTTATTATATATAAAATTTCATAATGATAAAATGTTTCAACGTGTAACAATTGATAATCATTTTATATTAACAAAAAATGCTAATAAGTCTAATAAATAAAATAAAAAAAAAAATCAACGTGCAGTTCTTCTACTAAGAGCTCTTGATCTAATATTGGTCATTGTTCTAGTTATCAACCATCTTGACAGCCTTGGTGACAGACTATCTAAAGCATGCACCACACCCACCATCACAGAATGGGCAAAATATCCTGTAGTTCTTTCTTTTATACCAATAGTTTTCACTGCTTCTTCTACATATCTCATTGGGAATGGAGCCATCCACGTCTCAGTCCTGATCTTAGACATATTGGTCGCTACATAACCAGGTAATATAGATTGAACTGTTAAACCATATTTGGAATATTCAGCTGAAAGGTCACAAGAAAATTTATCGACATAAGCTTTGGAAGCTGAGTACACTGTAAGTAGTGGACTTGGTATTTGTGCAGCTGTCGAAGCTACGTTTACCACTACTCCACGACGCCTTTCTACCATGCCTGGCATTACAATTTTGCACATGTACGTTACAGAAAATATGTTACAGTTTATTATATTTCTGTAGATCTCGTTGCAATTCTTTAAGTCGAGAAAATATTCAGGGTAAGGGTAGCTCATGCCTACATTGTTGATCAGAACTCCTATATCTAGTCCTATTAGTTGCTTATCTATGTCGTAGTAAATTTGGCTGGTATTGGTAAAATCTGCTGCTACCACTTTGGTTTCCACGTTGTATTTGTTTTCTGTAAAATGCAAAATTAGAATCAGTGGAAGTGGAATTTAAAAGGTATATTATCTTCTAGTGAGATATTTACAGGTAATTTTTCACTAAGAATAATCTATTCAGTAAGAGACAAAAAAATCCCTGACTGAAGAAAACTAAATTGTGCCCGGGCTTCATTCTAAAATGTTGTTTGGAGGCTCACACAAAATATTGTGGATACCATGTATTTATGATTCACTCAAATAGTACATCCTCATAGATTTATAAGACAAGGGAGATGTAATTGTTTACATTTTAAAGCAATCAAAGATCCCCTTGTTTACTCTTTATCTGGTCAACTGCAAGGTCTACTTTATGATTGTACGAAAAACTGTTGCCAAACTGTCAATTGTGTAATTTATATTTTCACATTTAAACTACCATGATTATGGGTTAAGGTTAAAATATTACATAAAAATATTTTCCCGTTTCCTAGTTAAGTAGATAAATCATATTTTGTTAAAAATGTTGCGATAAAAACTAACTTCATAACGCAAAAATGGAATGAACAGGCATCATTGCTCCCTACTCCAATCCGCATGTCCATTGATGCACGTGAATCGTAGTATTTTATAGTATTTCTTTTGTGCGGTGTTGCTGGAAGTCGGAATTTTGCTTTTGTGAATTTTTCAGTATTTTTCGTAAGGATTTTATTACTATTCTTCAGAAAATGGTGCGTCAGTGTCAAGTGTATGGAAAAATGAATTCTTTATATTCAAAACTGTCTTTCCACAGGTAAATTTTGCCAAGTTTTGTTTGGTTATTCGGTGGCTATATTTGTCACGCCATATTTACGGATTTTCAGGGGCGTGCTGGCTGGCTTCCTTATCATTTTACGGAATATAGTATATATATACTATATTATATTATGGAATTGCTTTTGTTATTTTTTAAAATATGGCTGATGTGTTAGTTTTTGGAGTTACCTACACACATACTTAAATACGATCAAAACAAGAATCCAAGCAAGAAGCTAAGGCATCATTCAGCACTTTGCTGCATAACAAATTAAAAAACCTATAATGTTTGGTAAGTGTGAAGCCAACATGTAACGTTTGCATACAAAAATGCGTAACCAAGGTAATTTTTAAAGGTATCCTTTATACTAATCTAAGAGAAAATCACCATTATCAGGCTTTTAGAGTTATTTTGAAAACAGTAAGTCATATAACTTGAAACAAAAAGTTGAATTAAAAACTAACACCATGTAGATCTTTCTTATTTTAAATTATATTTCACTTTTAAATGTAATTGAACCCTGTATACAGAGTTTGGGTATCTTTGAAAAACTGAAAAATACTTTTTTACAGTACTGTATATATAAGTTTTTGTAATGTAGTAGGTGTACCACCTTTACTTAATTCAGAATTTTAAGTGTTTAAGTTTCAATTCATATTCCCTACATTAAAACTCCGATACTAATTTAATTTCTAATCTCACAAGCTTTTGCTGTTGCAATGTATAGTACTGATTTTCTTAAAATTCCTTTTTTGATGTTTTATTATCATACCCAACCCTTCCAAAAACAGTACGCCTTTGGCGTCGGAAGCAAGTTCTCCCAAAACTTTTGCAACGTTGCACGGAGTCGGAATTTTGCCGTTCTTTCTCTCGGTATTCTTTGTCATACACATTGCCAATGATTGATACAAAACAAAAGGTTATTTATGAATGAACCGTGAGGTCTCCTCTTATTAAGTCTATGTCCATCCTCATAATGACGACAATTGCTCTATTGGATGAGAACTTGTCTAGACTCTAGCAGAAATGTCCTTTTCCAATATTGATTATGTGATCCTTTTCGAAATGGAAAAGAGTGAGATATTCAGATTCGTTAGTATTTCTAGGATTTGTTACAAAATTCATACTACATATATGTCTACAATTAAATTTTTTTTTGTGTATTATTAAATTTTGGAAAAAGAACAACTATAAATAAGAACAACTTAACAAAATTATGATGTAAACAATAAGATAAATTTAAAAACTGGTATAATAAGTTGGACATACCTATTTCTTTAGCAACAGCTTCGAGTTTGGCTTGTGTTCTACTAATTAGGACAATATTTAAACCCTTTCTTGCTAAAAGTTCGGCATAAGCTTTTCCTATACCATCTGTCGCACCTGTCACAACTGAAAAGTTAAAAATATTAGTGGATTTTGAGTAATACGTAAAATTTAGATGTTCACGAATGTGAATAATAATAATAACATAATAATAATAATATCTCTACCCCTCAATCTAATCAGAAAGATTAGTCATTTGAGTTTCGGAACGATTTAAGTTGGTAAGCTCTAACTACCTGGAATAACGGAAACCTGGAAAACTTCATTAATTAGGGGGACAGTTAAACCATTAATGTTAATTTCTATTTATTAACACCAAGCTGACATTTTTCCTATCCTAGGCATGCAGACCAGGATGATTGTCAACCCATCCCTGCGAACAAGCCTCATATACGAGTAAGGACTAATATCGAACCAGTGTTCGGGGTCCGCCGAGTTATGTAACCAGATCCATTGAAAATTGGATTAGGATTATCTGTCACCGAATTACGCAACTTTGTCCCAATTTAACCTAGTCTCTATCTCTAATGGTTTCCAAGATACCAATGTCATCTTTCTCCTTCCCAGGACATTAGATAGCTTCCAGTAGAATTGGTGCGCATTGTACCTTAGGACCACAGGTCTTTCGCAGAAAAGAACTTGTGGGGATGGCATGAGTAAATCTCTGCTCAAGAGTTGACAGGACTCATAATAGGCACTGCCATCTTACGAAACATTTCTATGATTTAAGATTAGCAGAAATCCCGGTATATCGGATCTGGGATGATGCAGAGGAGACTGCATAGCGTGAGGGCTACGCTCATATGAAACTAACTCCTATTCTTGGAAACTTGTGAGCTGAGGGATATATGCGGTCAAAAATCTTTTAAAACACCTTGTTATTTATGTTTATTTTTGCAAAATAATTTCTGTAAGCACCCCCAATATATAAATTTTGCCGAACCTCCACTTTGTCGTGGGATATGGATATTATACCGGGATATCAAAAATTATTTTGGTCAAGGGTGGTTGTGGAATGTAAAACGTGTGTCTTACTTTAAATTTGAAATAATTATGTCACTGTCACACTGACATCATCAATAACCTACAAATTTCATACCTATTTATTTCAGTTGTAAAACAATAATGAACTACAAATTATGAAATAACGGTTTTAGTAACAAGAAAAACTAAATTACAGTAATTGTTGGAAATGTCCCCCGTTTTGTTCGATGCACAAGTTGACGCGCCTCATGCTGTGAAAAGCGTTTTGTAGCATTTCTGGCGTTATGGTTATGGCTGGCGTTATGGCTGAAAAATTCTTTGTTGCAGTTCTTGCAAATTATTTACCGGAGTTGCGAAAATCTTGTTTTTTAAGTAAGGAAATATAAAATAGTCCATAATTGTCAAACAAGGTGATCTCGGAGGAAACTCAACTTCTGTATGCAAACTTATCAGCCGGTCATCAAAAAACTCGCGGAGGAAAGCAATATTTTCTCGTGTAGTATGTGCTGTTGCACCGTCATGCTGGAAATAACCGTACCGAAGTTCATCATCGTTTAACTGTTGCACAAATTCAGCCAAAAAGTTGTGTCTGTACCTTTCTGCGTTGACGATGAAATCGAAAAAAATTGGCCCAATTATTCTTCTGCGAGAAACTGCCATCCAAACACCAATTTTTTGAGCATGTAGTGGCGATTCAGTAAAAACATGAGGGTTATCATTGCTCCACATTCGCATATTTTGAGAATTGATGTATCCCGAAAGGTGGAACCACGCTTAAAAAAGTTAAGTCCAGAAGATCGTCATTCATTAAATTATTGACAAACCAATGGCAGTAAGCAAGGCGTCTGGGGTGGTCTGCGGGCAGAAGAGCTTGATGTGCTTCCATCTTATATGGATGTATGTTCAAGTCTTTCTTTAAAATCTTATGACATGTTCCATAAGAAAGTCCAATTTCCTGAGAAAGACGTTTCAAAGGTTTTGCAGGCTCCTCTTCCATACGTTGACGAACGGCATTGACAACTTCTTCTGTACGAACTCTTGGTCTACCAGCACCTTTTTTATGAGTCACACAACCAGTTTCGCGAAACACTTCAACACAATTTGTAAAGCACGCATAAAAATTGTCCGGTAATATTGCCACGTTTGGGAAGTGCTCTCGAAAATTGTCCAAACACAAACGTTGACTGTATTGCCAATTTGCATTAACTAGCGCACCCGTTCGAAAATAGGCTTCAATCATGATAATTTTGTGCTGTGTGGTAAGAGGCATGATTCAAAAACTGGATTAGAAAATTTCAGCACAATGACTTGACAGATTCTGACACAACAAAACATATTCAAAAATTTTAAGTAAGACACACGTTTTACATTCCACAACCACCCTTGACCAAGATAATTTTTGATATCCCGGTACATCATCGCATAGAAAAAGGACCTCCGGCTTTACATCCTATCCGAGGGATGGTACATCTTCTACACAAACTTCGCCTAAGTTGATATAGCTTCAGGAGCTAAGATGGGCAGGAATCGCGGGGGTCATTCCTGCACCGTCACCCATCCGAATACTAACTGCAAGGAACTTTCCTTAGCCTTCTTCTAGTCGCTACCGCGGATTGGCCATATTTATTTGATGTTGGCTGGTTGGTACATATAGCCCAAAGTCATTTGAATGGATTATCTTACAGAGTCAACATATGTAGCCACCTATATTTATGACATACCCCGTAATTATTTAAGCACTACATTGCTAATGCTAACCCTATTGCGACATGCACATAACATGGACCTGAATGTTTTTTTATGCATTACAACTATTGAACAAAGTTTATAAACTATCCACTACTTGTTTAATAGTTAATATAAGTATCATAGCATTGTGTTTTAGATAAGAAAACTGCGTATAGTGGTAGTGCAGAATGTTTTCGACAACGTTGTTTAATGTGCCTCGACGACGTCAATATTATAATTTCAAATATGTATTATAACAATGGCTCGTTAATAAAACAATGAATTGTTACCAGCAGTAATTTTAACCTATATTACCAAATCCCACTTCAACTCTTGTTACAAAAATGATTTTATAAATTTAAATATACCCTACTATTGACTGGAAAGTAATACTTAAATGTTAAGTGTATCTAACATTTATTTTTAACAGTTTGAAAATCGTAATTTACAATATAAAAAAGCTTGAAGTTTTTAAGAAAGATATTTAATTTTTCCATATTTAAGTAGTAAACTGGCT
The DNA here is from genome assembly GCA_963924545.1 of Pogonocherus hispidulus. NCBI lineage: Eukaryota > Metazoa > Arthropoda > Insecta > Coleoptera > Cerambycidae > Pogonocherus > Pogonocherus hispidulus. Next base: position 7,364,082 of record OZ004701.1, read on the forward strand.
GCTGAGATTCTTTTGGGAAAATCTCCTGTACACTGAATTTCCAGTTTCCAGGGATATTAGTGTTCTAATGAGAAAGTTGTATTCATAATTGACTATGTTTATTTCGTCAATTTCAAGCGCGATTGAAAGTAAAGTCGCTTTAAACCGAGTCTTAATCCTGAATGGTTATCTCATAGGAATAATAAAGAAGAAATTGAATCCCCTGTTCTTCAATCTTCACTCCTACTTGAAGTCGTATTCCTGCGCTTGCGTGCTTATATACAGGGTGTCCACCTAGTGCGCGTAAGTCCAATATCTGGGTTAATAAAAGAGATAACTTAATTTTTTTTTCTACAGGGTTGTCTAATATCCCGAGCTGCACACAATGAAAATATATTTACATATTCAGGGTGTTCAGTTTTTCCTGGACAGGTACCAACTTCGTTTTTCTAAATGGAAATATATATTTTTTATTGCTTTTTCGAACTAAACCCTTGATTTTAGTAGGACTTTCATCAGCCTTCCCTATACCTAACTTAAACTGTTTTTGAAATATTGACGGGTGAATATTGACATTTTTGCAACTTTGACACCCTGTAAAATCTAAACGGTTTGAGATCAAGCAAAACGGTTTGCACATTCCTATCTTAACTTTTCATAAGCTATCGTTTGGTACTAATTTCAAATTTATCCAGGAATTAAAAATTTTCAAAATTTTCAGAAAATTTTAAATTTTTGGATAATTCTGAAATTAGTACCAAACGATAGCTTATGAAAAGTTAAGATAGGAATGTGCAAACCGTTTTGCTTGATCTCAAACCGTTTAGATTTTACAGGGTGTCAAAGTTGCAAAAATGTCAATATTCACCCGTCAATATTTCAAAAACAGTTTAAGTTAGGTATAGGGAAGGCTGATGAAAGTCCTACTAAAATCAAGGGTTTAGTTCGAAAAAGCAATAAAAAATATATATTTCCATTTAGAAAAACGAAGTTGGTACCTGTCCAGGAAAAACTGAACACCCTGAATATGTAAATATATTTTCATTTTGTGCAGCTCGGGATATTAGACAACCCTGTAGAAAAAAAAATTAAGTTATCTCTTTTATTAACCCAGATATTGGACTTACGCGCACTAGGTGGACACCCGTATATGGTAACGACCTAAGCTTAAAATTAAGTATGGTTTGTTGTAATAATGATATATTATAACCGTTGAGTTTACTTTTTCGTTTTCACAGGATCACTACAGAAGTTTTTCATTCAACGTCTGATTCTTCAGGACGTGAAGCATATAAACTTCTGCAGTTAGATCTGATTAAATAATCCAATCGCGTTTATATCGCAATCTGAAGCAGCTTGAGTCAAGCCTGCAATATTTTAGGATTGACTTGAGCCACTTGGAACCTCAATTCCAACCATTTAAGTCATTATTTTCATTCAGTTTAGATCATTTTTTTTTCAAGCCTCTTAGCTTTAAGCCGGCTTGAAACTGACGAAATAAACGTAGTCACAAACTTAGAATTAGCTCGACATTTGCCACAATAGGATATTTATTTTGATAATAATTTTTGGTACTTGACTGCTTATATTTAAAAACTTAGCCTCACCATAAGTTTTTCCATTTTAACCAACTATAGAAAGAGCTCGAAAATGATTATTTGCAATATTAAAAGGCTTGAAATTTCTAAGAAATTTCGAGGCGTTTCAAAAAGATTGAGACAGATTTTTTCGAGAAAATTAAATTTTCAATTTTTCTGATATTAGTGTGCCGAATGAAATATGTTTTGTTCTCATAGTTAACTTGACATTACCTAGAAATTCTGTCACAAATAGAAATATATTTTGATAATAGTTTGGTATATATACTTGGCTGCTAGGATAAAAACAATCTCACAATATATTTTACCCAATTGTAGAAACAACACAAAAATCAATTTGCAGCAGTCAAAAGCTGGAAAAGAATTCAAAAATCTTATAAAACATTGTTACTTGTCATTTTATATGTTGAATTCATTAAGTATGATTTAATATAGAACGAAATAATTATAATGAATCATTTATTAAATGCTAAGTGTTCATAATAGCAAGCCAAAATATGCAGTTATTGTTATGTTGAATATACAATTTAAATTCTAAGCAGGACAACGAATCGTTGTGAATAAATAATTGTTTTTGAAGTACTGATGTAGGATGAAAAAGTAATTATACATAAGATGTCCCACAATATTATATATATTGCTTCTTAAGAGTACATTCACTAGGTCGAAATAAGTCCTAAATCGGCGTTCGTCTCGTGTCTAATTATAAAAAAACTATAAAAGATAGCGACTTTTAGTAAAAAAGTATTGAGAGATAAGACTTTAATCTAAGTCCCTATAGTAGTAATTTTTGGTTTTTCTTTTTATTTTTAAAATTCCAGGCAAACAATCTTGTACTAAAATAGCGTATTTTCAAAAATTATTTTCTCTAAAATACATGTATTAAACAAAAGTTTGCTACTATAGGGATCTAGTTTATCTTTTGATCTTTCCGGTGATATATAATTTATAACAATAAAAAGAAATTTTGTTGCAATTATAAGACAAATCCGGTACCCTTGCAATGAGGGCTAACTTTATTTCCATGTGCCTTTTTACTTCGGCTTTACGTGCACCTCCGAAATCTTAATAATTCGATAGTTGGAATATATAAGTCTCCACCCATCGGCCACCCATCCTCTCAATCCGACCCAACATTCATGCCTGTCAAATCTAGAGAGAATGGACCCTTAATAAATAGGGTTTTGGTTTCTTAATAAATATTTCAAATATTTTGAATATCGTTAGTACAATATGACCGTAAATACATATTTTTACTTATTTTATACAAACATTAACTTATTATCTGTCAGACTATACAACATTGTCGGTAAAGAAAATGCTTACAACCGAATAAAAAATCTTTATATGTGAAGCATATAATCGTTCATACGAATTTGGCAGAAATAATGGATTCAGTTTTAAGTGGGTTGAATCTCTATTTGAAGCCTAAACCATCAGAGTAATTTTGTACTGTGTTAAAAAATGTAAGACTACTAGTAATGTTAACATACAACGAAAAGGCAAATCAGAAAGAAAAAGACGTATTCCATTAAACGAAAATGAAAACGAGTAATGCTGCAAGTCATACAGTCACCGAAAAGAAGCACTCCAAGAACTGCCATAAAACTGAGTTTAAAGTAAGAATCTGTGCGTCAAGGATATTGGGGTTCTTACAAAATTCCAATATGTCATAAACTGAAGCAAAATGATAAAACACGACGTTTAGTTTACTGTGCTCTGATACCGGCTAACATTTATGAAGGTGAAGAATTCTTGAATAATGTCTGGTTTCAGATGAATTCCATGTATCACCATGCCTTTTAAATTTATTGGGTTTACTCCTCCTGAGGAATCGATTGAAACACTTCTTCATGAAGAGTGACTATATGGTGTGCAGTTTCTGGAAATGGAATTATCGACCCTACTTCATTACTGATGATGCCGGCCTTATTACCACCGTCAACAGTAAAAGATATCAGCAGTAAGTTCTGATATCTTTTGTTCAGGACCTCAGACGCTTCTGTAGAGCAAGAAGCAGCAGCAACAGATGCTGCGTATGCAGTGGTTTCAGCAAGACGTTGCGACGAGTCACACCACTGTCAATCGTTGAGAATGATTGGGGATAATTTTGGTGACAGAGTCATTTCCCGAAAAATAGACTAATTGTCCTTCACATGGCCTGGATCTTATTCATCTCGATGTATACAGCTAAGGCATAATGAAAACAGGTTTCGACCTGTTCGAACGCCTACTCATTTCTTTTGCGTTATTTAATATGGCCATATTAAATAACGCAAAAAAATCAGGATTTTCCACGCATTGCATAGAAAACAATCATTTTATAGATCAGAAAAATGTAAAGGTACTGCATCGTGAAAAGAAAGGAAAGCGCTTAGATCTGTTAGAACAATTAGAAATTAAAAAATCTTTAATTATAAATCCGTTTACTACTAATGATCAGATAGATTTTACACCCTCGCCCTTCTTAGAAAACGTAATAAAAACTCGAGCTTTAACAGATGGTAGGATCAATCGGGGGTAGGTAGACTTGTAAATAAATCAATAACGAAAACGCACTTGGAAATGTTTAGTAATAGACATTTACTCTATTGAAAAAGGCCTAACAAGCCGAAATACTAGTATATAGAGTGTTTTCTATATATTTCTTGGAATATCTAAATGAGATCAATGTTTTTTTCAAAAAACAATTATCGAACGTTCATTATCTCCATTACCATTATAAATAATCTACAAGGTGAAATTTATTTCTTGGTCACGACCCCTCTAAATTTTTAATGCCACTGTTGTTACATTCTTTAACTTTTTGGTCTCTTGCATTTTGCTTATAACTTCTACTGTTTAGCGACAATTATTGGCAAAATATAACTTAAAGTATTGCTAAATATTTAATGTGATCGACAGACAACATTAAATTTGTTTGTAATGTGTTCATGGTGTTTGAATTTTGGTCGTATATCCCTTGTTATATAGAAACAGACCCATCAATCCCTATACATCTGTTGAATTCATCAGAGAAGGTTTATCAAAATATGCAAACGCAAACATGTACAGGGTGTTCTATTTAAAATAAGAAAATGTCTATTTCCTGTAGAAACGGAAGTAATAAACTACGGTATACGGTAATTATTTTCAATAGATAGAAGATAACATAACATAAGGTATATTCCCAAAAATTCGTTTGCGTTTCTAAAGTAATTAATCTGTCATCTCGTCGTTACACACCCTATACAAGGTGTTTCATTCGTTCAGTAAAAAGGTTTTTAAACTTCTTATTGAAATGTAAATATAAATATTTTTTATTGCGATTTAAGTACATCTTGTTATAAAGAAAGTTGACACTAGAATTATCTGATTTTAAATGATATGGCTAATTTTTTTATTACATTATTGAATTGAACTAGCTTTTTTAAGACCACTTTGTGAATATTTATTTACTCCAAAGTTTCACATTTTAATAAAAATGTTCGTTTGCGGAAATATTTTTAAAATGCTTAATCTTTTTAAATTTTTATTATTGTTGGACCAGAAGTATTACAAACGCTAGACTTCCCGTAAAATGTCTTGGAAATAAGTTTTTTTCAAATTGAACACCTAGTATATTTACCAATCGTTGAATGTAGATGCAATAAAATTCAGTATTGAGTAATGGGATGGATATTGTTATTATTATTATTAATTAATTATTGTACTATAGTAAGGCGTGTTTAATATATCATGTTGTTTGTTTTAAAATTTTAACCCCAATAATTTGTGGCAGCGTTATTCTAATGAATACATATCGTTAATACATATTTTTTAATGTATTCCGTACATAAAGTATTAATTTATCATTTTAGTATTGAAACCATGAAACTTATCTGGGATATTTGAATTACTTGCTTATCTATATTTTATCTATTTGTCCCAGATTGGTGATGGATGATGTATTACAATGTCGCAAGTGTAAGAAACAAAAAAATGATTATACGGGTAAAGTTTTTGAAGTATTTTGAAAAACCAAATATTGGCGTTTTTGAAAATCAAGTATGCACCCTTGAATCCATCAAGTTTTTTTCTTTTGGGTGCCATATTAAATATCACCCTGTTCAAAAAAAAAGAGTTGCTTTCGAGACGTCTTTTCAAAGATGTCACGTGTTTTTTTTAAATTAAAACATCACAAAAAATATAAAAAATTTAAATAGCTAGAATTGTTTCGCGTCTAAAACTTTCCGTGTTCATTTCTGTTTTTTATAGTTTTCGACATCACAATACATTCTTCACCAATTTTGGACAGTGTATTCGCATTTCGTAAGTTTTGAAAAATATCTGTACTAACCTGCCCATTTTCCAGTGTCTTTAATATTTATTCCGTTAATCTGTAAAGCTGGCGCGATAAAATTATAATAAGCCAGACTCACGAGACATCTAATAACTTGGAACCCCACAATAACCGTACATACCACTCCTATTTTATCGACCAAGTACAAATTTTCTTTCTCCATGATGGACTCGTATACTCGGTACCTGCACTAAAAAACTACGCTACACATGTGCCGCATGAAAATCGTAAATTCAGCTATCACAAATACAAAACGATTCTTACTTCATGATAGCGGTGTGTTGCACCTACAGCATATTTCGTTTTGTAAATTGGCGCAGGCGTAGTGGCACTTTCACTACCCCTTTCTACGTTTTTCGCATCTTCGATCGACTGAGGAGAAATTGTTTAAATTGACAAGCACTCCTTTTATTGTAAAAGGAAACTTTCACATTGACCGAACGGCAAAGATTTCTATTCTTAAATCGTAGGTATAGCCAGTACCATTCAAAATTTACGCGTGTGCTAAATATAAGCCGCGGAACGCCACTCGATATTATTAGCGTTTTATCATAGTAAACATTTTTATTTGTTTTATATCTTGTTAGCAGAGATAAAATATTTCTATAAATTTTAAATTATGTAATGATAATAATAACGTGAGTCAAAAGCAGTTTCTGTTTTGTGCGCTACACGTTTTGTTTTCTGCAGGGTGAATACAAACTGCAGAGCCCGCCTAGCCAGTGTGCGAAGGGCGGGCGACAATGGGGGAGGCTGCTGACCTGTATACCGCGAAGACTAAAAAATAAAATTGTATTGATCTTGCGAATCTCCACCTGAATTTGATTGTATTGACACTTTTCTGCCTGTAGTATTACATTTTGTACTTACATGGGTAGTTCGAATGTTCCATCGAGTTGAAGGAATGTACAGGGTGACCCAACGCTGTGGCAAAGCTCGATTTTTCATCTGGCTTTCTTTTAGAAAAAAAAAAAAAAAATTGATGCGAATATTGGTAAAGGGACAAGAAATGCACAATTTAAAAATAATTTTGCCTGTACAGAAATTCTTATTCTAATAGAAAGATGGAGGAGAAATCGGGCTTTGCCCACAGCCTTGGGTCACCCTGTATATATTTCAGAACCAAATTTATAACCCAAAAATAAAATAATATACCTACAGTTTAAGTTTATATTGAAAGTTTTTTTTCTATTACTTCGTTATTTTTATATAGAAAACGTTTGGTATAGGTTTTTTAAATTATCTAAATCTGTTAGAGAGTACCTATATATTCCCATCTGAATTGCCTATTAGAAGAAAATTAATTTAATTTAATACTGCATAGCTTTTAGGGTAAAGGAATATCAATTATTCCAATGAAATAATTTTCGCTATTAGAAATTACTAAAATGTAATGGAAATAATATCTGTAACTTAGTACAGAACTCATTCATTGTAGTTTATTTTGTAATTACACCATATGCAAAATAACTAAAAAAAAAACAAATAAAACAGAAACCGGAAGTATTCAAAATAAAGATTTAGAGTATCAAGGCAAAATTTCTAAAGTTTTCTCCAAAAACTACACTACAATATGCAATAAAAATAAATATATGACAAATTTCATCAGTGGTTTTTTAGTTTGATATACATAAAATTCTATAATATAATACATTATATTTCAAATTTTGTCTTAACAGACAAATATTAAATTTAAAAGAAATTAAACACTAAACTATAGCTTTGTTCTATACCTACGTTTCAAGTCAATCCTGGACTCGTCGTCAGTATATGAGAAGTTTTTTAATAAAAAATTGTTAGATGAAAAAATGTCAATTTTTTATTGTAGACAATTCCAAATATCATTTGTAATAGGTATAGAATTTATATCAAATAAAATTTTTTATTGCGTATTGTACAGTGGCTTTTTGGGGCAAGTTTTAGAATATCACCTTGATAGGTAGATACTGATCTTTATTTTGAATACTTACTTGTGGTTGTCTGTGTTTTTTTATTTTGCAGCTGGTGTAATCACAAAATAAACTACAATGAATGTAATGTAAATATTACATTATAGAATTTAAGTATTTTAGATACAGAAATTTGCACATTTTATGCTATTTCTATATACCAAGAAGCAATTACGGATGATAAATATTTTTACAAACCATTACATCTTTTCTGATGAGGCATTGTTTTATTTTTCGGGGTAGGTACATCTACTCTCAAAATATGCGTGAATGTGGGCTCTGAAAATCCGCATATTGCAATTATTGCAATATAGCAATATGCAAAATTGCAATTGAGCCCGTTTTTTTCTTCAGTTTCTCGGTGAGTGTTGAGTCATATATATGTTGTCAGACAATGGTCAGAGACAGGAGACAGTACAAATGCAAGTGCAGAGAGTACAAACGCAATATTTTAACTGAATTTCTCCAACAACTACGCGCGACGATGAACTTCGGCATGCGGCTGTTTTATAGCAGGTGTCATATAGATTTCTCCACGGGTTTTTATGACTAAGTTTTTATACTCAACATGAATTTCCTGATGCTGATGAGGTTAGCTAGTTTGACCTTTATCCTTTATGGATCATTTTGTGCCCCCTTTCCTTAAAACAGAATTTTCAGAACTTTGCGTAAAGAACTTGCAAGACTGGAAACCAAACTTTAAAATTTCAATTGAAACTACCCTACTTCTAAAACATCATTTTAAAGCCCGTGCGAATACACTAGTGTATCGTTTTTAGGAATCGGTTGAGACTTTGACAGAGCTATTGGCTAAAAACGAAAAGTTGACAAACCGACATTCGCGTACTAATTTCTATAGAAATGTCCATCAATAATAAGATTTTTATGTACTACAAAGCTTATTAATAATGAACATTTCTATAGAAATTAGTATGCGAATGTCGGTTTGTCAACTTTTATTCCTATAGATACTTTTCTTGTCATAACCGTTAAAAATCTAAAAATAGTTTAAAAAAGAATTATCTGAATACAATAGTTAGCAGTGGTGAGAAACACACCGTAGTGCCCTTCAGGTACTTCAAGTAGATATAATCATATAGACAAAACTATTAGTTGTATCGTTGAATTCGTCTTTAGAAGGGTTATCTATTTATACCATGAAATATAATGCCTATAGTCCTATTTAAAAAAATGTCGGTAATGCTGTAGTTCTGTCAAACATGGTTAAAAAAAAAGATAGGAAATATTGCAGGAAAGTGGAAATTGCCCTGTTTTATCGTTTTTTATTTTAAATGTCAACCAGAAAAGAAATATGCATTTTGTTCCATCATTTTGGGACATGCTCTATAAGTAACAGTAGTTATTAAAAATATACAAATAAAGAGGCGTTTTGTAATGCCTAGTGAACATAAGTTAATCGATTGTTAACTATCTAAAAGTTTAGAATCTGATTTTTCTTGAACATTTTATGTAGAGTAGATATATATGGTAAAGTAAGGTTTTAGCCGTGTCGATATGTCCTAAATTCTATAAATTGGTGCATGCGCCCGTCATATCGAGATCGACCAAAGTGTTATGTTATAAGGTATCTTAACTTAATAATAATAATAATTGTTGATATAAACACTATGGTAAATAATTGTTGATATGAACAATATGGTAATAATATAATTATTGTTTAAATTATTATTCTACACATACGTTCTAAAATTTCAATATAGTTTTCAAAAACAGTTTGAAAGAAAAAACAGTTCAATTTACTTACTCACACGCGTAACTGTTATTGATAAAAGTATAATTACATCGGAAGGTATTAATAATGCATATTTATTTAACGACAATTAGTTCGTATTGTAAAAAATTGAATATCACTCAATGGAAGCTGAGAGAAAGTTGTTAATGCAAATAATAAATACCTCGAGATATATAAGTATGTTAATGAACTTGACTGTTTTTATTGGTTCGTTAAAGAAAGTAACACGGCAAGTTTTACGTAATCTTCGCAATGCCAAGGTTTAGAGAACGATCATTGCATTAGTAATTTTTTAACCACATATTTTGAATGACAGAAACTGTGAAACACCGGAAAAGCATAACTATTTCATAATATTAACGGCAAAAGCGCGTTTTTAAGTTAGCATTTGAAATAGTAGTAATTGGCACTGTCACGTGGTTTTATATCTAATTGAAATACCCTTACAGAGTCAGTCCTATTGTACAAAGTGTTGATATGTCCTTATTTATTCGAAAAATGGTAAATACAAAGGTTTCAGAATTTTTATGAATTTTAAAAATTTGTTGGTAGACAAGAAAATAAATGAGCAGCTTAGTGAATGTAACTGCCGAGCAGCTATGAACAGTAGCGAGTTTTGAACCTTATGGTTCGTCGACAGTCGCTGCTGGTCGCTACAATAGTTTTTAGTGTTCTCCTCACTGAAAAGTCGAAACAAAAACTGTTTTGTTTAAACTAACAGAGTTTATTACAAGTCATTATTAACCTTTGTTAGTTTAAGTGAAAGAGTTTGTTTTTAATCGAAAATTTACATATTAATAAACCTACATTATTGTGACGTCACATTATTATGGAACCCACCAAAACTGAGTCAAATTTAAATTTTAAATAAAATAAAACCCTATGCTATATTAACCAATAAAAATGTCGTATGTATAAGACTGCATGTTCTTGTGTATAAGACTTAAGTTCCGATGTTAGACAAGTTATAAGTAGTATCCGTTTTTAAGTAGAGTTTGTAATTCTCGAAATACGAGGAAATTCTTTACTTAGCTAAACCTCTTCTGACATTTCCTTAGACTCGAGGTCAATAATTCTGAAATCCTAAATCAAATCTAAGACCTTGATTTGCTTTCTGGCCAAGGTTTGGGACGTATCTGAACAACTCACTGGAAATCGACAATTTTCCTGGACTCGCCCTTTATTGAAAAATACATTTTTCGGTCGACTTTTCCTGAGGGATTCGGGATTAAGTATCTTTAAGGAAATATGGGTCGTATAATTCATTTTTGACATTTGTTTTTACGTAACGTTTGTAGTTTTCGAAATACGAGGTTATCTTTTATTTAGATAATCTCTCCTGGGCTCCCCACAGACTTTAGGGTAATTCTGAAATCATTATTGAAATCTACTACCCCTATTTACTGCCTATAGTCAAGGTTTGGGACGTTTTTAAACAAGTCACTAGAAATCCATAATTTCACTGGAGTATAAGCCTTTATTGAAAAATACATTTTTCGGTCGACTTTTCCTGAGGGATTCGGGATTAGGTATCTCTAAGGAAATATGGGTCGTAGAATTCATTTTTGACATTTGTTTTTACGTAACGTTTGTAGTTTTCGAAATACGAGGCTATCTTTTATTTAGATAATCTCTCCTGGGCTCCCCACAGACTTTAGGGTAATTCTGAAATCATTATTGAAATCTACTACCCCTATTTACTGCATATAGTCAAGGTTTGGGACGTTTTTAAACAAGTCACTAGAAATCCATAATTTCACTGGAGTATAAACCTTTATTGAAAAATACATTTTTCGGTCGACTTTTCCTGAGGGATTCGGGATTAGGTATCTCTAAGGAAATATGGGTCGTAGAATTCATTTTTGACATTTGTTTTTACGTAACGTTTGTAGTTTTCGAAATACGAGGTTATCTTTTATTTAGATAATCTCTCCTGGGCTCCCCACAGACTTTAGGGTAATTCTGAAATCATTATTGAAATCTACTACCCCTATTTACTGCCTATAGTCAAGGTTTGGGACGTTTTTAAACAAGTCACTAGAAATCCATAATTTCACTGGAGTATAAGCCTTTATTGAAAAATACATTTTTCGGTCGACTTTTCCTGAGGGATTCGGGATTAGGTATCTCTAAGGAAATATGGGTCGTAGAATTCATTTTTGACATTTGTTTTTACGTAACGTTTGTAGTTTTCGAAATACGAGGCTATCTTTTATTTAGATAATCTCTCCTGGGCTCCCCACAGACTTTAGGGTAATTCTGAAATCATAATTGAAATCTACTACCTATATTTACTGCCTATAGTCAAGGTTTGGGACGTTTTTAAACAAGTCACTAGAAATCCATAATTTCACTGGAGTATAGCCTTTATTGAAAAATACATTTTTCGATCGACTTTTCCTGAGGGATTCGGGATTAAGTATCTCTAAGGAAATATGGGTCGTAGAATTCATTTTTGACATTTGTTTTTACGTAACGTTTGTAGTTTTCGAAATACGAGGTTATCTTTTATTTAGATAATCTCTCCTGGGCTCCCCACAGACTTTAGGGTAATTCTGAAATCATTATTGAAATCTACTACCCCTATTTACTGCATATAGTCAAGGTTTGGGACGTTTTTAAACAAGTCACTAGAAATCCATAATTTCACTGGAGTATAAGCCTTTATTGAAAAATACATTTTTCGGTCGACTTTTCCTGAGGGATTCGGGATTAGGTATCTCTAAGGAAATATGGGTCGTAGAATTCATTTTTGACATTTGTTTTTACGTAACGTTTGTAGTTTTCGAAATACGAGGTTATCTTTTATTTAGACAATCTCTCCTGGGCTCCCCAAAGACTTTAGGGTAATTCTGAAATCATTATTGAAATCTACTACCCCTATTTACTGCCTATAGTCAAGGTTTGGGACGTTTTTAAACAAGTCACTAGAAATCCATAATTTCACTGGAGTATAAGCCTTTATTGAAAAATACATTTTTCGGTCGACTTTTCCTGAGGGATTCGGGATTAGGTATCTCTAAGGAAATATGGGTCGTAGAATTCATTTTTGACATTTGTTTTTACGTAACGTTTGTAGTTTTCGAAATACGAGGCTATCTTTTATTTAGATAATCTCTCCTGGGCTCCCCACAGACTTTAGGGTAATTCTGAAATCATAATTGAAATCTACTACCTATATTTACTGCCTATAGTCAAGGTTTGGGACGTTTTTAAACAAGTCACTAGAAATCCATAATTTCACTGGAGTATAAGCCTTTATTGAAAAATACATTTTTCGATCGACTTTTCCTGAGGGATTCGGGATTAAGTATCTCTAAGGAAATATGGGTCGTAGAATTCATTTTTGACATTTGTTTTTACGTAACGTTTGTAGTTTTCGAAATACGAGGTTATCTTTTATTTAGATAATTTCTCCTGGGCTCCCCACAGACTTTAGGGTAATTCTGAAATCATAATTGAAATCTACTACCCCTATTTACTGCCTATAGTCGAGGTTTGGGACGTTTCTAAACATGTCACTAGAAATCCAAAATTTCACTGGAGTGTAAGCCTTTATTGAAAAATACATTTTTCGATCGACTTTTCCTGAGAAATTCGGGATTAAGTTTTTCTGAGGAAATATGGGTCGCAGAATTCATTTAGCATCTGTTTTTACGTAGTGTTTGTAGTTTTCGAAATACGAGGAAATCTTTCACTTAGATAACCTTTCCTGACCTCTCCATGGAGTTTAGGCCAATTCTGAAATCAGAAATGAAATCTACGACCCCTATTTACATTCTAGACAAGGTTTGGGACGTTTTTGAACAAGTAACTGGAAATTCGCAATTTTCCTGGGCCTAAAAAGCCTTTGTTGAAAAATACGTTTTTCGGTCGACTTTTCCTAAAGGATTCGGGATTAAGTATCTCTAAGGAAATATAGGTCGTAGAATTCATTTATGGCATCTGTTTTTATGTAGTGTTCGTAGTTTTCGAAATATGAGGAAATCTTTCACTTAAATAACCTCCCCTGCCCTTCCCATGGAGTTTAGTCCAATTCTGAAATCAGAAATGAAATCCACTACCCCTTTTTATTGCCAAGTCAAGGTTAGGGACGTTTCTAAATAAGTCACAATAAATCCACAATTTTACTGGACTGAAATCCCACTTTTACTGGACTGAACTGAAAGTCGATACAACCTGACACACTTTGTTGAAAAATACACTTTTCGATGGACTCCTGAGGGATTCGGTAGTAAGTATCTCTAAGGGAGTGGGAGTCGTAGAATTTATTTAAGGCATCTATTTTTACGTAGAGTTTGTAGTTTTCGACATACGAGGAAATCTTTTTTTAGATAACCACTTAGATTTAGTCCAATTCTGAAACAAGATATGAAATATATGACCGCGATTTGGTGGGTTGCATAAAATATAATCTAATGCATGTCTATTTAAAGATTTACAGTTGCAGGCGTTTTGTGACTGGCAGCGTCTCAACTGAGTTGGAGGGAGAGGTATGTTTCATCTTGAAGAAAAGTTTGCTGAATATGATCGTTGTTATGAAGAATCATCGTCCATAGTATCCGAAAACGTATTGAACGACGATCAGTGAAATCTGATGACCCTGCACGGACTGGGCAATGCGCCACGTGACGCAATTTAACTGGTATTAATTAAAAAAATGGAATATTGGAACCGATGCTTCTTGTTTTTCAGTTTCAGTCATTAAGGATCTGGATCGAATACGTTGACTATGGGAATCCTTCTTATTAATCTGTGCTATGGGGAAAAACAGAAAAAAATCTTATGTTTTGGATCGAGCTACGTGGCAGATGTAGTCTCGACGCTGAGGTGGTTTTATTACATATCTGGTGCCGAGACTATGTTTAGTTCGTAGCTCTTACATCAGTTCCATCTCAACAATCTCAAGAATCAGATACGACAGAAAAATACTTTACAATACATTAAGTTAATAGTTGTTGCATTTTTAGTATGTATATAAAGATAGTTTATAATAAAATCTATTGATTGATTTAACTATTGAATTCTGTTAATGAAAAGAGTATTTTAAGTACGTTCATTTTTAATGTAAAATATTGGCTAAATAAAGATTTTTTTGCCAAGAGATGACGCCAACATTTTTCTATATATGTTACCTACACAAAAAGAACCAAAGTTGCCAATTTATACCTACTACCTATTAGAGGCAAAATTTCTGCAAAATATCTTCTCGGCCTTCTGCTCTCCTGATACAAAATACGAATTTCGCAGATTCAAACCTCAACCATTATTATAGGCATTATTTCTGCAAAATACCTTCTTGACCTTCTGCTCTCCTGATACAAAGTACGAATTTCGCAGATTTACACCTAAACTATTATTCGAGGCTTTATTTCTGCAAAATACCTTCTCGGCCTTCTGCTCTCCTGATACAAAGTACGAATTTCGCAGATTTACACCTAAACTATTATTCGAGGCTTTATTTCTGCAAAATACCTTCTCGACCTTCTGCTCTCCTGATACAAAGTACGAATTTCGCAGATTTACACCTAAACTATTATTAGTAGCTTTATTTCTGCAAAATACCTTCTCGGCCTTCTGCTCTTCTGATACAAAGTACGAATTTCGCAGATTTACACCTAAACTATTATTCGAGGCAGTATTTCTGCAAAATACCTTCTCGGCCTTCTGCTCTCCTGATACAAAGTACGAATTTCGCAGATTTACACCTAAACTATTATTCGAGGCAGTATTTCTGCAAAATACCTTCTCGGCCTTCTGCTCTCCTGATACAAAGTTCAAATTTCGCAGATTTACACCTAAACTATTATTCGAAGCTTTATTTCTGCAAAATACCTTCTCGACCTTCTGCTCTCCTGATACAAAGTACGAATTTCGCAGATTTACACCGAAACTATTATTCAAGGCTTTATTTCTGCAAAATACCTTCTCGGCCTTCTGCTCTCCTGATACAAAGTACGAATTTCGCAGATTTACACCTAAACTATTATTCGAGGCAGTATTTCTGCAAAATACCTTCTCGGCCTTCTGCTCTCCTGATACAAAGTACGAATTTCGCAGATTTACACCGAAACTATTATTCCAGGCTTTATTTCTGCAAAATACCTTCTCGGCCTTCTGCTCTCCTGATACAAAGTATGAATTTCGCAGATTTACACCTAAACTATTATTCTAGGCAGTATTTCTGCAAAATACCTTCTCGGCCTTCTGCTCTCCTGATACAAAGTACGAATTTCGCAGATTTACACCTAAACTATTATTCGAGGTTTTATTTCTGCAAAATACCTTCTCGGCCTTCTGCTCTCCTGATACAAAGTACCAATTTTGCAGATTTACACCTAAACTATTATTCGAGGCTTTATTTCTGCAAAATACCTTCTCGACCTTCTGCTCTCCTGATACAAAGTACGAATTTCGCAGATTTACACCTAAACTATTATTCGAGGCTTTATTTCTGCAAACTACCTTCTCGGCCTTCTGCTCTCCTGATACAAAGTACGAATTTCGCAGATTTACACCGAAACTATTATTCCAGGCTTTATTTCTGCAAAATACCTTCTCGGCCTTCTGCTCTCCTGATACAAAGTATGAATTTCGCAGATTTACACCTAAACTATTATTCTAGGCAGTATTTCTGCAAAATACCTTCTCGGCCTTCTGCTCTCCGGATACAAAGTACGAATTTCGCAGATTTACACCTAAACTATTATTCGAGGTTTTATTTCTGCAAAATACCTTCTCGGCCTTCTGCTCTCCTGATACAAAGTACCAATTTTGCAGATTTACACCTAAACTATTATTCGAGGCTTTATTTCTGCAAAATACCTTCTCGACCTTCTGCTCTCCTGATACAAAGTACGAATTTCGCAGATTTACACCTAAACTATTATTCGAGGCTTTATTTCTGCAAACTACCTTCTCGGCCTTCTGCTCTCCTGATACAAAGTACGAATTTCGCAGATTTACACCTAAACTATTATTCGAGGCAGTATTTCTGCAAAATACCTTCTCGGCCTTCTGCTCTCCTGATACAAAGTACGAATTTCGCAGATTTACACCTAAACTATTATTCGAGGCTTTATTTCTGCAAAATACCTTCTCGGCCTTCTGCTCTCCTGATACAAAGTATGAATTTCGCAGACTTACACCTAAACTATTATTCTAGGCAGTATTTCTGCAAAATACCTTCTCGGCCTTCTGCTCTCCTGATACAAAGTACGAATTTCGCAGATTTACACCTAAACTATTATTCGAGGCTTTATTTCTGCAAAATACCTTCTCGGCCTTCTGCTCTCCTGATACAAAGTACAAATTTTGCAGATTTACACCTAAACTATTATTCGAGGCTTTATTTCTGCAAAATACCTTCTCGACCTTCTGCTCTCCTGATACAAAGTACGAATTTCGCAGATTTACACCTAAACTATTATTCGAGGCTTTATTTCTGCAAAATACCTTCTCGGCCTTCTGCTCTCCTGATACAAAGTATGAATTTCGCAGACTTACATCTAAACTATTATTCTAGGCAGTATTTCTGCAAAATACCTTCTCGGCCTTCTGCTCTCCTGATACAAAGTACGAATTTCGCAGATTTACACCTAAACTATTATTCGAGGCTTTATTTCTGCAAAATACCTTCTCGGCCTTCTGCTCTCCTGATACAAAGTACGAATTTCGCAGATTTACACCTAAACTATTATTCGAGACAGTATTTCTGCAAAATACCTTCTCGGCCTTCTGCTCTCCTGATACAAAGTACGAATTTCGCAGATTTACACCTAAACTATTATTCGAGGTTTTATTTCTGCAAAATACCTTCTCGACCTTCTGCTCTCCTGATACAAAGTACGAATTTCGCAGATTTACACCTAAACTATTATTCGAGGCTTTATTTCTGCAAACTACCTTCTCGGCCTTCTGCTCTCCTGATACAAAGTACGAATTTCGCAGATTTACACCTAAACTATTATTCGAGGCAGTATTTCTGCAAAATACCTTCTCGGCCTTCTGCTCTCCTGATACAAAGTACGAATTTCGCAGATTTACACCTAAACTATTATTCGAGGCTTTATTTCTGCAAAATACCTTCTCGGCCTTCTGCTCTCCTGATACAAAGTATGAATTTCGCAGACTTACACCTAAACTATTATTCTAGGCAGTATTTCTGCAAAATACCTTCTCGGCCTTCTGCTCTCCTGATACAAAGTACGAATTTCGCAGATTTACACCTAAACTATTATTCGAGGCTTTATTTCTGCAAAATACCTTCTCGGCCTTCTGCTCTCCTGATACAAAGTACAAATTTTGCAGATTTACACCTAAACTATTATTCGAGGCTTTATTTCTGCAAAATACCTTCTCGACCTTCTGCTCTCCTGATACAAAGTACGAATTTCGCAGATTTACACCTAAACTATTATTCGAGGCTTTATTTCTGCAAAATACCTTCTCGGCCTTCTGCTCTCCTGATACAAAGTATGAATTTCGCAGATTTACACCTAAACTATTATTCGAGACAGTATTTCTGCAAAATACCTTCTCGGCCTTCTGCTCTCCTGATACAAAGTACGAATTTCGCAGATTTACACCTAAACTATTATTCGAGACAGTATTTCTGCAAAATACCTTCTCGACCTTCTGCTCTCCTGATACAAAGTACGAATTTCGCAGATTTACACCTAAACTATTATTCGAGGCTTTATTTCTGCAAAATACCTTCTCGGCCTTCTGCTCTCCTGATACAAAGTATGAATTTCGCAGACTTACACCTAAACTATTATTCTAGGCAGTATTTCTGCAAAATACCTTCTCGGCCTTCTGCTCTCCTGATACAAAGTACGAATTTCGCAGATTTACACCTAAACTATTATTCGAGGCTTTATTTCTGCAAAATACCTTCTCGGCCTTCTGCTCTCCTGATACAAAGTACGAATTTCGCAGATTTACACCTAAACTATTATTCGAGGCTTTATTTCTGCAAAATACCTTCTCGGCCTTCTGCTCTCCTGATACAAAGTACGAATTTCGCAGATTTACACCTAAACTATTATTCGAGACAGTATTTCTGCAAAATACCTTCTCGGCCTTCTGCTCTCCTGATACAAAGTACGAATTTCGCAGATTTACACCTAAACTATTATTCGAGGCTTTATTTCTGCAAAATACCTTCTCGGCCTTCTGCTCTCCGGATACAAAGTACGAATTTCGCAGATTTACACCTAAACTATTATTCGAGACAGTATTTCTGCAAAATACCTTCTCGGCCTTCTGCTCTCCTGATACAAAGTACGAATTACGCAGATTTACACCTAAACTATTATTCGAGGCTTTATTTCTGCAAAATACCTTCTCGGCCTTCTGCTCTCCTGATACAAAGTACAAATTTTGCAGATTTACACTTAAACTATTATTCGAGGCTTTATTTCTGCAAAATACCTTCTCGACCTTCTGCTCTCCTGATACAAAGTACGAATTTCGCAGATTTACACCTAAACTATTATTCGAGGCTTTATTTCTGCAAAATACCTTCTCGGCCTTCTGCTCTCCTGATACAAAGTACAAATTTTGCAGATTTACACTTAAACTATTATTCGAGGCTTTATTTCTGCAAAATACCTTCTCGGCCTTCTGCTCTCCTGATACAAAGTACGAATTTCGCAGATTTACACCTAAACTATTATTCGAGACAGTATTTCTGCAAAATACCTTCTCGGCCTTCTGCTCTCCTGATACAAAGTACGAATTTCGCAGATTTACACCTAAACTATTATTCGAGACAGTATTTCTGCAAAATACCTTCTCGGCCTTCTGCTCTCCTGATACAAAGTACGAATTTCGCAGATTTACACCTAAACTATTATTCGAGGCTTTATTTCTGCAAAATACCTTCTCGGCCTTCTGCTCTCCGGATACAAAGTACGAATTTCGCAGATTTACACCTAAACTATTATTCGAGACAGTATTTCTGCAAAATACCTTCTCGGCCTTCTGCTCTCCTGATACAAAGTACGAATTTCGCAGATTTACACCTAAACTATTATTCGAGGCTTTATTTCTGCAAAATACCTTCTCGGCCTTCTGCTCTCCTGATACAAAGTACAAATTTTGCAGATTTACACCTAAACTATTATTCGAGACAGTATTTCTGCAAAATACCTTCTCGGCCTTCTGCTCTCCTGATACAAAGTACGAATTTCGCAGATTTACACCTAAACTATTATTCGAGGCTTTATTTCTGCAAAATACCTTCTCGGCCTTCTGCTCTCCTGATACAAAGTACGAATTTCGCAGATTTACACCTAAACTATTATTCGAGGCTTTATTTCTGCAAAATACCTTCTCGGCCTTCTGCTCTCCTGATACAAAGTACGAATTTCGCAGATTTACACCTAAACTATTATTCGAGGCTTTATTTCTGCAAAATACCTTCTCGGCCTTCTGCTCTCCTGATACAAAGTACGAATTTCGCAGATTTACACCTAAACTATTATTCGAGGCTTTATTTCTGCAAAATACCTTCTCGGCCTTCTGCTCTCCTGATACAAAGTACGAATTTCGCAGATTTACACCTAAACTATTATTCGAGGCTTTATTTCTGAAAAATACCTTCTCGACCCTCTGGTCTGCTGATACAAAGTACGAATTAAGACTTTCGCTGAATTTATAAATGAAAATAGCCTAATCTATTGAGTTATATTTCAGATTTCGTTTACTTGCTTACGGCGTGTCGTAGGTATAAAAGAAACACCAGTTTTTGTTTTTAAACGTTTATTGCATTGTTAAATAGTCCTAATTATTTATAGAAACATAATTAATCTTAGATAATTATTTGGTTGTTGTAGGATTAAACGACGATGTTTCTGGTATCGTTGACTAGAGAAATAAGAGAAATACTTTCTTAACAACAGGCATTTCATAATTACACCTAGCTGTTCAAGATTGTATCTGCCAAATTCCTCCTTTGGATGAGAGCTACGGTGTTACAATATCTGTCTTGAAATGTCGTCTCGGGAGTAGTCGACCATTATTATCTGAGAAATAGTAAAGGCAAATAGAACTAAATGGGTTTTTCATCTTTCTTGAACATCTTTGTGGAGGGATAGAGATTAGTTACGAAGGCGGGGACATATATAATATGTTATCAGAGTAACCGGTAGCGCAATTAAGAACAGGTTTTAGTAAACAAAATCCTTTTTACTAATACGAGACTTAACTCGGAAAACAAAAGCCCCTGAAATATTTCGCTTACGCCCCTGCTCTACTCGGTTTCTATAACAACATATAAAGATATACACTTATAATAACACAATTTAAAGTTGGTAAATCCTTTTCTTTTGAGGGTCTTAAAGACGAATTTAAATTACCTATCCTAATACCCTACTCTTTTCTTTAACAAAGGCGAAAAGAGAAGAAATTAATCTGGTTGGCAACAATTACAAAAATTCATTTATGAGCGCCATCTATTGTGTAAATGTAGTTCTATCAAATATTAATATTCAAATTTACTAATAGATGGCGCTTGTAAAGGTCTATTTTTATGCAACCAGTTTAACACATGCCAACTATAATATTCATCGAACGGATTTTAACCAATCATAATTTTTTCAAAACTGCAAAAACCAACTTGATGCTTTCCAGAATACCTTCTATTAATTCAAATGTTAACTGATATTTACTTAACATTTGAGTAATTAGTGAATTTGACATTAATAGCAGCATAAAGTAATCAAATTTAGTTTATGGTAGCAGGTCCTTTGGTAGTTTATATGAATACAAATCATCTATCATTTTCTCATTCTCACAATTACATTATTTCAAAAAATGAAAATTTTAACAATTGTTGGATGTAAAACTAATACCAAGTAAAATATGTCTATTGAAAGTGAAAAGTTATTATTTCTATGCGAGATGTGTCTGAATATATAAATGTATTTTTAAAGGTTCAAATGCAAACTAATTTTAAAAATAAGGAAATACTTAGTACTTTTGAAATAACCAAGTTTTTGTAGAGAAAAACAACACATAAATTAAATTTTATTAATAAAATTATTACTGATTGTAAAAATATGTTCGTTTTAATTTACATAATTTTTTAATTGTTATGGCCAACCTATCATTATAATATTACAAGTCTTACTTTATACTTTAAGATTACAGAATTAGCATTTATAAATTACCATTACCTGTCAAGCAGTGTGACAAAATTTGTAAGTATATTTTAAATGACACAGTGAGCAATGCTATAGGTAGATAGATAAAAAAATCAATATTTTCTAACTCATATTCCTGACATGTACGGTACATAAATTATGTAGACTCCTAGAATGGATTCCGAGAGTTGTATATTCACTGAAATGACACTAATATCCATAGATTTGGATATAATGTACCCACATAAGAATACAATGATATCTCGAAAACTAATTAATAGTAAGAGAGAAATTCGATGAATCCTTTCCACACTGTTTATTTTGACCAATTAAAGAAGATAAAGACAAACATTTAAAAGACATAATAAGAATTGGTGGTGGTTGTTTATATAAGACAGTGAACCCTTATGTATAGGAACAGAAGGCCATATTTTCAGGAACACAAATATGAAATAGAATTTTAGTTTATTCGTTCCTTGAAATAAATATTTAACATTTTGTTTGGTACCATTTACAATACAGAATATATACAAGTATATCACCTTACACAAACTTTCTTTAAAAAAATGCTATACTTGCACATATATTATGCCCGTGAATGTAGCTGAAACCATGGTTTATGCTGAAACTACTGAAAATTCAAAAGAAATTGACATACAAAACGATCACACACCAGCATGAATTGTAGGCAACCAGTATGACAGATATACAGCTCAGCGGGTTGCATAACGTATTAAATTCTTTTTTTAATTATAGCACTTAAAAATGGGTCACTTGTCCACCACGCCCTATACATGTTAGTTTAAAATGCCTGCCAAAATAGTAAATATATTTTATTAACAAAATATTCCACGATAAGAAAATATGTTAGGCAAAGTTTTTCTCACTATCTTTGCAGTTCAATATTTTTCTCCTATTCTACTAGAATAAATTATCCAAATAATGGGTTTTATATATCTACTTGTTTCTTGAACTTCATTGAGCTACATTTATTATTTTATAGTTTAAGGCACATTAGAAAAATAAGACATTAAATATAGTTAAATTAAATGAACTGCAAGAATTTAGTTATTATTTAGTAATATTGTTTTGTTTGTACACCATTTTAAAACCACATATGTCAGATGTAGTACAAAACTTGAAAAAGGATATAAATCTTATTTTCCTTTATCTTTAGATCATCTACATTTTAGAGCAATAAGCACAACGCCATTAATAGTAAAACTTAAAAACTTAACAAAATAAATAGCGGTTTTTCTTTGTAAGACTCGTAATATTTCAGCAGTCAACACAAACTTCTGCGTTAATTTTAATCATCAATGCTGACCGTATGGCCTTGAACTGCAGCAGACTGATGATACCGCCTTCGACTTGAAAAGTCTTCGTTGTCTTCGTTTAACTGAGATGACATTAAATCAACTCCTGGATATGCTGGCGTAACCACAATTTGTTCGTAGTCGGTTACTCGCTTCCTAAAAAAGAAACAAACAAAAGAGGTAGTTTTTATTTCAAATTATTCGAAGTTGGAAACACTAACTAACTTAAGTAAAGTTATAAAGTCCATTAACTCAAGCAAACAACTCGAGCACATACACGACACTAAACATGAAAATGCAGTGATATCCGAAACAGAACGTGGCAATTTTAAAGTTTTTTATAGACTGAAGGACTGAAAATATATTTGCACCCCTTTGTTATACATAAAACAACTGCATCCGCTGCAGTGTGCTTTTCTGTTTTGATGGATGGTTTATTGCTAGGTCACAAGGATTGGTACATTGAGTATGTAATTTTCATATGAAAAAATTGAACTGTGACCGATAAGTTTGAATTAATTCACTCCGAATCATGTTTGGACTATATATTTTTATTTCTTATAAATCACATTAAGATGATTATTTGTTTATTTTAGATGTTTTTTTTATTTGTTCCTATTTGTCGATATATAATAATCATATAAACAGAATTTGAGGTTACTTATAACCTCAAAAATATGTAATAACAAATAGGAACACAGGGAAATATGGTTAATATTTCCTATATAAACTGACTACTAATTTTTTATGAACTTATTTTTTTGCTACAATTTTGTCATGACCATATTTGTATGACAATGACTTACCCCATGCATCTCAAAAAAACAGCTTTTAGCCATTTAAAGAATCGAAATTCTGATGCCAGACCAGGTTTAACTGCCGGGTTGGCCGTTCCAATGTACAACCAAACTAGGAATACCACGGTAATACAGGCGATGGCATATACCCAATTTACTAAAAACATTATCAGTAGTTTCAAAGCTGCCTGCAAAAAAGGTTAGAAATATAAAAAGTGAATCAATTTATTAAAGTTTAAGGAGATAGTAAATAAAAAAGGACATCTATGTACATACAGGCTGCGTTAAGTGGACGGTCTGCCTGATTAAAATCGTTCAGCGGCTGGTCCGACTGTACCACGTGATCGATCAGCTGTTTGGCCAAATTGGTCATGTTTTGAAACGCAACTTTGGTGGTCGAATTCGTTAAGTACACGGTCAAACTAAGGTATATGGAAATTGAAAATTTTAAAGAGTTCTCCATTGACCTATAGATAAGGGATATATTAGGTTGGTTAGAGGTATCTCCGTTGACCGTTGATTAATAATCACGTGGATACGTGGACAAGGACCAAATTTAAAATTGTCTATGCATGCATGCGCGGAACAATACGGTAAAAGGCAACTGTTGGAACTTGTATTTAACTCGGGGTTAAGTGGTACGTTTACCCAACGTGGTCGGGTAGATTGTGGACTTAATGCCCAGGCATAGAATTACTGATAACCAATATATTTCAATATATTTCCCCTAACTAATGAGGTTTTCCAGGTTTCCCTCATTCCAGCACTGAATGGTGGTTAGGGTCTACCAACGTAAGTCGTTCCTGAGGCGCAAATGCGGCCCGTGAAATAATAATATGCCACCCCCTCTCCCACATAAGTCTTAGACTTTCGGGCTAATCCTTGTGATTAGAATGAGGGGTAGAGATATTATTATTATTATTATTTCAGAATTGGGAAATACCCAATAAAAACAAAAATATAACTTTTAAAAACGAGCCATTACTAATTCTAGGAAAGACGGTCTTTCTACTAAACAATGAATGTAAAATAATACTTGGTAGAAACATTTAAACAAATTGAATTATTAAATAAATGGG
Organism: Pogonocherus hispidulus; assembly: GCA_963924545.1. Classification (NCBI taxonomy): domain Eukaryota; kingdom Metazoa; phylum Arthropoda; class Insecta; order Coleoptera; family Cerambycidae; genus Pogonocherus; species Pogonocherus hispidulus. The sequence continues at coordinate 7,389,023 of OZ004701.1, forward strand.
ATGCACTATTGATATTCAATAATTACACCATATTATAAAAAGAATAACTAGAATTGACTAACTACAGCTCCGTTGATGGGGATGGATCATCGTCTGGTTTATGCCTAGTCTTAAACGATTGTGCATAGACTACTGCATTTGATGGAGTAGTGAGGAAAGCGGAAGGTCATTTGATAAAATTGAGGGGCATTAACTTCACTGCTTACTTTTATACCCTGACATTACTTTTAATATACTATATTTTTGTTTTTTCCCCTGTAATAATGAGTATAATCAATCACTTTGTGTTATTTTCTCTAAACAACTCATTCTATCTATATTAAATTCCGCGGGATAGTAAAGAAAAGGAGTCAAAGTAGAATGTCACATGCAAAATTGTGGTGGGAAACTTGAATATTGGCTACAAATAAATAAATCACATAGCTGAAATTTATATAAAAAATAACATAAACATCTACAGAATGAAATAGGGTGTTTTCCATATGTGACGAATCAAGTTATAAACCTATACATACTAAGTAATACATCCACAAAGAAGTTGTAATGCGTTAAAAATGCAAATTTTGCATTTTTCAGAATAAAATCGAAGTTAGAAAATTTTAAAAAATGATCTATTTTAAACGGGAACCAAAACACAAGTGATGTCATTAAGCATATAAATGGCCGCCGTTTAGTGTTTGTTTATTACATATTTTGAACAGGAGCTTTTTATATATATTTATACCAGTCGGCTAAAATAATAGGCAGTGACTCATGATCTAATTCGATACAGAATAGGGACGAAGTGTAAATACTTAATACATAGCGGCACAAACGTTTGCACATAGAAAAGTGATGCCGCTTACGCATTACTATTGAACAGAACTATAAATTGTCTGTTCCATGGTGGTTCCATGCTTCTCTATTCGATGCCACCACAATTCTTTACGTCGGATATAGTTCCGTCTTTGTTTAACGGGTTAAAAAACGAAGAGCGAGATATGCAACCTATGCAATAAAAGTCAAGAGTGTCTAGAAGATCGGGCATGCGCATTTCACACACATCCAAGTAGTTCTTCGCAGCCTGACATTAGCGTAGTACGCGGGAAATGCTGTAATTTATGTCTGGACTGCATATATTAATTGGTGAATTTGGTAATGTGTTATTTAGTTTATCTAGTGTTCGAAGAAAAGGATTTTATTATGGAAGCGATCGCGGGGAGCAGTGGATTAGAAACGCGTAAACGATCTCATCTGACAAGCGAGGAAATTCGTATGATAAAAAATTTCTATGAGCGATTAAAAGCGCGTGATAAAAATTTAAGTGTAGTGGATGCGGCGGAACTGTGTAGTGAATTAACAAAAGTCTCCGTTCCTAGTGTATTTCGTGCAATAAAATATGGAGACACAGACTCCATTGCTCTGGCAGAAGACAGCGATTTGCCCAAACTCTCGTATAAATTGCTTACAAGGACAATGCATGAAATGAATTTCAAATATTGCAAACGGAATCGGAAGAGTATGTATGCTTATAGAGAAAAATGAGATTGTGACATGGAGACAAGAATATTTGGAGAAAATAAGAGAATTTCGCGCTTTAAATAGAAAAATATATTATATGGATGAGACATGGTTAAATGAAGGATGGGTAGACATGTGTTGTGTTGTGTAGTGTAGTGAAATGAAGTGAAGTGAAGTGAAGTGAAGTGAAGTGAAGTGTTAAATAGTAAACTTGCTCCGGAATGTGATTAATCGCGTTTTCGGTGGCGGCTGTGGGTTGGTGGTGGGCCATCAACACTTAAAAGCGTTCTTTTAATATCTGTGGCAATATTCATCAATTTCGTTCGATGTACAACTAATCTGTAAGGTGAGTTTGAAAAACAATTCACAATTTCTATAACACCGTTCATGTTCTGATATTTTTTATATTTATTTGACATTATTAGCACCTTTCCAATGATTTTTGCGTACGCCTATGGAATTACAGTCCCGACCACAATTTATTACGTCAAGCGGTAATACGTCACTGCCTATTATTTTGACCCACGGGTGTAGATTAAAAAATAGTCATACTTACTCCGAAAAATGACAACCATCTGTTACATAAATTAGAATACCAATTTTTCTGTTTTGAATGTATATGATTCTTTGGTCTTATAGGAGTCGTTTCACTATTATCATCGGGACTACTAATGGAGTTTGAACTAGATTCTCCCTAGAATTATAATACATGTTAATTTCCAGATAATAAACTGCACACTACTATTGACTGAACTGAAGTAAAGATACTGTTAATTTAAATATAAGCAAATTTATATTTTCCTGAATTTAAAGTATAGTTAAATAAATAGTTTTCTTAAACATACTTTTATGCGTCCAAACCATTTTGAATATAAAATATACAGGGTGTTAGTTAAACTTGCGGCAAAAATTCAAGAGGTTATTCCTTAGATTATTCTACGGATATTTTATCCTTTGATGATCTTTGAAAAAGCGTTTTGTTGCGAAGATATAGGGCGAAAAAATTTTCAACAAATCCAATTTTGGTATTTTTCACATTATTATAGTAGGTGAAATAAAAGTATGGCGTACTACACTGGATGTATCAAGTAAAAGACATGTAAGAAAAAGGAGTTGTTTTTTCTTACCAACATCTCGTGAAACTTCGGAGTGATTATTTTGTATGTTCTTGTATGTTGTGTTTTGTAGTTTGTATGTGTCGCATTTGTTAAGAAGATTGATTGACGTGTAAACGGTTGTTAGTGAAGGCCTCTATCATGGCTCGCTATGCGAATGCCGAGATGGCTGACATGCATTTTATTTATGGACTTGCTGATAGCAATGTATTAGAAGCTAGGCGACTGTACATTGAACGATTTCCTAACCACATTGCTCCCGATAGAAAAATCTTTCTAAGTATTCATCAACGTCTTCAAGAAACGGGAACATTGAAGCGAAGTGGAGGACCAGGAAGGCCAAAGACTGTAAGAACGGACGATTTGTGGACAATTTAAAGGATCGGATAATTACTGGGTGTAACTCAATAAGAAACGACCCTGGTGTTTTTGAAAGAGTTCGGGAGTCTATGAAGATATTGGATGGTTGCATCCGAGCTGGAGGTATTTTGAACAATTCTTGTAGGTTCAGAAATGTTACATGTAATTTTTAGTAATAAATTGTTATTTGTTGAAAATTTTTTTCGCCCTATATCTTTGCAACAAAGCGCTTTTTTTTAAAATCATCAAAGGATAAAATATCCTTAGAATAGTCTAAGGAATAACCTCTTGAATTTTTGCCGCATGTTTAACGAACACCCTGTATACAGCAAATTGAATTCTTTAATTGATTGAACCTAAATACTCCTGTAAATAGATTGACGTACCAGTTGCCTATATTATAACATTTCCTTATGCATATTTACATAAACATTACTTACATTTAAAATTTTGTGCCTTGTGCGTTCCGGAAACAGTCTATCTAAATCATTATCAGTACTAATAGATGTCTGTTGGACCCTAGGCCTGTGAAATCTTTGCTCTCTATGATGTTGTATATCAAAAGTTTGTGCGAGTGCAAAGTACGAGTAGTCAATGCAAGCGTACGTTAGTAAATAAGGCATCGTTACAATTGGTGCTAATGTATTGATCTCACCAATAAATATGAATGTAAATGTTACAAAAGCTACTACAGCCATTGAATATAGTGGAACTTTATTTGGTCCTCTCTGAAAAACAAAAAAATGTATTTATTATTAATACACATTAAAGCGGCCTACCGCATAAGAATATGTCACCCTACACACAACTTTCTCAGTTTTAGGTTAATCCTTATAGTTGCCTAAATAGCTGCCACTATGTATGAAGTAAAATAAATAGAACTTATATAGACACTTACCCCCATACCCAGTATGCCAATTCCTGGGATTACATTCTCTAAAGCTATCGATTGTAATACTCTCGGTGTCCCATACATGGCACCAAGACAGCTGGACATGGAGGAAACGTACAGTCCCCCAAGGAATAGCACTCCTATAACTGATACTTTCGCAGCTATCATAAAATCATTCAGTAGTGCGTCTCTGGTACACGTGGCTCCCAGAAAAATAATAAATACTAGATATAAAAAGGTACCAGTGCTTATTGCAGCAAGTGTCCCGTTTGGGATGTTGGTAGATGGGGCTTTAAGATCACCACTCATATTGATCCCTGAGAGAATTCCCGTTATTGTTGGGAAGAATACACCGAAAACTGCGAACCAGCTGTAACCTTCGTGGTAATCAGACCATAAATTCTTGTGTACATTCCCTGTCAGCCAGCCTTCAAAACCATTGGCTGAAAATAAATGTGCGGTTATAAATATAAGGTATCTCTAAAATAAATAATAAATATTGTTTATAATAAACATTGGTAAAAAAACCCTTCTCATGGAGCATCAAGTTTTTAGGATTGAAACTTCTCTTCACACAGACTATACTTACCCATAAGTCCAAATGTAAGTGTTATAATTTAAAAAAGAAAGTAATTAAGTTAAACATACCTTCATCTGTATGAACGAAGCTGCCCACCATGAAATCAAGACCGGCCAGAAGCAAAATAAGTAGCAAAATAAACTGCAGCTTTATAACCCATTTCACACCTGCTACGTTTATAATACTCAGTAATAAAACAGCTGCCATTGCTATCAATCGGACTGCCCATGTAGAATCTCCAAATCCAATGAGTTCAGCCATGGATTCACCAAAACCCAAAACGTTTAAAGCACAACCTACCGCCTAAAAAATATTAAAAATAATCAAATAAATAGATAAATCAAAGTGTTCGTTCCTATGCAATGTTTGATGTTTAAGGTTCTGTTTAGGTTTATGGAAAACAATTTAAATGTATTACGAACAGGTGATGGGACTTACCTGTCCAAAGCAGTATAGTAAACCAAGCGATCCACCAAATCTAGATCCTAATGTATGTGCAATAACAAAATACACTCCACCACTTTCTATCCTACATCTGTCACAAATGCCCACTGCTGACAGCACTGATATTAAGGCTGTGAATACTAAAAAGTTCAAGTTCATTAGAATATAGTGAATTTAATTAGACCACTACACATAATTGGCAATTCAATAGTATAATGTCTCTACTTCTTATTAGCCCAGACTATTATAAGGCCGCATTAGCCATTGAAGGAAGGGTTTAGAAAAATAAACCAAACCAACACAGAAACGTTTTCATCAATATCATTATGCGTGAAGTTGATTAACACAGTAGATCTATAAGACCGTAAGCATTTAGAAGACCACAACAAGATTTTTTAGTTAATTTTGGATAATCGTTTAAATAGGATAAATTCCTTTATGCTTTGCAGTCATATTAATTTATCTTAATTATTTTCCCTTTTAATATAATATACCTAACTGGTAATACATTTATTTAGTACATAACCTAGGAAAATGAGTTGCAACCTTAGCAAGCCAAATTTTAATAACTTTAACTTAATCGATCCTCACTTTTGAAAGTAGGATAAAATATAAATTAACGACTCTTAGAAAATATGTGTCTTAATCATTTATTGCTCTAGCCCACATCTAGAATTATTAGTTTCAAAGAATAATCCTATATTCCACCTCGACTCCACCACTGTGAATTTACACTTACAGATAGTTCTACAACTGCTTAATATATTAATAAGTTTAGGAAAGAGACAACCTAAATGTTGTATACAAATTTATAAGTAATTTTCAGATACTTTAATATTCAAGGTATACTTATGTAGGTACTTGATTCTTAAAATTAGTAGGTAGGTACCTATATATTACAATGACAACAATTAATATAGATTAGTTATCAAGTAATAAAAATTGGCCTACTATTAAAAGCGTGAAACGTGGTAAAAGAATAAATTGCAATGTGTATCTACCTGTACATAGAACTATTAGAACAGCACTAATAATTCCAGCTTGACTAACTATCCATCCTGATCGTAAAAATACTATAACACCAAAAATATTAATTAAGCAAGATGTAAATACACCATCCCAAGTCCCAAACAAGACTGGTTGGGATATAAAAAAATTTGATTTCCACCAAGGTGCATCTCCCTAAAGCAAAAATTATTATATATTATGTTTTGTTTGTTATTGAACACATGAAACCTCTTATCAATATGTTAGTTACAGAAACAGATGTCATTTTTATATGGAATTAGCTACCTGTTCTTCTGCGAATAATTCATTGGCCCCTGACGCTTGATGCCCACCTGCACCATAGTCATTTGATAAGTCTACAAATCCACTAGTATTTGCTCTAACTCCTTGTGCTGTTTCCGTCCCTAACCCATATCTTGACCAGTTGATGTCTTTATTTCTATTTTGATCTCTATTACTGCTACCGTTTTCTTCCATTGTTTAACCAGGATACTTCACAACCAATTAAAATTCTAAACAAACATACCCTTTTTCTTGTTTTTTGCATGTATCACAATATATACTTAATCTTATTGTAGGAATGCAAATTTTTGTTGATTAAAGTTTGAACTAAGGTTTAATTTTATCTATTCTAAATTCAAGTTTTATCTTTTTATCTAATATTATTGTAAAATCCATGTATTACATACGTCACGTAGAAACCATTTTTCTTGAAATTATAATTTTTAATAGTAAACAAATCTCATATTGACAAGATAGGTAGACAACCAGTAACAATACAGTTTAAAAAAAATGTCAACACATCATCAGTCATCTTCCACACGTCACCGTCACAGCTGAAATTAGCCTAACTTGAAAAACATCTTTTATGAAATATTGCCAACTTTGAAACAGTGATCATTGATGAAGTATCTTTATAAAATAAATAATTTCAAATTTTTGTTGTAATTATTTTATTTAAATTACTTGTATTTATTCTGTTTTGACTATGACTATAATGCAGAACATTGAATAAATATTCATATTTATAGACATAACAATGATGAAGAAGAGGAAGAACAAAAAAAGAACAGTTGGCAATAGTGGTGAAAATCTATTTTCATTTTTAATTATGTTTATCTTTAAATAAAAATAATGATTATTATTATCGTTTTATCATTATCAAATTAAAAATATCTCTCATTCCTGATTGGTAATATAAAGGTAATAAATGCATTACTTTTAGCGCCCTGAAGTAGGTATATTATTACTTTAGTGTAAGGTGTGTTGCATATGATTCAGAACTTAGTAGATTTATTACCACTCAATGCTACCGTATTATCCAAGATTAAGTATAATAGAAATGAAAATTATTACAATAGTTCAATAGTTGTAGTACTTTTAATCGATTTTTTTATTCACAGATTTTGACTGAATAAGGTATTACTACTAACTGTATATTGCCTAAAATTTATGTTTATTTCTCTGCTTATTTCCGTAGCTGCCATATTTTCTTTTTTAGTTTGCAATTTCGTTACTTATGTAGGTACCTACCTACTTAAATATTGCTTTTGAATAAACCACATTATTTTAAATATAAATACAAAATAAAAACACTTGATTTTCGTGATATATCAGGGACTATTAGAGATATTTCAGATCTGCCTTTATTATTAAAAGATTCAGCAGGTTACCAGGTACATTTCAATACTTAGTTCATATTGTACTATAATAGGTAAGGTACCTCGTATGCTTAATAGATTTTTTAGAGATTTTGTTTACCTACCCATTTTCTTTATTTTTCCATTTATTATCATTTATTACTCTATATTTATATTTTATAAATGGAAAGTTAGGATAAGAATCAATCTCTTCTATAATTCGGCAGTCAGTAATGGTTTCATATTTTGAATTATTTATGTATTCAACTATTAAATGGAAAACAGATCTAAAAGCAGCTTAAAGTATTCTATTCTAATTCACATTTGGTGTCCGGAGAATATAACAGTGTCATTTATAAACTTCCAAATAGCTCTAATGTACAGTTCGGCATTCACATGTCAAAATCGTTTGATATATGGGAATTGCATATCGCAGTAGCGAGGAATCATTTAATGGTAGATTTTTATGTCGTCGGTCTCTATGAAAACGTAGTTTTGATCCTAGGAAATTAATCACTTGCGAAGATACAAAGGGACATCAGCACCAACTTCCCGTTTTATTAAACTTAGATGTACCTCACACATAACTACCTACGTGGAACGCGTAAGGTAGAACCTCGTGTTTCTAAGAGAAACTATTAAGTAAATAAATCTTGAAAGGATAAACGTCGGTTATACAAAAATAAAGTAATTTTTTCCCAGTTAAACAGCACAAAAAGTTCTATGAGTTCTAAATTTCTTTCTGCCCTTTCTTTAAAATGAAAAGTTTAGACTAGGTACTATAATGCCACACACCAGTGGCGGCTCGTGAATTTTTCTTTAGGGGAGGCATAGATAAATCAGTGGTGGCTGGTGAGATTCTGGTGGGTACGAGGGGCGCACGAAAAAAAAAAAAAGAAGATATTTCATTTTTCAAGGTCAAACGCCCTAAAATTAGAAATTAGAAATTCCCAGAGGAAAAATATTTGCTTAAAGAAATAGGTTTCGTTAGACAAATATCCCTTTTTTTATGCGATTGCCAGAAATTTCAACAAAAATTATTTAAATAATATTAAAATAGGTAATAGTAAATAATAAGTAATATTTAATACCGATTTGATTATCAAAAAATTATACATAGTATGCAAACGTCTTCAATCTTCATCCGTACATGCTTATTTTCCCGAAAATTTCTAAGAGGGAAAGGATGGGAGTAGTGGGCGGTCTTGCCTCCACTTGCCTCTAGCTTTATTAAAAAAGCACGAGTTCAGATCTCACACGCATGCGCTAATAATTCATTTATCCGAAAACATCTGTTCAAAGGAGGCATCTCATACTTATGCCTCAGGTCGGCCACACTCGGCCGCAGCCGTCTTAAAGATGAAAGACGGCTGTTGTGACTCGTCGGCTTACCAGCGCTACCCGCGCTACAAACCAAATAGTTAGCAGACAGTGGTAATTTTTACTGAGGCGCCCAAGAATGACCATAGATGGCGTTGGGTCGTTTGTGATTGGAAATAATTTCAAATAATAGTACGGGAACACAAGCATTTACATTTTACATTATTATTTATTATATTAGTGGGTAGTATTAATCTATTTATTAGTTGTTAGTAAATATTATGTATTTAAAAATTGGAATTCTTTATAATTTTTACATGGGAGGCACTGCCTCCCCTGACGAGCCGCCACTGCCACACACATATAACTTTCTTTTAATAACTGAACTCCCATGTCTTGGTTGAATAGAAAACGACCTTATCATCGGCAAAGACTTCATTATTTCTTCAAGATTGTTAAAGGTAATAAGGTTATTGAAATATGAAATAAGAAGCTCCGGTTTTAAAAAGCTCCTTGTGGAAAACCATAGTAAAATTGTTTTTCTTATTTATTTTCTACATATGGCTTTATGTATTAAATTAAACGCCGATTTAATGCTTATTTGGCTTTTTTCTTTACATTACAACATTAAATTATAAATTTAATGATAATTACATTTCATAGGTACAAAGAATTTCGTGGGACAACCTTTTAAAACGTTGACTTGAACTGCACTTGTGGTTTTTGATTGCTTCCAGTTTTCTTGTTTTTGTTTTATAGGCCGAATACTTTTAAAAGAATGATAATAAATAATAAAGCTTGACCACAATTATGTTATAAGTAATATGTTAAATAAAATGCCAATTTTATACGAGTTATTTGTCTTCAACTGTAGTGACGCAAAATTAATATTAAATTTTCGTTATAAAACTATACCTACTAGGTATAAACTGATAAATCAACAATATATCCTTTACGACAAACTAATTAAGTGCGGTAACTTTAGTGATATATCTTGATAGTTTTCGATACGTGGTAGTAAGCCAGTTTAAGAGCAAAGCTCTGGAATTTGATGTCATCAACTAGCATGATATATGGGGCAATATTTTACTCGGAGACATAGGACTTTAGTGAAGATGATATCGTCTAGTTCGCTCGGTCCGAGCTTCTTAACTCGTATTTTGTTATTTACTGAGCGTGCAATCTTATTTATAATTTATATTGATATTATTCTTTGTACTGATATTACTTATCTGCTCCCAAACTTAACACCGCTGTCTGGTGGTCGCTTCAAATTTGTGCACAGTGGCGTACTTGCTGAAAAAAAAAACACAGATTATGTAAACGTTGTCAATTTATCACTGAACATGTTGTGTAAACTGTGAATTATGTAGGTATAGTAGGAGCTGTTTCGTTGTAAGTGAAATAATCATCACCGTGAGGATTTTAAACAATCAGATACTTATTTTCAAAAAAATTATATAAAGGTTTCGTGCGATTTTTACTAAAAATCTCTTTAAATTTCTCGACATAATAACACCAGTAGCATAGGTATGTTATTGTCTATCTCTAATGCCACATTTTTATGCTCAACTACTTCAAAAGATTTCAGTAAACAATTATCTTTTTGAATGCTAAATTGATTGCAATAGTAGGTATGACATCACAGGTTATGCAACCGATAGTATAGGAAGTGCTAAGAAGAAGTACTTTAAAAATTTGTAAAAGTTATATTGCGCGCCATATACAGGGTGTTAGTTAAACATCCGGCAAAAATTCAAGAGGTCATTCTTTGGACTATTCTAAGGATATTTTATCCTGTGATGATTTTTGAAAAAGCGTTTTGTTGCGAAGATATAGGGCGAAAAAAAATTTCAACAAATCCAATTTTGGTATTTTTCACATTATTAATGTAGATGAAATAAAAGTATGGCGTACTACACTGGATGTATCAAGTAAAAGACATGTAAGAAAAAGGAGTTGTTTTTTCTTACCAACATCCCGTGATACTTCGAAGTGATTATTTTGTATGTTTTTGTATGTTGTGTTTTTGTAGTTTGTATGTGTCGTATTTGTTAAGATTGATTGACGTTTGGCTAGTTGACGTGTAAACGGTTGTTAGTGAAGTCCTCTATCATGGCTCGCTATACGAATGCCGAGATAGCTGACATGCATTTTATTTATGGACTTGCTGATGGCAATGCATTAGAAGCTAGGCGACTGTACGTTGAACGATTTCCTAACCACATTGCTCCCGATAGAAAAATTTTTCAAAGTATTCATCAACGTCTTCGAGAAACGGGAACATTGAAGCGAAGTGGAGGACCCAGGAAGGCCAAGGACTGTAAGAACGGTAGACGTAGAAGAGAATGTGCTGGACATGATAAAAGAAGATCCAGATACTTCTACGCGAAGAATTGCAAATACTTTGAATGTAAGTAATTGGACTGTTTGGAAAATTCTGAGAGATAATTTGTTGTACCCATACCACATTCAACGCGTTCAGGCACTTCTTCCTGCGGATTTTGCTCCACGTATTGCATTTTGTCAATGGCTTTTGCACACATTGGTTGAAATTCCTCAACTACTTACGCTGATTCTTTTTACCGATGAAGCCAGTTTCTTGCTAAATGCAATAAGGAATTTCCACAATAACCATGTGTGGGCTGACGAAAATCCACATGAGATTTGTGAAGATTGGTTTCAACATCAGTTCTCGTTGAACGTTTGGGTTGGAATTGTGGGTGACTGGCTAATTGGACTGGTATTTCTACCAGGAAGACTTACCGGCGAAGCAACTTTTTGGAACAAACGCTACCTCGGTTTTTGGAGGATGTACCATTGGCTACAAGACAGGCAATTTGGTTTATGGCATGATATTGCACCACCTTATTTTAGTGTTGTTGCTCGAGAGTTTTTAACAGCAACATACGGAGATTGCTGGATTTGTCGAGGTGGACCTCACGTATGGTCTGCTCGATCTCCAGACTTAAACCCCCTGGATTATTTCCTATGGGGCCATCTAAAGTCATTAGTTTATACTAGGCCAGTGGAAGATGTGGACGATTTAAGAGATCGGACAATTGCTGGGTGTAACTCAATAAGAAACGACCCTGATGTTTTTGAAAGAGTTCGGGAGTCTATGAGGAGAATATTGGATGGTTGCATCCGAGCTGAAGGTAGCCATTTTGAACAATTCTTGTAGGTTCAGAAATGTTACAAGTAATTTTTAGTAATAAATTGTTATTTGTTGAAAATTTTTTCGCCCTATATCTTCGCAACAAAGCGCTTTTCCAAAAATCATCAAAGGATAAAATATTCTTAGAATAGTCCAAGGAATAACTCTTGAATTTTTGCCGCATGTTTAACTAACACCCTGTATATAAAAACTAAACTTTATTGAACCTATGTTTAAGAATCATAAGGATTGGGATTCCAGTTTTTTGTAAACCCTGTATTTTAAAGCCCCACTGTGATGATACCTCTGTTTTTACTTGATATGAACCAGGTTTGACAACTCTATACAAACCTTTCGAGTGAACGTCAAGATATATTTTTAAATGTACATTCTTGCAAATAGTTATTTTTACACACAAAAACTTGAGAGATTAAGGAGGTACAAATAAGGTGCATACACTGCATACACAGTTGGTTAAATTGGGAAAAAGTTGGGCAATTTTATGCCCAAGAGTTACAATTCCAAGAAGTTTTTCCCTTAAGTAGATACAGGGTGAAAATAAAGAAATGGTCATTTGCTGGAAACGTCCACAGTTCCTTTATTGTATAAAAGATACAATAATCAAATTTTCAAGACAGGAATAGTAGTGAGTAAGGACTTCAAAATTTGTATCTAAAAAATTCTAGGTCTGTATTTACTTAAGGGAAGAAATTCGTGGAATTATAACCTTCTTGAGCCTAAAATTGGTCAACCTTTTTCTGATTTAAGGAACTCTGTATCTTTAATGGTTTCCAAGATGTCTATACAGTTCATCTTAAACTGGACACAGTGTAGGTATATAAAACGTTGCATTTATAGGTTTCTCAAACGACTAGGTAATGCATCTTACGGTTCAACAGTGGAGCAAGTAAATTGCTTCACTTGAATTAATAATTAGTTACACATGTTTATAATTAAATACGTACATATTTAACTCTAATTCACATTTATGTTTTGTTCAGAAAGTATCAAAAACTCAAAATAGATGTGGAAATAAGTCGGAGAAATTTGTTTTACATTTTTTAACATTTCTTCGTATAAACGAATGTAATAAGGTGATTCGTCAATTTTATATGCTTTCGTAAGCTTCTATATGGACAACACAGCGGCCGAGTGCAAATCTCCAGGGAATTCCGTGGTATTAGTGACAAAGAAGGGCGAAACAATGCAAAGGAAAGAAAGAAGCTGAAAAAGGCGCGTGATATATATACATTCTCATCAATAACTCACTATCATTCTCCTGAAATATGGAATTGTGGCTACGATGACGTATAGGCATCGCAAGTCCCTGTGGCTTGCGTTTTGCTCTTGTTTGCCGCTAGAGATACTCCGAGTCCCCTGGTCAAGCGTCCTGTTTTCGATTTACTTAGATTTATCTTAATTAGTACAATTTATCCGAAAGGTATCTCAGAAATATAATTATTATCTGATATAATAAATTATTAACTTCGCAATCCTCGTATTTATTTTAAGATGGGAATGATGAAATGACTCTATAGCGGACCTTTGTGTAAATGTCAGTTATTTTCAACTGTAACAAACATACAGAGCTAGAAGTTGAAAGAATGTTATCACTAATACAGGGTGTCCAAAAATTCACGCTCGTGCCTCTAGGCCTTCATACAGGAAGTCAAAATAAATCGAAAATCAAGAGTGGAAAAATTGCCGATTGTCTTTTGCAGGATTGCAGGATTTATCATGGAAAAATGAACTTTCTGTAGCATGTTTTAATCTATGAATATTCCTGAAAAATTAGTCAATTTCTTTTACTGTGTACACCACGTTAGTAACTAAAACAGTACAAATGTCAAGTTTGGCAGGTATGCCATTTTAGAAATTATAAAAAATTTCAGGTTTCATTTATTTATAAATGTACATTTATGAAGTATCTCACTCAACTTACTCTTGGAGAAAGCCCACAAACCCAATCACAAAAAGCATCATATTACATGCAAATCTATACATGCAACACAACAAGATTCATTCTATGTCAAAACAAATTTTATTTTGACTCGATACAAATCCGTGTACCAGAAATATACACCAGGGACGAACTGGTATAATAAATGCAGAAACTCCTCAGTATTTGATTTGAGTTAACCCAGACCACAAATAAGTTAGGTATAGACAATTATATGGAGTTCATTGGATAACAAATATTTTTATTATATTAATTAAGTATTTTAATATTTGTTTTGTGTTATATAATATATAAATAATAATTCTAAGATTACCTGGAACAATTTATTGTCTTTGGACGTCTAGGTATACGTTCTTAATGATATTATAATCCCAGAGAATATAAAATGTAAAATAAAAGAGAAAAGTACAATATCGCTACCGTATAATTTTGCAATTCTATTTAAATGGATTATAGAAACATCTTAGAATTAAGCGTGGAGATATGAAGGGAACGACTGAAATCACGCTTATTCGATATACAAAAATTATGTATCACTGCTAAATAATTGAGGAGGCTTTGGTTTTTTAAATGGTTGTAACTGATGTAATTACAATACGTGTTTTTGCGTAATTCCTAATTGTATGGGAACCTTAAGATGTTGTGTGCGCCAATGGAAGTCGACATAGTTATTTAGAAAATAATAATAGATTATTTACCAACTTTTAAATATAATTAATGCTGCAGAGTGCATGCGTAAAATTTGCAAATTGTTTGCAATTTTACACGACATCATTTGCATTTTGTTGAATGGAAATCTAAAATTTAGTAGTTTTTAACGAAATTGGTAGTTGCTATACCAAATTTGCAAGCGAAATTATGCACAGATCAATTTTAAAAAGCGAATTATAAACCATTTTTTTTCCTTTTGGATAGGGAGGTATAGGTATATGCCCTATTCATACGATTCTATACGAAATTTGCATAAAAGAACCACACGCATCAAATTAGATACTAGCCAAATCTAAGCAAATAAAAAACATCCCCGTCTGCTCAATGTAAGAAAGTAAAAAGACGAAACAAAACTGACTTTCTAGGTCAAAAAACTACCTATGTACTTTGTTTTCTGCCAACAAATCTGTTCATAAATAATAGCACACTTTCTGCCAAAAATATAAATATTTTAAACGTAGGGTAAAGGGAGGAGAGATGGACCACCATTTATAAAAATTAAGATAATTTCTTCATTAATCAAAGTAAAAATCTGTAAATTGGTACATAAAATAACTAAGCTTTGGTACTCTTTTTGGAACACTTAGAAAGAAAGAAATATTTATCATTAAAACTTAAAAATGAATAATTCTCAGACTTGTCAACGGTCCATCTATCCTACCCTATGGAGGTGAGATGGACCATAGTAGGTAGGAGAGATGGACCACGCTACTTTTCCTTTTTTCTAGAAGCTACGTTTCCACACTTCTGGCAAAGGTTACTTGTGCAGCTCTCGTGCAACCAGCGCTTGCACAAAAGGCATTGTGACCAATCGTTTTTCTTTTTCGTTAAACGATAATCTTCACTGCAGCCAACACTCTTATTTTCTAAATCGCTGAAATGTTCATCCGTCCTAGAATAGTCATCTAATGTGACATGGCCAGATGTCTATTTACTGCTTTCACTGCCAAATTGGGGCCAGCTTTTTTCTTGCATTGTGCCTTTTTTTTAATAAATTCCGGTGAGGTAATAACTCCTGATATTTTTTTAATAACTCTTTTTACAGCTATAGATACGACGAGTATGCGGTTCATCCAGAGCTTTTCCAGGAGCTATATCTTCAGTACCTAGCTGTTGATTTCTTAGGAGTGGTTTGTTGGTTTTGTATACCAGAGGGACTTGGTTGGAAAGATTCAGGTCTTGCTTGCACTTAAATGTAGTTTTGGGTATTCCAAATGCTGTAGCGGCTTCATTGCCGCCAATTTCGCCATTTCTGTATTCATTTACGGCATCATTTAACGCTTGAGAGGTTCAATATCCTCGTTCAGGAACATGTCTTTTAAATATTTACTTATTAAGCATTGTACTAAAACAAAAAGTTATTGGTCCGACTCTCCTCCCCCATATTGGTTCATCTATCCTCAAATGGGAGGGTAGACGGACCACTCGGTAACAACTAAACGGTTAAAAAAAAGTTTTAATATTTTAGGTTGTATAAGACATTAATGCATATACTTACAGTTTCATTAACAAAAAAAAAAATATTATACTTACCTAAGTTTGTTAAAAATAGAAATGTATATCTTTAAATACAATTTTCACTAAGGCAAAATCTATTTTTCTTAAAAAACTTCCACATAAATGCTGGAAACCACGTGATAGCGACTGTATCAAGGTGAACTGATCGAAACGCAAAAGATACGCCTGTCAAATGTTGCGGTGGTGCCTTAAATTGCAAAATATTACCGATGGTCCGTCTATCCTCCTGGTCCATCTGACCTCCCTTTACCCTATAACTGAAAATTTTAACACAAAAATAAATTAACAACCAGAAGCACATCTCTTTTGCTAATTTTAGTTACTCAGTTAGTTTGTAGTTAAAACCGAGTTGCAGAAATA
Organism: Pogonocherus hispidulus; assembly: GCA_963924545.1. Classification (NCBI taxonomy): domain Eukaryota; kingdom Metazoa; phylum Arthropoda; class Insecta; order Coleoptera; family Cerambycidae; genus Pogonocherus; species Pogonocherus hispidulus. The sequence goes on from OZ004701.1 coordinate 7,405,588, forward strand.
ACACGTTAGAAATGAATTTTGTAAGGTATTTTGCAGGGTATTTAAAAAAATGTCTCACTAAACATACTTGCAATGTTTGTGAACCATATTTTAGACCCCACCAAGATTTTGATTAATCAGCTTTATTTTGCCATTAATAAAGCTTACGAAAACGCCAATTTGAATATATTTGACAATTTAAATATTCCTCAGAATGATTTTGTAAGCATCATTGCTTGAAGTTTTATTTCAACTAATCTTTGAAAGTATTGTCAAAGGATTGTTTTACAAAACAGGGTTATTACTTACAATTATTGTCAAATTGACAGACAGATAGCGACCTGCCTTTCCGCAGGTGCCATTACAGCAGTGACCTGTATTGTCTTTGAGGAAGATAAGTTTACTTTTTTATTTGAAGGAGACGCTGAAAACAACTACTCCACGAGCAATGTGCCCCGACTGGCGTTGCATTACTCCGGCATCTCCATAGAAGTCGCCATCAAGACCAATCACCAGATACTGACCGGTTTCGCGCTTATTATGTACTCGGAGTAATGCAACGTCAGTCGGGGCACATTGTCCGTGGAGTAGTTGTTTTCGGCATCTCCTTCAAATAAAAAAGTAGGAAGGATTGTCTTCCTCAAAGACAAAAACCTGAGGACAAGTTGTCTCCCTCGATAAAATTTTTCACGTGTTTCGGAATTTTTTAAAGAAATACACAGATATCGAGAAAATGAGAGTGGGAAGTTCTGAAATTAAGACCCTGTATATATTTTATGTGCCCTATTTGTGGCGCAGCGCTTCATTAATTCAGTAACATTATCTTATATTTATAAAATAATAAATGTCATATGTACTTATAAAATAATAGAAACGGGAAACCCTTATGAAATCAGAGTTAAAATATGACAGAATTTAAATTTTCTTCCCATATACGGGCTTTCTCAAATTCGGCTTACGCAGAACAACGCTTTTTGACAAAGGACATAAACACAAGCAAATCCTTGTTTCCAGTGCTGTCAGTTTAGATTTTTCCCGTGTAAGGTCCGCTAGGAGAAGTGGACGTTGTGAATCGGGAAAGCAGCTCCCAAAGGATGAATAAAAATCTAAAAGCATTTCAACGTACGTCTTTGTGTATAAAAGGACAGCGACTGGCCTTTTCTTATATCCATATTATATTTGTAGAGGAATATTAAATTTAAATGTTTCATCAGTTAAAATGGATATAGATTTCCACATAAACTACATTTCCAGCCTAAATAATAAGTGAATCTATTTTTTATTCTAAAATATTTTTAGTGAAACTAGTGATAGTTTCTATCTATTAATGTTGTCTGATAATTAAAAACTGTCATAGATTTTCAATAACTTGGATTATCGATATTCGCGCCCCAGATGATGTTTTTTGAATAATGAAATTTTCAAAATTGTTCATTCATAAAGTCAGCCTGAAAGTATATGCAAAATCGAAATTATTCAATTAGCAAACGTGAATGTTAACTTCTGATTATTTTTATGAAATACATGGCTTTTATAACCCCTATTCCTATATACAAATTCACGGATTAAAATTTGATTCGGAATCCCTTCCCAGAATCGGATAACGGCCCATTTTCGTGACACACTGTACAGTGTTGCAGATAACTGGCTTTTTCAAATTGCTAGTAATTTTTCGGATCATGATTGACTGTATTCTTTTTTGAGGTTGGACCACCTGTAAAATAATAAAAAAATAGGAAACCAGAAGTATTGAAATTAAATATTTAGTGTAGTATCAAGGAAAACTTCTAAAGTTTGCCCCAAAAAGCCACTGTATAATATGCAATAAAATAAATATTTGATAAATCAACTAAATTTCATATAGTTTCATAGTATATAAATTTCAATATTTCATATATCAACTAAATTTCAATTCAACATTCTGTATTATTACAAATCATTTGAATTATGTCTAAATAAAATAATTATTATAATAAAATTTAAAATAAATTAAACATTTAACTAGCTTTTTTCTGAACATTTCAAGTTGATCCTCGACTCGTCGCCTGAAGAAAATTTGTATGATACAAAATTGTCAGATTGATATTATTAATTCAAAATGTCATCAAATGAACTGATCACTAAGTTATTAATTTTCCCTTGATAACATCCCTCTAGAGTAGAGGAAGCCACGTTTGATCCAAGAATATTGTTTCTGACGAGATATACAGTTATCATTATCATTAAGTTTAATATAAAAGCACTTTCATGAATTAAACATATTATGTCATATGATAGAACCACTGATGAATTTTAGTTAATTTTTCAAATATTTATTTTATTGCATGTTATACAATCGTTTTTTGGGGCAAGCTTTAGAAGTTTACCTTGAAACTACATTTTGAATACTTCTGATTTCCTGTTTTTCTATTATTTTACATGTGGTGTAATCTCAAAAAAAACTACAATGAATCATGAAAATGTACCACAAATAAGTTACTGACATTAACACCTAATCATTTGAACCAACATTTCTAAACATATTGTCAATTTTTGCAACGAAAAAAGTATATATGGACCATTTATAAAATTTAACATTATTTTAAAACTTAAGAAGTATATAAAACTCGTTATTATGATTTAAGGTTTTACCAAAAACGTATTGACAGTTGACTTAATCTTGTCAAAATTGTAGATACTGCATTACTTTTCAACACACCCTATATATTAACAACAAAAGGGCAAAACAAAAGAATTTTTGACATAGTCATCCTTACTATATGTGGTCCAGTTGTTCATGAAAGTGCAAAATGCACCTTAATATTCAGTTCTGTTATAATCTGCATGGTTACTGAATTTTGTTTTAAATCTATACAATGCTAGATATTTTCGTTGAGTTTACTACAGAGGAGCAAAATTCCGAAACATAGTTGTCCCTAGCTGCCTCGTTGTTTCCTTTAGCAAACATTCTTTTATTATTTTTATATATTTATTATTTTTTATTTTTCAGTATTATATATTATTTTTTAATATTTTCAAAATCATTTAGAACTAGTGATCAAATGATTTACCATGAAGAATATATTTAGGTGCTACATATACTTTATGAAATCTTGGCAAACTAAAAATCAGTTTTTAAGTTTTTCTTATGATCCATATTCCCATTTAAATTACGTATTTCCATATATTGTAGGTACGTACAGTTACAGTACGTAAGGTTACTTAATTTTGTCTAAAATATACTGTATTGAATTTCTATCCATTTCAAGATCTTCTGTATATCACACTCTGTATTACGATTGAAGATTTCACGTAAAAATGTTTATAAATGTTTCCATGCCATTATCTGCATTCATTTCAGTTCAGGAGAATGTTGTCGTAAACGCAGGTTTGATTGTACGACGAAGATAATACATATTTATTAGAGTAATGGTATTCAAATAATTCATTGTCATGGTTCTCGGTTGACTAACCAAAATGCTGATTCTTATTTGGTCGAACGGTTTAATTGTGCCTGAGGACCTCAAGAGTTAAACTGAAAATGTAAATGAGAGATGGGGGATGAAAGTTACATAGTTAAACTTCCCTTGACCACAAGATAGATTGATTCTGTATTTATATGGTGCTCTTTAGAATAACGTAGCGTCATTGTTACTTTCCAGTATTGAAAACGGTTGATTCGCAAAGTAAGGGTTGCAATTTTCAGCTCTCGTTTCTTTTCCACCGCATTCTATTCCTTTAGCATTGATTTATTTTAGTGGTATCATAAAATTTACATATTTGTTTACTTCCCGATGGGATTCATTTAGGATCAGTCCACCTTGGGGAAAATAAATGAAGAGAGGTTTAATTTTGGCGAAGAGCCTTTGTGTATTATTCAACATTCGCAATCAACTCAATAAACTGAAACATTTACGAAATATGATCCAGTCATATTTTATTTCTTGTATTTCAAATACCTATTATATACCTAATGTTCTCAAAATGTCTGCTACATACGGGAAGAATCTTAATTCAAGTAAAAAAAAATGTATTTTGGCGCGGAAAAAAACAGGGTTTCTGTTTGTTTCTATGTAAAACCATAACCTATAATGATTGTATCTTTGGCATGAAGATAGACATGTTCAAAACGGTATAGGTATGATATAAAAGCAAATTAATACACCTAAAATTTCATATAGGTAATCTAATATTATATTGATCATAAGGATACACAACGAATTAAATAAAATGTGTATAATCAACAAATTTAAGTACTGTTGGCTGATGTACGAATAAAATGAAAACAGCTTACCTTGTGAAAAGATTGATTTGCATATTCCATGCATTTTATATCTTGAACAAATCTATCATGACACATGCAGAAATGCCCAAGAATATGAATTGTCAGATCACATTAGGACTTACTATCGCTGCGGTCAGGCTCTACGAAATCCAAGAAAATATTAAATCTCCTGCCAACGTCGCAAACTTATATTGGTTTTGTCTTGTTCAGTCAAATCGTTTATATATTTTATGCACACAACTTCTGTTGGCTATTCATCCAATCTGTATCATGCCCTGTAAAGATTCATAACCGATCGGAAATTTCCGAATAATAAGTTTGTAATTGGATACAAATTTTTACAGAGTTTTAAAAATAAAAAGAAGATAAGTAACAGGTCTATTAATGTAAAAACACACAATATTGTTGATTTGAATTCGCTTTTCAGTATAGAAAGATATTTTATAGACAGAAAAAAAGAATTGACAAAGTTATAATACATCCAGGATATCACTGATCCCTGAAGGCTCATTTACATTTATCACTTTGGATGTTCATCTTGGAGGAATCATCCAAAGTGATAAGTGTAGATTGCCTTTCATTTGTGTTGCATCCAAAGTGTACATTAAAAATGAACGATGAAACAAATCGACCCTCTACCTATTTTTGATGAAAGAGATGTGCCCTGAACCGATGATTCATCCAAAGTGAAGGCTCAGTGAAAAATGTAAATACGATGAGTTCATTTTCGCCGCTACTTCACTTTTTAGTTTTAGTACAGCCGTCAGTGCGATTGTTTGTTTGTGGGTATTATAAATAAATATTTAAATCAATTATATTATATTATAAACGTGTTATACAACGGCATTCAAGTGGCAAAATTCATTTATCAGTCCACTTGAAATTAAGTCAATGCTATCGCGTATAAGACTTTTATTTTTTCTGGAACGAGACATCCTGCCACCTGGTACCACAAGTTGTTGCACCAAACACGAAATGGCGAAATTATTAGGAACAGTGAATAGTGACAGAGGTGAAACCACAAAACTGGATGAAAATATGTAAACAAGGATGATCACTCCGGATGATTTCACGTTGGATGATTCACTTTGGATGTACAACAAAAGTGATACAGTGTAAATCCCGCTTTAGACTCGTCTCTGGTCCTTTTTAGGCATATGTCTTTGTTTGGATATTTTAAAGTCTCCCTAATCAGTTAATAGCTGTTCGATCTTGCTTGACTTACGGCAATGATGTCGCATGCCAATTTTGACAGACTATTTTGAATCTCAAAATAGATAATAAATAAAAAATTTGTATACGCATATAATCAACTAATTGTTAGTTGATTATAGTTAATTGTTAATTGGAAAAAAGAATTATTTTGGTTAAAGGTCGATTTCGTTGTTAAGAGTATACAACAATTATTCTAAACAGTGTAAGTTTTGTTTCCAGGTTGAACGTATAGCCACACTTAACTTTTTTGTTTAAAGTTAATAGAAAAGACCAGAGTAATTAATTATAAAACTAAACTTGAACTGCCGCATGCTATGTCTACCGGAATATTAATGAAACTATAGTGCCGTAATTTTATTCTAGTGGACCAGCAATATTTAATAAAACATTTTGAATGATTAGTTAACGAAGTGTTATAAAACAATATATTTCTTTATGGAAAATTAAAACAGATTCAGTCAGTATCCAGTGGTGATTGAAAATGAATACGCCCCCCTGGAGGCTAAGTCTCGCATGCCCCCTGTTGTAAGTCACACAGGTTCATTATTTACTGGTCACCAGGCCCCTTTGCGAAGTCCGCCGATGGACAGATGGGGTCCACACTGCGTCCTCCAAGGCCACAAAAATAGATGGACTAATTTAAATAGAACACTTACTCGTAGCCCGTGAACAATTTCATAAATTTTGATGGCTATGGGAACTGAATAGTAAATTAATTCCTCCAGTGTTTTAGAACACTGTTTTTCGAAACTAACAGGCTTTGTTTCTTTAAAAGCTTATTGCTTGACAATAAATTGACCTATTTTGATTGCAAAGACTGTCATTTATATAGTCAACATAGTCTACACTTTACTACGACAACCTTATGTCCTGATATCTTGACATCATTTCAAAATAAATCATAAGTCAACTTTATTACTGGCCGATTACTGACAGTCCAAGAAAGTTTTATCAGTACATTTTTGTGAGTGGCAGAGGTTGTTTAAATAAAATGGTTATTCTGGTTATTTCGTTTTTTGCATAATGGGAAATGAACTTTACCGTTTATAATCCAATTGAAGATTCATTTGTCGAGGTGTAAATGTAAATACATTTATTAATTTAAAATTTTACAGGTACTTTTCAGCTTGAGTATCTTGTTAAATTGCTGTATTAATAATAATAATAATATCTAATATTAATAATAATAATAACAATAATAAAGCGTTAAATGGTTAAAGACAGAATTAGAAAGACATAAAAATACACCAGAACAATCAGACAATCTCATAGCTGATGACGAATAAATAACAATAAAAAAGAAAACGCAGAATTGGAAATGTCCAGGAAAAGATCACATACATAATTATTGGTATAAACAATTTACACTTACCTCTATAAGAAAATAAACAACATTATCCAAAACCCCGAAATTGGGCCACCGTTTATTTCCGAGGGCACATTTGCCATCAAAAAGAAATGCAGGTTCCTGCTAATTATAAGCCTATTACCTGTTTGACAACTATTTATGAAATTATGACAGCAACAATAATAACATATCTACTAACGGAGGAACAAAGACGATATGTAAAGAATAAATAATAATAAATACTGTAATAGTGAAGCGAAGTCAAATAAAACAGCAAAATATGCATGTAACACATATATTAGAAAATAGCCTTTGACATGGGTTCTGTTCCTCATAGTTGGCTGTTAAAAGTTCTACAAATATACTTACAAAATGCACCCCCGTTACAAATTTTCCTGAAAATAATAATGAAAAGATGGACAACCAAAATACAACCAAAAACCAACACAAATCATATAGAGACCGATTTTATTCATATAGAAAGGGAAATATACCAAGCTGACGCTCTATCTAGCAGCTTGAATAGCACACCTAGTGGATATCAAATGAATATTACAACAGATGGAAGAACATGAACAATAGTTGTTATAAATATTTGGGATGTTATCAAAATCAAAGAATAGACCATCAAAAAATAAACGAAACCTACAGCAACTATACCAAGAGCGATTGCAACTACTGCTTAATCAAAAAAACTTCTAGAAACCTTTTTAAAGCAATTAATACATCACAGTTCCCAAACTATTCATACGATCAGTATGTGTGCTCTATGCCAAAGAAAACGTATGACTTAGTGTGAAAGAAGATGTGTCCTGGGTTGTTTGACATTTCTGGTTGTCATATAGTAGCTGTCGAGAGCTGCTGATCATTATGAATGGTAACTTTGACTTTTGATAGGGTAGGTAAATAGCTACGGGAATTAGAGGTAAAACCTGAACTATATTTCTTTCTAAAACATTGAATATGTAAAATTCTTTACACATAATACGTACCTCTATATGACTGCAAAGAAAATATTATATAAATCCAAAATATATTAAGATATATCTGGAAGGGGGTTGGAACCTTTGGTGTGAAGCTAACACTGACGTAGTTTTCCGCATAACACCAAAACATTATACTGCACTTGACGCGCGTTTCCCCAACCAAGTTGGAATCATCTGCAGATGATTAAAACAGTTTTAATCATCTCGCGTTTTGGTGTTATGTGGAAAACTATGTCAGTGTTATTAAGATATATTTTCATAGCGTATAATTCAAAATGTACGATATATGTATCGCACTTTTTTTAAGGCATCCTAAAATTGTTAAATTTCCGTTATCTAAATTTAAATGTTAATTACATAAAGATAATCAACGGAACTATCCTTTTATCCGTTAAAGCCAATATTAGAACTCAGACTGCACGACGGAAGTTCAACACTCTTCCAAGAGATGGCGCCAGTTGTGACACTGTGAATATAATGGTGCTACTACAGATTTTATATAAGAATAAGAAACAAGAAACAAGAGAATTGAATTTATGTTAGTGGTTTTTCGAAAATACAAAAAATGTAAGAGAATATATAGTTTTATTTTATATAGGTATAGGTACTATAATATTTTGAAGTTGAATATTTACCTGTCTATAGAGCGAAACAGCTGTGTGGCACTTCTCGCCACAAGTAAATTAATTGCCTTCTTTTAAAAATGTTATTGAGAAAAACATTTTACTGTAATTATATTTTATACAAAAATTAAAAACATAGTGTTGGAAAAGTTCGATTAAATATCTGTAGATACTCGGATTTATATCCATTATTCGAAAAGAAACAATTTTTTATTTTTCCTCGATTTACAAACTCATTTAGTTTTCATTTTTTCTTAATAGGTAATTAATTTGTAAATGGGTCAGTGACATTTGATCAACTTCCGAAATCTAATCTATCATATTCAATTTACATAAACAAAAGTGTAATAAATAATGTACGCTAACAATAAAAAGAAACTCATAAAGCCCCTCTAGACTTGAAATAAAAAAATTGAAATCATTCCTTGTATGCAGCAGAAATAAATTTATATTTTATATGAACATTCTTAAAAAACAGTTATATTGTAGTTTTATAAAATTTCCAATAGTTCTAATTAAATATTTTCGATTAGGGACTGATAAACAAGAACTGTCTGGAGTCGAGATTTTTGTCATCTGTATTTCTCTGAATACTTCATATTTCCGACCAAAATTTGCCATCACATGACCACTTAATTAAAGATAAAGGAGATAAATAAGAAATAAATAAAATAAATTCCGTATTTTTTCTTAAAAAATTCAGTAAGTATATCATAAAATTTCGATTCCACTCAGTTGCCCGTTTTAAATCGCCGTGTAAACGGCATGGCTTATTTCAGGATATCCTTAGTTTATGGCAACATCAATAGATGTCGCAAGAAGCACTATGAATGTGTTTATGTATATGTTCCATAAATGAATAAACAGGAAGATGTAGTTTCTCCAAATTTAATTTCAGACGAGTTATTTATCACTTTCAGCCAATTTCAGTGTTGGTTAACAACTGATATGATTCTATCTTGGTCATAGGGATGAAATAAGACACATTATATACGACAGCTATACTTTTAATGAAGCCCAAAGGCAATACATATTTTTACTGTACACAGGGGTGAATATGCAATAACAAATGACATTTACAGAAGTGCTTATGATACGGATATAAATGGGACATTAGTTTTAAACGTAATTCGTTCTTCAATATAAAACTGAAATATTACATTTCCACCAGTAGGTATAGTATATATTTCCCATTAAAATGAATGAGCAAAAACATACATAATTTAACCAGAAAATAATTTATTTCTTAAACACTTTTGTCGATAGATTATAAGTTTTTCGTATACATTAGGACAATGCCAGGATCAATATTTTGATATCCACGAATTTCAATATGGTAAGTTTATATATATACATCTATACATTTACAAGCAATACAGCATATTTACAAAGTTATTGCACATTAAATATACATTTTTTTATGATTACTATTTTTAATTCGATCACCAATAGAGTGAATATTATATGGATTACATCAAGTGTTATTATTTTATCGATTTCAATTACTGTTTAAGCAACATGTACCTTGACAGAAGAGAGATATGAATTATTATTTATTAAACATTTTCCTATAGTTTAGAACCTCCAAACAACTTAGTTTTAGACATTTTGGATTATAAAAATGAGCAATTGTATAATATTCACATTTATATAGTAATTTCGCAAAAAAATCACAACTTAGGCGGACCACTAATCTAATATATTATGTACAAATGAGTATTTTCAAGACTGGCTAATTTATATAATACAAAATTAAAAAATATAACCCAGGAGTGCAAAAATTGATAATAAATTAAACTAAATAAACTGGCTTTCAGGGAAATAACCTAATTAATCTATAATCACATGTATGAAACTATCTGATAAGTACTTGATCAAATCACCACCACAATGGTATCGTGCTAAAGTCCAAAATATTGTTTAATGGTCACGATGCCTCGGCGTCCCGTGATGGTGTATTTACATGAAGGGATTCATTATCTGAGTGAATATTTCTCCTGGTTTTAGATACGAATACCTTTGGACAGCCAATTACTGTACACTTGAACATTTCTGCCAAGTGATTTTTTTCACAATGTTCTTTCAATTGTGACGCCATGCTAAATGGCGTTCTGCACAACCTACATGGAAGGTTTCCGTCTTTGTCCGGAGTTGGAAGATCTTCTTCTACACAATGTATATACTTAATGGGTCCTGGTGATAAGTTATTTGGTGGGGGAGACCCAGAAATGGGTGAACTTGAAGTGGAGGAACGTTCTTTATGTGTTATTGATGCAGATGAACCGTTAAATTGATTAAAATGGTTTAGGTTCCCAAGTGGAAATGGAAGACTACCAAGAGGTGGTAGTAAGAGCGGTTGATGAAGTATTCTATCTCCATTGAGCATTAATTGATCTAAATTTGGTGGTGGTAAGTGGTGATTCTTTAACGCTCCTTCTGCGTATAACCTTGTGAGAAAATCGCCGTGTAAAGCTGGATTAGCTAGACTAGCAAATGGTGATTTCTCTAAGAATAAACTAGCTGCTGTTTTATCGGAGGTTGTGGAAAGTAACTTTCTATGTAAATTTAAATTTGCACTATGTCTATCTCTACTTCTTTTCGAAGGAAATGCAGCGTTGCAACCGTCTACGTTACATTTATGCATTACTTTTAAATGCACGTTTTGGTAATGTGTTTTCACACCAAAGTGATTTTGGAAGATTTTTCCACAAGCAGTGCACCTCCTTGGGTTATCCTTGTCAACTGGAACGTCCATTGTACTTATAAACTGGCCATTGTCAAAATGTCCAAATAATTGGTTTTGGCTGTTTTCATCAGGTGACTCTCTTCCATTAATGCTGCCACCAGAAGACGCCTGGGAACGAGCTGGACTTGGAGGGCCACCTCCCATCATAAAACCCAATGGAGGAAATTGAGAGGGTTGATCACTTAAGCCTAAATGTATCCCTCTGGTCATAAAATCTCCAAAATGTCCATGCGAAAGACTTTCGAGGTGCCTTAAATGATTTGTCGAATCGAAAGACTCGTCACTTTTGTTGCTTTCAACCGAGCTTGCAGGTCTTTCCTCATGTTCTTCTTGACTCTCCGTTTCGTGGAGCGGTTTTTCTTTTTTTAATTTATCTATCATGAAAAGAGGTGCCAAACTTCTTTTAATTTCACTGCTAATAGTTTTCTCAGGTTCGTTTGCATTCACATCAGGGCTTCTTTTACCTAAGTCTAATGGAACTTCAGAAATACTATCTTCGATGTTTGCTTCCTTTATTTCTGGTTTTTGCACTAGTTTCATTTCAGCCCTTTCATCTGGTTCAATTTTTATGTGTTCGGTTAACCTCTCAGAGAATACATCAATGGAGGAATCTCCATCGCTACCGTTATCCTCCATAATTGCAGGTACTGCACATTTGGTGGGGTTCTGATTTTTACGTTTTCGCTTAATCGTTTGTACAGTCGCTTCGTCTTTTAAACTATGTGCATCTATCACACTTAAAGAATCTTCATTACTGTCTACATTGCTCGTCATATCTTCGTCAATATCTGAGACGGACATTTTCTGCTTTTTTGCAGGCATACTAAAGTCTTCAGGTTCGTCTGATATTAAGTTGCCATTTGAAGTTTCTGTTTTATCGCCCATTTCTTCTTCTTCGTCGCCTCCTACCACAACAATACCGTCATCATCTTCCTCCTCCTCTTCTGACTGCTGCTGATTCGAAGTCATTCCAAGTGCACCGTAATCTTGGAAGGCATTTTTATGTTCTTTCATACGTGATATACCTTGAAAACTTAAATCCAGAGTTTGTTTGAAATCCATTGTTGCCAGCGGGTGGTACTTCATATCTGGCGGTGGTGTAAGCAAAGGAAATGGTCCAAATGGATGCAAAGGATTTAAGGCAGCAGCTGCAGCTGGCAACCCAAGACCAGGTTGTGGAGGAATAAGAATCGGATGCGACTGCGAACTTCTTCCGTCATGTGGAGAAATTTTTCTTCGAAGATGAGGAGAATGTAACTTTGGATTCGGATTTGCACTGTGTCGGTTCCGAGATCTTCTCGAACTAAACATCATATTACATCCTTCCACTGTGCATTTGTGCATTTCACGTAAATGTACGGCTGAGAAATGAATTTTTAAAGCACCTTTGTCGCAAAATGTCTTTAAACATACGTTGCATTGTACCCGTTTTTTCCCAGTGGCAGGATTTATAAATTGAGTACCCAAATTAAGCGGTAAACTAGGTGAACCCCATTGTCTTTTAGTGGGGGTGGACGGTTTTCTTCCCGGTAAAGTTCGCGAATGTCTGGGCGTTTTTAGGCTGTCCCTGTCCCTACTTAAATTAATAGCACTATTCGATTTTTCATCACCATCATCGTCTTCTTCACTGTTAGTATTTCCACTTAACATATCTGCACTGGAAGGCGACTTACTACCGGTTGACATTCGTGTGGACATTAGAGCAGGGAAAGAGGTAGCAACTATACTCGCAGCTGCCATAGCTGCAGCTGAGTGACTTAGTGATGCAGGAGGTGGGGGAGGTGGCGGCAGGCAAGGAGGTAATGGGTTAGTCCTGGTTAAATTAAGTCCTACAGATTCACTTTCTGAAATTCTTCGACGATCGGGGCTGACACGATTTGGAAAGCTAGGCAGACCAGCTCCCAGCTTCCGGTAGTCGAAGGGTTGCATGCTTTGCAATCTGTTAAGAGGCGATGAATTCAGCGGGCTGCTGTTAATACTTCTTGGTGGGGAATTGGAAGAGGTAGGCCCGTTCATCGCAGGCATCTTGAGAAAATTTAACGGGTGTTTTTGATGAGGTGACATCGCTGGAGGCCGAGCTGGATGAAACGCAGACGTTGTAATGTTTGGCAGTGACGGGCGATGGTTGGGGGACATCGCCCGGCGTGGGTGAGGCGAAAGACGACGTTCCAGCCGCTCCAGTGTGGGGTTCTGGAGAGCCTGTTGCGCCAGAAGCAGTTGTTGCGTTATGGCTCTGGTTTCTCCAAACCTAAGAAATTGTTGGAGGACCAAAGGTTCCTCCTCAGGACTGCAAATACTCCATCGGTCCAGAGTGCTGCCGTGTGACTGCTGCAAAAATTACAAACGAATTAGTGGAATTCGTTATGGCACATTCACTCTATTGGACATTGGGGACTGATCGGGTTATATTTATAATAAGGTCCGGGCAAATGTGGCAGTTTGCATCTCCGTGAAAATAAATAGTAATTGCATGGAGACCGACTGTTTATTGAGGACGGTGTATAAAAATATACGCGCTTCGATAGCGCTCTTGTTTAGAAATGAAGCCTGCAGAATGTCTCCCGCACGTTTATAAATAAACGGGGTGCTAGTCACCTGCCCCTCTCAAGTTCAATCTATGCCAAACAAACATACGTTTCTATTACAAGAGGACGTTACCAGGATCGCCTTTCAAATGATAATCAAACTACTATTTATATATGACATTCATTAAACTCTTGCCTGTTTGCTGTCTGCGGATATAATACGTTTACACCAAACTAATAACTATTTACTTTGACGGATATTTACCAAAGTAATGACGGTGACATCCTGTTGTCTTAATAACAATTACCGTGCACATGCCATTTTCCAATCGATTAACATATGAAAAGGGTACTCATAAACAAACTACTAAATTATGTAGTACTATACTACTAGTTTGTGTATATAAAGCGCGAAATATATCGTTCAGTATCCCCTTTACGAGTAGGCATCCGTCGGAAAAGCATAAGGCACGCAGTGTTGAATGGATTATCACATTATTTATTACTACTGAATATAATGTACAATCATATTTTTTATGGACAAATTAATGATTATATTTTGATTACTTAACAAATTTACGCATATCATGCATACCAAACAGGTACCTACAGCTTTTTGTTGTACACTCTGGTAAATAAAAGTGACTTCTCAGATCACGTCTTAATGGGAACGAAGTTTTTTAACTTTGATCCCATTTAATTTCCGTAAAATAAGCCTGGTTACTACGTCTTTAAAGATGCGTACCTAATTTGCGTTTCGAAATCCTATCTTTTCAGATGGGACTTTTTAAGAATAAGGTATAATTGAAAATAAATTAAACCGAAATAAAATAATATTGAGCATAAATAATGATTACGCAGAAGTAAGAGTTTAAAATTAACAGTAATGGCGGTGTGTGAACTGAACATATAAACAGTTTGACTTTAAAATAGTGCTGCAGAAAAAAAAGTTGCTATACGGTTGATTATAGCTAAGAGAATTACCGTTTAATCACAGCCCCACTTATTATTTAAGAAAGTGTATCATTAAGTATCAGAATTCGACATTAGAGCATGGGGCTATTAATAAAAAGAAGAAGACCAAATGCCCATTTTAAAAATTATACCTAACTAAAAATTATTGCTTCTCGCAAAAATGATATGCAAAACACTATGTAATTTTAGTGTCTGTGATTTTGACCACTGCACGAAATGACTGCCTGAAACATTTTAAATATTAATAAGGACCAAAACGCATTCGTGCCAAGTAATTTCTTCTACTATGCGTTTTTGGAACACTCATATTACAAACTAAAATAAAAGAAGTGAACTACTAAAAAAACATAATTACTAGTTAACATTTGAAAATTGTAGTACCTGTAAACACCTTAAACTAAACCAGTAGGTACAATAAATATTCGGAAGACGCGCACTACCTCTCTGACCATAATTCAAGATGATTTGACCCGTATTATTATTCTATACAAATTGTTAATTTCATTTCCTCACAATCTAACACCTTACGGTAGTTAAAAATACCTACTCTATTCTCGAATGCGACGGTACGCGATGAGTCTAACTGTTGTATGCCGCGCTTGACACAAAAGGTTGCTTCATCCAATTTATGCTACGAAGAGCAAAAAAATCAATTTTAAACACTTTCTGTTATGCGGACCGAGTGGTCAGATTTTTATAATACATGTGTCATCAACTGTTTCGAAATTGCTTTCTCAAAAGCCAAAGCTCTATTATTATTAAATGTACTTAATAACATATTCACCAAAGCAATACTTAACGCATAGGTACTTTCAATGCAAAATTATTTGATTTCATTTAAATTCGCTTTGTTTGCGTTTTTACAAATTTTTATTTTATATTTACAACAGATAAAAACTATTATTCCGAAGAAAATATTGTATTTATCATTCCTAAAATATATAATGAACATATCATGGCATTTAAATATATGGTGGAGGTGCTAGTTAAAAAGTACAGGTTGCATTTAACAAAATCTCTCTTGACAGATAGATTGACAACTATGTGCATCAAATTATGTTCAGTTTAGTATGTTTTTACTAAATAAAGATATTTAGTTTTATCTTTGTTCAACAAACAGAACATATTTTGATTAGAATAAAACTGATATAAAAATCAACTTGGTATCAAAAATTTGTTTTGATATCAAGACAATAGTTTGATAAAAGGAAATATTTGGGCATGCGTTGCATATTTTTATTTTCCATGATATGATTATTATCAAAATCTGTTAAAATATATGGGTATAGAATAAGGTTTGTTTATATTTATCCATGAATGTCTACTCTAGAAATGTAATTTGATTAGGTACCTATTTTTATTGTTGAATTTGTTAACATATCGGTACATTTGGAACATATCAGTGTACATTTCAAATCAGTATCATTTATTTGCATTCTATACATTTGATTCTATTCTTTTTATACATCTAATGAATATTTAAAAAAATATTTTTCAGATATTGTTCGTCGTTGTAATATTTGATGTGTTATTTATGATTCTTGTGATTTCTTTTATGTTTTTTTAAGTGTAGTTTCTGTTTTTTTACCTTCACTATTTATACTTTTGTGACATATTTTCTGTGACCTGTGTATCTAAGGTTGTTTTTATGTATTGACATCAATAGATAAATAATAATAATAATAATAATTATCATTATTATTATTGTATAACTCAATATTTTGCAGGAATTTGTACTAATCATCAAATTTTATGGCTGTGAGAACGTATTTTAGGCGAATATGACATTTGCGAAAAATGAACCGAGGAGTCAATTTATTGTTGTTTGTTTTTATAGTTTAGTAATACTATTTTTTGAAAGATTGTACCTAGTAATCGGTTATACCATCGATCGCATCTTATAATCACTAGATGTTTTTGGTACAAATGTCAAAAATATCATTATTCTGTATAAGATAAGTGGAAATTCAAACATTGATTATTAATTGTTTATTGTCTATCCAGCTGTATTAATATTTTGATAGAATTGCAACAAATCGTTTTACTACTATGTATAGTATTTGTTTTGGAAACATGTCACCTTCCAGTTATCCTAAATTACTGTCATCAGTAGATATTCAAAGTAAGTTTGTTGTTATTTGTTTACTTTCGATAATTGTGACAGTATCTTGACTATGTCTTCTAAAGGGACTGCATTGGAGATTTTTCATTCATCATGATCATCAAAAGTGTCTCTGATAAAGAATCTTCGTATTGTTCGCATAATTAAAGGATTTCCAAGGTATTTAAAATTTAAATGGTACAGTTCCGATTGTGTCAGTGGTCAGTGAATCACATTTTTGGTTGCATTATTTATGATTATGTAAACAATATCTTTCTATATGCAGCGCAATGGGTCAAAAAAATCATACCTGCAGTATATATCCTCTGGCGTAGTCGTCACTGGTCCACCCAAATCCATGCAACACTTGAAGCACTTGTTCTTGTTTGAGCACAGAAAACAATCGATCTAGTAGTATTTTAAGACGGATTGGCAATGCTTGACATCCGTAAAGCACTAAACTAGCGATGTCAAATGCGGCATTTGGTTGCACCGGTTCGGGAGCACTGTTACTGAAGAGATGTCGCATTCCCAACTTGTCCAGCGCTGTAACAAAAGTGGGGATAACTCAGCGTGCGCACTAGAGGCGGGGCTTCTATTTTAAGGGGGGGTTGACAAGGTGGACGCTCGGTGTAGGTGACGATACCCCTTTAGAGGGACATACTGTACCCCCCCGTTACTCTCCTGTGTTACCAATCGTTCTCTGTAGTGCACAGCACCGAAAGCCACAACTCTACTATCTTATTTTATCTTAATGCAAGAACATATGCCGAGAAAGTGTTTGCCACTTAACGACTATCTTCCGCGAACAATACTATAATTTTATGCATTTATTATTAACCTCTGTGTGCTGTGTACGAGTTACTCTATATGTCAGCCTTTCAAAATTCTTACAATTAAGATGATGCACAATTCTGATCTAGGATGAGGACTCCATGCTAAAAGATTCATTCATCAGTGCATGCATTAAAGAAAAGGAAAAGAGACGGAAACATAGATAGTAAACAAAAATTACTCTCAGCAAATTGGTCATTTGAGAAAGTAATATCTACTAATTGGGTACCTGAAGAGTGGCGATGAATAATGAAATTTTTGGGGAGTCACCCCTGTAATTGTCAGTTCTGAAACCAATTTACTCAACAGGACTGTAAAATATAAAGGAAAATAAATTCGGAAGAAGAAATAATAAATACAAATCGAGCAGGGATGATACTAGGGTACCTATTTGTGAATTAAATCAGGATGCCTAAGATTTGAACAGGATGCTGCTAGTTTAAGTAACAGTTGACTGATCGTGAATAATTCAGTTTCTGATCCATTAGAATTATTAAAAAAATCACATTATTTTCTAAAACGTTCTGAGCTATCAACCATATGATGCTTCATATGGTTGATATACTACAGTCATCTCCATATGGTGCCAACCAAGTTGGCATCATATGGAGATGACTGCAGTAAACAGTTTTAATCATCTCCAGATTATGCCAACTTGGTTGGCGAAACACGCGTCGACTGCAGTATAGTGTTTTGGTGTTACGTGGAAAACTACGTCAGATAACTACAATAATATACTTCTGTATTAATGGGTAGGTACATAGAAGAAAAAAATGGCTTTTAAGCATTTGAAGAAAGCATGTTTAGGTACCTATAATATACCCAGGTGAGGAAGAGGGGAAATAAGACCTTCTTCAACGTTAGAACGAAATTTTACTTTAGTAATTCGCTGAGGAACACTGGCCTGTAATAGTGTTACGGAAAACCTTGTACAAATGAAACTTTTGTCGATCCCGTTTCTATCTATCTAGGTATATATAAACCTATCCCTAATAGGGTATCTTTTAACTTAAAGGTTGACAGACGACAATATTTTTAAATACCGTCTTAAACATTACTTTTTCACTTTATCAATTCGTTAAAAATTATTTTTTTCAGTCTTTAAATTGTCATATTAAGTGTTTGTGCTCTAAGGTATCTTTCCAGAGTACATTTGGAAATACCTATAAACCTTATAATGATTTCTTTAATATAACATATGACAATATCAATTATATATTTAAATATAATTTCTTCAAGTACGTAGGTATATATATTAACTATTTGAATTTTTAGCAACTGTTCAATGCAATTCTGATCTTTACAAAAAATCGAACGAATGATTTTAAAGGATTAATAAGAAAACATACACTATATAACTATAGTTGATCTCAACTCGATCTGTGATATTTTTCCTGAACTAGTCATTGTAGATTATCTGTGTGTAAAAGTCAACTTTTTAGATAATATATTATATATTTTATTATTATACATTCCTCCCAACGTAAACGGTCATGTTTATGATTTTTTATTTGATGCCATCGAATCGTTGTACCATATTTTTGATTCCAACTTTTTAATTATTGGGGACTTTAACATACCAAGTTTTATCACTAACTGTAGGAGTCCTATTGTTAATTCATTGAATAACTTTGCACAGTTTTTTAATCTTATTCAGAACAACCAGATTTTGAATGTAAATAATAGAATTTTAGATCTTGTTTACAGTAATTACTACGATTGTTCGGTATCTAAGGCAGATGATCTTCTTCTTAATGAGGATCCTCATCATCCTGCTCTGATAATTACATCAAAATTCTCCAGTAACGCCAATACGGTATTTCCTGTGCCTTCCAACAAATACAAACGTGGCCTTAATTTTAAAAAGTGTGACTTGAATATACTTTACCAGAATATCATTGATATTGACTGGGGACCTCTCTCTAACTTAGGAAATGTAAACCTAGTTGTCGATGAATTTTACAACCTGTTAAATACGTTGCTCGTACAACATGTACCTGGAAAGAGAGATACTCGGGGTCAATTCCCAGTCTGGTTTAATGGCAATATCATTAAGAAATTGAAACTCAAAAATAAGCTGTGGCGTACTTATAAATTGTCCTCTAATGCAGACGATTATATTAAATTCAAGGTATTAAGATCTGAAGTCAAATCCCTAATTAATTTCGCCTACAAGGACTACTTGGTATCTATCGAGGAAGACTTATCTATACATCCTAAACGTTTCTGGTCCTATATCAACTCAAAAGCAAGTTCCACATCTATTCCCTCACACATGAGTTATAATGATATTACATTATATGAGCCTTCTGATATAGTAGATGCATTCGCCGATTATTTCTCGAAAGCTTTCAGCGGAAGTACTGCCCCTTCTTTCAACTACGACACTGTTACAAATTGTGACCTATTGTGCATTCCCGAAATCTCTGAAGATGATATAATACAAGCCATTAAAAAAATTAAAGGTAATTTTACAATGGGGCCTGATTTAATACCTGCCTTTTTAGTAAAAGATTGTGGAATAATCTTTGCCAAACCTTTAAAAATGATTTTTAATGCCATTCTTAAATATAGTGTGTTTCCAGACTCATGGAAACTTTCTAGAATATGTCCTGTTCACAAAAAAGATTCCAAAAATAATATAACCAACTATAGGCCTATTGCAATTATAAGTAATTTTTCAAAAATTTTTGAGATAGTCATTCACAATTATTTATACTCTCATGTGGAGAGATATATCTGTGAGCATCAACATGGTTTCGTGAAGGGGCGGTCGACTACAACTAACCTCGTCAACAAAGTGCAGTATATATCTGAAGTGCTCGATAGAGGTAGTCAAGTAGACGTAATATACACCGATTTTTCTAAGGCTTTTGATCGGCTTAACCATGATCTCTTAATTAAGAAGCTGTATTTAACGGGTGTATCTGATTCTCTCTTGACTTTGTTTCGCTCTTATTTTACAAATAGATTCCAATTCGTTCAGTACCGGGGCTTTCAGTCAAGTAATTTTTCGCAATTGTCAGGTGTTCCACAGGGATCGATTCTGGGACCTTTATTTTTCATTATATTTATCAATGATTTGACTGATTTGTTCGATGTTAATTATTTAATGTATGCTGATGATCTTAAGTTATTTATTGAGATAAACACGGCATCTGATTACTCTAAATTACAGAACAACTTATCTGTATTAGATCGTTGGTGTGAAGATAATTACTTACCGTTGAACATCAGTAAATGTAATATCATGTCTTATAGTCGTCGGAAAAATGTTCAACGTCTTGATTACATTATGCACAACACTATTTTAAATAGAGTCACGCAATTCAAAGATCTAGGTGTTACATTTTGTGATAATTTATCATTTGACACACATATTCAGTCAGTAACTGAATCTGCATTTAAAAGTCTGGGTTTTGTCTTGCGCAATTCTAAGGGTTTTCGAAATGTAGCCACATTTAATACGCTCTTTAATTGTTTTGTTCGCTGCAAGCTGGAATACGCCTCCATTGTTTGGAGTCCAATTTATGACATTCATATCACACAAGTAGAAAAGGTGCAGCGGAGATACTTAAAGACATTACATTTCATCAACTTTGGCACCTATCCGGTTCGTGGTATTCCGCAAGACATTTTGTTATCCACATTCAACTTAATTAGCTTACAACGTCGGCGCATTATGTACTCTCTAATCTTTTTGCATAAAATTATCAATAATTCTCTGAATGCACCTTCTCTGCTGTCTCGAATTTTATATCGTGTTCCTCGACTCAATTCTAGATCTAATTCAGTGCTGCAATTGCCAACACCCCGTACAAACATTCTCATAGCCTCCCCTCTTTATCAAATTACTGTTAACTATCAAATGTATGAAGATCGACTTGATATATTTTTTCATTCAACTGAATATATTAAAAATTTATTTGCATAGTCGTCTGTATATTGTATTGATGATATATCTTTGTATTTCTTATTTGTTGTTTTGTATTTTTACTTATGTTGTCTATATTATGATTTTATATTATGTATTTTTAATGTTGTTTTTCAAACCTTGTTCTGTAACTGGGATTCGTCCCGTTGGACATTGTACTCTAAAATAAATAAATAAATAAATAAATAAATAAATATATTAAATACTATTAAAATCATAAAATCATCACAATAGTTAAACTAGACCCAGCCAGATAAAATTATTTATACAATTCAGTGTTATCTGCAAACAAATGTGTTGTGTGTGATACAATATTTAAGTAATACGTTTTATCATTTTAGTATATATTTAGGTACCTATATTAAATAGAGAAGGCCCAAGAACGGATCTTTGCGGCATATATCCTTGACAGTGATCTGCTGAGTTTCCACAAAGTGATATCGATTACCTAAACAGTTAGTAAGAAACAGCGGCAAAAATCAACAAAATGTAAGTTCAATAGTGTAGGATAGCCGACATTCATTTAGGTGTAAAAAAATAATTAAAAAATCTGATGTTAAGCCTCAAATTTATTCCATAGAGGTGTATTTTCATTTTAGCTACATTATATTTAGTAACATTTAAAAAATTAATATTAATAACAGCTACACAATTCAATAAACTAACAACATAGCTTTCTATCAATTTTTTTTATAATACCTATATCTATATATTTGATATAGGGAAGGTAGAGGATTTCAATTCTTTAGTAGCTCTCATGAAACAACAAATTAGACCCGTTCAATGAAATTTCAAATATTTTTTCATTTTATTCTAGAAACTATAATTCCTGAAATTAATGTATTTCGACGTATTATTTTTTGAAGAAGTGTGAAAGTGCTTCTTCCACTGAAGATGTTTTATACATGTTTTGAAATGGTATTTTTAAAACGAATATATTTAATTTTTAGTTATTGTTGGCAATTTCCCTGTTGCTGGCTTGAGTAGGAGTGAAGAAAACGTACCTATCTATTGTTTACGTCTAACAATTTTAAATATGCGAATAACCTGGTTTAGTAGATGTTAAAATTCGGAGTGTCTAATTACTACAATTTTATTGTATTAGCTTTCTTTTCCTAATCTTAATTCACATACAGGGTGACTCAGAAAAAACATACAAGCTGGTGATGCTGATTCGTAGTCATATCTATGCTAAAATTCGTAAAAATTACGGATCAAAAAAATTTTTTTAAAGCAAATTTCATGAATTTCCACAACTATGGCTGAGGGTGTCTTGTAAAGCTACCTTTCTTCTTTAATATAAGACTAAGATCATTCAAATTGGTTGAATAATGGTCGAGTTATTACTACTTCAGTATAGATGCCTTAAATAGCCAGAAGGATGTATTTCCAGATTTATATTTCTATCAAAATTACTACTAGTAAAGCCTGTATACCTTAGCTTCAACAGGTTTATTGTTACATTTATTTTTTTGTTTTGATGTAAATTTTTCATATTTATATAATAAATATCACATCACCATACAGTGTGGTAAACTTTTAGTGAGTTAGATCAGTTCAGTCTAGTTAGATTAATAGATATAGTTAATAGAATAGAAGACTGAGAAGAGTAGTGGTCCAAAGTTGGACCCATGAGGAACTGCAAATAATGCAATGAACTAGTTCGAGACATACTTGCCCTTTCATGGAAACAACTTTTTATATAAATTAGAGGTAATCACATTCAAGAGGATATTCATTATATCCAAATTTATTTTTGAGTTTATAAATAATTAGTTTATGCATTATACCTACTGAATCAATATTTTTTTGGAAATTAGTATAAATTGCATTCAGTTGGATGGATATCCTGTAATAGACTAAATAGGTAATAATCATTCATCTAAAATGATAATGGAGTTTTAAATTAAAATCTCCTCGTGGATATTTTGGTTAAGCGACCCTGTATGATTTTCAGGCTGTCGCATTTTAAAACCAGAGTATAAGATTAATTGGTCATTAGGCATTGTGTTTTTAATTGAAGATATAAAAACTGAGACAATTTTAGCGGTATTTTAAAGAATAATACATTTCATTATATGGTCGAGTTCACGCCTTGAATGAACCTACTTAACAAGTTCCACACTCGGTAGATGGCGTTTAACACTTAAATCTTATATTACCTTCCAGTTTTCTCGTATTAGGTACCCCGGAAAACTTATCCGAATGAGATGTTGAAGGATTTTTGGTTTGATGAAATAAATTTATCATTAAATGTGTAGGTACTATTTACTAGGTAATAAATGTATAATGAAAGTGGGTAGAGCAAATATTATCAGTGAAATTTTAATACATAGATATGTTGAGTGTTTAAGTTACTTGGTAGGTATTGTCATATTTTTTAAATTAGGGAAATACATAAATTGATATAATAGAGTAAATATAATTGAAAGTGGTTCTTTGTTTTTTCGCTTGTTTTTTTTAATAGATAAATATTTGTAATATATGAAAATCTGTGGAGAAATGAATCAGAAAATATGTCAAAAAATGACACTTAAAAAAAAAAAATTATTTGATTTTTAATTTTTCCTGTGTGACAGAATATCCAAAAGAGTATAATTGCAAAATGATACCCCATATACCATATTTTGATCTTAAATACATATATGTTTACCCATGCCTACTATTTTTCTTCCGCTGGTGGTTTTTATGGGTTACTACGGTGCAACCAAACGCGTAAAGCGAGGGTTGTAGCGTAGTAGGTCATACCCGTATTTGCTGCTCTATATTTTCGGCAGTAAGAAGGGCTAGGAGCTGCCCTAGACGATTTAGAATTAGGGTACGGTATCGTAACAGTCGCCCTTTTTATTGGGAGTTTTTATCTATTAGTTCATGTTCCGCACCCTGCAGCTTTGGATGATACAATAAAATCATAAAATATCCACGTTTGCTTACTCATTTATACGGGTTGGAAAGCATCAAATAAGCAAATTATTCAATGGAATTGATTGTTTTAGCAAATTAGTTAATTCAATTGTTGCAAGATATTGCATACTTGCGTTCAAATATCACGTTTGCGTGTATATATTTTGTGTATATGATAAAAATATTGGAGAAATATCAAAACTGTATAGTATAGGAATTGGCAAGAACATCAAGAACATATGAAAGCAAAACATGTGTAGAAAGTTACAAAATACAATAGATATCAATAAAATATTTGAAAATAGGCACTAAAAATTAAAAGATACAGCAACAATTCATAAATGAACGCATATATCTGAAAAGATATTCAGACGAGTGCCAAATTATTCAATAAAATGTACAACTCTTAATCAATAACAAATATGCGGCCAAAAATGGAGACAACACTCCGACTAGAATACACTATTATCAAATTACCATTTTTTTTTAAATTAAATATGATTATCCGGCGTCTATTCATCCGTTTCAGGCAACATGGAGACTGAAGTCAAAGTTTGTCGTGAAGCAGGTGGCTAATCCAATTCTTATTGGTCCATAAAAATAGACAAGTGCCGGCGTTCGGTGAAATTCAAAGGTATATGCAAACAAGTTATTCATTCCCAATATATAGTGTAGTTTGATGGGCTAGGGTTATTTCCTAGCCTAGCGCTAATGTTATATTTTTTCTTTAATATTATTTATTTTCCAGTCATTATATACACCTACTTACTTATTTTTGCAAAGCATGTTTAAAAGCAAATAATGAGAACAAATTGTTTTTAGCTAAACAATCAAATTTTTACGGGTAAAAAAAAGTATAATATTTTTTGATGAACTTTCACCATACGATACCGTACGCCACTGACCCCTAGATTTGGCAGACCATCTATGCAACTTGTAGTCTTTCCCCCTCTCTCGGTGATCAAAAAATTCTCACTTTTGATTTCAGGACAGCTGGAAAAATCGTAAACCGATAACTAAGCTTAAGAAGTCCGTTTTTAAGTAAATTTCTTGATAGATTCTTGTTAATATTTCAAAATTGATATGCTACATAATGTAACCATTTTCACTGTATATGTTTTATTTAAATTGCTATGATATTTTAAATGCACAAATATGATGCTATTTCCACAAAATACATATATAATAGTATAACAATCAGCAAATACGAATTTTATTTCACGTAATTTTAAAAACTGGTTTTTACTCACTCATATTTTTCATCTATTACAACCAAGCTGGTTTTAATTTTTATAATTTGTTTATTATTTGCATATAAGCTATTAGTGGTATAATTGATTACCCAATGTACCATGAGCAAATAATAAGTATCTATAAATAAAATAATACGTTAAAAACTGTCATGGAATTTTTAACTATAGGTCATATGTTTTGTCCTACATTTTGGCCAGCAAAATTTTATTTCCATAATAATTTTCATGATAGAGCGGATTTTTTTCAGTATATTTATCTAATGTATCCATCTCAAATTGCACGGGTTTTAATAATATTATGCCACTCCTTCCTCATACAATTTTATTCCCATTTTTTTTTTCAGAAGAAAGGCAAACATTACTTTTAGAACTATTTAATATTTAAGTGTACAAATGACATAAATTAATAAATCCTTAATTTAAAATCATAAATTCAAAAAGTTACCTACTTAATATTTCACATAATTATAGAAATGTCAGTTTGTTTAGTGTGCATGCATTAAAAATATACAAAAGGATGCAGCCGGCAACGTACAACTAACTAATAAATCCCCTTAAACAATAATTTAAGTATTTGTTTTCCTACTACCTGTATAGAATTAACTTTGAAGTCTTCTTTCTTTTTGGAAAAAGGATTGCAATTACACGACTGATTAAACTAGGAGGTATTATTTAAGACAAGTGTAACAGCCCCATTATTTGTCAATAATGTGAAGTTGGAATAAGAATTGTATTGGTTTGTTGGTGCCCTGCTAAGCAATTGTATCCTAATGTATTTAACTTGCTTTGTCGGTCAGCCCACCCATGTCGTTTAGGTATATGTGGAATAACACACTGTATGCCTGTCAACTTAAGTTTCCTGATATTTTTTAACATCAGAACTGCTCTGGATATATTTCACTCACATATTTATTTCGTATAGGTAAGCCACTTGCATGTACAGATGGAGAAATGTAATTTCTTCCAAAATGAAATATACAGGGTATGTTACGACAAGTGTTCACTAGCTCGAATTAGCTTTATTTCAATAAATTCTACGCTATATGTTTTTCAAGTTTGTATGATTTTTATAGATGTTACTAGTATTGCCTGATAATTTTTAGGACAAACTAAAATAGCCTCATCAGTGGTAGGAAATATCTGATTTAATTATTGAAAAAAAATGCATTATATTAGGAAAATTAATTCAGGGTAAAAGGATGAAGCAACGATTCCTATTAAGAAGCTACAACACTAATATCACTGACCATCGAAACTACTGGATGCAAATTTTTATTCGGGTATTTCCTAATAATAATCAGGCCACTTTAGTTTGTCCTAAAAACTATCAGACAATACTCGTATGTCCTAGGAAAAATGCAAAGTTCCTAACAACGATAGGAACTTTTAGTATGTCCTAGACCAAACTGAAATGGCCTGAAATCGGATATTTCCTGTAACATAGATACCAGAACACGTAATATATCGAGACTATATTTCATTTACATAGATTGATGATAAATGGATGGATAAAGAACATCATGGCAAACCTAACAACTTATTTATTTGAAGGAGATGCCGAAAAGAACTACTCCACGGGCAATGTGCCCCGACTGACATTGCATTACTTCGGCATCTCTATAGGAGTCGCAATATATTTCATCGAAACCAACCACCAGACACTAACCGGTTACGCATTTATTATACACTCGTCAGAGTGGTATAGGTAGTGGAATCGATGAACGATGTTGCGACATGATTGCCTAATGAAAACCAAATTTTGCTCTAATTTATCGTTAAACGTTTTTCGCGCGGAAAAAAATTGGATTTGATGTTTTTCAAAAAGAATGTGTATTAGAATATATATATCGTTAATTTCGGGGTATTCATATAAACTAAACTATTAGATTAAACATATTTGATTACGTAATTTTCACTGTCAATGGAACTCATTAAAAAGATATATTATGCACGTATGAAGATTTTTAATCCTTGAGCAACAAAAAACAACTTTAATATTTATCTGTATGTAACTTTTTATATCAAAGATCAAAATTTGTTATTATTTATATTTTGATAATAATGTTTGGCACTTCATTTGATATTAAGTAATACATATTACCCATTAAGTTATGGTTAAAATAATTATGAAAAAATTACGTTTACGGTATATAATTATTATGTTTGGGGCACATTAAAATGCCGAAATTTAATAGACCGGCAGTTAGTGACAGATTTTTGGTTGTGATTTTAGTCAGTATGTCTTTCAGAGGGTATTTATATAGAGTATATTCTCATGACAAAAAGGAATGAATCAAAGAGTCATCCCGGGTTTTTCATACAGAAAAGTGAGCTTTTATAGTACGATTTTTAGTACAATTTTAGTCAGGCTGTCATGTATTTTAAAATGAAGTTCAACATAAAAAATTCCTCGGAAAACCACCGGCATACCATTATCGTGGGTTTAAAGTCCAAAGGGCTGTTATGGTCACGTGAACTTGTATTTGAATAAAGAATTCTTCCCCTTTTCTTAACAGGCAGCCAATGATAAGTATACAACTATTTGTTATAAAAACAAGATATACCGATTGCGAGAGGCATACGCACAAATCAAAACTAACTTTTCTGTATGAAGAACCCAGGATGACTTTGATTCATTCATTCCATTCATTATCGTCATAAAAATATACCCAATAGAATAACCCTTTGAAAAGCCTACTGACTAAAATCACAACCAAAAATCTGTTACTAATTCCCGGTCTATAAACTCTTATTCTTTAACAAGTGAAGGAAAGGTATTTAAGAGTAAATATGTTTTACTTTGTTGCATTCATGTTTAATTTTTTGTTCTGCAGCTGTTTTTATGTATGTGTCTTAGCCTTAAGGCAAAGGTGTTGTGTCTTTTTTTAAAGTAATGTTAACACTTGGTGGTTGCAGTGCAAGGTATTAACCAGTGTACTGTAATTTAGCACATATTGCAAATATCTTGAGGCGTAATGATGATTTTTTGTAGGTTTTAAAATAATGCCACCTTTTATAAATTATTCTAGGAAGTGGTTCATTCGCGAGTGATAGCATAACCGTCACCTTAGGGATTTCAAGTATTTGTAGAAATTTCAAGGGACTGTTAATGTTTGTTTACAGTTTCTAGCGTAGAGCTGCATATTAGTTAATAAAGTTTTAGTAAATTCTTCCTTATAAATTTTAAATTAGAAAAAAACTGGATTTACCATTAACATCGATGTAACTTTTACGTTATATAGTTTTGTGCATTACTGAGGACTAGTTTAGGGCTATTGCTTGGTCATACAATGTGGCAAACATAATTTAACTAGAAGTTATAACTATAACTACAAGTTTAGAGTACCAATAAAATGTTCAAGGAATTCTTTCATGCAAAGCGGTTAAAAGTAGATTTTTGTTTTATTTGTTTCTATTTATTCAGTATGTCCCAAAATGATGGAACAAAATTCATATTTTTTTCATGTTTGACGGAGCTACAAAACTATCGATATTTTTTTAAAATAGGACGCTCTTTTTAGACTATTTCATAATATAAAAAGATAGCTCGTCTAAAGACGAATTCAGCTATGTAAGATTATACCTATTTTATGTCATATATCCATTAAAAAATCCAGGTCACTGCTGTAATGGCACTTGCGGAAAAGCAGGTCCCTATCTGTCTGTCAATTAGACAATAATTGTCAGACGGATAATAGCAAAGACCCAAAGAGGGCACTACGGTGTGTTTCACACCACTATTAACATTCGCGATGTCCCTTAAGCAATCATATAGCAACATCGTCGATCGATTCCACTAGCTATGGCACTCTGACGAGCGCATAATAAGCGCGATACCGGTCAGCGTCTGGCGGTTGGTTTCGATGTGGCGACTTCCATAGAGATGCCAGAGTAATGCAACGCCAGTCGGGGCACATTGTCCGTGGAGTACCTAGTTGTTTTCGACATCTTTTCTGGTCTCAATTTTTTTGCCGCATATTTGTCACTGATCAAGAACCAGTAGCCAGACTGCCTACTGTTCACTTTAATTAATACGACCTTTTAGGTTTCCCTTACTTTCGTATTAAATGGTAGTTAAATTTATGACATCGCAAGCCGTTCCTGGGCGCATTCGCGGTCCGCAATAATAATAATATGCCGCCCCTTCTCCCACACAAGTCTGCAATTTTCAGGTTCATCATTATGGTGAGAAAGATGGATAGAGATATTTTACATATATTTTATATTATATATTTAATATAAAAGGAAATATATTATTTTTTATTATAAAAGGAAAAATTATGATGTAGACGATGATGATAATGCCTTGTTCAATGTAGGTACCTTCTCTTTTAAATTCTTGTTAATTTTAATAGATATAGAACCGAGATAAGTAAAATAGGGGGGACAAGATAAAATTGGTTTTATATAATCCATATATATTAAAACGCGTCGATTCTGTCTCGCTCTAAATTCCGTCGCCGAATCCACAAAGTTTCAAAGCTGTCTCCTCCGAGGGGGGATCGGGGAGCGATCCCCGCGGGCGGCCGAAGGTCGCCCCTGGCCTTTCTCCAATGCGTAGGGGTATTTTCGTCCCGTTTCCTACGCGTTTTCCCAATTTAAACGCCTTTTTAAAAAACCTCTGCAAAATTTTCGTCGATCGCCGCTCGGCGAGAGAGATGCGGCTAACACCGGCGTTTGTCCTCACGCCTAATGGTCCCGTTACGCCCGCCGAAATCCCGATTTTTCGCGGGACTGCTTAGACCCTTTTTCTAATTTTACGGCTTCGAGAACCGCTTCACGCGAAAGTTCCGTCCTTTCTCTAATCCTTTGAGATTTTTTTTCGAGACCGTACGTCGACTCCTTCTACGTCTATTTTGTCTTCGAAAATTTCGAGTCGCGTCCGTCTCAACTTCTTTCTCATTTTATCTACCGATGTGAGATTGCACTAACGAGACAAGCATCTCCTACGAAAACTGTCAAATTAATTAAACTTTAGATAGGTTATTTTCCTGCGAGAAATATTGCTAACGGAATCAATAGTACTGACTGCCAAACACTTCTGATTAGCAAAATACTGAATGAAATGCTTTTCCAATTAGAAAATCGGTAAAAATTATTTTTTCAGGTTGACACGTACAGTTTACATACTTAAACGTCTCAAGGTAAACATTTGACAACAGGCGAGATAGCGCAACGGAAAGTCGTAGGATTCAAAACTTCATAATGCTGATTTCGCAAGTTAAGTCACGCTGGAGCAAACTTTTTTTTTACTTTTTAATTTCAATTATTTTAGTATTAGAATTTAGTTACTCTGTTTCATTATCTGTAGCTTTTATTCTTTCTGCACGTAAAGTTTGGAATTAATTCGTTCATTAAGGCAGTCTGTTAAATTCATCATTTTAGCTTATAAAAGTAAATATCTACAATATTTTTGGTCCCATTGATAAAATTGATAATAAAGTTTACCTAAAAATAAATTCTACTTTCAGTACTTAAAAAATTATGATGTTTTACCATCAAGAATAGAGTACCCTCACAATTCATCAAAATATTAAGAAAAATCGTTTAGTATAATTACATCATCATTTCAGATACAAAATTTCTTTAATATGTATTTTCTTAAAAATAATATTACTTTAGATGCATTTGTCACCCGAAGGGTGACCCCAGGCCGCAGGCCTGGACCTCGGTAGGGCTAGAAATGGGAACGAAAATCGCTATCGCGATTTTCTCCCATTTTTAGTATATTATTTAAACTACAATGTTGCGTCACTGTTACTATTAACGATTTTCAATTGATGACTAATTATGTTGTTGATATAATTGATCACACAGTGACCCAATTAATAGAATCTTATCTGGAACTTAATAAAACTCCTGAAATTTTTACGAACTTGTCACCTACATTTTTAAGTGGAAAGATCAAAGGCTGTATTTCCAAGACCGATAGGAGCTCAAAGATAAGTTAATTACTATGTTTGCTAATTAATTTTCAGTTGTCGCAGATAAACCGAGTTTAATTATTTATTAGGCGATCAATTAAAACTACTTTTATATTTTTAATTTTTTGTAGTTTAGAGGAAAATCAAATGGCAATGATTTTTCAGTTAAGCAGAGACGGCCACTGTTTAACAAAACATTAATAGTTCAAGAGCGCAACAAAATAGAATGGAACAAAGTATTACATAAATAACAATACATTAATAAAAATAAATAATAAAAATCTAATAAATGAATACATATATCTGGAAGAGGTTTAAAAGATAAAAAGAGGTAAAAAAATAATATTTCTTAGTTTATCGAATAATGTGTCATGTAGTGATCTTTAGAATGTTTATTAGGATATTTATTTTATTTGATAGGCCTCAATTGTTTCAATACAATTACTGGATGGTCTTGGTGAAGTACAATCATTAAGGTTTAGAGTATACCCTTTATAAATGAAAGATATACAGTGTTATTCAGAACTTATCCATAATAAAATTTGGGGATGTTCAACATACATCTAGAAATGTGGTAGTGCAAAAAAAAAATTTTTTTGGCGGCTTCTGAAAACTATTTAAAAATTTTTCATTGCACGCCGCTGGATACTGGTCCACTGTAATGGAGTGAACTTGGGACTGACAATGCAAACTGGCTAGCACGAAAAAAACTTCGGAAGTTCTGAGAGTATAGTGACCAAAGTGACGTGTTTTTAAAATGAATAAAATTTTGTTAGTCGTAGTCCTTTATAATGGTATAACTTTAAACATTGTTTACGGGAAATCCTAAGACTTTTATTATAAATTTTTTTGGTGATATCGATTTCTTATTTAAGGATGCACATATCCTCAAAGTTTTAGAGATAAGTTCTGAATAACCCTGTATATTTGAAAAGCCCAGCGTTGTGAAATATAAGTGAACTCGCGCATAAGAGGAAAATATATTCAGAATATACAGGGTGTTTCATTGAAAGTAGGAAATGTGTATTTATATAATAGGGGAAAGTATAAACAGACAAATGAAATTCGATATGTTTCTTCATAAGGAAAAATCTACATTCAGAAGTTACGAGTGGGTAAACTTTTGATCTTTCGCGTTTAATAAATATGTGTTGTCGAAGTTTTACAGTGCATTTGACATCTTTTATATCAGTAAAATATTATTTAGCTATTTAATGTCGACATATTATGCGACTACATTTACAAACACAGTATTTTTTTTCAAATATATATAATAGCCTATTGGCAATATCATGGAGAATCGTCTCAAATAAAACTGGTATAGAATAGGTATGCATTTCTAAGAGTTGAAGAGTTTATCTCTGTGTCTATTGTATACCGTACCGACTTTTGTAACTAAACCACTTGATAAAAAATGACGTGTCGTTGTATTAAAGATGGCGTTTCTTGATCATCATTAAAATATGAAACACAATGACTTGACGAGTAAAATGATTTAGTGGCGACAGAAGTATGTGTATAGAATAAGCTTCCGAATAGTTCATTAGCTGACATAGAATTTCTACCGCCTACCGTCCAACATTAATCGTACCTGCACCACGGCCTATTGAAATAAAAACCAGTACAAAAAATCTAATCAATAGTTGTCTAAATGACATTTTCCTAATATAAAATTTTTATTGAGCAGACGTTCTTTGGGCTGTTGTTAAAAAGAAACTGGTCAGGCGCCGCTGCTATATCCTCTATATAAAGTATACAATGAGGAATGACATTGCAGTATGATACAATCGATGAGTCTGATGGTTGAGTAGTGGACGACTGGTCCAGCTATCTCGATCGCTTCTTAAGTGGACACACCATGTGTTTGTCCCAGATATATTTACATTACTTACGCTTTTAGCGCCGCTATAAGTCGCTATTCAAAGCAACGTCGTTACCGATGGATATCTTCGCCAAGAAAATATATTACTATGCCAAAACAAAGTCCCTTCATCTGCAAGATGACTCAGTTATATATTTTCTAAAACAATGCATTTCGTTGAATAAAGATCGGTCTGAACAGAATTAATAAGTGCAATAAGTGTTTTTATAAAAAGTTAAGCATCTGTCTTGAAGGCCGAAATACGGAATCAATGCTGTCGATAATGTGACCGAAAAATGTGATGCAAAGCGTCACCTGTGGTGGTTCTATGGACTGCGACCAAATGTTGCTCATTTTTTATAATTCATTTAGTTATTGTTATGAAATATCCAATGGGACAGGCCGAATAAAATGTGTTTGTTCTCTTTAAGTTCGACCTGTTCGTTAATTTATTGTAATCACAATTTTTAAAAATTTTTGAGGATATATAGGAGTTGATGAAAGAGGTCATTAGGTGACAAGATGGGTATATTTGAAAAAGTTGTCAAAATTACCAGAGTGTAAGAGAAACAGTTACAAGTAGTAAGTAAAACGTTGAAACAATCAGAAACAAATACGATGAAATGATTATATTTATCTAACCAAACATTTATTTTGAATATTCCAAATACTTACTGAATGCAATGAAAATTGAAATGATGAAAAGATTTGGATAGAAGATTTGGAAAGCTGAGTGAAAATTATCGAATCTGTTTAGACATTTTTTGCAAGATCTAATCAACTTTTTATTTTTCTCATTTTTTGATTTAATAGTTTTATCAAATTGTTCCTCAACGCACTGAAGTGTCTACAAAATAGTAATATTTCTCTCTTTCCTCCATATGATAATAGACTTTAAGCCTAATCATCGTGCTAGTGCATCACAAATTATTATGTTCGTAAAAAAAAAAAATAATTACCATATATATCTACAAATTTTGACAGTGTCACATATGTTATATGTCTCATTTAACGTTTATGATGCTTATGGCAACAACGATTTATGGACCGAAAATAACTTTTCTTAATTATGGTTTTATGGATAATGAGACTTATCTATTATAGGCCAGGAGTCATTTATGTTTCTATATAGGTAGGCTATATAAAAAAATAAAACCGAAATGCTTTCAATTTAGCAGTTCTCAGAAGTTGTATGACATTTTATTAGAAAAGAAAAACCACAATTTTAAATGAGGATATAGAAAGAAGCAGGTACTGACGGATGACAACTAAAAGGGATCGGTGGGTAATATTTTATAAGAGCTGTCTTGTAAACAGCCGTAATGACTTGGTTTACAATTTTAGATATCTATAGGTGTCAAGCAAAATCTCCTATCAGTTGTAAAAAAAAGATTTACACGTAAACACGGGGTTTTTAGTCATCTTGAAAGGGGTTGGAACCTTTGGTGTGAAGATAATACTGACGTAGTTTTCCACATAACACCAAAACGCTATACTGCACTGGACGCGCATTTCGCCAACCAAGTTTAAATCCCACCATTATCTGGGGATGACTAAACTCTGTGAAACTTTTAATCATTTCCAGACATGATACCAACTTGGTTAGGGAAACTGCAGTATAGTGTTTTGGTGTTACGTAGAAAACTGCGTCAGTATTGTTTAAACCATTTTGGATCCATCCTAACATGAATTTTTGCTGATGAATTTTGACCTATTTATTTACACCCCATATTATAATATACTTTCATGCGAGCGATCACTTCCTTATTTTATGCATTCGAATTAAAAATCAATCACCCTGTATATATTATAATGCTTTGTGTGGTATAGGTATTAGTTTGGTAATTAGTAATTATGAACTTGTTAATACATGTCATATATCATAGGTACTGCATTTTATAAAATCCTTACCATGAAAACAGTAACACAGAGTATTTTTTGCTATTAATATTGATTTTTAATAGATCATTTAAAACATTGGTGTGGAATAATTAACAGTGATTTATAGGCAAACTTGTACTGCTTCACATGGAATTTATATAAATATTAAGTATTAATTAAAATTTTATTACCTTTTTTATTTAAGAAGCTTGTAAACAATTAGTTATGAAAATATATATTAATCAGGATAATTTGTTACAAGAGTTAATTATATATTTTGAGGTGAACAATAGACGAGTTATGTGATACATATAGATAGTGGTGCATTCCAGAAAATAGATAATTAATACAAGAGTCTGCATATACTTTTTATGGACGATGATATCTCCACCTTAAATGTTATCGATTTTATTGTTATTATTACGGATTTTTCTAACTATCTAAAACATATATATTTCTATAGAAAGTATCATGACTTTTCATTTAAAGATACGGTTAATCCCTTACAACCAAA
Organism: Pogonocherus hispidulus; assembly: GCA_963924545.1. NCBI lineage: Eukaryota > Metazoa > Arthropoda > Insecta > Coleoptera > Cerambycidae > Pogonocherus > Pogonocherus hispidulus. The sequence continues at coordinate 7,441,455 of OZ004701.1, forward strand.
ATTTACTAAGATTTAACCAATTTTAACCATCGGGCCGCAACAGATTCTGTTATTATTTTTTGTTTTTATATAGAACTGTCATTGCGATACTGTATTGTTACAACTGTTACTTTCATTCCCTCTTTATCAAATGTTTAAGAATTATAAGTCTGTGCAGGACAGGATTGCTGTAAGTATTTAACACAACTATATCTAGAATCAAAACAGTTATTATACTACAGACCTTCTAATGTATGTTTTCTCTGGATACCTTTTTTATTACAGTGTTAATTAATAATAATCGCCTTTAATTATTTAGTACTACTGTTTTAATTACTATATTTTAAATACCTGTTTGTATTAGTGCTATATATTTATTATTTTTTTTTGTGTTTTTAATTTAGAATAGCTTATATTATTGTATAAGTATATATTCTTCAATTACTTTAGTATATTATTACTACTGTTTTTTTTTTTGTAAAATTTTATGTATTTAGTCTGCCCTTTAATTGGCTTTTGCTGTTGGGCAGTTGTATAGTAAAAATAAAATAAATTAAAATAGAATAAATAGCTCCTTCCTCTTGGCGCGCTTATGGTCTAAGGAAATTACAAAAGTATAAATGCAATTAGACAAGTCATCTGTCAATTAAAATTAATAATTATTAGTTAATTAAATAGACAATATTATACATTAAAGACGTAATAAAACAAAACAAGGAATGATACTCGATACTGGGTATTCTGTTAAGTAAATATTGAAAAATCTTGTTTTCGTATGGATATTAAGATATTGAAATATTTATAGCGCCATTTAATTGCAATTAAAGATTTAATTAATGGGACTACTTAATAAATGATTTAATTTGTATGCTTTATGGTATAAACGTAAACGTTTTTATCATGAAAGAATATTTGGAATTTAAAAAAATTTGGTGCTAAATGGTAAAGACAAAATTAAAGTTTAAAAAACACATTTGTGACTTTGAACTGGTAAAATACCATTCTGTAATATTGAAAAGTTCGAATGGAGTATCACCACACTCCTGAACCATACCATTTTTTCTTCGGATGGACACAACCTTAAGCGCGGTTTGTCTGTTAAAATCTCAGGCGTATACTGTTGAGGGTTGAAACCGCGGCGAAAGCTCAGTCTGTTAGGTACTACGTGGTAGTTTGTCGCTAGGAGAAAAATGGCACCTCTCCCTCTATACAAGCTTGAGACTTTCAGAAGGGAGGTTGTCTATTTCTGTGGTGTGTTTTTAACTAAACGCATATTTTTTAAGGAACCTGCTTACTATATGATCTATCTAAACCAGTTTAAATACTCATTTTAAATTTCCCCTGTTGCACAATATACAAGATCGAGGATATTCAAATTTCGATGCATTATCTATGCGTTCTAGTGACAATTATGAGATAACAAAATCTTAACTTCAATTGAGACAATTTTCGAATGAGATTCATAAGAACGTCCGAAGATATCGTATTATAATGCTGTAGCGGTCGGATCCTAACAATGTGTAAGGCAATCGTACAAAACCTGTAGTATAGTTGTAATATTGTCCATATTTACTGTGATTTATGCTGGAGAATAATTATCAGGTGGAAGAAAGTATAGACTTAGGTATCTGTAATTGACACCTTGTTGCTGTTGGAAAAATTGCTATCTCGTTACATATGCCCTGTAAGTCTGCGCTGAGGTAGGAATAATTGGAACTGCATAGGACTGAAGTGGTGAGGCAGAGAAAGAGCGATATAGCTCCAGAGTCGTAGCCCATATGGGGAATATAGGGGCTAGATAGATATATTTGGAAATTCTGGACAAAGACATGGATTCTTTAAATAGTTGAATATGCTATCGTTAAAATACATCTCAAGCTACTATAATAATAAGTCTATATTTAAGTCTAAACTAATAAAGTCTAAGACGAGGCCAAGTAAATGACTGCCCAGGTATTGGTTTGGTAATATAATAATATAAATATTATAACAAATATTTATTGTATTTCAAAAAAAAGCGAGTCCCAAAGCTGAACCTTGAAGTAGACTAGAATTTATAGTTAGATTATACTATTGATTTTGTTATTTTGTGAAAACTACTCACTGAAAACTTATTTTTAGTTCACTTTATGATTAATATCTATCAACTGTCTGGCAATTATGAAACAAAATACGTAGACCCCCTTAGACTTGACATGGCTACTTCCCTGTGCAGCCTGGGAAGGAATCTCAATTAGAATTTAGAGAGATGGGATCTAAGTAAAAGGCTGATGCATCTACAGAGGACGCAACAGCACATCGGGGGCGGTATAGGTCCGGAGGTCGAGGCCGGGCGGTGGCAAGTGACAGGCACGCAGGTCCGTCGGTCCGCCCTCCTGACGGAGCGGAATTAGTTTGCGGCACGGTAAAGCTTTACCTGGGCCCGATGGCCCGATGAGTTGCTCGTATAATATATGTGCCTTGATGCCTTGGAACTCATTGTCTCGACCGAGATCATTAAGAGACCTACAACGGACGACTCGATATAAAATAACTAATATAACAAGACCTGGCCATTATTCAAGACTCGCTTCCACACTGTCTTTGACTTACTTTCCTCTTCCATTTAACGGAGCACATATATCTATACCGTTGGTAACAAATATTATACTACGTGAATTAGTGATTATATTAAATAAAATATAGATAACTCTATATATTAGTATCAATAGCTACACATTGTTAATTATAAATCGAAAACACTTTTTGAAACAGCATTGCCAATTAAAATTAATTCTAAGAACTGCTAAACTATTCTAAACTTTTGGTACTAAATTCATTGTTGCAAGTATGAGCATGTTTCAAATCTTTTATTAAACTGATTAAAGGCTACTTATGAAGGTTTTTCATCACTTCAAAATACATCGCTCCTGAGTGTAAAACCCTTCAAGGAACAACTAAAGGAATACCCTTAAAGGGTAAAGGAAGCACTTTTGAAGAATGAATTTGAATTTGCTGGTAACCTTCAGTAGGTTTTAAATTCTTAGTCTAAGTTTCTAAGTAATAAACGATAGGAAGGGACTTGAGGGGAAAATATTAGAGTTATCTAAGCACTTGTGGCATAACCCCAAATAGAAACTTGACGACTACGAAGCTACAGACATGGATGTTTCATTTTTGGATGTGGTAGCTCCTCCAATGTGAAGGGAAAGGAATGGTAAGTCAGCATATAATATCTGGAACAGAGCTCTGTAAAATGAAGGGAGCGTCTTTTTTTGTTGCTTATCGAGTTGGTAGCTCAGGATTTAGAGTATTGGTCGTTGAATCCAGAGATAACAGGTTCGTTTCCGGGCAGATCCAACAATTTCTAATTAAATTGCTAGTATGTATATAAACAATAGGCCTATATAGAGATAGGTTGGGAAACCACTCTATATATAAGAAAGGATAGGAATAATACCTACCAGATCTTAATGTAGGAGATTAACATGGGTGGATTTTTGACTGTTGACTGAAAAAGAGAAAACTGCAGAGCGTGCTCCACTTTAACTAAGAGGAGCAAAACCCCCAAATTTTTATGTAAGCTGCTTCATTTTTCTATTTTGCAACTGGGCATAAATCTAAGACGTAATATTTTGGCTTCTATTAAATTATTACAATAATTGTACAGCAGTATATTTTTATTTGTCTTAAAATCGGCAAAGTTTTTCTTAACTTCATACTATTCATAAAATAATTTACAAATAGCCTAGCTCCACACAACAAGGTTAAACAGATGAGATTCTTGTGACGTCGATCAATATATTATTCTTAATTAGGGTAGTATAAACCCATTTTTTCCCCAACAGAAGGTAATTTAATAATTTCTCTTGATTATTTAAGGGTCGTTATAGAATATGTTTAATATCATGGAAGCACACAGGTAAAACTTCAAATATATTTAAGCGCCATAGGCTTTTCTTTCGATACGGTACTCTCACACAACTAACTAGCCGTATTAATAATTAGTCAAAGAAAAGATTGTAATAGTTTGCTGCCATAACTTAAATGAGGATTATATTTTTATGTTAAATCCAGTGAAATACGTCAAACCATTTTCTGTAGGTTTGTGTATATGCATCACTGGACCTGACTTAAACCATTTAGGTGATTAAATATGAAAAATGGGATCGAATAGTGAAGAATTAGGGTACATCAATTTAACTTATGGTGGTAGATTTGACTGTGGTAAACAATCTCTTTCTATATTTGAAGCAGATGCCGAAAACAACTACCCTACGGACAATGTGCCCCGACTGGCATTGCATTTCTCCGACATCTCCATGGAAGTCAGCACATCCTCCATAGATACCAACCACCAGACCGGTTTTGCACTTATTCTATGCTCATCCGAATATCATAGGTGGCAGATGACTAATAATCATGGCGACTTTTCTGCATCTCCTTCAAATAAATAAGTAGGATAAGTAGGAAGTCGCTTTCTGTCTATTAGACAATAATTAACAGACGGATAGTAGCAAATACCAAAGGAATGTGTGTTTCTCACCACTATTAACATAATCTCTGTCTGCCTTTCTATTTTATAAAAATTAAAGAGTATCCAATATCCTTTTCCAGATTTTATTTTGTAAAGGATAAAGGCCGAGAAAGCATGTAAAGACGAAGGAGGATGAAGTAAGATTAATGAACAAAAGACAAAGCAAGTAGGACAAAAGGTAAGGGATAATGAATGAAGTATTAAGGGATAACTCGAATGTGAACCTGAGGGACCCCTGAAAACTTCATAGATCTTGGATTTGAAACTGATAAAAATATATTGTGAGCTGCTAATAAGGTAGGAATGAAAAAATGTTAAAAATAACTTCAATTTTCATAATAAAATTGAATGTGAATCCTGTCAAAAGGATCAGAGGTAAAGGATGAAAGACAAATAACTAAGAACCTTACTAGACCTGATGCTTAAAAATCATAACTAAACGTTTCAAGACCCTACTTGTAGAATGTATACCTATTAAATTGTCTCTTATAATAAGAAATGTGATCTACAGTACTATAATTAAGAATAATAAATTGATCGTCGTCTTTTCACCCTTGTTGTAGAAACTCGCTATTTATATATTGTCAGATTGTCAGCGGGTGAAAAATAGCAGTTATTAAGTTTGTCACGAAGTGATTGAGGCCATTAGATGGATCTTTGCATATTTATTTGTCAATCTATCAAAGGGGTCAATGGGATGTCTCGTCGTAACGGAGACGCCCTTACTTGCTTGCACAGAAGGGGTGAAAATCGATCGCGTCCTAAGAGTCCGCCACTATACCCATTAAAACATTTTCCACAATTCACTAACCTCGAAGCTTTTAATTTTTCGTTTTTAGTTCCTTGACACAACTTTGTTACATCCAAAAAGACATAACCCTTTAATAAACACTATACTTACATGTAAATGACAAAATAGATTACTGGGGTTAAACCGATCGTTAGGGGGACGTAAAACCAAAAGGCCCAAACAAAAGAATTGAAATAAAATAATTTTAACAGTATGCTTCTTACTTGTTTTCTATATAGGTAGATCGAATGAAGTAGATATTTTTGGACGTAATAATTGGAGCTTTATTTAATATTTACAACAAATAAATAAACAATTAACATCATTCTTTATATTTTATGTATGTGACCTTGGGTATGAGGAATACGTTTAAATAGAAAAAGATTTTTTATCAATTTCTTCAAAGGAAAAACGACGCAGTTACAGGATCGATGTTTCGAAGTTTTTGCTTCTCTTCACTGTATAGGCAACTAAAAGGCTAGGAAGCAACTATGTATTATTATTATCGTACCGGGATATCAAAAATTATCTTGGTCAAGGGTGGTTGTGGAATGTAAAACGTGTCTTACTTTAAATTTGAAATAATTATGTCACTGTCACACTGACATCATCAATAACCTACAAATTTCATACCTATTTATTTCAGTTGTAAAACAATAATGAACTACAAATTATGAAAAAACGGTTTTAGTAAGAAGAAAAACTAAATTACAGTAATTGTTGGAAATGTCCCCCGTTTTGTTCGATGCACAAGTTGACGCGCCTCCTCATGCTGTGAAAAGCGTTTTGCAGCATTTCTGGCGTTATGGTTGCACATTGCTGAACAATTCTTTGATGCAGTTCTTGCAAATTATTTACCGAGTTGAGAAAATCTTGTTTTTTAAGTAAGGAAATATAAAATAGTCCATAATTGTCAAACAATGTGATCTCGGAGGAAACTCAACTTCTGTATGCAAACTTATCAGCCGGCCATCAAAAAACTCGCGGAGGAAAGCAATATTTTCTCGTGTAGTATGTGCTGTTGCACCGTCATGCTGGAAATAACCGTACCGAAGTTCATCATCGTTTAACTGTTGCACAAATTCAGCCAAAAAGTTGTGTCTGTACCTTTCTGCGTTGACGGTGAAATCGAAAAAAATTGGCCCAATTATTCTTCTGCGAGAAACTGCCACCCAAACACCAATTTTTTGAGCATGTAGTGGCGATTCAGTAAAAACATGAGGGTTATCATTGCTCCACATTCGCATATTTTGAAAATTGATGTATGGAACCACGCTTCGTCAGAAAAAAAGTTAAGTCCAGAAGATCGTCATTCGTTAAATTATTGACAAACCAATGGCAGTAAGCAAGGCGTCTGGGGTGGTCTGCGGGTAGAAGAGCTTGATGTGCTTGCATCTTATATGGATGCATGTTCAAGTCTTTCTTTAAAATCTTATGACATGTTCCATAAGAAAGTCCAATTTCCTGAGAAAGACGTTTCAAAGGTTTTGCAGGCTCCTCTTCCATACGTTGACGAACGTCATTGACTTCTTCTGTACGAACTCTTGGTCTACCAGCACCTTTTTTATGAGTCACACAACCAGTTTCGCGAAACACTTCAACACAATTTGTAAGGCACGCATAAAAATTGTCCGGTAATATTGCCACGTTTGGGAAGTGCTCTCGAAAATTGTCCAAACACAAACGTTGACTGTATTGCCAATTTCCATTAACCCGCTCGAAAATAGGCTTCAATCATAAAAATTTTGTGCTGTGTGGTAAGAGGCATGATTCAAAAACTGGATTAGAAAATTTCAGCACAATGACTTGATATATTCTGACACAACAAAATATATTCAAAAATTTAAAGTAAGACACACGTTTTACATTCCATAACCACCCTTGACCAAGATAATTTTTGATATCCCGGTATTTTTAATTAATTTTTTCTTTATCGTATTATAATTTAACTGATATTTCGGGGTAAAAATTTCATAAATACTTAATAGCGACACATTTGCATACAGGTAGTTTTGGAACAATAAAAATTTTAAAACAGTGGATGATTTTAGGTCAGGAGATACTCCATATGCATTTCACATTCCACAACCATATGAAATGTGTACCTATCTCTCCCTTCCCAGCCAAAGCGCTTATTACGAATGCTGGAGGACAACTCATTTCCAATTCATGATACCAAGTAATTAAAGTGTTACCCCACAATTTGACACATTACTAAATAACACCTACACGTTCGGTGTGGTTTTCGGTGAAAGACCAAACGAAATAAACGATGTAATTGGATTGGTAACACAGTTAAAATGTGCAACTGAGGGTTTTGGTTATTTGTTTAACATTATTTCGACACATTCTTCTAAATGTGTTATTTCAAAATTGAAAATATGTTCGTTTCAGTTTCTGTTATAATAAAAAAATCACTTTGTCAGTTTTCAGCGTGTTAAAAAAAAACCGGTAATTTGAAATAAAAATAATGTAGTGACTTAAATATTAAAAATTATCATATCAATATAGATTACTAATTCAATATGTGAACTGAAGGGTACAATTTGTTAACATTGCCCTTATATGTGCTGTGTATAAGTAAATAGTGGATGTATCAATAAAAAAGTACTATATTAGTATTATAAAAGTACCGGGATATCAAAATTATCTTGGTCAAGGGTGGTTGTAGAATGTCTTAATTTAAATTTGAAAACCTACAAATTTCATACCTATTTATTTCAGTTGTAAAACAATAATGAACTACAAATTATGAAATAACGGTTTTAGTACAAGAAAAACTAAATTACAGTAATTGTTGGAAATGTCCCCCGTTTTGTTCGATGCACAAGTTGACGCGCCTCCTCATGCTGTGAAAAGCGTTTTGCAGCATTTCTGGCGTTATGGTTGCACATTGCTGAACAATTCATTATTGCAGTTCTTGCAAATTATTTACCGGAGTTGCGAAAATCTTGTTTTTTAAGTAAGGAAATATAAAATAGTCCATAATTGCCAAACAATGTGATCTCGGAGGAAACTCAACTTCTGTATGCAAACTTATCAGCCGGTCATCAAAAAACTCGTGGAGGAAAGCAATATTTTCTCGTGTAGTATGTGCTGTTGCACCGTCATGCTGGAAATAACTGTACCGAAGTTCATCATCGTTTAACTGTTGCAAATTCAGCCAAAAAGTTGTGTCTGTACCTTTCTGCGTTGACGATGAAATCGAAAAAAATTGGCCCAATTATTCTTCTGCGAGAAACTGCCATCCAAACACCAATTTTTTGAGCATGTAGTGGCGATTCAGTAAAAACATGAGGGTTATCATTGCTCCACATTCGCATATTTTGAGAATTGATGTATCCCGAAAGGTGGAACCACGCTTCGTCAGAAAAAAAAGTTAAGTCCAGAAGATCGTCATTCATTAAATTATTGACAAACCAATGGCAGTAAGCAAGGCGTCTGGGGTGGTCTGCGGGCAGAACAGCTTAATGTGCTTGCATCTTATATGGATGCATGTTCAAGTCTTTCTTTAAAATCTTATGACATGTTCCATAAGAAAGTCCAATTTCCTGAGAAAGACGTTTCAAAGGTTTTGCAGGCTCCTCTTCCATACGTTGACGAACGTCATTGACAACTTCTTCTGTACGAACTCTTGGTCTACCAGCACCTTTTTTATGAGTCACACAACCAGTTTCGCGAAACACTTCAACACAATTTGTAAGGCACGCATAAAAATTGTCCAGTAATATTGCCACGTTTGGGAAGTGCTCTCGAAACTTGTTCAAACACAAACGTTGACTGTATTGCCAATTTCCATTAACTAGCGCACCCGTTCGAAAATAGGCTTCAATCATGAAAATTTTGTGCTGTGTGGTAAGAGGCATGATTCAAAAACTGGATTAGAAAATTTCAGCACAATGGCTTGACAGATTCTGACACAATAAAACATATTCAAAAATTTAAAGACACACGTTTTACATTCCACAACCACCCTTGACCAAGATAATTTTTGACATCCCGGTACTAATAGTTATTATTATTTCTTCTGGTATTAGTATAATTACTAATGCTACACATAAAAAATGTAGACTATTAAAACTATTTAAATTTAGATAAATTAGTACCTGGGCACCAGGTTTATCGGCCATTAACCTATTATGTGTAGAAATAAAGCGACGCCAAATTAGTAATCGGACCGTCACAAATAAAAAAATAGAAAGGTATTTCGCAGTGATCACATCTTTTGTGTAGTCGGTATTGTCAAAGGAGGCACCTCATGGCATTTGACTTTAACAGAGGGTGGCCGAACCCCTACGGGCTTTACGACTTGTGACAAACGACAAACGACATTCTTATCTCATGTGTACCTGTCACCAGCAATGCTAGAATCCATCCTTAAAAATGCTCTGTCCATTCTATTAGGGACACATCAATAAACTGACGTATTTTGTTTAAAATATTAACCACATTTTTTATACCTACAGATATTGGAAAGTAACATTTTGATGGAGTTCTCCGTGCATAAAAGCGAAGTTATTTATGTCCTCTGTTTCAATTTCGATATTTACAAATCGTAATTTATTATATTCTTGTATTTATATTTTTTAACAATTATTTATTTATAGTATATTGATTAATACATTTTTTGTTTTTTGAGTAGTTGGACACACTTAAAAATATTCAATATTGCAATGTCTACACTGGAAATACAAAATAATATTAAAAAAATAAGCCTCGTGGCATAAGGAACGCTTTGTCAGAATATAATTTAATTTTCGATTATCAAAAGTAACTTTGGTAACTTATGGAGTATCAAAATCGATTCTTTTTTACTAATTTCATATTTACATATGACCATGCATTTCATTTTTACAAATAAGTAGTTATTTATCATATATACTTTCCTATACTGCCATAGGATGTCATCCATCTTGGCCAGTAGTAGATATTAAAACGAAAATACCTCAACATTTTCTCTGATAATAATAATAATAATAATAATAGCTTTATTGCCCAACAGTTACCCATTTACAGAGCAATTTACATGCAAATTCTTAAAATTAAAATTAAGTGGCAAACAAAAAGATAAAGACAGTTTAACAAGAAAAACAAAAAGCGTACAAAATGCTTGGACTAACATCATAGTTCAGTCGCCAATTGTATCTCGTACTTTGCTTTTGATCTCATGTATATTACAAGAGAAAATATCACATACATTAGCAATTTTATTTGCGTTAGAACACATTAAATTAACAGGTGACTTTAATAACAAGTTGGTTTGTGCTCTTTTACAAATAAAGGTAGTATTGTGCCGTGAAGCCAACCTAGGTATACATATGTTAACTTGAGATAGCAATGCGGGACAATCAACTTTACCATGTAACAATTTATACAAAAATATCACAACTGCTTGCCACCTACGCTTCTCAAGAGATATAAAATCAAATCTTGTTAGTAGCTCAATATAATCACTACCTCTAGGAGGATATATTCCACTGATCCTAAAATTAACAAACTTTAAAAATTTTTTTTGAACTCCATCAATCGCAGTTGAGTACTGAGTATATATAGGATTCCAAATAAGGGAAGCATATTCTAATTTTGTTCTAACCAAACTAAAGTATAATGTAGTCAAAGCAGATACATCAGTAAAATTCCTACAGTTACGAATAATAAAACCCTGCGCACTATATGCTGATTTTACTATATTACTAACATGAATGTTGAATGTAAGCTGAGAGTCAAAGTGTACTCCCAAATCCCGCAAGGAATGGGTTCTTTCTAATACCGTATTGTTAATAGAATAAGGATATTCTAGAAGGTTTGGTTTACGATTGAATGTAATTACTTTGCACTTAGAGATATTCAAGTATAGGTAATTCTTGAGACACCAATCTTGCAACAGATCAATTTGTTTTTGTAAGTAAATACAATCATTCATGCCAGCAATAGAAGCATATAACTTTAAATCATCAGCAAACATCAAATTGCCACAATCCAGCATATCGCATAAATCATTAATAAAAATTAAGAATAATAGGGGCCCCAAGTTAGATCCTTGGGGAACACCACTGGTTGCAATACAATTATTTGAGCAGAAGCCGTTATAACAGACATACTGTGTGCGATTGCTCAAGTAGGACTGAATAATGTGGAAGATAAGATATGTGGATAAGATATTAGTGTAGGTGACTGAAATAAACATACGGATATATAGATTTGATATTATTTTTCAGTCTAGTAGTACCAATATACTGTCTCAATATTCGTAACTATTTTTTTATATACAGGGGTATTCAGAACTTATCTCTAAAACTTTGAGGATATGTGCATCCTTAAATAAGAAATCGATATTACCAAAAAAATTTATAATAAAAGTCTTAGGATTTCCCGTAAACAATGTTTAAAGTTATACCATTATAAAGCACTACGTAGATGGGCAACTGTACTTCAAAATCTGATATACCTACCACATTCCTAAGAATGTGGTAAAAAAAGTAAATACGTTTTTGTACCTCGAACGTCTGGTTAAAACCGAGCCAATATAGTTGGAGTGGGGATAATATCTCTATTGTCTATTCAGTCATCAGTCTATCTGTGTCTTCTGTCAGTGCCGGTGTTTTATTTATCGTAGGAGTGTTAAACTGTAAATATTTCAAAATGGCTCATGTGTACAGTAATGCTGAGTTAATGGACTGTTACCAGTGGATTATCAACTACGAGTTAGGTTTTGTGAGTGGTTGTTGCAGCAAAATGCTGAAAATCCTCAATTTACTTAATAATTTGCGTTTACAAGATCAGCAGCCATAGGATGAACATTCGGTTTAGTGCGGCAAAACTGGATAAGTCGATCGTCGATTCCAAAAGTGAGTACAAGTCGAGGAATATTATTTCGAACAGCTTTTGTAACAAGGTATGTGCAAATTTTTTATAAATTTCATGTTTCTAATACCTACCTAGTATTCAAGTAGCGCAATTCTTCAAAATTAGTGTAACAAAATTTTATTCATTTTAAAGACACGCCACTTTGGTCACATCTATCTATCTTTAAGTTTATTTTAAAGTAAAAACGCTGCAAATCTTTTTTGCGCCGGGTGTCGGTATACTCTCAGAACTTCCGAAGTTTTTTTCGCCAGTTTGCATTGTCAGTCCCAAGGTCACTCCATGACAGTGGACCAGTATCCAGCGGCGTGCAATGAAAAATTTTTAAATAGTTTCCAGAAGCCTCCAAAAAATTTTTTTTCGCACTACCTCATTTCTACATGTATGTTGAACATCCCCAAATTTTATTATGGATAAGTTCTGAATAACACTGTATAATTTTTTACGATATCAATTTTTTCACTGAAAATATTTTGGCCATCTCATAAATTGTAGTTTACCCTAGTAATTGTAGTAATCCCTAGTTTTTATAACGTTTAGAATTTACAAGGCATTTATAATGAAATAATTCTTTTATGTACTTTATAAAGGCACAAGAATTACGTTCGCAATATTTCAGTTTTATTAATAAAATTGTCAGCGAGTTTAAGAGGACTTTTAATATGCCAATTAACAGTTAATAAGTTAAGAAAACGGCATGTATAATGACGGTGTTCTTTTATTTTATTGGTAAGGAAGACCAAATCAGGTCTGTTGGAAAGGTAGGTAACGAAGGTTTGTTAAATTTATTTGCAGTTAACCTTCCCGCAAACGACTTATCCTGCTGTGAAAATGCTCGTAAAAATACTAACATGATTGTCCGCATAATAAAAGCTTTATTACGTAAAAAGCAAAAATTGGTTCCCTAAACTTCGTTTCTACGTTCAAAAGATGTCATTACGCATTACGTGATAGCTATAAGGTGTCCCATACTGTCGATACGAAAAACAATTGAATTATTTTTGTTTTTCCCCCACTTCTAAGCCTCTAAGGATTAGGTGACGTTCTTCCTCACAGGTAGTTATCTAAATTTGTATAAAATTAGGCAAGTTTGAGTAAAGTCGACAAAACTCGTTTAAGTTTAGATACTTTTGAGTAAATTCAAGTGAGTTAGGTAGAAATCTGGTAAGTCTAAATAAATTTATTTAAAAATCTGTAAATACACAATATGATTCTGCTATCATGCATTATATTTACCGGAACAAATAAATATATTGTGGCGATCTACGGTTTTCTTAAAATAAGTAAAATTTATTTACTGATACAATTAAAGGTAAACTTTCGTAACAAGCGACAGCGACAGGAGACCGAGACAGGCGACAGAGACAGACGACAGCGACACTACCGGTACAATGAAATTCAATGCGATTCCGTTCGAAGCATGCGACAGCGACACGCAGCTCCGTGGTTGTCGCGCCTTGTCTCACGTCTGCTTCTAAAGCAGTAGTGTCGTTGTCGCCACGCGGATACAAGTGTATTTTGGCTCTTCAAACAATGGCTTCTACATCGAAAAAAGCTAAAATTATTTTATCACAGTCCAAGTCAATTGATTTTTCATCTGAAGAAGATGAAATTCTAATAGACCTAGTTGTCTATTAGACTAGTAGAGCAATAAATAGTTTTCCTCAGTTGAAATCATTGCTCCAGTTCTTTTTGGTTCCATTTCCTTCTCAATTTCACTTAAAACAAAATAAAATTGTTGTTTATTTAACCTACAATATTTTCTAAACATATCTTCATCAGACATTAAATGTTGAGATATTAATAGGTTAAAAGATCCCTCATCTTTTCAAAGTATGTATTGGCGCTCTTTCGCATTTTTTATAAAAGTAATATAAAATCAGATCTTCATCTTCTTCTTCCTCTAATAGTATTTGTTTTAAAATAATTTCATTATTTGAGGACATTATCATCTAAACACTCCACACGCGTTAGTTTCCAACAAAAGGTGTTAATGCACTGGCCTGTCGTACGTTGTGAACGAGCTCTTTGGTCTCTTGTCTTGGTCGCTGTCGTCTGTCTCTGTCGCCTGTCTCGGTCTCCTGTCGCTGTCGCTTGTTACGAAAGTCTACCTTAATAGTGCAATTATTAGCGCAAAGAATGAGAAATGAGAAATTAACCAATATTAATGATACAACATCTTTCTATAAAAAAATTACATTAGAATAGAATTAGATTAGATATATATGTTAGATGTATGAGCATCTCAGAAATCATTAGAGACACAGAGTGGGGAAAAAGATGGGCAATTTTAGGTTCACGATAAATCCAAGGTTATATTTCCAAAAATCCTTTCCCTTAAATAGATACAGGGTGAAAATCAAAAATGTGCATTTGTTAGAAAGCCCATAACTCGTTTATATATTGCAAAAGATACATTTATCAAATTTTCAGGACAGGGGCGAAGGACCTCAAAATTGGTTTCTAAAAAATGTAGGTCTACTAGATCTTGCGTTTGCATAGTCAACTTCTGTTATTCTTATGGGCGTCATATTGGATTTTCGTATTCTTGAAAAATCTACTGGACTTTTTTGTATCGGGTTAAAAATGCGAAAATCTATGCTAGCGTAAAATCTAGTACACGTAATTTTTTTTAGAGGACAATTTTGAAGTCCTTGCCTGCTGTCTCTGTCCTGAAAATTTGATTCATGTATATTTTTTACACTGTATCTAGTACTTAAGGGAAGGAACTCTTCGAACTATATACATGGATACAAATTTAACAAACTGTATCTCTAGTACCTGAGAAGCCCATACAGTTCGTATTAAACTCAACACAGTGCATTGCATAACAGATATATATCATTTTTAGTTCAGTTCTACATCCCAAGATCTGGGCCACTATGTATAAAAATAATTAATAAGTTTATATAGGCGTAGCTATTATATTTATGTGGTAAATGTTTCTATACCTTTTTGAATAGAATACGTTGTTTAACGTATCTGCAATTTTACTAGGGTGGGAAGTTTTGGTTCTAATAAAACAATAAGTAACTTAGATAGTTCATGTTTATAATAGCGATATCTTAGATAGAATTTTTAGTGGTTAGTTCACCCGGAAAATTGGACCATTAATATGATAATAATTAGATGTAACAAAGATGAAGATGGCCCACTGGAAGGATGTATTTTTTGTGGTCATATTTCGGGTGCAGTAATTTTAAGCCTTATTAATTTCGGCTACCTTTCATAACTTTAACAGTTAAGTTGATACTATTTAAGATAATCTCTTAGTGTTTTGAATAATTAAACTCGGAGCTCAGGTAGGCAGTTCTTCTTGTGAAAGAACATTATATAATTTAGCATAAGGTGTTTTCTTTTATTAGAAATGAATTACCTACTCGAAGGTATTGTTATATCTTTGGATGATATGTAGCAAGAGAAAATTGCGTGATACATGCAATGATACAGTGTGGTTGGGATATAGTACAGTAGAGGAGACGAAGATAATGTCGATGTGATGAAAATATTGCATTGTATGTATTAATAAAGGGTTGCCCATTACTACCAAACAATAGATAAAAATATTTTAGGGTCCCCCTTTAAAAAAGATCAAAATATACTTTGTGCATTCGATGACAGCTAAGCTCTTCAGTTCTTTCCGGGATATTATTCTCTATTGCTGATTCCCTATTGATCAACGATGACTATGTGAATATTAAACATGGAGGGCTTCAAAAAATAAGATGTCTTATGTGTGCTCCAGTATTTTATTATGCCTAAATGGAACACTTCATCCATATATCACTCACGAAATCTATTTAATATATTATGCCTGACACAGGCTCTGTCGTTTAAAATAATGGATAAGTCTTTCAATAAAGAACTAAATAGAGACATATATGTAGACTACATTCTATCTAATCCGAGAAGTATATAGTAGGGTCCGTTGATTTTCTTTCACGTCATTGTTACAGCCTTAATATTAAGGCTAAAAAAAGTTAGATATAGTTAGTTACGAGAGAAACAATTATCAGGTATGTTCAAATTTTAAATGTAACATCTGCATTTCTAATAGTTTATCATATGATATACAAATATGTGGACATGGTATAAATTTCCGATGACTTTTCAAGAACTTGAGGTTTAATATGCCTTTATACAGGGTGTTTCCTAAATAGAGGCCAAAAATCCAGAGCCATATTCTGTGGCCAAAAGTAAGGTTTTTTGGTTATATAAACTTGAGGTCTTATGACAGCCGTTGTGGAGCTATACTGGGCGTCAAAAATTAAAAAAAGCAGCTTTTAATTTGTAAATAAGATGACGGCTTCTTATTATTTTTGTTTTGCATGCAGAAATAGTGAAAATAAGTTAGAATTTGACATATATAGAAAATATACTACTACTTTCAGATGTACATATCTCTAAGGACTCTCACCATTGTGCTCAACACAAAACAGCGAATTTCAATTTTTTGATTTATCGGCTATTAAGTTTCCCCCTAAATAAGCAGAGGTTTGAAAAAGAAAAGGTATTGATTAGGGATATAGCTGCGAGTAATGGATATTCTGTAAGTTTAATTGATAAAATGATTAGGAAACATAAATTTAAAGAGACACTTTCCTCCTCGACTTTTCAAAATGAAAGGGAAAGTCCAAAATTCATATCTATTCCTTACGATCCCCGTCCCACACGTGGTTTTGGTAAGGTTTATTCATCAGAAAATAAAATATACAACTTTTAGGCAATCCAAAAGACAAAATAGAAACTAAGGAAAAGTCGGGGATTTACGAAATTGGCTGTAGACTGCAATCAAAAGTATGTTGGACAAACTAGAAGTTCAATTCAAACTAGATTCAAGGAACATATGGCTCATCTCAAATATGGTAGAACAGACAAGTCTAGTGTGTAGTGTAATTTAAGGCTAATTAGGAATGTAACAAATTCCGGAGATCTGGATGCATTTGAGAGTTTCACAAAGTGTAAATAGTATGAATAGTGACAGAGGGCCAATCCCATACAGCCCGCTTTATTGGTTAGTAAATCACGGTTCACTGATCCGGCAGGACGGTTCACTGGGCCTTCGCAACGGTTCACTGAGCTGTCGCAACGGTTCATTGAACCGTAGCAATAGTTTAGGTGTAAATAGAACATAGTGTTAGCATAGGTTTAGTTTTAATCATCTTCAGGTGATGCCAACTTAGTTGCCGAAACGCATATTAGACGGCATGTTAGTATTCTGTCACATTAGTTATACTATCACGTAAATGATTAATTTTAATTACAGTTATTCTAAAACAATTTTTAATACGACAAGAAATAGACGCAGCCATTAAGCAATTAAATTACGAAAACGAAAGCTTATATGTAGTTGTATATTTATAAAGGAAGAAATAAACGATCAGTTAATAAAAAGCTATACTAAATAAAGAAGCTGCCATTTGTTTACAAATGAATTACGTAAACAAAATACTTAGTCGTACTCATAAATTTTCTAGGAGCATAAAAATATTATAAACAAATTAAAAGGCTTGTAAATAAATAAATAATGGGCTGTGGAATTGATAATAATAATAAATAATTACTCTTATAATAAATTAATAACTTATGGGGCTTTTATAAAGTTCTAATTTAAAATTACGGCTATAAAATGGTGGGAAGTAAGGAATAATTAAGTAACATATTGTAAAATGTCAAAAGGACATAAAAATAATGGTCCTATATATTTAAGGAATGTTATGGAACAGGCGCTTGCCATAAACTACAGATTAGCTATAATTACAGGTTATACGTTATTGTCCACCTCTTGAAATTAGTTTCACTTTGGGTAAAATACTAAACGTTCTACAAAAACTCGTTCTGACCATTACACATGACAAGGGCGTATTAGAAGGTCTGGAATAGTCGGTATAATCAGGACTGTTTCTAAAGGGTATGATATAAAATTAATTTCAGTTATACAGAGCTAGCTGTAACACAAATTAATATGTTTATATCTTTCTTTATATTATCAAATTATCAAATATTATGGTTGAATAAAGTTTTATATTTTCTCGTTATCTATAATCCTACGTATGCACAGGAATAACCTTATTATTTTTAAGATATGTCGAACACAACTACTTTGCGTGCAGTATGCACCGCCCAACATTGAATTACAACGGCATATCTTGACATAACCTCAACTATTGTCTTTAATACATATTTCTTTTTCATAGTGTTATTTACATTTTTTAAATAATGAAATATTAAACATTGTTTAATACTTTATAAATATTAATGTCGCTGCAATTCAATATTGGGCGGTGCATACTGCATGCAAAGTAGTTGTTTTCGACATATCTTAAAAATAATAAGGTTATTCCTTTGCATACCTAGGATTATAGGTAACGAGGAAATATAAAATTCCATTGGACCATAATACTTGATATTTCATTAATAATTTATCTCTTATTGGTTAACTTTTTGGCATTACTATTATTATTTAAAGAAACTGTAAACAGTTAAATAAGCAAATAAATAATATTAAAAATATACTATAAAAAACAAATTAATATGTTTATTAATAGATAATCTATGAAGAATTTCAATAGTACGATCTTCCATCACTATACGTTTAATTTAAGTTGAATACAAACAAGGACTAGTTTTTAGTTAATAATATTTTCCAGGTTTCCCTTATTCTCGTACTAAATGGTAATTAAAGTTATAACATCGTAAGTCGTGCCTAGGCGCACTCGCGGGCGCAAAATAACAATATGCCGCTTCTCTTCCACACACTTGTTTGACTTCCGGGCTCATCGTTGGAATGATAATGAGGGATTGAGATATTATTGTTAAGGATCAGCTCCCAATAAGATCAGTAGCAGTTTCCGATGAAATAATAAATGTCACCTTTCAATTCGAAGAATGGTCAGTTTTCCGAAATAATGGTTCAATACTACTGAGACTGGACACATCGACCGTTTTTTAGTAGGTAGATAACGTCTTCTAGTACCTACTATGTCAATAATCAAAATAAACGACTCACAAATTGACTTTTTAGGCGGGTGAGAATTCACCACAATAAGAACACACTGTATAAACATTTCGAAATATGAAACAAACAAAAAGGTAAAAAATGATTTTGTTTTAATAAAATAAAGAAATAAAATAAGAAGTAATAAAATAAGAATAAAATAAAATAAGAAATACTAAAATGTAAATGCAAGTAAGTTTGCATATTATACCATTTCTTGGTAACATTAGAAATAACAAAGTTAACAGGGGTTGTCATTCTCACAAAATCGCCCCGTATGTGCATGTCTACATTCCTGCTAACGAAAATTACAAACGGGTAAGGTATAAGGTAGTAATTAAGTACCTAAACTGTATAATTTGATTCGTTTTAACATTTGGCTGATCCCTTAACGATTCTCCTCAGTTCTAAAGAAAGGGAATTAAAAAACTCGACATTTCAAACAATTTGGCGAAATTGCTAAACATGCAGCTTGTTAGATGGTCCTGGTTTATAAATTGTGAACACAATGATACGCTTGATTAGCCAAGCGTGGTGTCTGTTCTTCGTGTGTGTAATATTTATTATCAAACATAATGAAACTATACAGGGTTATTTTTCTATATAAACCTGTCGTCGTTATTATACTCGATAATGTCACTACAATATTGATTGCCGAAACATGTTTTTTAACGAAGTTCTTCATTGATTATAATTGGTTTGTCACACTTTCTAGTATTTAGAATAGAGAACAGAACGGACTGGTGTTTATTTCACTTTTAAACTACAATTTAGTTACTTAGTACAATCCTTAAGTGGAAAAGTGATATAATTCTTATTATTTGAGAATCCGAAGATAAAACGTAAATATTTTAGCTCTTGAAATACTATTAAACTTTAAGTTTATAAACATATCACACGTACATACTTGTTATGGAAAAATATTTACGTTATACGCAAACGAGTGTCGCCAGACTGTAAAATGCTTTATTTTATGGCTAGTAATCTTGAATATTTCTTATCTTTGTCCATTCAGATAATTTATTTCTGATTTCAACATTCCTAACATATTCGAACATTTAATCCAAACAAAATAGTTTTTCTATAAGGTAAAAAATACACAACTGTTTCGACCACTTAAGTATCATCAGTGACGTACAAGTCTCTTAACGGAATAGCATAGTAGGCTGTGTCTCACATCGTTTGAAAGGTATTTCAATTATCTTCTCACTAGTTGTTGAAAAATTAAATTCGAGTCATCCGTTTTCCAGTTTCAAGCGTTTCTGTGTCTCATTCGGCGAGTGAAAAGACCATCATTCCATAATTTAAGAGGTTTGCATTCTTAAAAAAAATGTATCTATAAGTGTTAAATTGGCAGAATGTATTGGCTTTCAATATCTTAATGTTTGACAGGTAGGTGTATCAATTCCCTACGTAGTTGTATTTAGTAAATAAAAATCAAGTTGTTCCTATTCTAAACATAAATATAATTAATTGTTTTATTTACAAACTGTCATATAGAAGTCGCTAGTTTGACATTTAAGTTATTTTGAGTGCTACAGTTTTTGAGTTAATTTATCGTTTATTTAGTATTGTTTATCGTTTAATATCGTTTGCTTAGTTATCATTCTATCGTTCATTCATCATTCTTCGGTAAAAACACTTAAATATTTAGAGTGAACGATGATCTTTTCACTCGCTGAATAAAACAGAGAGTCGCCTGTAACTTCACTTTTCAACAACTGGTGTGAAGAGAATTGAAATACCTTTGAAACAATGTACAACACGGACTACTATGCTATTTAAAAAAAAATGTGCCGAAAGCGACTTTGGCGCCATCTATCTGTTGTCAAAATTCCTCCTGAGGGTAGAAAGTAAGTAGTATTTTTTAAACCATTCATCCTACATTTTGTTTTAAGTCGATATTTCAACTCGTTCAAAAGTTAAGGCTCCAGTTCTAAAATTTTATGCTATGCCACAGGCAGTAAAAAAACTTTTAATTCTGTAACTCTTCTATTATTTGATCTATTAAAATAATATTAGCGTTGACTATCTCAAGAAAAAAATTCTTTACCGGTGATATTACTGTTAAATTAAAAACGAATGGCCGCTGTAAACAGCGACCTATAAGCAGCTGAACCGAAGGAAAGAATCGGCCGTAATTTCGTTAAATGAGGACAGATGTGTCTCCGACTATTTAGTGGACTTCAGTTAGTCAGTGTAGGTTATTCCTCTTTAAAGATGAGATATTCTACCAAAGAATATAAAGATATCGATAAAAACGTATGGAGTTTTCAGCTTGAGAAAAAAAAACAATAACACACATTTTAAAATATCGTCATTACGATATGAATAATTTACTAATATTATTTTATTTTATTTTTATTTTTTATTTTATTCTACATTACTCAACAGGTCTAATGACCCAATAACAGAATAGGAATATTGAGTAACATACATAGTAAAACAAACAAATATTAATATCTAAATGATAAAATACATACAATAATGAAGATCGAGGCATACAAAAAAAAAATGAAAATCAATGCGTGCTTAAGATATATACAAGTCAGTGACACTGCAGGAAAACAGCAAACTAGTTCACAAGAAATAAGAAGAAATCTAGAAGGCTATTTTCTTCAAAGAGGATAATGTACAAGCAAAAATATCAATAGATTCAGATACGTTATTATAAATATTGCACATGTTGTAAAGCGGCGAATATTTTTTTATATTTGTTCTTGGAGTTGATAAGTAAAAACTATCAGACTGGCGAGATGCCTCTCTAGGGACATACAAATTAAGCATACCTAATATTTGACTACAGTCTATGTTAGCATGTAGTATCTTGAATAGAAACGTCAAAAAACAAACCTTACGTCTATTTAATAAGGCATCTAAAGAGAATCTGTCTAAAAGTTCTGACTGAGGAAAACCTCTCGTAGGATAATCACCATCTGTCCTATAAGCCACAAGTTTTAAAAAACGGCGTTGAATTCTCTCAAGACTATCGATATGTGTCGCATAATTTGGGTACCAAATTATTGATGCATACTCCATCTGAGATCGAACTATCGTATTATGTAGGACGATTAGAGCCAATTCGTTATCAAAATTTACCGTGTTTCTAACCACAAAACCCAATGCTTTATAAGCTTTGGCAGTAATATTTGAAATATGGTTGCTGAAGCTTAATTTCCTGTCAAACGTGACTCCAAGATCACAAAAGGTTTCAGGTCTGCAAAGTACTTTTCTATTAAGTTCATAATCATATATGATTAAATTTCGCTTCACTGAGTAAGTTATAACATTACACTTATCAGGATTCAAAAGCAGATTATTTCTAACGCACCAAGCATCAATTAAATCCAAGTTTTTCTGCAGCAAACGACAGTCGCTTAGATTACAAATCCTGTAAAGTAGTTTTAAATCGTCCGCATAGAGTAAACAATTCACAGATAAGTCTTCGATAATGTCATTTATAAATAAACTAAATAAAAGGGGACCCAGGATCGAACCTTGGGGAACTCCCGAGGTAGCCTGAACCTTGACTGATTTACAACCACGACAAACCACATATTGAACTCTATTACAAAGATAAGCCTTAACTAAGTCGATTAAATTTCTAGAAAGTCCAAAAGAACTTAACTTCTTTAGTAACATGCCATGGTCCACCTTGTCGAAGGCTTTAGAAAAGTCGGTATAAATAATGTCCGTCTGATACCCTTCATCTATGCTGGAAGAGATGAATTCTGTAGCGCAAAATAAATTACTGACCGATTACTGACCGTCCTACTCTGGAAAAATCCATGCTGAACTTCAGTTATCATATGTAATTATCAGAGTAAGATATTTTTTTTAAAGAAACATGTTGTTTGAAGCCATTTTTGCACTATTCCTTAAGGCACGGCGCGGCGTTATTAAATTTAGTTCTAACCTAAAAAACTCGCTGATTTTTAATCAAGAAAAGCGCCGTTTTTGAATGATTTGGCAAGAATGATGAGTAAAGGACGTGTAACAGAAAACAGAACCACTGTGTAGTATATTCATTCACATTCAGAAATCTGATGAAGACAGAGAGATGTTGTAAGTAGTGAGTTTGTGAGAAATATATTTGAAGATGAAGATTGTCACAGTCTGTGCCCAAATTTGCATACAATGCAGTGACATGTCGTAATGGGAAATGCTGTTCCGGCGAACGAACTGCGGACGGTATGCTTCTTGCACACAATTTTCTATTAATCACTGTTACGTTCCGTTAATTAAAAAGTTCATCCATATATCTAGTAGTAATCTCCACTATGTACTGTACTTTTCTTTTTTTATTTTAATTCGCGTTCTACCAAGCTACGTTAATTGTACCCAAGTCATTCAGAAGCGGAGTGAGCCATTGTTCCATTCTAAAATATCAGTAATAATAACTTTGACAAACAATAGAATTGTAGAATTGGAATAAGAGCATATTAGAAATACGACGCCACGATATCATTAAAATACTTAAGTGATCTAAGAACCGAAATAATATAAAATAAACAACGTAAACGCAGTGCGAAAAATATGGAGTTCATAAATGAAGATTGTCAATTTTCTTCATTATCCAGAACACTGACGTAATTTTCCACATAACACCAAAACACTATACTGCATTCAACGGGCATTTCTGGAGGTGATGTTGGTATCATTTGGAGGTGATGCCTACTTGATTGGCGAAACGCGCGTCGACTGCAGTATAGTATTCTGCTGTTATATGGAAAACTACGTCAGTGTTATCTTCACACCAAAGGTTCCAACCTCCTTCAAGGTTTATTATCCATGACAAAAATATACTTATTTTTATATTATGTTATTCAAATGCAATAATACATTTGAATATTAATATCTCGATGTTATCACATTTTTAACAAAGTAATGGAGTAAATCCCAAAATATTAATTGGATTGAAAAGGATAATTGCAATGTATCAGGAGAAACTATAATCCAAAAGAAAATATTGGTTTAAAAATTCCGGTGGAAACATTGAAGGTTATCCAAATAGTTGTTTCAAAATAAGAGAAAAAGTTATTATAAACTTGGAATTATAAACCTGGAAGACAGTAGAAATATTACTTTAAAATCTTTCTTATAATGTTACATTCCTTCTTGGAATCAACCCCTCTAGAAATTGATTGAAAGAGATATACTATTAAGTGGTAACTACTGTGTTTTGCACATTGCACTTTTGTGCCGCATCGTTCTTGAAGCTTTTAAGAAAAAAAAAGAAAAGGATAAGTATGGAAAACTATAAAGTTTGGTTAAAATGTCAATGTGATATTTTGCAGTTTTTGACGCTTCAGAAATGTTATGGCCAAATTTTACATCCTTTATCTCGGTAACAAAGTATTTACCAGGTTCTGCCTTATAGGAAACGTTTTTCTATGAAAATCCTGAAACACGTCTTTCATGAGTTCTCTTTCCTTCCTCATTTTGACCTGAGGTAATTCTGAGACTCATTTTTGACACATCTGTATACTCCTGTATATACGAGCTAAGTATGAACTAATTTTGCGTGACAAAATTGGTTATTTCAGTAAACCATGGTTCTGGAAAATTATTTTTTCATTAAGAGTCCATTATTTATAGATAATTGAGAATACCAAAGACAATTGTTATTATTAACTATATATATTGTCTAAAATTATATTCTTCTTCCACAGGTACTCATTTTACGGTGTTCAACTGTAGTTTTAAACATCTATCTGTCTATATGTCTATGCATGTTAAATGCCTACTCCAACCATTTTACCTGATTTTATCCCTTCCTCAACATATGTGCTTGATTTATTTATAATAAAAGAAATCCAGCTGCACTCTATGAATAGCTGATGATTTCAAGACACGTAATATAGGTGTACCAATATTCAGACAACCAAATAAATATATATTTTTATTTACATGGCATTTTTCTCAAATTCTATAAAAAATGGAAACTCGAAGTGACTTTAAAGGAGGGTATGATTATTCTGTTATTGTTATTATCACTGCTCAGTTTACCACTGTAAAGCCTTATGTGCGCTTGAACTTTCGAAAAATATCAATTATTTTTAATATCTCCTAAACTACTCGAGATAAATAATAGTAATATCTCTACCCCTCATTTTAATCAATAGGATTATCTAGAAAGTCTGAGACTTGTGTTGGAGAGGGGACGGCATATTATTATTCAGTAGGTCGCAATTGCACCTCAGGAATGGCAACGTTGGTAAGCCCTAACCACCATCCAGTGCTGGGATGAGAGAAACCTGAAAAAACCTCCTATAATAGAGGGACAGTCAAACATCAACCAATGTTAATATCTCACATGGACACCAAGCTGTTTTCTCATCCTAGGCACGTCGTCAGGAGTTTGAAAAGTTAAGCAGAGAATGTCTCTTCTTATTTGAAAAATTGAACATTGAAAAAGTCCGAAAACTCGGATGAAACGTAAGATATTTGTCCATGTATCTGGCTGAAAGTCCTCTTTTTTTGTATTTTATTGAAGAAATAAATTCTATTTTAACAGCCAATAACTTTTCGAAATATCATCTATTTTTCTTATTTATTTATATGTTCCTGTAAATCATCTTTAGTTACTTTATTAAAAAAAATTACGTGATATAAAAAGAAATTATTTTTTTTGGTCAAAATAATACCAACAATTGAGTTTCAAAATCTCTATTATACTGGGAGGCATTAAAAATTATCAATAATTTTTCGTATCATAATCACAAGAGGAATACGTCCAAGAAAAAATGCTATTTAATTTTCAAACATCCCGTATAGCATTAGATTTTATAATATGCAGTGAAAATGATTAAAAGATTGTTTATAAGTTGCAATATGTGTTTCCAACTACATATAGTGTAATTGTAATGTCAAATTATTGCAACTATAATAACATTAATTAATAGTAAACTCATGAGGAAATACTTGTATGATAATAAACAGTATTATACATCGTATGGATTATATTGCCTTTAGAAAGTGAAAATTATTCGAGCATTAGAAATTAAAAAATAAATATGAGCACTAATTTTTATTTGTTCTGTAATTCGATACAATATTTCCTAATGTCATATGGTTCGTTGAACAGAAGCATTCCATAATTCTTTGTGCTGGGAATACAAGGATTAAACATAATATGGTACAAGGGCCATTGATACAGATTAAAGCCCTTGTCCGTTTTTATCTATGAAAAATGGGGATGAAACTTAATTCAATGCGGGAACTTATGTGAACTAATAAACGAATGGCATTTTTCTTTCAAAAATATTATGTTCTCCCTTTATGCTGCCAATCATATTTTCGGTAAATATCGTCAATAATAGATAATTTTGCAACCACTCTTAATGACACTTGGTAAGGGCCGCTAGTAGGTAGGTTGAGGTAACAACGTCTAGGTAAATATTGCCTAGATAAAAGCAAGGCCGACACGATTTAATCTTCATGTAGAAGCAGGGGACTCCAATAGAGACAAACTTTGTTTGTCATTGTGTAGTGCGGTGTCCCCTTATTGGTAGCTATTGTCACGTATCTTGGTAGCCAATAGGAGCACCAAACACCTTCAATTGTTCATGAGCTATTGTCATAATTGTCACGCGAATGTCACCGCAATGGCTGGTTTTACAGCACCCTCCCAATCGTAAGTAATAAATATTTCACTAAAACGTGTTCCTATATATATCGATTTACCAAAAATGTCTTTAAATAAAATATTAATCTGTGCTTCATTACAGCACTTCTTAAAAGGGGAAAAATATAGTATTTAATATGTTTATATATAAATACAGATCGTACTTTGTGTTTTAACTTAGGAAATACAAAAAATAACATTAAACTGCTGTGCAAAATTCAATTCAATATCTTCGGTTAGAATTAACGGATTAGGATGAAATTGATGTGACGTAATTTGTTTCCTATGATGTAGAGGGCGTTCTTCAACCCCCTTACATTTTACAAAAATTTGACAAGTTCCATTATAACCGAACATTATACAGTGTGATAATGTGACGAAAATTTCAGGTGTTTCTTGAATTTTACACAGCAGTTATCTATGAGTTTGATTTTCTTACATTTAATTTTTTAGTGATATAGGTATATACAGTGTTATTCAGAACTTATCCATAATAAAATTTGGGGATATTCAACATACATGTAGAAATGTGGTAGTGCAAAAAAAATTTTTTTTGGCGGCTTCTGAAGACTATTTAAAAATTTTTCATTGCACGCCGCTGGATACTGGTCCACTGTAATGGAGTGACCTTGGGACTGACAATGCAAACTGGCTAGCACGAAAAAAACTTCGGAAGTTCTGAGAGTATACCGACACCCGGTGCAAAAAAGATTTGCGGCGTTTTTACTTTAAAATAAACTTAAAGATAGATAGCTGTGACCAAAGTGACGTGTCTTTAAAATGAAGAAAATTTTGTTACACTAATTTTGAAGAATTGCGCTACTTGATTACTAGGTACTAGAAACATGAAATTTATAAAAAATTTGCACATACCTTGTTACAAAAGCTGTTCGAAATAATATTCCTCGACTTGTACACATTTTGGGCACGTTTTATCCAATTTTGCCGCACTAAACCGAATGTTCCTCCTGGTTGCTCATCTTGTAAACGCAAATTATTAAGTAAATTGGGGATTTTCAGCATTTTGCTGCAACAATCACTCACAAAACCTAACTCGTAGTTGATAATCCACTGGTAACAGTCCATTAACTCAGCATTACTGTACACATGAGCCATTTTGAAAATTTTACAGTTTAACACTTCTACGATAAATAAAACACGGGCACACAGAGAGTACACACATAGATTGATGACTGAATAGACAATAGAGATATATTAATATTTCTGCAAAAATTCTCAAATTTGCCAATCCTGTAATAGCTAAGCACATTGCACATTTAATTAATTTATCGGTTACTAGTGCAAGATTTCCTTCGCTTTTAAAAATTGCAACTGTAATACCTATCTACAAAAAGGGTGACATTGAAAATATAGCAAACTACCGACCTGTGTCTGTACTGAATGTACTATCCAAAGTATTCGAAAGAATAATATATGATAGAATTTATGATTTATTGACCAAATTTAGTATCCTTAATGATTCACAGCACGGCTTTAGAGCAAAGAAATCGACGCAATCTGCTGCTTGTACTCTGACTGAAAACATATATACTGAACTAGATAAAGGTAATCAGGTAGCGGGCCTCTTTTTTGACTTGTCTCGTGCATTTGATTGCTTAAATTTCAAATTTATTGAAGATAAGCTCTTTAATTTGGGATTCCGTGGAATATTTCTTGACTGGATAGTTAATTATCTTTCTTATAGAAAAATGTTTGTTAAAGTATGCGGGCACAACTCTAATCTTCATGAAGTGAACACCGGAGTTCCTCAGGGATCTGTGCTGGGACCGCTAATTTTTATATTATTTATAAATGATTTACCTGCAAATATTAATAATGCAAATGTAATCACACTCTTTGCTGATGACACATCCTTAGCGGTCTCAGCTAGAACGCATGATGAGCTCCGGTTGCTAACTAAAGTGCTGGTTGAGTCTTTCATAGATTGGTGTGAGAAAAATGGCCTAATTGTAAATATTGAAAAAACTGAGTGCATTTATTTTCGAAATATAAATGCAGCTCGCGATCTTTCGTTAAATTTCACTGTAAACAATACAAATATAACTTCTAAAGAATGCACAAAATTTTTGGGAGTGTATATTGATCGCAACCTAAGGTGGTGTGAACATATTAATATATTAGTCAAAAAACTCAACCAGGTTTATTATGCTATATCTAAAATAAGGCAAGTAATGCCTTTAAATTCATTGCTTAATGTTTACTACAGCCTCGTCTATTCTCAATTGATATACAATGTTGTACTTTGGGGTAATGCTTCCGATAGTGAAATAGTCTTTATATCTCAGAAGAAAATTATAAGGACCATATTTAACATCAGCTCTAGGGAGTCATGTAAGCCTATATTTGCTGATAATAAAATTATGACTTTTCCATGTATTTTCATTTTTCGTAGTCTGCTGTATATCAGAGAAAATATTCATAAATATGCTGTAAGTTCATTACACCACAATTATGAAACAAGGTATTCTAATTTATTTGTATTGCATAAACATAGAACCTCTAAATTTGAATATTGTCCTTCATACCTAGGATTGAAATTGTTTAATCATCTTCCTCTGCCTTTAAGGGAGCTAAATATTGGTATGTTCAAAAAAACACTTAAAAATATATTATTGTCTAAATGTTATTATTGCCTCAGCGAGTATTATGAGGATAGAGATTTTTGACTGTTTGGATATTTTGTTAAATGTATAACTAATATTTTACATGAATGTTTTACTTAATATGTCTCGTATATGTACGTTGTTTATTGTTTGTATATTATATGGACTTGTATAGTTTTACCTTAATGTATGTTTTATACTTCTGTATAGTTTTGTCTTAATGTATGTTTATACTTCTATTTTTGACTTGTCCTATACATTGTACAATGTCTAAAAGGATAAATAAATACTATTACTATTACTATTACTATTACTATCCCCACTCCAAGTCTATTCGCCCGGGCGTTCTAGGTACAAAAAACGTGTTTACTTTTTTTTACCACATTCTTCGGAATCTGGTATATCAGATTGTCGTTGAAGTACAGTTGCCTATCTACGTAGTCCTTTATAATGGTATAACTTTAAACATTGTTTACGGGAAATCCTAAGACTTTTATTATAAATTTTTTCGGTGATATCGATTTCTTATCACATATCCTCAAAGTTTTAGAGATAAGTTCTGAATAACCCTGTATACACGACTTTTGGTTTAATACCAATACGCTTCTATAATTTATGCCAACTCATTTATGCTTCAAAATATGTACCTACTATACCTTGTTCATAAAAAAGACACCTTCATGATAGCCTTTCTCGGAATATAACAACATTTCTCAACAAAAGTGAGACACATTGTACGCGTATACGTATACTGTGCACATCGATCTAATGTTCTTTTCCCTTACGTTCCTCAGTGATATAATCTAAGCTGAATCTGGAACACTGTGAGAAAATTACAATTAAATTGCGTATTGTGATTCTGCGATTTATAAATAATAATATTGCTGTTAATTTACTGAATGAAAATACCTACGCATCACACCAGAAGCGTAGCTGTTTATTCCCAAAACAATAGCTAATAATAATAAAAGTTAAGTTTAAAACGGTAGTTGTACTCGATTTTCACAGTCAATATAATCACATAGAATTAATATTAAATAGAATTCTCATCCACTTACACAATTTTAATTTTATGTTGGGTACATAATGACAATATAGAGGTTGTTCGAGTTTCCTGTAATAATGAGCCAATATCTGCTATAGGCATTAATATGCGATTTTCTTACTTTTAAATAGGGCAAGATTAATAGCGGATTTAATTATGTACCATGTGGAAATTAGTACCTAGCGGATAAATTAATTTTCTGGGTTAATACTTACCTATTTTTAAGAAAAAAAACAGCCTGATTTTTTATTTTTATAGTTCTCTTTCTTGTAATAAATCGAGGACTCATTAATATAGCCAAATCTAAATTACGTATTTTATTATGTATATTAAGTACCTGACAAATAAAACAAACAATATTGTAAGGTTAAAGAATAATTGTTACGATTACTATTTTTCGAAAAATTCTTTTGCGTTAAAAATTTATATAGGTTGATTGTATTTATAAGAACTTCTTGAAAGGGGTTGGAACCTTTGGTGTGAAGATAACACTGACTTAATTTTCCATGACACCAAAACACTATACTGCACTGGACGCGCGCTTCGTCAACCAATTTGGCATCATCTGGAGATGATTAAGGCTCAATCATCTCCATGAGGTTTTATCATCTACAGATGATGCCAACTTGGTTGGCAAAATGCGCGTCGAGTGCCGTATAGTGATTTGGTGTTATGTGGAAAACTATGTCAATGTTTTCATAACAACTGTTTTTTGGTTTTACTGTATGTTTGTCTTATATTATATAGAAGATAATGTCTGTAACATATTTGTGGTGCAGTTGTGGTGTGATTCATTGTAGATTCTTTTGGGATTACAACTACCTGAAAAATAATGAAAAATAAATATTCAAAATAAAGATTGAAAGTGTAATATAAATTTAATAAGATAATAAAAGCACTATCTTTTAATTTTATTAGACTTAATGATGATAACATAACTGTATCTCGTCGGAAACAGTATTCTTGGTATAAACGTGGCTTCCTTTTCACCAGAAGGATGTTACCAGTGGAAAATTAATAATAAAATAAGCATTGGTGCATTTGATAGAAAACCACTGATGTAATTTCATAATTTGTCATATATTTATTTTATTGCATATTATACACTGACTTTTTGGAGAAAACTTTAAAAATTTGCCTTGATACTACACTTTCAATCTTTATTTTGAATTCTTCTGGTTTCCTGTTCTTTACAATTTTACAGGTGGCATAATCCTAAGAGGAACTACAATGAATAGAAGATAATTGAGATATAAAAACTTTGTTCCTAAATTGACTAACAACCACGTATGTAATTTAATTGTAACGTAATTTACAAAACGGTAAATAAGTAAATTGAACACTACTTTTATCGATTTTTAAAGATACTAGATATGTACAGATATAGAAAAATCAGGGGGCAATTTTAAGTGAAATGATAGTGAAGGGCTTAGGGCGGGTCAACTTTTTGTAAAAGACCGTAAATCTTCATTTGAACCTGTAAATGGTGTGTTTTCCTATTTTTTTTTACATCGGCAATGGAAAGTAGTTGGAAAAAGAAGAGATACGTATTTCTGGAATTTTAATATTGGGTTCATTTAAGTCCATAAATTATTTTTTTATTGTGCGCGATATCTATGTGACGTCACTAAGCGAAAATTCAAAATTTGCGCCATTTTTTAGTGATTTCTAGGATATTTTCATTTATGTGGTTAGTGTCACTGCGTGACAACTTTACTTTTGTTTATGTTTGAATTGTTTGGTTAAGGTAAACATCATGGTCATGGTAAACATGAGACATTGTTTTAGTTTATATTTTTAGCTGTGAATTGTTATCTCTGCCTGTGACTGATTACAAGTGTATTTATTAGTAATAGAGAAACATCGTAATTTGTAAAGGTAATTTTTGAATATATTTAATCGACTTTGCAGTAATATTGTTAAGTTAAATACTAACCTTACATTTTTCATCTCTTTTATTTCTGAAAGGATCTATAGGATCTTTATCATAAAAGGATCTATAACCGGTAAATTGTCGGACTTAGCTTCTACAAAATCTTGCTCTATGTTTAATAAAAGTTTACTTCACAAGAAAACAACAATACAACAAGCCAAGTTGTCAAACCAAACACAAATAGGAAATTTCAAATGTCAATTATCGAAATGTCAACTGTCGTTTGTGGTCATTACAAACTGAAACTAGCCACATATTATCAGTGTGGCCTCTTTATAGATACATATTCCCTAGTTTTCGCTTAGTGACGTCACGAATAGAGAATAAAATTTCAAAATTGAATTAAAAATTTGCTACCGATTCAATCTTAATAATTTTTATCCTAATAAATATAAAAAAAAATATATTTTATAAAAATATAGGTTTCCACTTTCATTTCGATTGAAGGAAAATACCCCATTATACATTGCTATATGATCTTCGTGAACACTAGATATTACAAAAATTGAGGCTACAACTGAAAACTGAAAAAGTAAAAGATGTAAGGACAATTTTAGGAAAAATTTTAGACATGATCAATAAATAAAACGTTTTCTCTTGTTCTGATCAAGAACGTTGTAAATATCCTGGATTTTGTCGAGTAGTGTATCTGCTTTCTGTGATAAACACGGATACAACACTGTTTTCGCAGGCATGCAAAGGCGAGAATGAAATTAAATCCAGATCTAGAATATATATATGATAGTTAACCTTTATGCCATTAATAATGCATGTACGCGATTATGCGTGCTCAAAATCACAGATTTTAAATTAAGATTAAAGCCCGTAATTAATAATGGACTCGTTAACAACGTAACGACACTATCAAGATTGCGTATGTCATTTATTAATATTTAACTAAATTAATTCCAGCCATGACAAAAGGGAAGAAAATATTACCTTTATTACTTCCTCAGCATATGGCGTTTCGAAATTTTCTACCTGAGGTTCGCCGTCCATCGTCTTATTATACCGTGTGGTATTATAACCGGGATAGAAAATATCCTAAATGCATTGTCTACATAAAGTTATTAAGTGGCCACTTTTGTTTCAAATTGACAGCAGAAAAAAACATACTGAGGATTAAGAAGCGCAACGCAACACATGGCACGAGAGCTCTAAAAATGTAACAGTTGACGGATAATTTAACGCAGCATAATTTCGACTATTTAGTTAACTCTATTTGAAAATAGGCAGTGGCGTGCCTTATTTATCTAGAAATAAATTTTGAAATTTCTGTAGGGGTATCAACACAACGGGTTATGATATATAAAGTATACGTTTATTCGCATTATATTAATGTTATTTTGATTATAATATAGACAACAATCGGAAATAAGTCATAATGTTTCGCCATTTGTTAAAAGGCAAATAGAAGCCTTCCAATAAAGATTCAAGCTGTATCATGGCATGGTTTTAAAGTAAATATGCAATACCTTATCATATCAATTTATTAGTTGATAAAAATCAAATATTTTTATATATTTTATTAGGGACCTTTCTAAAATAAAAAAAATAAATAATTAGAAGATTTATTTAAATATGTTTATGTTGTGATATTTTTTAAATTTCACAGTCATAGCAGATTACACAAAAGCGTTACATTGTATTCTAATATAACTCGTCGTTTAGGGCGAGCCCAGGTAGCGATTTAGCGGTTATTTTATCAATATTATATGTAGTCTAAGAAACATGGTCCACGGTTAGTACTTGGTTAGGTTAGGATGCATGGAAGACCCATACGATGCCTGTCCGCATCTTCTAGTGGTTCATACGTTGGTAAATTCATAGAAACTATACAAACTTAGGCGAAGTTTATGTAGAAGACGTACCATCGCTTGGATAGGGTGTAAAGCCGGATGTCCCCTGTCTATAAGATGATACTACAAAAAGTGGGGGTTCGGAATCATTTCTGTGTTGGGAGTTGCTCGTATCTTGATGTCGGCGATTGGTCGAAACAGAACAGAATAAAAAGAAAATAACGTCGTTTGTCGATTGGAATGTGCCATAAGCGTAGTGTGTTGGACCAAGACTTTGTAACTTCTGTAGCCTAACAACCAATTTATGTTCCCTTTTTAACACACTCTTATGGTACACTCTTTTGGTCATAACTCCCTTATTATTATATATATAGGTAGACCCATCAAATCCTATATCAATATATCGAGAGCTAACTCCTTGACAAAAATTAAGTAATATATAGGATGTTCTAATTATTGTAGTCTTTTTTGGGATTACACCAACTGTAAAATAATAAAAAACAGTAAATCAGAAGTATTCAAATTAAATATTCAGTGTCGTATCAAGGTAAACTTCTAAAATTTTCCCAAAAAAAAAAAATATTTTGAATTGTCTAAATAAAATCATAATTATTATAATAAAATTTAAAAGAAATTAAACACTTAACCAATTCTTTTCTAAACGTTTCCAGTCGATCCTCGATTCATCGTCAGTAGAAAGTTTGTATGATAAAAAATTGTCAGATAGACATTGTTTATAGGGTGTTCTATTTAAAAAAGTATAACTTTAGTCTGTAACATTTTTGGGTTATCCTGTATATTAGGCAATTAGGTCCATAACTACGCAAGAAAAAAAGAAAATCGACTAGTACGAGCGATTTTCTTAAACATATTATAATGACACTGGACTTTTCCACATTGTATAAACCTAAACATAAATAAATAATAAAATAAATACCTAGTTACTGTGGGACTATATGTGCTTTTGCTATAAAAACCAGAAGGAACAATATATCTACCTGCGTTTTTGTTAATTGTTAAAATAAAGGAAGTGGTAAAAAACCATGAAATGGGCCTGCTCGGTAGAACTTGCATTCAAAATCAGATAATGTTATTAACTGCAACAACAACCCTTATTTTAGATAAATGACTTTTTTGTTGCAAACCCATGTAAAAGGTCACTTAGACAAAGGTTATTACAAAGTGTTTTCGTTATCTTGCCCATCGAGTTTTCACACCCAGCGTTTGATGGATGAGTTGGGCCCATATCTGATGAACGCTGGTCACGACACGACACAACTTTCATGGAACTCCAGATATACAATCATATGGTAGACACTGTATATCCAATATGTTTCTGATAAATGCAAATAAAACATCCAACGACACTACGGTCAACGTACTTGCTCACTGCCGAGTGCACAACGGTATTTCATATCATTTCAGTTATTTACAAATGAAAATAAAATAAATAATTAAGTATATGGCTGGGGATACGAAGATATAGAAATAATTTGTTTTATGTAAAGTAGCTCTACGCTATCAAAAAATTTGTATTCGGGGTATTATAGAAAATGTCAAATATTTAACTGTCATACAATGTGGCCAAAACATGGATTTAGAGGTCGTACAGATGTTTAAGGAATTGATCTAAAATTTAAGTGAAATTAAAGTTAAATAACAAAAAATTAAAATGAACATATAAAGCAGCTTAATTATAATTCAGTATTAATTATTTCAGTATTACCTAATTTCTTTTGATCTTTTTAGCTATCAGGGAAATCAGGGATATTTTCAGGGATATTAGGTCTCAAATAAATGAATTTAAAACGTCAGGTATATTTAAAAAAAATCACGTTTCCCAGGATACATAATTTTACACAGTAATAGAGAACAACAAATATGACTCCAGAGCTACATATAGCATAGCCCTAATGAAACGAGTTGAAACGCCCAATCGAGTTGTAAATCTCGATGTTAACCTGCAAAATATAGTTGCTGGCTTACCTCATTAAGAAATCCCGACTTTTCGCGGGACCCCGACGACTCCTTTTCTAATTTTTACGGCTTCGAGAACCGCTTCACACGAAAGTTCCGTCGTTTCTTTAATTCTTCGAGATTTTTTTCGAGACCGTACGACCACTCCTTCTACATCTATTTTGTCTTCGAAAATCTCGAGTCCCGTCCGTCTCAATTTCTTTCTCATTTCATGTATATACAAGGGATATACAAGGATTTTCTTAAAAATAAAATTATTTTGGATGCTTTTGTCACGCGAAGGGTGATCCCAGGCCGTAGGCCT
Organism: Pogonocherus hispidulus; assembly: GCA_963924545.1. Taxonomy (NCBI): domain Eukaryota; kingdom Metazoa; phylum Arthropoda; class Insecta; order Coleoptera; family Cerambycidae; genus Pogonocherus; species Pogonocherus hispidulus. The sequence continues at coordinate 7,477,910 of OZ004701.1, forward strand.
GGACCCCCTGTAGGGCTAGAAATGAGAACGAAAATCGTGATAGCGATTTTCTCCTATTTCTAGTTTAGTATTATTAAATGTTGTTTTAATGTTTCAGTAATCTAACCAGTTCTTTGTGACCTGATAACGCATAATGCTCGAAATGATCCGTTCGTGAGATTTCCACATACGAAGAAATATATCGAGATATCGCATTTAGAGCAAGTTTGTCGGACATGGAATTGTGGCTTAGTTTCCTGAGCTGTGCATGTAAAGTGTCTAAAACAATGCCATCTGCATAGCTTTCCGTTTCCGCCAGTAGACGTGACATGCAATCGGAACTAGGGTTCTCTCAATCAAATTTATCAACTTCTTTCTCTTCTTTAGCGTGAATTTCACCCCTATTGCCTGGTTGGTAGAGTCCACGCGATGGTGTGGAACATCGGTTCTGTTGTAACACCGAGTAATATTTATTTTTGATAACATCTAAGAGACTACAAATCGACACGTTGACAACCCACAATTAACTCTATAATGTTCTGTATTGTTTCAGAAATGCGTAGATAATCGTGTCGATAAAGCAGACCGAATATTGGGGATATGACAGGTAATCTATTTTAGGGAAGGACAAGGCTTTTACATATGAACGCAACGGAAGATAACATGCAGACCACAGTTGAAGGTGTTTACTAATTAAAATCAGATTTGATTTGTTTATGTGTTAGCTGTAGAATTTAGTAGCGCATGCCATATAGTTTCGTTAAAATTTATACAAATTAAGAACGTTTTTTCTATGAATATTTATGAAACTATTGACGATATGTATATTTTCTTTGATTTGGTTTTGCATATTTATATCGAATAAATACTTTTCTGGACCATTCATCATTTCAGCATGAAAACTATGACAGCTATTGTTCTTACGATAAGTATGAAATGGTCCATCATAGCTTTCTTGTTTGATTACGATGACAGTACAAAGAGAGAAAAATAGTTTTACTTGGCGAAAGAGATTGTCTTTTGAAGGTGAATGCGAATACAATTTCGCAGTATGTTTGTATGTTTAATTGTTTCTTTTAAGAGACACAGGGTGTTAAAATTTAAATTTACTCACTGGTTTACATATGCATCTTTAGAAATAAACGAGATATCAATTTGAAACTTGACTGCTTTCTAACAACTCTAAGTTGAATATTTCATATAAGTTTCATGATATACTCTAAACTGAGTGGAATATTTTTAGTCCAGCGTTAAATCTGATAACCTTTTTGGTCGTGAATTTTTTTATATCTGTAACGGTTTAGAAGTTACAGAATATATCATTCTGTAACGTAACATAATTTCTCAAGAACGCTAGAACCAAGAACCTAGTCAAAGAGATAGTCTTTTGAAGGTGAATAAGAATACAATTTCGCAATATGTTTGTATGTTTTATTAAATTGCAATATTATGTTTTGCACTGCTTTGTATTGAATATAAAAAGTGGTAATGCAGTGTGATCTACATAGTGTTATCTAGTACCTATAGATGTAATAAATTTAACAAGTGATTTCTTATGTCATTATAAGAACAAAATACCTTTATCTTGCTTCTTTTAAGATATATAGAGTGTTGAGTGTTGAGACCTGCATCTTTCGAAATAAATGAGATATCGATTTAAAACCAGTTAAATCTGATAACCTTATTGGTTTTGTATTTTTTTCTATCTGCAACGGTTTAGAAGTTACATACATCATTCTACAGTGTTATTCAGAACTTATCCATAATAAAATTTGGGGATGTTCAACATACATGTACAAATGTGGTAGTGCAAAAAATTTTTTTGGCGGGTTCTGAAAACTATTTAAAAATTTTCGATTGCACGCCGTTGTATACTGGTCCACTGTAATGGAGTGACCATGGGACTGACAATGCAAACTGGCGATGTCACGGAAAAAACTTGGGACGTTCTGAGAGTATACCGACACCCGGCGCAAAAAAGATTTTCAGCGTTTTTACTTTAAAATAAACTGAAAGATAGATAGATGTGACCAAAGTGACGTGTCTTTAAAATGAATAAAATTTTGTTACACTAATTTTGAAGAATTGCGCTACTTAATTACTAGCTATTGCACATACCTTGTTACAAAAGCTGTTCGAAATTTTGTCCCTCGACTTGTACACACTTTTGGGCACGCCTTATCCAATTTTGCCGCAATAAAGCGAATGTTCCTCCTGGTTGTTTATCTTGTAAACGCAAATTATTAAGTAAATTGGGGATTTTCAGCATTTTGCTGCAACAACCACTCACAAAACCTAACTCGTAATTGATAATCCACTGGTAACAGTCTATTAACTCAGCATTACTGTACACATGAGCCATTTTGAAAATTTTACAGTTTAACACTCCTACGATAAATAAAACACCGGCACAGAGAGCGACACACATAGACTGATGACTGATAGACAATAGAGATATTATCCCCACTCCAACTCTATTTGCTCGATCTTGACCAGGCGTTCCAGGTACAAAAACTTGTTTACTGTTTTTTGTAGGAATGTGGTATATCAGATGTCATTGAAGTACAGTTGTCCATCTACGTAGTCCTTTATAATGGTATAACTTTAAACATTGTTTACGGGAAATCCTAAGATTTTTCTTATAAATTTTTTTGGTGATATCGATTTCTTATTTAAGGATGCACATATCCTCAAAGTTTTAGAGATGAGTTCTGAATAACCCTGTATAACTTCTCAAGAACCCTACACTTTTGGCTGTAAGAGACCCACCCTGTATTGATACTATTTTTTCCGATGCTCTAATTTTTGATAGAGTAGTAGATTATATGTTGATACATGTGTGTCCTTATTTGACTGAAGTCTGCCACTATCGATTGCCAATATGTACTATATAAATATTTGAGCAGTATCGTAAACGTAAACTGATGATAGCTTGACATTTTGGGTAGAAGTAATGCAAACGAAGGGGTAGCTATGGAGCTACAGCTACTAAGCTACGCCATGGCCACAATCTGCCTTAATTCCGAATATCCGTACCGTTATTGACATAACTCGGCCTCAGTGGCCTCGAACGGGGGTTGGCAAAAACCCTTTACGGTAAGGGTTAATATGAACTCATTCGCAGTTGCCGACTAATTATCTCGGTTGAAAGATCATAATCCCTATATATAATGGCCAGTTTCCAACTTATCAAATCTACCATCATGGCTACCATTTGTGTACATTACTAAGAAACCCTTGTTAAATGTCTATTATCTAATAAAATTGCGACACTATATACCCTCAAAATTAACAAATTTCACCCTCATAATGTGCCATTACTTGTTAAATATGCCACCATTATGTTATGTTACATATAACGTAGCTATACCTATACCGAGTGTTTAGGTAGAGTAATATTTGGCATTTCTGCTTAAGGAGAATAATAATCCACCCAAAAAACCTTTATATGTGAATTAATTTGCACGGCAAGTCAAAAAAATGTTTTCACCATATACTTATTTTAAAAATACTACCTGCAGTTGCTGTATTTGTTTAGTGTTATTTATTTACTACTAGTTTTGTTAATAAACGTATGTTAAGTTCATTGTATTTTTTTTGTGATTACACCACCTTTAAAATAATAACAGGAAACCAGATATAGTTAAAATAAAGATGGAAAGTGTAGTAACAAAATAAACTTCAAAAGTTTGACCCAAAAAACCACTCTATAATATGCAATAAAAATTAATATGACAATTTTACTAAATTTCATCAGTGGTTTTTTAGCTTGATATATAATAGGGTGTTCTGACATATTTTTTTTAATACCAAGAAGTTGAGTTTTCCTTCCCTATTATACATATGTCTAGTTAAAAAAATTACAAACACTTGCATATCCGAAAAAAAGTGCGTTGAAATTTAAATTCCGCATTTGGCGCGTAAACGCGTCTACTACGGCATTTTTGTGACGTCATCAGGCATATAAACAAACAGTTTGACAGGAAGCTATCAACATCAGTCATTATATTGCCATTATTATAAAGACCAGTGTGTATGGTAACAAGTTTTTTTAAGTTACTTTATGAAGTATTAGTTATATTGTATGTTTTAAATATATATAAAAAGCTCCAGTTCAAAATATGGAATAAACTGACACTAAACGGCGGCCATTTATATGCTTAATGTCATCACTTGTGTTTTGGTTCCCGTTTAAAACAGATCCTTTCTTTAAATTTTCTAATTTCGATTTTATTCTGAAAAATGCAAAATTTGCATTTTTAACGCATTACAACTTCTTTGTGAATGTATTACTAATAAGTATGTATAGGTTTATAACTTGATTCGTCACATACGGAAAACACCCTATTCCGTAATATTTCAATATATTTATATTTATTTGAATTATGTTTAAATGTAAATTAAATGTAAAATAAACACTTAACTAGTTTTATTTGAAGGAGATACCGAAATCAACTACTCCACGCACTAATCGTATGTGCAAAGATCAAAAAAGAGCACTACGGTGTGATTCTCACCACTGCTAACTTAACTAGATCTGTTTTAAACGTTTCCAATCAAACTTCGACTCTTCGTCAGTATTGACTTTTTAATTCAAAAGTCATCAGGTGCTCTGATGACTATGTTATTATTAATATTCCATTGGTAACATCCTTCTGGAGAAGAGGAAGTCAGGTTTGATCCAGGAATATTATCTCCGATGGGATACAGTTATCACCATTAAGTTCAGCCATTACCCATAAAATTATAAATTACCAAATCGATAAGGCTACATCAGTAAAACATGTATGGAACAACAATCACCGGATCGGTTGGACACACGCTGAAGTTCTACAAAAAGAAGAAATATCAGTTAAAAGAAAGTGCTTTAACTAAACTTAATGGTGCATGATACTGTATCTTGTTGAAAATAATATTCTTGGACCAAACTTCCATGGCTCTGGTTTAGAAGGGTGTTACCAATGGAAAATTAATAACAACATAGTGATCAGTGCATGTGATGACTTTTGAATTAAGAATGTCAATCTGACAATGTTTTATCATATAAACTTGTATTGACGAAGAGTCGAGGATCGACTGGAAAAATACTACAATTTAAATCTTTTTTTTTAATACTTCTGGTTTTCTGTTTTTCATTATTTTGCAGGTATGGTGTAATCTCAAAGGAAACTACAAAGAACCATACAGGTGCATCACAAGTAAGTTACAGACATTACTAATGTTAAGTAATTTATTTGTTAGTTACATTAATTTATATAGTCATAATTTCGCACTTACCTACCAAAGCTTATATAAAATTAAACGATATACAGGGTGTTTCATAATATATGCGCAGGACTTCAGGATGTTATAGCTCGTCCAAAAATATGAAAAAAAGTTCCTATTAACTTACCCTCTAAAATGCACCATTTTAGAGATACAGGGTGTTGAAATTGAGAAAAAAAATTCGTTTTTTGCGAATATCTCCGTAACCGTTTATCGCACAGAAAACAGCTTTTGTAAACATTTTCTACTCATAATAAACAATGTTTTGTGTGGAAATTTTTATTTTTAAAGTCATAATTGGTGAAGGTTTGGAAGGGGTAATGGGTGTTTTTCTCCCCAACTTCTACGCTACTGGAAAAAGTACGATTTTGAGAGGCCCATTTGAACCACCAATGTTTTCTACACAAAAAAGATACTTGGTCATAAGCTCTAAAGTCAATCGTTTTCGAAAAAAATCAACTTTTATGTTGAAAAACATGGTCACTTTTTTGAAAACATGGTCAATTTTACCTTTACGGTTTGGGGAATCATTTCTTCATTTTTTTTAATTTTTCAATTATGAAGTTAACGTTTGGTTTCGTTACTTGTTCTAACGTTTAAATAAATTTTGTATAATTAGTAAGAAAAAAATTTTATTTAAAAAAATTGACCATGTTTTTAAACATAAAAGTTGATTTTTCTCGAAAACGATCGACTTTAGAGCTTATGACCAAGGGTACCTTTTTTGTGTAGAAAACATTGGCCGTTCAAATAGGCCTCTCAAAATCGTACTTTTCCCAGTAGCGTAGAAGTTGGGGAGAAAAACACCCACTACCCCTTCAAAACCTTCACCAATTATGACTTAAAAAAAAATTTCCGCACAAAACATAGTTTATTATGAGTAGAAAATGCTTACAAAAGCTGTTTTCTGTACGATAAACGGTTACGGAGATATTCGCAAAAAACGAAATTTTTTTTTCAATTTCAACACCCTCTGTATCTCTAAAATAGTGCATTTTAGAGGATAAGTTAATAGGAACTTTTTTTCATATTTTTGGACGAGCTATAACATCCTGAAGTCCTGCGCATATATTATGAAACACCCTGTATAGCCAAACTGTGAAGATTACTCCACAGATCCAAACAAAAAAAAGAACAAAAAACACCATTCAATTCAATCCCCTAAAGTAAGACGTGTTAGTGTTCAAAATACAGTAATTTTTAATACCATCACACAGCCATCTTTCCTATTTTTATATATTTTTGAACCCAGCGGCCATCTCATAATAAATAATACAATAAATATAATTAGAGAAAGGCAGGTGAATTTTATGCAATGATTTTAATAATGATTCTTGTCTGACATGTCCTTTATTAATATGGGAGTAAGGCACTTGAAGTTCTTTATTATTATCGAGTGTATATTGAATGCTCCATCGCTAACATCCACGTCTTTATTATGTTAAATAAAAATGGCGTTTTAAGTGTAATATTCTGGAGCCATTGTTTGGACAGGACATGCAGATCTTTCAGTGTACGTATGGCCGAAACTATAAGCAAAAGCAAGCGTATATGTCAAGTGGGGTTCAACATCTGTCATATGACTGTTCCCATGCACTGGGGTCGTATATAATAGATATATACCCTTTATTTGAGTATGTAGAGTGCCCAAGCACACGGCACAAGGGCAATTCTTTTACCAATCAAAAGGGTATATTTAGTAGGTGGAACCCTTTAATATTGACAATTGTGCCAGTCCACCATGGACAGATCTTATTTTCCCATAAGCAAATTGTAACGGAGAATGCAAATGTTTTTCGATAATAATTGTTTTTTATATATCGGTAAGTATATAATTTTTCATAAAAACACGTTCTTTCTGTAGAGACCACCGTATCCCATATTTTGATGTATTGTTATTTGGCATGTTGGTTATTTCTGCCCTCTGGTGGTGGCGCTGCTTAAACATTATATTATTTAAATTTCTGTCTGAATGCAAATACTTCCTGTTTTGAAACTTTTAACAAAGAAACCAAATTATTAGTATCGGTTTCTGGTGTACAACGGTTGTGTGCTAAACGTTCATTTTTCAGGCCTCCATTATTGCACTTCCCCTCTCAAATTCTTTGTAAGGGATAGTAGGAACAGAATGGGACTATCTAAAAATGTTATACGTAAAATTGACAGTTAATTCCATTGTCAAAATGTATTGCTGATGCATATTACTAGAAGACCAGGCAAATCTTATTTTTTCAATGAAGTTTAAGGGGACATTTATTTTCCAATGGGAATCGATAGGTTTTATGTTCAGGACTAAATATATAAAAATCCCAAAAAATCCGTTGTGGGCTAAAAACGTCATTTTGAAAAAACATGGCCGCCGTTTCAAATTTTTGAAAATGAAATATCTTTTTATCCCTTGGAGCAGTTTTAACATTTTTTTTTATTTTTACAGGATTTTAAGCTTAAAAATTAGAAAAAAATTATATTTTAATTTAGATATAACCAAAAATATAAATTTCATAACAAAAAAAAAACGAAAAAGAAAATGATTTTTTTAAAATTTTTTTTACTTCCTACATTTAACTTTGTAATATCACTAACTAATTTTACAATCTAGTTAACTACAAAAACTCAGTCATTTAAAAGATCCTCGTACATATATATTTTTTTGACAGCCATTTCTACATTTACAGTCACGATATACCTACACACAGAAGATAGGATGTTGTGCGAAGTGGGCGATCCTTAACATGACGCGTTACGACACTCGCGTTTCATTACGGTGATACGCATTTTGTGCGTTTTTCGCAAAAAATGTTTGTTATGGTTCGTTTTATAACTTAAAAATATAAAATATCTCAATTTCGCGAAGCTGAGCTGTTAAACACATTATTCTTACTGCAAAATTTGTTCCTCTAAAGTTTTTGTCACGAATTTCGGGAGAACTGTACAATATAGAGTAAAATTGTACATACACTATTTTGTAGAGGACAAAATATACTACAAGAAAGACTATGGGATGGTATTATATGCACAAATATAAACAGAACACAAGTTTTAAAAATGTGGGGTTTTATTAATACAGTCAAAATTTTATTCTTTTTTTTTCTTAACCAGTTTAATTTATTTACTTTTTATATATCAATACCCAATGCTTGCATAAAATCAAACAATCTCCAAGTAAAAAGTATCCTTATCTAACCAAAACCTTACGTTTAAAGGATTGGAAAGTATAAGGACCATATATATCAAATATGACAAAATGATGGGTTACCCAAACTTTAAAAAATATTTACATATGCTAGTTTATTATTGTCCATAGCATTCGAACTTTTATATTTAAACTACCTCATAATCTTAAATTTACCAATATTTAATGTTAAATAATTTAAATTAGACAAGTTCACCAATTTATTTATTTATTACTATTTTCCTGGATTGTTATACCGTTCTTGACGGTATTTACAAAACACGCAATTTAAAGTATACAATATACATAAAAATACAACACACAATTCGATGATCGAAAGTATGACGATCCAATTTCAATCCTTTAACTTAAGGTTTTGGTTAGATAAGGATACTTTTTACTTGGAGATTGTTTGATTTTATGCAAGCATTAGGTATTGATATATAAAAAGTAAGAAACTTAAGTATACTTAAACTGGCTAAGAAAAAAAAGAATAAAATTTTGACTGCATTAATAAAACCCTACATTTTTAAACCTTGTGTTGTATTTATTTTTGTGCCTATATAATACCTATCCGGGGCTAGGAAATTTCCTATCCATTGCTGTATTTGAAGATAGGTCCCGAAAATATAAAAAAAAATTATTTGCTATTAATGTAATCACCATTTGAAACTACCTTAAAATATGTTGCTTTAGTGCAACTTTCGTTGGGGGAAGAAAGTCCAAATCAAAAGATTTTTCGAGCGTCCGTCCAAGAAGAACGATATAGGCTTTACAACATTGGTGTAGCTAACTATACCAATGTTGTAAAGCCTATATCGTTCTTCTATAATGTCCCAGGGTCCGTCTAATCCGTACATAAAGGAGACAAATTTATAACCAACGTTTAGTAGTTCATCTAGATCCGCATTTTTATCACTGAAGACTAACAATTTGTCATACATGAATGTATCCTTGTTAAACACCTTAAAAATAACGCGAGCGGCCATGTTTTTTTAAATGCTGACTTTAGCTCACTTCCGATTTTTTGGGATTTCTAGATTTGCATTCTATAATAAGAGAGCTATCGTTTTCAACAAAAAAAAATAATGTTCGTAAAAACTTCACACTTAACGTATATTTCTTTAAAATTTGCCTGGTCTATAGTATATTTTTTAAAATAGACACCTATTGGACCTTATCTTATAAATCGACATCATTTTACTTAATATTAGCTCAGGATCTTGTATCTGTTGAATAACATCTGTGCCGTAACTAACATAGATGTTTGTATATTAATCCCTTAATCGAAAAACAGTTAGATTTGCACCCTATAATAAATAATCATCAATATTTATAAAGTTTTTACGATCTGAGTGGTGTTTTAATTCATTTAAATTAGACCATAATTATCCCAATATAACATAACTGCATTCAGCAATAAATCACAACTGATATTCACATTCACATTGTCTTTCCATCTAATGCTGAATTGTGAGAAATAGTATTATTTACCCACATGTGATATTTAAATTATAGGAGCTCAGCTGTCACCCGATTGGCCAATGGAGCAACCGAGACCAACTAATAGCGGATTTTCTATATTCCACCAGCAATTAATATCAAGTTATTCGCCAGCACGATATAGACACGTGTAAAATTAAGTTCATTATAATAATTTCTCATGACACTTGCTTTGTAAATTAAGTATGTGCGAGCATTTAAATACTCACAGGATGGTTGTTTTTTTAACCTTGCGTAAAGTAAAGGAAGTATAATATGAAAATTGTTTTAATTTACTTAGTTTGAAGTTCCATGTTATATAGATGAAGTAATTATCACAATTGCAATTAATCGAATGCACTTGGCTTTCTATTAAACCATCTCGTTAAGGAAAAAATACTATTTACTTAGGCTCAATTAGATAGGTACACAGTTAATTCACTTATGTATAAACACTGTTTATAGACTACCGGTGATTTATATACCAGATGGTAGAACAGGAAGTTGGCCCAATCCGACACTATATTTGATTTGTTCTTTCTTTCCATAAGTCGCAAAGGAGTTATATACCTACTTAGAATCAAAATATGAATTTAAGTTGATAAGTTTTTTAGACAACTATGGGTTTGAATTTAAGTAATCTTTGAACCGTAAATATATCACTTCGTATGTTTTTAATAGTTGCATAGAATAAATAAACTGTTAAAGATTTTTACAATATTCACAAATTGTCTAATTCTGAGTTAAAAATGCTTTAAAAAAAATTGCTGGTCTTGTTCTGTATTGTCTCTTTGATTCTTTCAATGAATCTTCTGCAAGCTTTTTTGCAATATCCATTTAGTATTTGAGATCCTCATCATTATCATTATTTTCAGTATCAGGCATTTTATAGAAACTTCTCTTTTCTTCGAACAGACTCCATCCAGAACATATTGTGAAGCTTGTGGTACTGATTATAGGAGCCCTCGGTGGAGCAAGAGATACCTACACTGCTTTCGAAACTGAAGATTATACTGGCATGCCGAAATTCGGCAGATCTTCTAGCCGGAATAATGCAGAAGGCGGTCATTCTGAATTCATTACATCTACTCAGGGCACACGATTCTCGGACTCAGTAGCTATTCATACCACAGAAGTGAGGAATAGTTACTGGTAAGCACCAGCGCCCGACATTGAGAATTGAAGCTAGTGAACTGGTCGACTGGATTTTAACAAAAATATAAAAAAATAGACAATAATAATAATAATAATAAAAATAATAATAATCATCGAGTTCTTGGCTCCTGCCGAGACCAACATCGTCTTGAAAGAGGACGAGAAACGAACGAAATATCGAGACCTTCTCTTCGTAGAGTTCATCCAGACTATATTGTGTAGCTTTTGGTACTGATTATGGGAGCTCTTGGTGAAGCAAGAGATACATTGCTTTCTGAACTGAAGATCATACCGGCATGCTGAAATTCGGTAGATCTTCTAGCGGAAGAATGCAAAAAGCCGTCATTTTGGGTTCACTACGGCTACTCAGGGCATACGATTCCTGGATTCAGTAGTTATTCACCCCACGGACGAATGGGGAATAGATACTGATAACCACCAGCGCCCGAGCCTGAGAATCGGAGCCAAGGAACCGATCGCCTGGATTTAAACAAAAATAATAATAATAACTATATTATACCTCTCATTTTAGTTGAAGCTGATTCATACAAGTTCAGAAAGTCTGAGACTTGTATGGGAGAGGAGGCGGCATATTATTATTTCGCGGGCCGCATTTGCGCTTCAGGAACGGCTTGGGTTGGTAAGCTCTAATCACCATTTAGTGCTGGAATGAGGGAGACCTGGAAAACCTCATTAACTAGGGAGGCAGTCAAGTGATTTTAATCTCTCACATTCACACCAAGCTGACATTCTTCTCATCTTAGTCGCCAGGATAGTTGCCATCTATCCCTGGGAACAAGCATTTCTACGAGTAAACAATTTAATTACAAAGTGTCTGGTGGAATGGGGATTCGAACGCACGACCTCTAGGTTGAGAGATCGATACACTAAACCCTGAGCCACTGGCTTGTTAAATACTTTGATAGTAGTCGATGGGTCTATATTTAAAAGTAAGGAAGTTACGTGTATAAGAATAGGTAGTTCATAAAATAATGTGTAAACTTTTTGATTGATTTTATGGTTTACTCTTTTGCACGTATCTCTCTTATTTTTAGAGATAGGCATTTTCTAATTGTAAGAGAACGGATGTAATTGTGAGAGAACGATTCGAATAAGTAAAAATATAGTGTTTTAGAGAAAATAGAAAGTAAACAGCATTTTTTGCTAATTCTTCCCGGACATGTATATTGACGAAGACAACTGGTTGTTCCTGGACCTTTGGCACACACTGTAGGTATTAGAAATGAGCCTGAGGTTAATCAACAGATTTCCACGACTAAGCAAAGATAACTTTGGCACATACTGTATTAGAAATAAGCCTGAGGTTAATCAACAGATTTCCGTTACACGACTAAGCAATTAAGCATTATTCAAGTCTTAATTTTGTCTATTCTATATCTTATAAGTGTATATAATTGAACGTGTACATTTTATTAACATGACAAAGTATTAATATTTAATTTTTTCCTTCAAAATTAGCATTCCTTAATTGCAGTTGGAAAAAAAAAGTCATAAAAGTGTTTGTCGTCCTGTTTACGGTAAGATAATTGCCGTAATACTCCTAATTTCGTTAATGAAATTCAAAATTATTCCTTTTCATGGTGACTTGATTCTTGGAGCATAAATATTAGAGATTTTATAGGGAATATATTAGTTATGGTAGACGACTGTCCTGCTCCATACTCCCAGTAATTAAAGGCCGCATCCGTTACTCATACTTAATTTAAAACTCAATTTTATCTGGCATTATAATCAGATAGCATCTTATCCAGTCTGAAATGCGTCAAAGAGAGACGGAGGAGCACCGTGGAGTGTGAATTATTCAAGACGGACACATAGGTATCAGAGACCTTGTATTTGACTTAATTTAATTCAAAGATTTCCCAGCGATATCTCTAGTGTCGTTAAGGTGGTCACATAGCGAATCAGATATGGAGATTAGTCAACTATTCCAGAAACAAATGAATTTTTAATTAAGAAACAAATACATGTGCATTTTAAAGAGAACTATGAGAACGGTATTATAAAAACGGAGGATGTCTTTGTAATTTCATTCATTGCCGTTAAACCTAACACTAAATTAACAGGTGTATAATCCTGATTCATTCGCATTTTTGCTCGTTTTTACCTTCATATTTTAAATTTTAATAGATTTAATTTAAATAGAATGTTTTGAGACACAATTGATATACCAGGTGATGTATACGGGGTGGAATATATTTATTTCTCACTACAGGGACCCCGGAAATTGCAAAAGACACAGTAAAGTTAAGTTACTATACTAAGTTGCGTATTTTAGTTCTCAATTAATGGATTAATCAATCATTACTCTATAAACTTATGCCGTATATGGATTTGTTGGAATTAAAAAACAACTTCCTACATATACTTTTCCGTGGCATATTAAAATTTTGGCTCTGACATTTCGTTTATTTTCTCAAATCATCGTCAATTCAATCTTTTAAATATAGAGTTGTACATTATTTTCTTAGAATACAGAGAACGTATCGAGATAATTACTAATTAGTTTTTAAATACAGAACTATAATAAAAATCTGTTACCAACCATTTAGGTGCTATCATTAAATAATTTGTTAATTTTTTAGACAGTTCCAACAAAAAAGCCAACAAAATTCTCTATTTGCTCAGCTTAAAATTCAATATGGCGCCCATAAGAAAAAAGAAAGTTGATTATGGTTTCTCGCAACCGAAACGTCGCAATGAAAATCTAAATATGCAGTGAAATTCCTCGAAATACTTAGTGTGAAAAAGTGTGTTCAGATTTTAAAAATTTCTCGAAATCAAAAGTTACAGACGATTTTCGAAAACGCCTCATTTACTGTTTTTCAAACTAACTCAAAAACCTGAAGAACTAGGACCGGTCTTCAAGAGTCATTAAGTTAACAACATAACTGTCTAAAAGTTCCCCATTTAACAATTTTCCTATTTCTTATAGTATCCAAGGTACTAATACATGCATCACCAAAATGGTCCACACTGTATACAGTGTTATTCAGAACTTATCCATAATAAAATTTGGGGATGTTCAACATACATGTACAAATGTGGTAGTACAAAAAAAAATTTTTTTGGCGGGTTCTGAAAACTATTCAAAAATTTTTCATTGCAGCCGCTGGACTTGACCTTGGGACTGACAATGCAAACTGGCTAGCACGAAAAAAACTTCGGAAATTCTGAGAGTATACCGACACCCTGCGTAAAAAAGATTTGCAGCGTTTTTACTTTAAAATAAACTTAAAGATAGATAGATGTGACCAAAGTGACGTGTCTTTAAAATGAATAATATTTTGTTACACTAATTTTGAAGAATTGCGCTACTTGATTACTAGGTATTAGAAACATGAAATTTATAAAAAATTTGCACATACCTTGTTACAAAAGCTGTTCGAAATTTTGTCCCTCGACGTCTACACACTTTTGGGCACGCCTTATCCAATTTTGCCGCACTAAAGCGAATGTTCCTCCTGGTTCCTGATCTTGTAAACGCAAATTATTAAGTAAATTGGGGATTTTCAGCATTTTGCTGCAACAACCACTCACAAAACCTAACTCGTTTCGTAATTGATAATCCGCTGGTAACAGTGCTTCAACAAGCTGGATATGATAAGGATAAAACTGAGCTTCGTTTAGTAAGCGCCACACCTTTGATTGGGATACCCCAGGAACCTGCCTAGCGATCTGACTTGTACTTATTCGCGTATTCTCACGGACCAGATTCAACACTTGTTCTTCAGCTGCTAAAATACGTTGTGGTCGTCCTGGGCCACCATCTCGTCCATTCCAACTTCACCATAAATAAGAATCATGTCCATTAACTCAGCATTACTGTACACATGAGCCATTCTGAAAATTTAACAATTTAACACTCCTACGATAAATAAAACACCGGCACTGAGAGAGGACACAGATAGACTGATGACATGACTGACTGATAGACAATAGAGATATTATCCCCACTCCAACTCTATTCGCTCGGTCTTAACCAGGCATTCCAGGTACCTACAAAAACTTGTTTACTTTTTTTTACCACATTCTTAGGAATGTGGTATATCAGATGTCGTTGAAGTACAGTTGCCCATCTACGTAGTCCTTTATAATGGTATAACTTTAAACATTGTTTACGCGAAATCCTAAGACTTTAATTATAAATTTTTTTGGTGACATCGATTTCTTATTTAAGGATGCACAATGCTCAAAGTTTTAGAGATAAGTTCTGAATAACCTTGTATAAAGTGTTCCTTAAAAATAAAACATACGGATTCTAAGGCACTAGACGACTAATAAAGCGTATATAAAAAATTGAGAAAATTATTCGTCAACTAATTCTTTTCGAGAAAGTGTATTTTTCCAAATATTTACAAAATCGTCTTGAATACGCTTCTTTATCGTTGTCAACACCTTATATTCCAAAAATGAACTCGTTTAGGAGACTACGTTCATAATAACTTTTTTCCTTTTAATTAGTCAGGAAATACACCTGCGAAAGTTTCTTTATGTATTTAATTAATTAATTAAATTAATATATTGCATGTTAATTATAGCCAAAAATGAACCTATTCAAAATTATGTAGTCACACAAATACGACCGTGACAAATTGTGACGACAATCCTACCATTGTAAAAGTGCCATTTACAATTTGTAAACATACTATTACAATAATAACAGTAAATATTACTTTTAAAATTATTATAGGATAGGAATCGTCCCTGTTTGTGTGACGATTTGTAATGTTCAATTTTTTTTGTGAAATCTAAAATGTAAACCATACAATTATGTGATAACTTTAAGTGATTCCGATTGACTGAGGCTGTATATATGCAAAAGAACACACTTTCGTCCACCTTGCACAACTTCCTAACTAACGACCGGTTTTAAATCGATGGTTAATAAAGAGTTAATTCGTTAATAAGAGTTGATTCCCGGTAGTTAGCACTTCAAAGCAAAATGTTAATATAAATCATACCTGGATTACAAGTAGTGACTTTGTAAATTAATGTATGCATAATATAAGCAGTAGAAAAACTTACTATGTATATACTTCACCTACTACAACTATTTACTATTATTTTACAAGCTGGTCCTAGTTTTTATTCACGTAACAAATTCATTCAGGGTGACCCAATTAATTGTGCAAAAGGTCACTTCCGGTCAAATTAAAAGTGATTGAGTCGTTTAAATAAAAAAGTAGTTGACATATCTTTGAAAATAAAAAAGAGGAATGAACATTTTTTCTGTTTCACCTAGTATACTTAGCCAAAACTTTTTGACAATTTTTATAGCAGCTAATTTATTTTTTCTCGCTTGCTTGTTTCTTTAAAGTTAATTATATACGACAAGAATATATTTTGACAGACTATGTGCACGTATAGTTGGGTTTAATATTGATGCTTGTTATAAAAATTGTTGACAACTGATTTCTTATAATATTGAAGTGACCATGACCTACAAGAGTTATTCAAATTAGAATATTTGATGTTTATCTTGGGAATATTTGAAATATTATTTACTGGTTAATTCATCATAAACAAGACGTTGGATACTAGTAAAATATTATTTTAACAAGACACTACGTTCTCCTAGTCAGTACCAATACTGTTTATTTTGCAAGATAAAACACTATGAGCGTTCGGCTGTTCTAAATTTTTAACCATCTGATGTTATTGTTAACATTTACTTCTCGTTTTGCCTAGAAGTTACTTGGTGACTTGACATAAAAAACATGAATGTTATTCTATTTTACTATTTTGACTTTCAACACCCAATGACGCATCATTTAATGCTGGAGTTAGTAGTAGGTATAAACTACTTTGCGGTATCTACTAAGGTACTAAAATGTTGATGCTTACTGTTGGCCTTTCACTTAATTTCGAATGAGCAATGGCAGAAACATGGAAATTGTCACATATACCTACCTATAGTCGAATGAACGTAAAGAACAGTCCGAACTATACGAACATCAACTACTATGTTTCATTTTAACTTTATTTTGAAACTAATACAGATCATTTTTTCCAAAAAGGTATATCTTAATTTTGCAGGTAGTTTAGTGTTATAAATTATGTGCTTTTTATTTATAAATTATGACATACTTATCGAATTATTATAATTCATCATCGCGACCTATCTTCATCCGATTGTATTTGAGCATTAATTTGCATGTGTACCTTTCTTTATCTATACCGTGGTTTGCTCGTATGTCCTTGGTGTGCCCTAACCGTATGTAACTTGTTTACATATTTGTGACAACTTCTAGAGACGTAATTTCTTAAAATGGTGATGTTATTTGTTACTTTAAAAACACCGACACAAATTGGAGATTCCTGCTATTCCTGCTGACTATTTCCAAGTAGTACTGGATAGAAGTGAGGCAGGTAATTCCAAAGTGATAGTAATTAGTGATCAAAATTCTAAAAAAATAGTACAGAACATTGAAATTGACATTTCTGAAAATTCATTTAAATATAGGCAGCTACAAGCGTTTGAGGAATGAAAACAGTAAGATAAATAATTGTAATAAGTACTCATGTTTGAAGAAGAACTCAAGTTTATAAATTTGATAGTTATACCACGGATGACACAGGTTGTAAGAAATATTTGTCAAATGTAACTGTAAATATTTGAATTAAAATAGATATAGTACTCAATAGTGATAATAATTTTTGTCACTATTACACATGCCACAGATTGTGAAGAAGAACTTAGTTTTTTATGGTTGTATTGAACTTTTATTATCGTCAGTCTTTACCTGCACGTCACCTTTTGGACGTCACCTTTTGGAAGCGGCATTACTTTATGACTTCTGGTGTGAGAAAAAATGAAGCCTTTGATGTAGATGGTGTATTCAAAGTTTCGTTTGATATAGTTGCTTCTATAGCAACTATAGAACTTCCATATATATACTTCCATTTCTGGCACACCACTGTTTTCACTAGTGACTTCTTTTTCTTCCTCTTCTTCTGCTAAAGGCTTGTTAGTGACAGTGGACGGTGCAAAGTCTACTTCACTGAACATTTACCTGCTGATTGGCCAAATCTCTGTGCAGCCAAATCCAGCAAGAATATTTCTAGGCGACCATGCAAAACGGAGTGCAATTTTCGTGCAACTTTCCGTATTGATTTCCATATATCACTTTTTTTGTTTAGAGAATGATTCTATTTTCCGCTATTGCTGAAATAAATTCAGAAAACTAAAATACTTCTTCAAGGAATTAATATGTGGTGTCGATTGTAACATGTTACAATTTATACTATTTTGCTATGTTACTTACATTCGACACCCGCACGATAACGATAATACTATAGCGTCCATACCAGTTTTGTTTACAACCTCCAAAAATTAATACCACGTAATAGATAACTGAATAAGCAAGTAATAATAAGTGCCATATTTTGATTTTATCAAATTATCGATGCGACATACCAAAAACAATAAATGAATGAATACTTACTTTAAGCCCTAGTATTTACTTACTTTGAAATTAATGTTCAGACAACACATCACACTTTCATGAGCCAGTAAATCAGACACTGTTCTTTTATGGCCTGCTTAGTGAACTTTCACTATTCCCCGATAGATGCGGGGTCACAAATACCATAGTTACAATCGACACCTGTTACTATTGACACCGGTCTCCCCTAGTACATATTTAATTTGGTACACCCTATATACTGTTCTTACGTAAATACAGTGGGAGTGTCAGTTTCCACTTATTTCAAGCACTTATTTAGTTAAAAAGTCGTTTTACAGAGACACGCAATACTATATGAAATATTAAAATATTTAATCAAACAAGTGTCAAGCCTCTTGAACGTACCTATTATGTAATTGTAATGAAATTTTAAATGCATGCATTTCGTGTAGAATAGCTTATAGCTAACAGGAAATAATAGTGACAAAGTGTTATTTTTGTTGAACAGCGCTGCTGTCATAACAGCTATTCAGACGTCATGTTAAATGCCTGGACATGAGACAAGAGACAGAGTATACGTGCAAAGCTTGTCACTTGGCTAGAAATTCGCTTTTGAACGTTCAGACTATGGGGCTCTGTACTGCGTGTATCATATTTTATATCACATGATTGCATCTATTAATAAATGTTATTCTGAATAAACTGTGCTGATTTACATGAATTAAATTATGTATAATCATATCTTGAAGCAATACTGGATTGGGATTATATATAACTCTAATTCTGATGAATTGGTTTCTTATGAATATATAGGGTGTTACGAGTTTTCGGATCTGCATTTCGAAATTGATAGGTAATAAAATATGTACCTTCAATTGAATGTTATTTACATACCGATATACCTCATATTTCAACCAATTTAAAAAACTAGGTTCAGATTCCGGTATAATCTTTCCTCGTCTCCTTAGCCCAAGTCTTTAACTTCAGGGAGTTGCTTCGATCACTAGAAAAGCAGTAATAGCGAGTAACTGCCTAAACTTAAAATTTCAAGAATATAATTCAACCAAGTCCAGAACAGAACAGAACAGAACAGAACAGAACAGAACAGTTATAGAACATTATAGAACAATCTATATGATGTAGCTGTAAGCCCTGAAGATTTCAGTATTACCATTATGAAATATATATCATATAACTTCTTGGAATGTTTCAAGAAATATATAGAAAACACTCTATATACTATTATTTCGGCTGGTTAGGCCTTTCTCAGCCGAAATACTAGTGTATAGAGTGTTTTCTATATATTTCTTGAAACATCTAAATGAGAACTGTGGTTTTTTCAAAACAATTATTTTCACGATGTTTCATAAAGAACCATCCGCTTCCAGTATCCACTTTATTAAATATTGTATCACTTCTACCAATACTGTTTCATGGAATTGATATACCTTTAATAAAGACAAACACATAACATTTGTAGAAGAGAAGTGGTTGACATCGTCAATTATACCAAGGAGAAAATATGTCATTAGCTAAAAGCAGTGTTTGTTTAATTCATGATGCAATACTTCTGTTGAGAAATTCGCAAGGTGACATACTATTTTCGGTGTAAGAACCAACACCTAAAACCTATTTGTGTATAACATATTCATAGGCGGAGTTAGTATAGAAAAAACATGGACGAAGATATAAAATATGGAGATGATAATATCTTATAATGAGATGAGTCAAGACAGTTATTAGATATCTGTCATTTATCCTTGTACGTAGGTCAATTAGCACGATTTCTTAAAACACCTTGTCAAATATAATATGCTGCGCTGACACACCCACCACTTTCGTGATATCAGAGATAAATCTTAGTTTGATCAGATGTTGGTGAACAGAAATTTTAAAAGTGCACTTTAATGACTTATATGGAAACGATGAAACTTCAAGTTAGTTTTTCAATCAAGGTCTTTAAAATGTAATATCAAATGTTATAGATAATGTATGAAAGATTATATTAGAAGGAGAAAAGTTGGAAAGTCAAAAATTTGTGAACACGCTTGGGAAAATGGCCATAGAGTACAATGGGAGTCAGTTAAAATTTTAGATAAAGAACAAAACCATTTAAAAGAAAACTTAAAGAATCCGCCACAATTTTATTAAATGGAAACAAATGTGTATCCAAAATATTTCTGTAAATTTTGATAGCTGTTGGTTATCAATTCTGAAAGACGAAGTTAGTCAAAATAGAATGAAAATAGATTAATATCTAATATGCTTTTGAAGGGGGTTGGAACCTTTGGTGTGAAGCTAACACTGGAGTAGTTTTCCACATAACACCAAAGCACTCGACGCGCGTTTCGCCAACCAAGTTGGCATCATCTGGAGATGATTAAAATAAAACCTATGGTAATATTGTGTCCTATTTATACTATTTCTACGGTTCAGTCAACCGTCGCGACTGATCAGTGAATCGCTGCGACCGACCGATTGTGACTTACTAACCAATAAAACGGGCTATATGGGATTGGCCCTTTGTCACCATTCATACTATTTTTTACATTTAGCAATTTCCAAATTCTCAAAAGCATCCAGCTGTCTGGAATTTAGGAATGTAACAAGTTCCAGACATGCATGCTGCTGGATGGTTATAGCAGTGGTAGCACTATTTTTTCAGTGGTAGCATAATATCCAAATGAATAAGAGTAATCAAATGTTATAATTTTTCAACATATTTCAGATAAGTGATCATATATAATAATAAATAAGTAAATTTAATAATAAGTACAAAAATAAAAACAAAAAGTTCCTGTTCTGTTGATGACTCATAATCTCAAAAGCGCCAAAGAAATCATTAATTACAGCTCGGCTTCGATCTTATTAAGATCTCATCAGTGCAGAATAAGCAAACATCAACAAGAATATTTTTTTCAACAAGTTTTTACTTCCAACAAGTTGGAAGCTTGTGTTGAACTTTCGAGAAATTTTATTATTATATGGAAACAATATAATTTTATTGAAAAATACATGATGCACATTTTTTACCTATTGCTTATTACTTGATGCAATATTAAATATTACAAGATACCAGGTAAGCACCAGTATAAAAACAAGATTTTATTATTGTGATTGTGTTTAATTTTTATATAGGTATACGAGTTATAAATGGATTTGTATTAATGTAATAATGATAATAACAGTAATTTATTTCCAATCAGTAAATTTCATTATATTAAAATCCAGTACCTATGAGTAATTATAATTGTATGAATAGTAATTATGTATTTATGCATATCTATACGTAGATAAAAAAATCTCGGAATTAAATGATATAAATCACTTTTGAAGCTTAGAACTTGTTATAAGCTCCTCATTTTACGAAATAAACTATATAAATCATGTAAAAATACACGGTAAATAATAATTTTCAATTACTATTCTTTCCTCACCAATTTTTATCTTCCTATAAAAATTGGTGGTTTATCTTTCTATAAAAATATAAACAATGTCAATAACAATTAATAGTCAAATCTGATGCACTATTATGACCTAAAGATGGATAACTGTTTCAACCAATTAGGGTCTATTAGTATTATCATACCTGTAAATGGTTCGAAGTAATCTTTAGTAATTGCCTTGATATATGCTTATAAAATAAGTACTCAGTGAAGCGTCATCATGCGATCATCTCAGATCGGATATTTTAATCGAATTTGTAAAAATGTTTATATAAGATGTTTAGTTTTATAAATAGTTTGTTTTGTTTTGATACTTTCTGATGATCATTTATTTCCTTTGTGTCAGTACTAAAGGTAATACGCCCTTAAAATGTTGAGCACTGATTTTTTTTTCTTTATTACAAAAATGAGCCCTCCCAGTAGGAGCTATAAACCGAAAACATTGTACAATCACACACACACTATACAAACACTGTATTTGTTTTCATTTGAGTAACGAACCAATTTTGATTTGTGCTAACAAGCTTCTAATAATGTTAAACGTCAAACTTGTTTGTTTTCAATGCCTTCTGTCAGAAAACTTAAATATCGTTGGTACGAGTATTTTGAAAATTTTAAATTTTCCATAAATCTACACAAAAAAGTAAAATATATATTTTTGGAATACATTTTTAGCCCTCTTTCAGTTTTTGAAATATACTGCACAGTGTTCCATATAAAAAAACAAAAGTTGTTCCTCACAAGTCCATATAAAAAAAGCCAAAGATCGAGAAACGCTCTGTACAGGACGTTTTGCGCGTTGATTTGTGTTGTTAACACGCTTCTAATAATGTTAAACGTCAAACTTATTGGTTTTCAAAGCCCTCTCAGTCAGAAAACTTAAATAGTGTTGGTACGAGTATTTTGAAAATTTCATATTTTCCACAAATCTACACAAAATATGAGTACACAAAAAAGTAAAATATATATTTTTGGAATACATTTTTAGCCCGCTTTCAGTTTTTGAAATGTACCTCACTATATTCCATATAAAAAAGCCAAAAATCGAGAAACGCCCTGTAGCTCGAAAACGGAAACAGATGCGCTTTGCGCCATTGATATTTTTTTGAAAAAAAGAGACTCGTGTACCAGATTTGTTCTATCTATGACAGATTCGCAGTAAACCTTGAAAACCGACCAATTTGGACCACCCTGTACATTTGGTATATAGAAATTATGTTTGTGAGTAAATGTAATAACGCATCTGCATTGTACACATCGAATTTTGAACACGTTCCACAATGTAATGGATATAATGAAATTTAAAATAAACACAGTTTACTTCATGTTAAACCCTAAACATCGTAGCCTTTGGGCAAATCAACACTGACGTTGCATCCGGCTGCATCCAGTGCAGATGACGTTGGCGTCATTCAAACCTGCGTGATATGTAATGAGACAATGCAATAAATCCAATACAATCCAATACAACATCGGGAAGGCCCGATGTTGTATTGGCAGCGACAAGTCAGAGTTACGAGTGGTTTTCAGAACAAAAACATTTTTACACTGGCTCAATAATTTTGAATGCTAAAAATATTTTCATTTAATACTTATTTTGCTTATTTTGAATAGTTCACTTGTTTTCTTCTTCAAACTTGTCCACCTGATATGAAACTAATTTCCAGAGAAAATTTTGTGGTTTGAAGGGAGATCGTGGGTTCGAATCTCCATTCCGCATAAAATTCAGTTAGTTTATTGCGTATATAGGCATAATTGTATGCACTGTCACTACATCACACCTAATACCAAACGATAGACAGCTGTTTCGACCTATTAACTCAGAGTGAAGACAGTTCAGGAACTTATTTTATACTTTGATTATATTTTTGTGTGGTTTTATCGGCCACATTTTGTCTTACGAGATCTGCAGGGGTTTACTTTCTTAATTTACTTTTCTTTCACTACAATGCCATAATAGTTTACTATTGTTTATTAAACTAAAACATTTTTTATGCTAGTGAAACATTGGATTTTAGCCTTCACAGTCAATAAAATCATTTCAGTATATTAAAATTTTCTTTTTCAATATGTTTTATCAAATTATTAAGTACCTGAATTTCATATTTCACTTTAAAATATTACATATTCAGTAAAATCATACAAAAAAACAACAAGTACTTTATACTTTAATCAAATCGGGAAAGAAAATAAAAAGTGAGATAAAATAAGATAAGACCTGGTAAGAGAGGACAGACTTTGAGGAACAAAACTGCTACATAGTTTTGCCTCAGAAAAGATAAAGATCGTGGTTTTCTCCACATTAAACTCTAAGCGTAGATAATCAAAAGTTACACAAGATTAGTTACCGTTCAAGAAAAATACCAGAACTGATTACTTTATTAAAATGTCAAATTCCTAGAATACACAATGTACCAGCTGAATTTATTCAACACACGGTATGTTAATACAAAAAATATTCTCGTAGCAGATTCTGTCCCCAAAATCCGGTCTTATTTGAAGTAAAATTCTTGCAAAATGCTGTAACAATTTCTTAAGCCAACTTTCCAATGCTTTCAATGTGGTGTTGAGTGATGGAACTGTTAATGATGATAATTACTTATTAAAAAATAGATCTATAAATCTATAACATCTGAGCAATTAGTTTAAAAATGACTCTCTACTTTCTAACTATCTATCAATTATTTTGCTTTAAAAGAAGTACGAAGGCACAAATCAAATAAGTTTTTATACGTGTCCGATTCTCGGTTGTCAAGAGCTTGGTGTAATAACAAAGTGGAGTTGTTTTATTTTCTATAATAATAGCAGGAGGCTTGATTGCTTTTGACGCTATCTTCATGGTAAAAAATAACCACAAATCAACACCGTATTTATGTGTATGAATTCCTTATTTCCAATTATCCCATTGTAAGTTGGTCAATAAGAGTGACTGATGACGCAACTGAGAATAAAACATAACAGTAAACTGCTGGGAATAAAAAATAGGATTCACTTGGCCATAGTGACTATTTTCAGTAGCTTTTTGTAATGGAAAAAATTTAACAACCACAAAATGATTTTAGTAGGTATTTATATTAAAAAATAAAACAAGTAAATTCTCAAAACTGTCTTTCGTTTGTTGTACCTACGTGATCGTTATTTTATAATTCTTTTAAGAATGTAAGGAGTTTAAGAAATACAACAGACACTTACTAAGTGATAATTTCTTACGTTTACATATAAATTTTTTGAAAAAGAAATCTTACATTGTCTTGGAAACCGAATTATATTCTAATAAATAAGTTTTGCTTCACCTATCTGAATGGAGAAAATGTCATGTTGCTACAATAAGTAACATGACAGGTATACCCCAAGGATCCAATTCCGACCCGTTGCTTTCCTCCTGAAGTGCATGAGTTATTAAATTTCATTGAATTTTATATTCTCAAGGCACACTATGAGAAATATTGCTAATGGAATCAATAGAACTAATCCAATCACTTATGATAATCAAAATACTGAAGTGAAATGCTTTTTAAATTAAAATATCGGTAAAAATTCGTTTCTGTTAATAGAGACACTTTAGATAGATGTCTAAGAACATTTAGTACTAATAGTAATAATTGTAATTAATAAACAAATAAGTTTATAGCAATATTTCTCATAGTGTGAATTGGGAATATAAAATCCAAGCAATTTTTATTGGTCAGATAACTTGGGACACCCAGTATATACAATCTTTAAGTGTAGAGTACCGTTTTATACAAGGTTAATATTAAGTATTTATCAGCTGAAATAAAGAGAAAAACTTATAGTCATCATTTGTATACTATCAGAAATGTTTCGATGAATACTTTTAAATTAAAAAGAATCCGGATAAATATCACTTCAGTTTAGTAAGTATCACAAAAGGCTTCGTTGACATCCACATCATGCATCGGACACCGTAACCCAGAGAAAAATCGTACATTTATAGCCTCAAGCATATGAATGAAGGGTTACCCGAGTAGCCAAAGTGGATAAACAGAATCCCTTCCACCCCCTAAGTTCGATAATTTTGCCAAGCTTGCAGGCAGCGCTCTGCAGACCGGTATAGCATACCCAATAAGCATCGCCTGTCCGACTGACTCATTACTCCAGGGGTTGCTATTATATCAATTATGAATATATGCTCTCAAGTACGTGTTTCCAGTCTGAAGATCGATATATGGATTTTTAGCCAGATTTAATGTGCCTTTGAGGTATTTAGAAATCCGGAATTTCTATATTGTGTCGAACTCGTTCAACAGTAATTTGTTTATTTCTAACATCATTATACCCGTATTGTTGGTGTATTACGGTAATGAAGCAAATCTATTGCACTACGAGAAAATATTTCATATAAAGACAAATGAAGAGCATCTAGATAATGACTACAAATAAATAAATAAAAATTACGAAGAAAAACGTGATTAAGGAAATGTGAGTTTTGTGGTTTTGAAATAAATACACATATGTGTATTTATTTGTGACGTCATCGTTGTTCGAGATATGACGTCATCGACAATTTTTTTAAATAGCAACCCCCAATTTTCACCACGCCAGTTGAAAGAGCGTATCATTCTACATACGCATCATGAAAAATTATGGTGTTACATAACAAAACCGAGCAGGTGGCTCAGGGCGTAGCGTCTCGATCGCTCAACCCAGAGGTCGTGGGTTCTAATCCCCACTCCGCCAAACAATTTTTCATTAAATTGTTTACTCGTAGATCAAGGCTTATTCGCAGGGATGGCTTGGCAACCATCCTGGCGATGGCCTAGGATGGGAAGAATGTCAACTTGGTCTTAATGTGAGAGATTAAAATCAGTTGATGTTTGACTTGTCCCCCTAACTAATGAGGTTTTCCAGGTTTCCCTCATTCCAGCACTGAATGGTGGTTAGGGCCTACCAACGTAAGTTGTTCCTGAGGCGCAAATGCGGCCCGCGAAATAATAATATGCCGCCCCCTCTCCCACACAAGTCTCAGACTTTCGGGCTAACCCTTGTGATTAGAATGAGGGGTAGAGATATTATTATTATATTATTATAAAAATTTCAAAAAATAATGTTTGAAGATCTTAAAATTTAATTTTCACAATACTGACAATGATAATGATTATCTAAAAAATCAACTAAATTAAATGTTCAAATTGTGCACCGTTGGCTGCCTGACAGTAGCCAAAACGATTAATAAATTCTTTTTTGACATTATCTATAACTCCAGGAGGTATACGATGTATCTTGTGACGAATTCTTGCTTTTAAATCTTCTAAATTAACCGGTCTAGTAACGTATACTTTGCTTTTTAAGTATCCCCACAAGAAATAATCTAGGGGTGTCAAATCAGGCGATCTGGCTGGCCACTCAATCGGCCCCCTTCTCCCTATCCAACGATTCGGGAACAGCTCATCTAAATAAACACGGACAGGTGCTGCATAATGAGGAGGTGCACCATCTTGTTGAAAGAACATGTCATTTCTTGGAAGATCACGTCCCTCTATATCTGAATATAAAGTTATTAGTGCAGGAATGAGTTCGTCTCGAAGAAAATCAAAATATCTTCCACCAGTTAGGTTGACGTCAAAGAAATAGGGACCCAGAATTCTTCCGTCGACTATGCCGCACCACACATTTACTTTCTGGGGACTTTGAGTGTGATACTCTATCATCCATCGGGGATTCTCGGTAGCCCAATAACGGCAGTTTTGCCTATTGACATGGCCGTTCAAAACAAACGTAGCCTCGTCAGAAAAGATTACGTTTTTTGCGAAATTATTATCATTATTGCATAGCTCTTGCATTTGCTCGCAGAATTGATTTCGCCGATCAAAGTCGTCTTCAGATAGCTCATGGACAAGGCATACCTTATAAGGATGATACTTTGCTTTTTTGTTAATTTTGTGAACTGTGGACGCTGCTATATTGAAATCAGAAGCCAATTGGTTAAGTGTTGAGTGATGATTTTCTTGTATTGCCAACAAAACATTAACCTCATCATCTATTGATTTTGACGGTCGACCAGATTTAGGAAGATCACGAACATGTCCAAAGTTACGGTATTTAAGGTTTGTTCCTGCATAGAATTTCTGATAAATCCCTGACATTCAGGGATTGTGATTTAAATGCTCATGTCTGATCTTAGATTAGTTTCTGATTTATGCTGGAACACCGGATTTTTATAGAACTTGATAGCAGAAGAGGAAGAGTGCAATAAACAATAACCAAATAATTTTTTAACCTATAAATTATGGAGGAATATCATCCGTTTCTGACAAATAGTTATTGTTTGTTGAGTTATAATATTAATAATAGACAGCGTACAATAATTGAGGTTAAAGTTGGTAAATGGTTTTGGTTAATGCGAATTGCGCATGCACCGGACTATGAGTTTCCGAAGAATCAGTGAACTTTTCAAAATATCAGCAAACTGCCCTGACTCAAGCTGGAACAGAGGACAAGAAATCCTGGACTGTCGTTCGACTCTTGTTGGAACGCTTAGATTTGTAATGCGCATGCTTCTGACAGTTACTGATAGTTTTGGACTCCTGCAGGAACAAACCTATTGACTCAATATTGCTTACCATGGTTTGGCTAATGGGATGTCGATCAGGATGAGTTTCATTGAACAATTCAACTACTTCTCTTTGGGTGCGCATAATCTCTCCAAATCCGATCATGCAAAGAATTTCAATTCGTTCTCGTTCAGTTAATTTAACCATTTTTTTTTATAAAATGACAAAGTTACTACGTAATAAACATTTCAAACGCAGTGCTTTTGCCAAACAAAAGATAAGAACTAAAGAAATAACTCAAAAAACAGAAAAAACTATTTAATAAAGTACGATTTCAAGTTTTTATCTGACAGCAATAAAAAACATTCTCGGTCGCTAAGGCTACTGTCAGGCAACCATAATTTTTCATGATGCGTATGCAGAATGATACGCTCTTTCAAATGGCGTGGTCAAAATTGGGGGTTGCTTGCTATTTAAAAAAATTGTCGATGACTTCATATCTCGAACAACGATGACGTCACAAATATGGGTCGTATGTCAAAAAGTGCCTTTTTTAAAAACAAAATCGACGTGTCAGGGGATTTTTTCGAAAACTTCTCAATTTCTAAAATAATGAATTTATTCGTTACTTTTCGAAGGCACTGTATATTTACAAATATATTAAGGATATTCCACTTTTTTGTCTACACTATACGATGCATATGTTACTTTTTAAAAATTAAAATAGAAATGAGAGAAAAATTTCATAGATAGTTGTAGATAGTATCAGGTAGCTTGGTAGGTGTTTCATAAAGAGTATTTAAAATTTTAAATATTTCATGATGTCGTAGTCGTCGTCATACTTTAAAAATGTATCTTATAGTTTAAACGTGTAACCTGAGTTTCATAAAATAGATTAGTATTGGAACGAATATATTATTTAGCTAATACGGCTTTATTGGGCTTAGCACAAGCTCATGCACGAAAGGGGGTCCCAAAGAGAAAAGCATGTAAAAACGTGGATGTAGATATAAATGTAATTTAAAAATTAAAAATGAAATATTCTGGAATAAAATGACGTTTTTGGTGGGTTGAATGGTCGGTCAGTTAATATTGAAATGAAAGGCTCGGGGATAGAGACAAGAAAACAAACCAAGGGGTAGCAGCGACGAACAAATAGCAAATGAACTGAATATTTTTCCAGTTGGAAAACACTTTCTGAATATAAAAACCGAGGTAACCTTAATTAAAAATCGCAATCGTACAGAAAGAGTGTACGTGAATACGACTGGCCTCAGCAAAACTAATTACAACTTCTGAACTTTTCAAAACCCGTGCTTGTGCTTGAGAGCAGACTGGCTGCTTCGAGTCTCTTTTCTGTGGATAATAAACATGTAAAGCAATACCAGCGTCATTCGCAACTATTTAATCAAATTGGGTATGCTATACTACATCTTAATTATTGGGATATACATATTGAAGTTTTATCTAAATCAGTTACGAGTCAGTTTAATGGTAACACTATGTAAAAATAGGTAATACAGTT
This sequence comes from Pogonocherus hispidulus, assembly GCA_963924545.1. NCBI lineage: Eukaryota > Metazoa > Arthropoda > Insecta > Coleoptera > Cerambycidae > Pogonocherus > Pogonocherus hispidulus. The sequence goes on from OZ004701.1 coordinate 7,507,876, forward strand.
TGATGTAATTCATGGCTTTGAAAGCTAGTTGATTATAGAATATGAATAACTATTAGAAACTTGATACAAACTACTAAATGCAAACTTTGGAGAAATAATAGTTATATTTAAAACATGTTCATATATTAAGGAGATGCCGAAAACAACTACTCCAGGGACTATGTGCCCCGACTGGCATTTAATTATTCCGGCATACTTACCTTGAGGTCGCTATGTGTCTGTCAATTTGACAATAATTGTCAGACGGATAGTACCAAAGTCCAAAAGGGGACCTACGGTGTTTCACACCACAACTATGATTATAATTTTCGAGTATTCTGTCTGATACGAATACGAATGAGTCTATTTGTATTAATACAAAGCGTATTATAAGAGTAGGTAAGTTGTTAGAACGGGTTATCAGATTGTTCGATTACAATGTTTTCTAAAATAAATGCAATTTCTGAATTTTTCCTACATAGATTCATCAACACCAAGCATCAAGTTGGACTGAGAAATCCCTGGACAATAAAGAGACCACCTTAGAGTTTTTTGTAGGTATAGAAGGTCCGTCGATAAAGCCACCTATCCCCTCCGGTTATCAATGGATTGGTAACAAACATGTTTTCCAAAAAAAGTTATTTAATACGATCAGAAAATACCTTAAATAAGAAGCATAGTACCGTCTCCATGGTGATGTTTTAACAGTGTTCTTATGGAATCTTGACTTCGGTAACCTTTTGTGACCATCTCAGTTCTGAACATCTCTACATCATTGCATATGAAGGCGATTTTGCAATATTGTTTGGTGGAAAATTTGAGGCAGTTCTTTATACGATAGAATGCAGAATAAAAAGAAAACTCGTGCAGACATCAGGCTCTGTTTGTTAATCTTAAAGATACAGGGATGGTTGTTTTTTACTAGGAAAAGAAAACTGGGAACCATGAGGATACTGTAATAATAAATTTTGTATCCAAAGTGAAATATTGGAGTTATCTTCGATGTGATACTAACATGAAATCTGTAGAAGAAGGTAAACATACATCACTTATCATCAGTGTCTCAGAATCAAAAGGAAAACCTGAGGAATAAAACCAAGAAAGTTAATGTGAACATATGCCTACAACTAAATATATAATGTAAAAAAATCAGACATAGTCTTAGAACAGTGATGTTAATAGAAAACTTCTTTTGCTAATTCATATATCTTCCTCTAGCTTATCCTTGACAGAACCTACACAATATACATAAAAACTGGTCGCTTATGAGGGAACACTTAATAATCTTCACGGATGGATAATCATTTCCAAGATTTTCAAGACACCTGAGAATTTGGAGTAAGTGGATTATGGACAGCAATGTTATCCTTGTGCAAATGGGCAAAACAAAGTTTACACTGAGATCAAACAATTACTTATAGTCATCTGAAACCACAAAGCAACTTCTGGGTCAGTATGGAAAAGCCACAAACCATAAGCGACAAATGTCGCCAACATGAACATTGTTTATGTAAGTGGGGAAGACATGTTTATGCTGAAAAATGTTTTTCATTATATCCGCCACACCCTGTATATGCAGTTCTGTAACTCAACAGTAAGAATTTTAGCCTGTAATAATATTGGTAAAGATAGCTGATGCGATTTTTTTTATAGAAGACTATATGCCAATGGTAGGTAACGGAGTCACTGACCGGTGTGTTGTTATAAGTATTATCGTTTTTAAATTTAGTCTTATGATATAATTTCTAATTGCATTAAACCGTTTTAACGGCAATGCGTAAACGTTGTATGTAATTATAAACGTGTGCATGTCAGTATTCGCTCCCGATTACAACATGTATCTCACTTACGATGCAAGAAGATTTGCCCTGTAATTGATTTTTGATTAATTATCAAACTGCTAAGCAGTTTAATTAAATACATACTTTTTACAGTGCTTCTAAGTACGAGTAGTTATCCTCATATCTTCTAAAAAGAGAAAATATCATCAAATTCATATAACAATTGATTATCGTTATAAGAAAAAAATATTATGACAGGGAAATTTTCAGTGTTTCTTCCTTAACATACAGTGTATATATTTTACTAAGGCCATATTCATCCACCGTTAACTCTTACATAACATTTTTAAACTACCCCATTTTTCTATATAATTTTTATGAGCTACACTTTGCACCCATTTAGAATCTCATCACATGTATTTTTTCACGTCTTCAAGGGTTTAAAAGTTACAGATAGATAAAGATACATATAGAGCAATTAGATACAATTAACGATACATATGAAGCATAACTGATTGCCTTAGACTTCAACATGACATAGACAATGTTCGCAACTGGTGTAGAATAAATTCACTTCCTTAACTTTTCAAAGTGAAACTGAATGTCATTTACTAGAAGAAATAATCTTCTCCATTTTAATTATTGTATTGAAGTTAAAATCATTAAGAAATGCACCAGCATTTCACTCTTGGAGTGACACTTGATAGTAAGTTAAGTTTTGTGGAGCATATTCATTTTAGAATTTTTGGTTTTGTCTTGAGGAGCTCAAGACAATTTACAGAAATAAAACGGCATCCTTACTTTTGAATGAATTGGTCCTCTCAAAATTAGAATATCCCTATCTTGTATGGGTCCCAGAATATCAAATTCATGTCAACAAATGGGAAAATGTACACAGGAAGTGTATTAAACAGTTATGGTTCAAATCTGATGATATCTATCCACCACGAGGAATTTCTCAAAAATATTGACTCCAATGATTTCAACTCAATGATTTGGGCACTCACCGTATGTGTAATTCGTTGGTGACTCTCCACAAAATTGTGATTAATAAAATGGAATTTCCGGATTTGTTACACTTTCTATGACTTCATGTTCCCCACATTGCCATTCGGTTTTGATCAGTGTTTTATCTTCCGACAATCAAAACCAACTTATTACAGTTCTCTCCGCTGTACAGAATGGACTATTATCATTGCAAGATGCAGAATTTGATGGATATTTTTCTTGACGCTATTCAGTTTATTCAAAAAAGAGCATTTCTACTAATATCTGATCATAATTTGGTTTTAACTGCCTGTCCGCAGGGATGAGTTGGCAACCATTCTGGCTGGATGTCAGATTAATGTGAGATTAACATCGATTGATGTTTGAGGTCTAATTAATGAGCTTTTCCAGGTTTCCCTCATTCCAGCACTGAATGGTGGTTAGGGCTTACCAACGTAAGTCGTTCCTGAGGCCCAATTGCGACCTACCGAATAATAATAAGCCGTCCCCTCTCACACTCAAGTCTTAGACTTTCGGGCTAATCATTGTGATTACAATGACAGAGGGGAGAGATATTATTATGTTTTTACGCATCATGCATTTCTCAGTTTAGCACTTGTTTATTTTTCTTGTAGTAGAGGGGTTAATACCAAGTCTAACAAGAAATTATTTTTTGTTTAGATCTTATTATATTGCATGTATGAAGTATGGCTGCTTTTTGTGACTGATTAAAAGGCCATGAAATTGATTAACTGGTTTGTTTTTTAATAAATTTTACTAATTAATTGTTAGTTACATGGTTTATTATAAATATAGTTTAAAAACTAGTGTGAGTGCATAATTATATATTTTCAATGATATATAAAGCTCCTATGCAGTTTTCCAACGCAATTGAAAGTAAAAAATAATCCGTACAACTTATATTCTGCAATATTTTAAATACCAAGTACCGTATATCATTTTAATGGAGCATGAAAGTTGTGTATATCCATTTTGTCATTCTGAAATACCAACATTCGAAACATAATGCCATCGTTTATGGTTACATTTGAATTATTTAATGCCGTTTAAAAATTTAATGTTACACTTTTATAACTTCACACTCTCGAAAGCCAACTCTCATGGAATGGAAATAAAATGTCTCGAAAAATACGAACCTAAATTTTATATGTGGTGTCACGCGGTCTTTCTTAGGGTCTGTATGTCCGGATGATCGTGAATAGTCAGGTGTAAGTAGATGGTTGTTCTTTAGGTGAAATTGGAAGCACTAGAATAAATTCTAGAGTTGAATTCTTTGTTCAATTATCATATACAGGGTCCTCGCAAACAGATAAAACTACCACACAATATTAATATAATAATTGACGTTAAAGTAACTTTATCATCTCAATCTTCCAGGCAAAAGTTCTTGCTATTTGCATGATAACATGTTAAAAATTATTATTGGCTGGATAAAAGGAGGTACAATTAGTTTGGGTAGGCAGTGGGTAGGTTCAAGAAACATTTTATCACATTCTGGGGCAGTGTGTGACTATTGGGAGACTATGGCATGATATCTTAGGTGAAGATGTTGTACAGAAAGGGACGGGGATTCACTGATATAAACCGTTAACATTTGCCTAGCTCTATCGGGACGGTAGTAGAAGACACAAAGTACGGTCAGAATTTTCACGGTTTGTTCTGGATATGATTTTTTAACCGTTTCGTATTCGAAACATCTTTCCCTTTCACTATTTTTAATCTAATGATATTTCCAGATACAGGCAACAAAATCGAAAGTTTAATAATATTAGTGTACCTACAGTGAAAAAGAAATTGTCTGTATATGCATATGTATGTGTATAATTAGATATTAGACTTTATATTATTAAAATCATAATTATTACATTTATTTTTTCATTTTAATGGAATATTCGTGTTTGTGTTTACCCGACTGTTTGATTACAAGACTTTAGTTTGCATAAGTACAAAAAAAAATATTTTAATTTTACTTAATACGGAATACCCAAGAATTAATTAAAGAAACATTGTGGCTTGTAGCAAGTTCTAAAAAATAATAATGAAAATGGTAGCAATAGTGCACTCAGAATATAATAAAAGTATACAAAAATATAGTATACAAAATATTGCTGGATTATGTTTGATAAACCTGTTAATATTATTTACTATTCATAAATTATTCGTTCTTTCAGATAGTTTTTTATTTTCTCTTTCTTCGATTATTTACGTGGACTTCATAAGCTGTAGTCCTGGGTTACAGATAATTTTACTAAACAGGTAGATACAATAAATTTTCTTGAATATAGTGAAAAGTTTACCAAATTGGCAACACTGTACCGCTTCATAGCGTAACGTCATTGCAACGTTATTGTAAACGTCATCTTTTTCGTGAGACTTATAGTCTACTACGAGTCTGTAAATGTAGATACTGTTTGTAAATATTTGTGTCATTATATAGATATTTTTCCTTTTATTCGCAATTTTGTCGCTTCTGAAAATATAAAAAATAAATCCGTATATTATATTAAATTCATATTATATTAATATGGAATATATATGTTTTATATAAATTTGTTGCTATACAGGGTTATTCAGAACATATCTCTAAAACTTTGAGGATATGTGCATTCTTAAATAAGAAATCGATATCACCAAAAAAATTTATAATAAAAGTCTTAAGATTTCCCGTAAACAATGTTTAAAGTTATACCATTATAAAGGACTACGTAGATGGGCAACTGTACTTCAACGACATTTGATATACCACATTCCTAAGAATGTGGTAAAAAAAGTAAACACGTTTTTGTACCTTGAACGCTTGGTTAAGATCGAGACAATAGAGTTGGAGTGGGGATAATATCTCTATTGTCTATTCAGTCATCATTCTAACTGTGTCCTTTCTCAGTGCCGGTGTTTTATTTATCGTAGGAGTGTTAAACTGTAAAATTTTCAAAATGGCTCATGTGTACAGTAATGCTGAGTTAATGGACTGTTACCAGTGGATTATCAATTACGAGTTAGGTTTTGTGGGTGGTTGTTGCAGCAATATGCTGAAAATCCCCAATTTACTTAATAATTTGCGTTTACAAGATCAGCAACCAGGAGGAACATTCGGTTTAGTGCGGCAAAATTGGATAAGGCGTCCCCAAAAGTGTGTACAAGTCGAAGAATATTATTTCGAACAGCTTTTGTAACAAGATATGTGCAAATTTTTTATAAATTTCATGTTTCTAATACCTAGTAATCAAGTAGCGCAATTCTTCAAAATTAGTGTAACAAAATTTTATTCATTTTAAAGACACGTTACTTTGGTCACATCTATCTATCTTTAAGTTTATTTTAAAGTAAAAACGCTGCAAATCTTTTTTGCGCCGGGTGTCGGTATACTCTCAGAACTTCCGAAGTTTTTTTCGTGCTAGCCAGTTTGCATTGTCAGTCCCAAGGTCAGTCCATTACAGTGGATCAGTATCCAGCGGCGTGCAATGAAAAATTTTTAAATAGTTTTCAGAAGCCGCCAAAAAAAATTTCTTTTGCACTACCACATTTCTACATGTATGTTGAACTGGGGATGTTCAACATACATGCAAAAAATTTATTATGGATAAGCTCTGAATAACACTGTATATAGTATATAGTATATTTATAGTAGTACGTAGAATACAGAGTGGGATGTTATATTTAAAAAAGAACCAAAATACAACTTATGTTAAAAAGTATATATAAATATGTCGTCATAAATGAGATGTCTTAGAAACAATACTTATTTCATTACTCGAAAATTATACAAATCGCACAAGTATCGACTGTTATTAGAGTTGTTTATTATATTGCACTGTGTATATTCTGGTTTCACAACCTCCCCACAAAATTGTAAAAGCCCGCTGATCAATAGGTCATCGAAAATGATTTTTATTGTACAGTAAAACATTCATATTAATTACGTTTTCCGATACAGATGTCTATTGGCGTAACAGAGACCAATGCGGCCCTTAAGGCTACGTGTATAAGGATTATTTTAATCGATACAGCAGATGTTACCGGCAGATGCAACATATAGATATTTAGACGATATGTCTAACAAAAATATTGCGACTCATGCAGCCGTCAACAAATATGTAACCACAACTTAAAAAAGTAAGAATTGCGTAAAATGGGATGTTTGTAAGTGAATGCATGTGAAATCCTTAGTATACTGTGTAACAGTGAATTATAGTTTTGCTTGCTTTATTAATAATATTTTGCAACAAATATGAACCAAGCAGTACAAACCTAGTGATTAATTGCTATTGGACTTGCTGATGTGGTTCTTATATACAGGATGTTCCCAAATAAAAAAAAAATGGTACAAAACTAAAACAATTATGTCTAATGTGAGACAGTCAAAAGAACTTTTTAATATTTAGTGTTTAACTACATCATTGTTTTCATTGTTATCAATTATCGATATGTAACACCAAATTCCATGTAAATTGCATATTATGAACAGTTTCACTTGTGAGGTTAATTAATTCTGTCAAAATATTTAAATTTAATTGAACCTCTAACCGTGTGGAGAGGAGAGGAGTTTTTAGTTAATAGTTGCCAATTAAGCAATGTTGGTTGCCTATACTCGGAGGTCACGTGGCTTGTGAAAGTTTATGAAGGCTCTGTATATTCTAAAATCCATGCAACTGGTATGAGAGTAATTTTAAAAAAGTGTAGTGCCAATCCAACCTTTAAAAAACCATTAAACGGGGACATAAATAGGATTGAAATATAGTCGGATTAAATTCTCGTACCATTCGAATCCCCCCTTTATTGTCCCTGCGCGTCGCATATCGCATATACATAAGTGTTGCTGCTTCGCAAAAATGACAAAATGCGAGCGTAAATGGGGTGAAAAAGTCTGTATTTCATCCACTTTGCTGGAGAGTGAGAGTGGATGAAGCAGCTTGTGAAAAGTGTAATCCCATATGTTTTTTATTTAATGCAACAACTACAGATATCATAGTATTTATTTTGGTTTTAAATCCTCTTCTAATTTTCATGGAAAAAAAAAATAAAATATAATACTGGCGTGAACGATTATGTTGTATCTAACGAAAAAATACCTTAATCATTTACCATTTGTATTTCAAATTCATTAAATATTATTTTGGGGATATGCCATTTGTTAAACAAACAGAATAAACTAGAAAACATTTAGACCATAAGTACCATAACACTGATGTAGTTTTCTACATAATACCCTTGAAAACACTATACTGCACTCGACGCGCGTTTTGCCAACCATGTTGGCATCATATGGAGATGATTAAAACTAAACGTTTCCTAACATTGTGTCGTATTTATACCTAAACTATCTCTATACAGTTTAGTGAACCGTCGCGACAGCTCAGTGAACCATCGCGACTGATCAGTGAACCGCCGCGACGGATTAATGAACCGTGATTTACTAACCAAAAAACCGGCTGTATGTGATTGGCCCTCTGTTGCTATTCATGTTTTTACACTTTGCAATTTTCAATCCAGTCTGGAATTTGTTATATTCCTAATTAGTCTTAAATTGCTACTTTGTACCTATTTTATGGTTGTCCTGAAACGCATGTTGGGCGACACTAGACTTATCTATTCTGCCATATTTGAGATAAGCCATATGTTCCTTGAATCTAGTTTGAATTGACCTTCCAGTTTGTCCAACATAAGTACCATATCAAGGCAAATTTTTTAAAATTTTCTTAAAATAATATATATGGCTATACCTTGGTTTCTTCTTTTCATTTTACAGATAGCATATCCCCAAAAATTTCTGATAAATTGTTGCGTGATAATAAGTTATACATAACATTTCTATTTGGTTTTGTCATGATAAAATAAGGGGTCTTTTATTCAATTGCCAGTTATTAGAAAGTCCAATAGTATAAGTAAGGTACCTACTACCTACTAGAAAAGGATTATAATTTTAAAAAAGTTATGAATATGAATTTTGTATCTTTTTGCCCAAAACCGAGAATCTGGATGGATTTTAATAAAAATATCAATAAACAATTAGTATTATAGTCCGTCCTTATTCAGATTTTTAATCTTATTATTATGTTAGAAAAAATATAATCTGATTTTTAAAATGAACAACGCAAATCAACTAAAATTTCCATAATAATTATTATTATTATTTTCATAATTTCCATATTATATTCATATCTAATATAATAAAAAAATCCATAAGATCATAACTTACTTATTTTTTTTTTCTGATGAATATTGCCAGGCGTATATTTTTAATTTAAAATATAGTTTGAAACTATTATAGTAGTATATAGTATATATTATACTATAAATACTATTTTAAATATTTTTGATTTAAAGTTGAATTTATAAACTGAAACATTATTTTATGTTTGTCCTGATTAGTTCAGGAATAAAGTTATGTTGGTTTTATAAATAATATATTAAGAATAAATACATTTTCAATTTTTTTTATATCGGCATTCTAGAAATTGATTAAAGGTATATGCAATGGTCTATACAATACCAAAAGCCGTTCTGTTTTTTGAGAAAAAGCTCTGCGAGTTTATAAGTGCGTTATGAGTTTTAATCATTAACAGGAACATTTAATTTTGAAACACACTGTATAAAATGTATGTGACCAAAAATATATTTATATGCTTGTTTAATATTTCATTATTTAAAAGTTTCACACTAAATAACACTATTAAAAAGAAAAATGTATTACAGACAATAACTTGAGGTTATATATGAAGATATGCCGTTGTAATCAATGTTGGGGGGGGGGCTGTGTGCACATTGCATGCAAAGTAGGTGTTTTCGACATATCTTGAAAAATAAGGTAATTCCTTTGCGTACTTAGGATTATAGGTAACGAGGAACATTAAAATCTTTATTGAACAATAATATTTGATAATTTCATTAAGAATTTATCTCTTAGTTACCTTTTTGGCTTAATTCCTATATAAAGAAAGATATAAACCCTGTATAACCTTAGTTGTTGCATATCGTAGCGAGTCCGTTTCAGAAATTTTCATGGCTATTGAATCTTTTTCATGAAAATTCATCTGGCCCGTCAGTTAAAGTAGAAGTCTCATCACACGGAATTTGCATCTGATTGTGCTCAAACTCGGTGCGATATTTTTCAGTTTCACGTTTTGTGAAGTGAAAATGACGTTGCGACAGAATTTTGCATGACAAAGGACCACTTGACAGCCTTGTAAATATGTGAGGAATTATTCATGAAACTGCGATATGGGGCGCCCGACTGACATTTGTGGTGGCGCTTCGTTACACTTTCAAAGAAAACACGGGCGTGTAAGGTCGAAATTTTCAGAAAGGCACAAGAATATTATTTCCAATTTCTTTGCCCTGTATATGTTAATTTCTCAACTTCTTGTCTCGAAAATGATACGATACAAATTTATGTTGACTATTGTATAAATTCAGTGCCAAAAAATTCTGAGAATCCCAGCGCCGACAAATTATCTCTATCCTACTCTAGACAACTTGGTTAAATATGCGCATGCCTATGAATATGGTAAACTTCAATATAAACATCACGTGTTTGTCTGAAGACTTTTTTACGAAAAAAATTCAAAGTTGGAAGACCTGTCAGCTTTGTAACACTGGCAATCGACATTTTGTCATGCGCAAATTAGACCAAGTTGTCTCAATGGGGTGTTTTCCTATTTTTTTTACATCAGCAATGGAAAGTAGTTGTAAAGAGAAGAGAAACGTATTTCTGGAATTTTAATATTGAATTCATTTAAGTCCATAAATTATTTTTTATTGTGCGCGATATCTATGTGACGTCACTAAGCGAAAATTCAAAATTTGCGCCATTTTTTAGTGATTTCTAGGATATTTTCATTTGTGTGGTTGGTGTCACTGCGTGACAACTTTACTTTTGTTTATGTTTGAATTGTTTGGTTAGGGTAAACATGAGACATTGTTTTTAGTTTATATTTTTACCTGTGAATTTTTGTCTCTGCCTGTGACTGATTACAGGTGTATTTATTAGTAATAGAAGTTCTGTTAATTGAAATATCGTAATTTTTAAAGGTAATTTTTGAATATATTTAATCGACTTTGCAGTAATACTGTTAAGTTAAATACTAACCTTAGATTTTTCATCCCTTTTATTTCTGAAAGGATCTATAGGATCTTTATGATAAAAGGATCTATAACCGGTAAATTGTCGGACTTAGCCTCTACAAAACCTTGCTCCATGTTTAACAAAAGTTTACTTCACAAGAAAACAAGAATACTACGTCAAGTTGTCAAGCCAAACATAAACAGGAAATTTCAAATGTCAATTGTCGAAATGTCGACTGTCGTTACAAACTGAATATAGCCATGTATTATCAGTGTGGCCTCTTTATAGATACATATTCCCTAGTTCTCGCTTAGTGACGTTACAAATATAGAATAAAATTTCAAAATTGAATTAAAAATTTTCTACCGATTCAATCTTAATAAATTTTATCCTAATAAATATAAAAAAAAATATTTTATAGAAATACAGGTTTCCACTTTCATTTCGATTAAAGGAAAATACCCCATTGTTTACGATTATATCTTTTGTCCTTCAGCGTTTACGAAGAAATCAGTTATTATGTTATTGTTACATGTATGCTGTCACCTCGCTGTCACCTGCTAGCGCTTGTGACGTCATCTATGGTTAAAAACGATCAATTTTTATAAAGATATGAGAGATAATATACCAGACTAATGCGATTTTTACGAATACTATGAAGCCCTTTGAATAGGTGGCAGGTTTTCACAGCTTCAATGAACTTGTTCATGTTATAACAAATATTTAAGTGTACATGAATATTGATGAAATTGAGGCTACAATTTTACTTTTTAGTGTATGTATTAGCCAAAGGAGAAAATCAAATCAAGTAAGCTGCAAGCTTACCCTTACCCTTTCCAAGTTTTGGGGAAATATGACCCTATTATGTTACGCCCAGGTCTCCTGCTTCTTATCACATACATATGGATGCAGTAGGCCTATCCGTATCCATAGGGCCACAAAGGCCACTTGGTTGCAGCTAAATCCCTCGCTTAGATAATGCTTAATAGATAAGCAGTGGTAGACAATATCTAAATCGCTTTTGTATGATCCTTTTTGTGCTATTTTCCAACAGTATTCATCATAATGATAATGTTATTGCAGCAGTCTTGACTAGAATAAACATTTTGGATTTATGAAATTATTAAAATTAGGTTTCCAGTTAAACAGGAGCAATACATACAACACAAATGTAAAAATACAAACAATTACACCATTTGTTGCGAATATATACAGTGTCTCACTGAAGACTGCAACCATTTTCTGCTTTAGCTGATTTTTCTTGAGATTGTTATTAGAGATTGTGAGACAAATAAGGTATACACTACATCTGATCGTTACGTGTATATTTATTTTGAGCAAATCACGCAAATGACAGTCGACTTTTAAGATGATTATGAATGAGTATTAATCACCTGCAAATTATTCCAAATTGCTTACTGAATCAAGCCTGGTGGATATGGTACGTTTTTCACCATGTCATCGGTTCAAAAAGCACTACCAGTTTTTGTAAACTACATCCTGTTCGGTTTTGAAGTACGTCATATTATATTTAGTGATTTCTTCTGCAAAATTTACATTACATTGTTTTGTTAGATATTTTGTTTCAGTTACTTTACAGTTAGTCCTTTTTATAGTTGGGACAAATATAAAAATCCTTGTATGGAAATATATAATTTTTTAATTGTCAATTTTTCAAATATATTTATGTTTCACATCGTTCACAAATTTGAAATTATTTAAATTCGTTTAAGAACACAGTTCAAACGATACCTACTAAACTGCTCACATTGTTGGATAGTGCATGGGATACTTTAGGGTTTTAATAAATTCTTTCATTCTGATGAGGGTTTCTCTTTCTTTTTATGTACCGACAGTTATTCTTAATCGATATGCTGGGACGAAAAGTGCCAATTTCAAAAACATTCTGTAGTTTAAAAGTCATTTGATGCCAATTTACGCCACGCTTATTTCACGAAAATCGAGCAGAAACTTCGACGACTGAATGGTGAGTCATGATTAGGTTAAGTAGTGACCGTGACCTGACAACTTCCAGCGTTTCATAAAGTCAGCTTCTTGTAAAAATCTGTACGTTGCACTGCTTTACATTACTATCGCTTTAATGCGAAAAACGTGAGGAGTGAAAATGCCGAAAGTACGAATTATTTTTTAAATATATTTACGTCTCTTTGCTGTCCTTTCTGCAAAATAAATGATACAGTTCCACCACCTCCTCCCGAACTGGCCAAGATATAATAAACTTGTATACAAGGCTACAGCGTTTTTCTTTATATTCTAAGCTGCACCTTGTTAGTCAGGCTTTTTGCCTGATTAACTCTGAATGCACCATTAAATTCCTCTGCTTTTTACAGAAGACTTAAAAGTCCAACTCAGTTGTGATAATAGGTTAAAGTAATTTAACTCACGATTATACGAAATTTCGGTTTTAAGAAAATATTTCTTGTTAACGCATAAAAATGTCTTATTTAAGTAAATAACAAATAAACAAACATTGATTATTATTGATTTTGGCGATTGCTTTATGTACGGTGTGTTTACAGCAGATTCTCAAATAAATAAAAATGGGGCTGGAAATATAATAAAAAAAAAATAAAATATAATAAATAACACGATTCTAACTAAAAAAATCTGGTTTTTAAAGTTGATTTTTTTCAATTCAAGTTTCTAAATTACTCTGAAGGTTATTTGAACCGGGCCAATACTGATGATCTGGCAATAAATCGTCAAAATAAAAACCGGGTGTGCAATTGTTTCACGCCTGGGTAGAGGTGAAGATACGAGCTCAATCTTTTCTTCTCCCCTCCAGTCTATGAAAAACCATGAAAGTTGCCACGTCTTCTTTGTGCTGTGGATATTGCACGTTTCAATTTTAGGTGTTGTGGATGCAACTGAGTCGTTTACATAAAATTAGTGGACAGATCAAAGTTTTGCTCTAAGCGGCTATGCTACGCGACTGTGATTAACTTTCAGATCAGATAAATACTCCCAGATGATTTTGTTTGGCGCTTTCAGTTTGTTCTAACACAGGACTAAGTTTCAAACTGAACTATCATTGTTGAGATACCCCGAAAGACATCGAAAATGGCACACCGCGCATAATTCAAAAACAAATACAGTCAGCATCTGAAGATATCTAGATATGAAATTCTTTCAGGCTCTCTAATAAAGTAACAGCACCACCCGTTGAGAGCAATTTGTAGTTTGCTGGTTACACTCTTAAGTTCTACGCCCACTTTTCCATTTTCGTTAAAAACAAGACACTTAATAACAGTAACTCTTTACACTTTGTCACTGTTGGGTAATGATCAACTAATAGTGCTATTAATCCTAAGTGATTGACAGACTATTAGAATTCGTTGAAAAATTGTTTACCTGACAGTTTAAATCTGTTTAAACAGATCTGAAATATAGTAGATATTATACATTTAATAACTACTGACATATTAAATGCTGCGTGCATAGCTTATATTGTAGATATTTGAAATTAAGTATATCAAAACATTTATTTAAATTGTGTTAAATAAGTCTTACTTATTGATGAGTTATCAGTTAGACCGAAACACTGTTTTCGCCTTCAAATAATCAAAGTTTAGTGGATTACATAAAGATGAAATACATTGAGTAAACCCCATAATTTCCTGTTAACAGAGTATCTATTCCAATAGTGTGAAACAAATCTTCTTCAATATTTTTTTTTCGATTATTTTCTCTTTATATGGGGCGAGCACTGTAGCCAATAGGTTTAGCATCTCTCTAGTAGAGGAAAAATTAAATCACCTTTATAATGAAATAATCCTCCATTAAATTATTTCCAGAGACTGCTTTGAATTCTGGTATAAGCTGTAAGTCCCCGTCTGTGTAATCCGCTAGTCTTTGACTTATAGATATTCCATCAGTAAAAAATTACCAACCTTTCATTAAACAGTGGAACATGTTTATTACAGATTAATTTTTGCTGTGTATTGGGCCCTGCATTGTTGTATAAATTTCCAATACGAACAGTTAGATACAGTGTGTCTAGCATCAAATGTAACTACTTCCATAGATATCGTTCGATATCAACCGGATTTTCTTCGAGACAAAATTAGATATTTTTAATTATTGGCCATTGGTACATATCTTTTCAGTATTTAAACATATTTAGCCATATGTTAAGTAATTATAGAAAATGTATTTTTATTCTTTGATTTAATTTAAGTAGAATTTAATAAAGTTATTATATTTTCTTTGCACCAATATCAATATAAATAAAGAAAGCTCAACTATGCTATGAAAATTAGTAGGGTTAAGAAATTACACCGTAGTGCCCTCTTTGGGTCTTTGTGTCAATTTGACGATAATTGTCAGACCGATAGGAGCATAGACCCAAAGAGGGCACACTACGGTGTATTTCTCACCAATACTAACATTCACGATGCCCATTAGGCAATCATGTCGCAACATCATTCATCGATTCCACTACCTATGGCATTCTGACGAGCGCATAACAAGCGCGAAACCGGTCAGTGTCTAGTGGTTTGTTTTTGGCATCTCCTTCCTATAAATATGCCATGAAAAGTAGTAGTGAATTACCGTTTGACAAACAAACTTGTAAGAGATTTGACATAGTTGACAGTAACATTATCCAGATAAAATATTTTAGATGGAAAACAATCTAATAATTATTGTAAGTTCAAAGAGACTGAGATATTAGATTTTCTGGTGAAATGAGGAGAGAATATAGTACCTCGAAATAATGATAGTAATCTCCCTTATTATATACTACCAGTAAATTCAACTGTAATGGATAGAAGAGAGAATTTTGACATAATATTTCTAAGGATAAATACCTTAAAAATATATAACTATAATTACGTTGGACATTATTATTTCGAAAAAAAACTTAAGTAATTTTTTGAGTAATGATACCTCGTTGATTTAAACGGACATAAAACAAAATTTGTTGTTGTAAACTTGCCTATATTTTTGTGTTCAAATTTTGAGAGGTTTCTTCACTGGGTTTTTTAAACATCCTGTATATAGTGTTACATTATTTAGTCAAACTACCCGCTTAGGTAAAATACCTCCGAGTAATACGTTCAACATTTTGCCAAGATAAATTTCAAATATTGGCAGTGTCCACTATAATCATCAGAGTATCACCTGAAATATTTTACTCGCTCACTCTATCATTCGCCCATCCTTCCCCCTCCCCCAAAAGTTTATTGCACCCGAGTCCCTGAGTTACAACTGTCGAGACGGAGTTCCAGATCTGTATCTGAATTGCGTGACAAATGTAGTGAGGCAAAGATATAAATTCCATAAGAATAATTTGGATAATGCAGTAAGTTGTCGAATTTAGAAATACCATAAGAGCGTCAAGGTTCATAAAGTGATCGTTGCCGCTAGCATAAACGTGTTAGCATACATTACACAGTGACAGGGCGGCTGTGGAAGCCTTTGTTGTGGGATGGAGACGGCTAATGTCATCCCGAGGCGCACTCGTTCAAGACAATCCCATTTGCTGTCAAATTGGAGCCGAAATTATTATAAAACCACGCATAGGATCGTAACATGACTCAATTGCTATAGAATGGTTATGCGGTTAGATATGGAAAGCTGCTTCTTCCTTCCATTTCGTTACTCGGAACACCCCAGCTCTTGTTCAGAATGTACAAGGTGGCCAATTTTCCAATTGTATATAAAAAGAGAATTCTCGAGTGGTAAATATGAAAATAGAATAACTTAGGAAGATTTTCCATTACATATACCGGGATATCAAAAATTATCTTGGTCAAGGGTGGTTGTGGAATGTAAAACGTGTGTCTTACTTTAAATTTTTGAATATATTTTGTTGTGTCAGAATATATCAAGTCATTGTGCTGAAATTTTCTAATCCAGTTTTTGAATCATGCCTCTTACCACACAGCACAAAATTTTTATGATTGAAGCCTATTTTCGAACGGGTGCGCTAGTTAATGGAAATTGCCAATACAGTCAACGTTTGTGTTTGGACAATTTTCGAGAGCACTTCCCAAACATGGCAATATTACCTGACAATTTTTATGCGTGCCTTACAAATTGTGTTGAAGTGTTTCGCGAAACTGGTTGTGTGAATCATAAAAAAGGTGCTGGTAGACCAAGAGTTCGTACAGAAGAAGTTGTCAATGACGTTCGTCAACGTATGAATTTTATTTTTGGCTGAATTTGTGCAACAGTTAAACGATGATGAACTTCGGTACGGTTATTTCCAGCATGACGGTGCAAAAGCACATACTACACGAGAAAATATTGCTTTCCTCCGCGAGTTTTTTTGATGACCGGCTGATAAGTTTGCATACAGAAGTTGAGTTTCCTCCGAGATCACCTTGTTTGACAATGACTATTTTATGTTTCCTTACTTAAAAAACAAGATTTTCGCAACTCCGGTAAATAATTTGCAAGAACTGCAACAAAGAATTGTTCAGCAATGTGCAACCATAACGCCAGAAATGCTGCAAAACGCTTTTCACAGCATGAGGAGGCGCGTCAAATTGTGCATCGAACAAAACGGGGGACATTTCCAACAATTACTGTAATTTAGTTTTTCTTGTTACTAAAACCGTTATTTCATAATTTGTAGTTCATTATTGTTTTACAACTGAAATAAATAGGTATGAAATTTGTAGGTTATTGATGATGTCAGTGTGACAGTGACATAATTATTTCAAATTTAAAGTAAGACACACGTTTTACATTCCACAACCACCCTTGACCAAGATAATTTTTGATATCCCGGTATGAAGGAATACGGATGGGTTCATTGATTCATTATAACTGCAAATAGGGTAAATCTTACCGATTAGTAAATTTGGAATAAAAATACATGAACCAAAATGTCACGCAATGAAAGACGTTAAAATCCTTTCAATGGAGATCAATCCAAGGATAAAGCCAAGAGGAAAGGTTTATTATTTATTCGCACAAAAAAAGAGCTACTGGAATTTAGTAAATCAGGATTTTGTGAGCAGGTTTCTTACGGGACACTGTTCTTTGCGATTGCGATAATGTCCGCAAATGAGACATTTGATCTGTTGAGCACTAAAATGTTTAAATGTTACCCCAGATAACTAAATTAATTCTTGATTTAGTTGGACACCACCGTATTTCGTTCAACATTTTTTGTTTCAACCACGCTTCTTGCTGGGAGAAAAAAAATCCCTTTTCAGTGCAAGTTTTGAATAAAAATCAACAAAGTTAATGTTCTGATACCAACTAAATAAGTCACAAATAATACTACGGTCTTAAAATTTTCATCTTTGGAATGTTTATTGCCATAAAGACATTTTTTGTGGTTGAAACAAAAACTGTTGAACGAAATACAGCTATGACCAACTAAATTGTCCAAGAATCAATTTAGTTATTTGGGTATGATTTAAAATTAAAGATAAAGTTTATCGGTATGTTTTGGGACACTCTGTATACAGGGTGCTTCAAATTCGATGCAATACATGGGGATCTCGGAAACGGTAAGAGATACGAAGTCGGTTAAATGGAGGCAAAGTTGTGTATTTAGGGGGCAACATAATGGTGAAAAGAGATCAAGGCTAGCTTGATCAGTTTTCGAAATATTTTGAAAAAACCGAAAATTTCGATTTTTGTTTTTGTTTTTTTGCAGGCCTATTTGATGAGGTAATCAAAAATAAAGAGCACTTTTCTATAGCAACTTTTTGCCCTTTATCGAATGGTGTTAGCGAATTTTCCGAAAAACGTTTCGTTTCCCGGAAACCAACATCAACTTAATTTTTTTAAATAAGGACCTGGAATTTTTTTTCAATTTTTTGGAAGCATTTTTGAAACTTGATAGAATGCCACCATAAAAGGAACTAGATTTAAACGTTTTGTCTAAGAAAAATTCATCATCAATAATTTCCCGTGGTCCTCTTAGATTTAGTTTTATCTAGGCAAACGTTTCTATGACAAACACATTTCAATGTTGTGTCAAGCACTATCGGTATTTAAAAATGGCTTTCAGCAATCTAGAATTTTTTAATTTTATTTAAATTTCCTCATAATTCAGGAATTGTGCGCAACTACTTAAATGAAACATTTCCAAACAGATGGATTGGAAATCATGGTGCTGTAGAATGGCCAGCAAGAGCTCCTGATTTATCCCCATTAGATTATTTCTTATGGGGACGAACTAAAAATGTTTTATATAAGAATCAATATAATAACATTGAGGATTTGAGAAATGCCACTATTCGTGTTCTGAATGCAATACCTGCAAGGGAAATCGAAAGATCTATTCAAAACTTAAAAAGACGAATACGCCTCTGCATGAATAATGATGGAGAATTATTTCAACATCTGCTTTAGGGTTTTTATAGTTTTAACATATTTTGTTGTTTTATTCATTGTTTATTCAATTACATCAAAGTTTATAGTTGTTAATTCGTTGTTTTATTATTAGCTTTTGTTTATTTATCGTAAATAAAAATGAAACCTCAAAAACATTATTCAATATCTAGAATTAACAAAAGTCGAAACAAAAATACCAATGATGGATTTTTCTTAGAGAAAACGTTTAAATCTGGTTCCTTTTATGGTGGCATTCTATTAAGTTACAAAAATGATTCCAAAAAAGTGAAAAAAATTCCGGGAAACGAAACGTTTTGCGGAAAATTCGCTAACACCATTCGATAAAGGGCAAAAAGTTGCTATAGAAAAGTGCTCTTTATTTTTGAATACCTCATCAAATAGGGCCGCAAAAAAGTAAAAACGAAAATCGAAATTTTTGGTTATTTAAAAATATTTCGAAAACTAATCAAGTTAGCCTTGATCTCTTTTCACCATTATGTTGCCCCCTGAATACGCAACTTTGCCTCCATTTAACCGACTTCGTATGTCTTACCGTTTCCGAGATCCCCATGTATTGCATCGAATTTGAAGCACCCTGTATATACTTTTCATAATTTTGCACCTTTCACTGTAACTCTATTTAGACATATAGACATAAAAAACATGTAAACGTATACAGCCAATATTTGGTTATGACGTTTGTTTAAATAATTAATAAAAGCTATTCATTTCATCGCTGAATCAATTTTCATTAGATGTGAGTATGCCCACTGCTTTTCAGGCTCTGAAAATCTATGTTAGCTTGTTTTAAAATATAAATTTGTCTTTACTGATTTTATTTAATTTAAAAAAGGTACATGAACATCTATTTATCTTTTCATTTGTACGACTATTTTATGTAATGATAATGTATTCCAGTTGTCCTTGAGTTAGGGTAAAGAAAGTGTTAATTGGTGCCGTCTATTATCCAGAGTTAATGACTAATTAGCGTTTAGAATTAAAATGGATTCTGATTGGATGGTTAATTATCAAAGTACTAATTATATCTACACTCGTGAGCATCAATTGTGGTTCAAATTGATTTTTAAACTATGAACCGGTAAACACAATGTATAATTTTTGTAGTGGTCTGTAGCGTAAGAAATATAAACTACTATAATTTACCTGATCAGGTATAATTGGACAGAAATTTGGTAAAGTATTGTAGCGTAACAGTGTACTACTATTTATGTTTATAACTATATGCGTAGACACTAGCTTCGCCTTGAATAAAATACTCGATCACGATCAAAGGATCAGGAGCGTACAATGGAAAAAATGATCGGGGCAATTATACAACTGAGAAAAAATGTCATCTATTTAAAAGTGATGTCATGCAAGGTGATAAAAACTACTCACCGTGACCTTCTAGCAAATTATTGTATGGTATTGGAACTTACCTGAAACAGAATGAAAAAAATATCAATGGTTTCCATTGTATGGTTCTTTTTTAAGTTCACAAACATGGCTTGTGCTTTATTACATTTTATTATTTACTAAAACAGTGACTAAATAACACATTTAGATATGTATTGTGACCTCATTGTGGAGGTAACAGGTATATAAAGAAAAAGTAAAATGGTTTTTGTTGACATAAAATTGCAAAAATAAGGTAAATAAATCTTTCTCTCATCATCTCATCATCCCGTCAATATCAGAGAAAAAATTTTTATTTGTATCCAGTGTGTTCAAAATTTACCTTCTTCGGTAAGATCCAAAAATGAAATAATACTATTGGCCGATTTCTTTTATACATTAGAAATGTAGGTCATTATTTTTCGGTCTGCAAACCTAATTTTTTTCATAAAATTTTAAATATTTCAAAAACGGTTAGACTTAGGTATGGGATATTAGGTATACATGAAATTTTTTTAGAATACGGCGTAGGATATAAAGAGGAAATGCTATATAGGATGGTCTATTTAAAATAAGCAAGTTGACATGTGCTTCCGGTATAATCCGACGTTGGTGTGCTACCAAATTTTCAGATTCATACTTCAGAAAAAGATTCAAAAAAAGAAATTTAAAAAAAAAACATTTTAAGACTCAAAGCAAAAATTTCAGTTTCAGTCTGTTTCCAGAAATCATAAAATTTCTCTTTTAGTTCAGTTCGGATAATTATAGATTTTTTTATGATTATTTTTGAAGCTCCAATCTTGAAGGGGGTTGGAACCTTTGGTGTGAAAATATCACTGACGTAGTTTTCCACATAACACCAAAACACTCTCCAGATGATGCCAACTTGGTTGGTGAAACGCGCGTTGAGTGCAGGATAGTGTTTTGGTGTTATGTGGAAAAGTGCGTCAGTGATATTGAAGATCCAAGACAAGAAATTTCGCAAGTTCAAGTTCTAAGATTTATAACGTCCGAAAAGTAAGAGATGATCTCTCTTTCAATTAGCATAGATGAAAGATAATTTTATCAACATTACTACGGTGGGTCCGTCGTAAAGATCGGATAATAGACGATTCTTTAAAAAATGTTTCCTATACGGTACGTGAATCTGAAAAGAAGGTGCGAGTCTGTTTTCAGTAATCTGTAAATTTTTCCTTATAAATTTTCTCAGCTTCATTTGCGCTAATTTAATTTACGTGCTCTTTTGAATAGACTCGAGTAAAAGTCAACGGGAAAATTCACTCGGAAAGTATAATTTCTTTATAGAGACGCGATTTGCCTTTGAAATTCCCTTCATGACCCACCTTCGGTAAGATAATTTTCTTGACAATATTTTGGTGGGTTTTTCATCCAGATTCAACAATTCTCGATTTTTGTATGAATTTTTCATTGAAGTGCCAAGGTAAAAACAACTAAAGGGTAAAAAATGTTTCTTTTGTGATTCTAATTAACATTTTTGTGGTAATGTTTGAGCAGGTATAAATTCATTATATTTGCTATACCATATATAATTTTTTTCAATTCTCAATAAACATGACTTAGATAATAAGTAACTCACCCTGTATTTTCAGTTCCATGTAACAGGAAAAGGTAACAAATTTTCGACATGTGCAGTTAAAATGATGCCATTGATTAAAGCATTTATACAGAAATTATAAATAAAGGGACAGAAATGGTCCATTAAATGCTGTTTTATTTAATTACCATAATATAATGTAATCCAGTTTCGGCAACATCGGGAGACAAAAGACTATCGTAGGCAGTGAAGTTCAGGGTAGAATTTGGATTGTGTCAAAGACCTACCAGCTGTGCTCCCCTGTGGAGAGGCACAACAACCTGGGGCATCGGCGTATCGGTTTCGACAAAACAAAAAAACAGTGTCCTCGTAACCGACTGCGTTTTTTAATTGAACACTTCTAGAATCGACTGTCGGTCGTGTAAAATAATTTTGGGTATGTCAACATGTACCAGTTTTATCGGGACTAACACAAATTAATGTCGTTGAATTCCATTTCGTTAATAATTCTTTGGGTACGGGTAATAATATTTAAATGAAGAGTACATCTTTCAGTACAGATACAAAAGCAGACGCATAAAGACAAACTTTTAAAGTTAGCGTTAGATCAACCATTCTATATCTAATTAATTATTTAATAAATGCACTAAATCCGTTTTAGGTTTAATATACAAATGAAATATTTCAAACCCATAATCCAAATATTTCAAACCTATAATTTGCTCTTGACTGAATATTTAGTGGGATCTGTTAATAAGGTAGTTCTATTTAAAAAAGGGAGTTTCGCTAACTAAATTGGCATCATCTGGAGATAATTAAAACGGGTTTAATCACCTCCAGATGATGCCAACGTGGTTGGCGAAACGCGCGTCGCGTGCAGTATAGTTTTTTGGTATTATGTGGAAAACTACGTCAGTGTTATCTTCACACTGAAGGTTCCAATCCCTTTCCAGATCTTATCAGTGGCTTTTGTTAAACTTCCGAAGCTTCTTCTAAAGCTAGATATGTACCATAATATCAATATATAGTACGTCTAGAAAGTATATGGAATTTTCATCTTTTTTATTTTATCACGTTGAAATATATTTATAAGGCTTTTTAATAAAAATATGTCATAGTTACCTTTGATTGACAGTTGTCTTGACTGACAGTTGTCTGATTTAATGTCAGTATTTGATTGTCGTTTGAAGGCACCACAAAATAATTAATAAAACAATGACACAGGTAGCAAAAAGGCGTCTAGTTGAACAGTTATATGAAAATGGTGTTCGAGAAGTGCCGGAATTTGTAAGATTAACGGGAATGGGTAAATCGGCGGTTTATAATGTGTTAAAGCGTATCAGAAATGGTATTGGTATGGAACATGGGCAAGTTTCTGGAAGACCACGCAAAATACGAGGTCGCAATTTGATGTCTTTGCTGCAGTTGGGTTGGGCATTCACGACTGGGTTTTCGAAAGTTGGCAAAACGGTTTATAAGACAACGGAGAATTGCTGTTTCTTGTGAAACCGTTCGTCAGGCGTTTCTACTTAGTGGTTACAGAGCAAGAAAACCTAGGAAGATACCAGCTGTTACTGAAGAGCAAATTCAGAGAAGACTTCTATTTTGCGTAGATTATCGCGAGGACAATTTTGAAAATGTCTTCATTACGGATGAAGCTTGTTTCCAGCTGGGCGATAATCGTTTAAGGATACTAAGCAGTGATAGGCCCGAGGTGCAGAAATCAAAGTTTCCTACGAAAATCATGGTTTGGGAAGGGATTTCACTTCGTGGTGCAACTGAACTGTGCATTATCGATAGTACAGTAGATTGTACACGCTACTGTACCATTTTAAATGAATATCTCGTCCAAACAGCTAATACTCTGTATCCTGAGAGTTGGCGATTACAGCAAGACAACGCTCGATGCCATACTTACAGGTATACAAGACGTTGGTTGGACGATAGCAGAATCGCACCTACTTCATGGCCAGCAGCTTCTCCTAACTTAAGCCCCATTGAAAACATATGGGGGCTCATGAAAATCGAGGTAGAACGTACAGCGCCTTGAAACAATCCTGAGTTAGTGAGAGCAGTTTTAGAAGCATGGCAACTTGTTACGGCGACGTATGCATCTAATTTCATTGTGGGCATTCCTCATCGACTACAAAAATGTTTGAGGTTACATGGACTATGTATTAGCAAGTAAAATAAGTTTTTTTTATGTGTGTATGGTTGAATTTTACTCAAATAAAGTAATAATTTTTTTATCGATGGTTTTTAATTTCCACGTACTTTCTAGACGTACTATATAATTGAAATTCTATTGTTCCTTTACTCTGTTAAATCTGAAAATAAGATTGTTAATTTCCTATTACCCATACCTCCCATACGAGTTTTGACATTTGGTTTCAAACCCATAATCTGCTCTTCACTGAAGATTTAGTGGGATCTATGTTGATAAGGTAGTTTTATTTCTTGTATTATTTTTATAACTTTTTGTCTCATAAGTTCTGTGATACTTACTGGACTTTTATGTTGTCTCCATTTAGTCACTATAGGTAACGCAACAGAATTGTTAAGCTCTTAATTGATTTCCCGTGTTTTCTTTCTTCCTTCTGAGTACCATTTAAAAAATTTCAGTACCATCTATACCTGTACATGCTGTTTTCAAAATATCCTTTATATATAAAAAAAGATTAAGAACATTCATTACTATTTATTTATTTATGTACATCATAATGTAAAGTAATTTAAAATTACTCTGTATAATTTCTCAGAAATAGCAAAACGTAAAAATGTATTTGCCATTATTAATAGGAAAAATACTATTTCATTCTATATTAAGATATTTTGTTATTGCAATCAATTGAATATAATGTAATTATTTTTTATTATTTCCACCGAGCATTACTCTCTGTTTAGAGACCAATTATGTCACTGGTCCCTTGTAAAATGTTAAGTTATTTAATAGATATCTTTCCTTATTCCACTTAGAGGTTTTTACTGTTAGGGGGAAGCTGAATGTAAGTCTTTTATAAGCATCGAGGGTGTTTTTTATCTGGCCACTTTGTCGCTGACGTTGACATCCACTTGTTGAATGTCCCAGCTCATTTTGTAAAGACTTGAAAGGAACACTCTTTCCTATATATAAAATTAAATGACTGTCAAAAAGTCTCCACAGATATTTCCTTTTTTCTTTTAACTTCTTGCTGCTTTGCTGATTTCGGCATGATTAGATCCACTTGTTACACGGACAGGTGGCTTTTTCTTTATGTTTTTCTTTACTTGATTGTGATTGGACGCATACTCTGTTATTATAAGAAATATCTGTCCTTAAAAGGTTACGGTCTTATAATATAAATATGATATTTTGTGTTTGATATTTATATGATTTTGTCGTTTTTAATGACATATGGTACTATTAATAAAATCAATAACATAATTAATTAAAAGTGATGATTAATCTAAAATGTTAATCAATCAGAGAAATTTATACTTCTTATACCTCATTGTGCCACCAATATTGTGTATTTATATATAAAAATTAAAGAAATATATTTGTATCTGAATACATATTGATATCTATCTAACTAGATATTGCAAAATCATATCTTATATATGTTATATATAATGCGAAATATACGTAATGTTACAGCTCCGTCAAATATGGCACAAAAATATGGTAGAAAAGTGGCAATTTCTATATACAGGGTTATTCAGAACTCATCTCTAAAACTTTGAGGATATGTGCATCCTTAAATAAGAAATCGATATCACCAAAAAAATTTATAATAAAAGGCTTAGGATTTCCCGTAAACAATGTTTAAAGTTATACCATTATAAAGGACTACGTAGCTGGGCAACTGTACTTCAACGACCTGATATATCACATTCCTCCAAGAAACAGTAAACAACAGTTTTTGTACCTGGTGAACGTCTGGCTAATACAGTTGGAGTGGGGATAATATCTTTTATTGTCTCTGCAGTCATCAGTCTTTCTGTTTCGCTGTCTCTGTGCGGAGTGCGGGTGTTTTGTTTATCGAGTGTTAAACTGTAAAATTTTCAAAATGGCTCATGTGTACAGTAATGCTGAGTTAATGGACATGATTCTTATTTATAGCGAAGTTGGACAAAATTCATTGGCAGCTTCGCGCTTGTATGCGGAACGATTTTCCAATCGACACATCGACAGTTAGATTTTGTGAGTGGTTGTTGCAGCAAAATGCTGAAAATCCCCAATTTACTTAATCATTTGCGTTTACAAGATCAGCAACCAGGAGGAACATTCGGTTTAGTGCGGCAAAATTGGATAAGGCGTGCCCAAAATTGTGTACAAGTCCAGGAATATTATTTCGAACAGCTTTTGTAACAAGGTATGTGCAAATTTTTTATATTTCATGTTTCTAATACCTAGTAATCAAGTAGCGCAATTCTCCAAAATTAGTATAACAAAATTTTATTCATTTTAAAGTCACGTCACTTTGGTCGCATCTATCTATCTTTAAGTTTATTTTAAAGTAAAAACGCTGCAAATCTTTTTTGTGCCGGGCGCGCCGGTTTCTTTCGTGCTAGCTAGTTTGCATTGTCAGTCCCAAGATCACTCCATTACAGTGGACCAGTATCCAGCGGCGTGCAATGAAAAATTTTTAAATAGTTTTCAGACCCCGCCAAAAAAATTTCTTTTTGCACTACCACATTTCTACATGTATGTTGAACATTCCCAAATTTTATTTTGGATAGGTTCTGAATAACCCTGTATACTCTATTTCAGCGTTTTCTTAATCTCAAGTAGAAAAAAAACATGAATTTTGGTCTATCATTTTGGGACACACTGTATTACAACAACTCACATTAGATATAGTAATTTTATCTTTTATGGGTAAGTATAACTTTTCATTGAAATATTTCAATTCAGAATCAGAAAACACCAAGTGTTCGCATTGCCACTACGCTTAATATAGACAATCGGTCTTACGTTTGTCAAACCACGCACTGTGGGATTCTACCTTTCAAAATACGCCATTAAATCTCTTTTAATATTGAATTATAAGCCACATTATACATTCCGTGTACAGCTAAATGTATATGTCATCAAAATAAAAGTAAGAAAAACTGCATTGCGATACCTTTATAAGGTATAATAAATACCTTTGCGATAAGGCATTTATTTATCTCTATATTTGCTTCTTATCTATACAATTAATTTTTACACGACATACATAATAAAGTAGATGTTCAATTAAAAAGCATACTATGCATAAGATTAAACATAATTGTGTGCAATAATCAACTTTAATACAATCCATTAAGGCCATAAGAAATGCTTTTGCTATTATGCAAACAAGTAAATAAATTATATTTATTGTGAGGATGAAACATCAGGTATGACAATCTAAATGGTTTGAATTATGAGCATCTATAAAATTTTCTAATTCTCAAAAAATAAAATAAATCGTCTTGATGCAGGTCAAATTTCAATTTCCTTAGTCCCATTGCAATTATATAGCCAACCAAAGCAACTTATTTTATACACCCAATGAAAAGTTCTAAAGCTGAAACAAAATAAATAGTACTTTTTTAATATCTGTGTCTCATATTTTGTTAAGCAAAAATAAATTAAAAGAATACAATACACATTGTAATAACCAAATAAATGTTAGCGTTCAGTAGACACTATTTGGTAAAAGTTTAAGTGATCCAACTGCATGAGGAGATGTAAGGGAAAATATTTATTTGAAGAAGATGCCGAAAACAACTACCTACTCCACAGGCAATGTGCCCCGACTGGCATTGCATTACTCCGACATTTCCATAGGAGTAGTCACATCCTTCATCAAGACCAACCACAGACACTGACCGGTTTCGTACTTGTTCTGTGTTCATCAGAGTGCCATAGGTAGAGGACTAATAGGATAGTAGGAAAAACCAAAAGACAGCACTACTCTGTGATTCTCACCACAAATAACATACCAGATGCCCTTTAAGCAGACATGTCGCAGCATCGTTCATCGAGTCATACCTATGTCACTCTGATGGGCACAGAATAAGTGCGAAACCTGCCAGTGTCCGTGGTTGGTCTTCATGAAGGAAGTGGCAACTCCTATGGAGATGACGGAGTAATGTAATGCCAGTCGGAGCACACTGCCTGTGGAGTATTTGTTTTCGGCATCTTGAAGGAGATGTCGAAAACAAATACAAATAAATAAGTAGGATTGTCTTCCTCAAAGACAAGAGAGGTCACTGCTATAATGGCATTTGCGGAAAAGAAGGTAACTATCTGTCTATCAATTTGACAATAATTGTCAGACGGATAGTAGCAATGACCAAAAGAGGGTACTACTGTATGTTTCTCATCACTACTAGAAAGAGAAAATTTTATCACCCAAGAGTTTCGGATTTGGACGAACAACATTGAGTCAAACACATAAGGAAATTGAGTGAATATAAGTTCATCGCAGAGAAAAAAGAGAGGAAATAGTTGATCAACAGTTGCTAGGT
Organism: Pogonocherus hispidulus; assembly: GCA_963924545.1. Taxonomy (NCBI): domain Eukaryota; kingdom Metazoa; phylum Arthropoda; class Insecta; order Coleoptera; family Cerambycidae; genus Pogonocherus; species Pogonocherus hispidulus. The sequence goes on from OZ004701.1 coordinate 7,536,455, forward strand.
TATTAAATCAGGACGGAGAAGAATGCATTAACTCTTTTGAACCATTCGAGGTTCAAATATAAAATCTTAGTGACTAGAAGTCGAAGGTAAATTCTCTGGAGGCTTGGAGCTTCCTGTGTTTCACAGATGGCTCCAAAACATACAGAGAAACAGGAGCTGGAGTATATGAGCTGCGATCTTAAATTGAGTACAAGCTCTGGGTATTACTGAGTCTGGTCAGGGATACTTACCCCATGGTATTCCAAGCAGAAATATTCGCAATAATGACGTGTTGGGCGGAAACATTTGAGGAAAGATGAAATACGTAAACTGATCTATAGCCAAGCTTCTATAAAGGCTTTGAACTCAAACAAGAAGTTCAAGGCTTGTTTGGGATTGCCTGCAATTGCTAATTGAACTGGCCAACACAAATACAGTGAGACTGTGTCAAAGGTATTGAAGGAAATGAATGTGCAGATGAACTTTCACATTTTATAGTCTTGTTAGATGTTCTGAATTGTCATCAATTAATAATAATTATTACTAAGAAACCGGTGGTAACGAAGAAAAAACTAATAATTCGAATACAAGAATGTATAGTTTATAACTTATGTGGGATAGTGGTGGTATATCATTATTCTATAGGTTGCATTAAGAACCACTGAAGTTCCTAACCACCAATCAGTGCAGGAATGAAAGAAACACGGACAATATCATTATATAAGGGCAGTTAAATGCCAATAGAAGTTGGCATCTCACTAACACTAACCTGCACACGCTCTGACATCCTACTATACTCGCAAAACTGGTTGCCTATTCTTTCTATGGAAACTTTTCTCTACTGGAATTCAATCCCACAACGTGATAGTTGTAATCAATTATTTATATTTTAGACGCTTTGGCAACTGAGCTACACAGACCTCCATAAGTAAAGTACAGGTATATAATTTATTAATGTTTTCACAGTATTTTAAAAAGTGTCTATTACTACAAGTAAAAGTTGCATGTAATATGCATTATATTAAATGCTTACCTGTATAATTGTTTCTTATCTAATGCAATTAATTTGTAAATGGCATTGACATAATAGAGGTCCAATTAGAAATTACATTATTCTTGAGATGAAACATAATAATTATTACCAGTAATAACCACCTTTAATAAAATCCATTAATACTACAAAAAAATATTGTACTATCGGTGTTTCTATTAAATATACAAGTAAACAAATTGTCGTAACATAAAAAATGTATTCACGCTCAGCGGTATAAAAAGTATAATTTAGCCATGTCCGGGTTTGTCTTTTCCAATAAACCAAAGATCAGCCAATGTCAAAGATATCAAATGGGCCGAGAGAGAGATACAAAATCCATTTGTCATATGTCGCTGTAGACAAAATCACAGTATTCGAACCTCGCAGAACGTCAGGTTAGTCTATAATTAACTTTTGTAGTAAATTACCTTCAGGCAATATTCTCAATGGCCGCAGAGGGAAAAAACGCTGGTGATTGCATCACTAGTGTCTCTATAATTAAGTTAATTAATGTAAAGTTACGTAAGGCTATGTAAAGGAATCATTAATTGAACTCCATTATAATTATTTAAGTTATTGTGTCGCATATCGTCCACAATAATATTTTTTTAAGTGCGACACGTTCTTTCGTTTAAGTACATCTGAGATACTGAGATTATATTATTTTTAACGCATTGTCATACAGCTTCAAGGATGAATGTATAGCGATACTAATATACAGATGCAATTGAATGGGACTTTTTATGAAATGAGAAATAATGATTGATGGGAACGTGTCATTAATAAATTTGAAAAATATGGTGATTAGACTCGTGGAAGGTCGCATGACTGACAGCGATCTCCAAAAATAGGCGTAGAAGGAATTAGTCGTATTTAAATTAACAAATACCTGGAGTAATTGCCGTTGTGTCGTAAGTAAATGATCATTAACTTACCTATACAGCTTTTGAATGTTTTAAGGAAATTATTTTCGCATATGGGATAGATAGACGACGGTACCATTTATCATTAGACTTTAAATGTACACCTTGACGTGACTTTCAAAATACTTCAGACCTAAAACGTTTATATAGTGGTCTACGACTATATTACGTAGTATAAAAAGATATCCCTTCTAAAGACGTATTGAGCGATATAGGGTTATACCTACTTTTTTTTGTCATAGCTGCTAAAAAGTGTATCGTACGTTGTTGGTAGGCGGCGCGGTTACCCGCAGCACTCAGGTCTGTCGATCCATTGTGCCTGCTGCTCGTCGGGAGCTATTGGAAGAGACCCGTGCTATGCGCATAGGCCAACACCCGTTGTAGGGGAAGCTCTCTAATGTCCTGAGGCAGGAGAAATGCTGCGCCCAGATGTTTGTGTCTCTTGACCATGAGGCAGGCACAGCGACAGAGGATTTGAATGAAGTACTCGTCATCGTGTTTGCAAAACCTGCACCTTCTAGTGTCACTAAGGCCGATAGTGTTAAGGTGCTTGTTAAGATGTCCGTGACCTGTCAGCAGTCCTGTGACAATCCTTATGTTGTTACGACTTAGCGCAAGTATTGATCGAGTTGCGATCGACCAAGGTCCTTCAATTAAGAGCCTGGCTTAGTCCCGTTTGACCATTCTTCCTCTGATCTTTCCTTGATCCAGTTTCCAATAGACCTTGGTACATAACTAGGCGGAAGCCCCAGCACTGGTTCGGGCCCTGTAAACTGTATACTTGAGCCTCTTTTAGCCAGTGCATCGGCCTCCTCATTTCCTGTTATGTTGTGATGACCCGGTACCCAGGTCAATTTTACCTGGTTGTTCTGTCCCAATTGGGCCAGACCATTAATATACTCTAGGACCACCCTGGAGGTGATCCTGTAGGAGATCAAGGCACGTAAAGTCGGCTGACTGTCGGTGCATATCTGGATATGCTGATTAGAATATCTCCTTTTGAGATTTTCCTGAACACATGCAGAGATAGCAAACACTTCCGCCTGAAAGACCGTGGCATACTTTCCCAAGGAGTAGGATAGTCTCGCCCTCGGGCGCACGTCCCGGACTCCCGCCCCTGAGCCTTGGTCTGCCTTGGACCCATCCGTAAACCAGACGAGCCCATTCGAGACCTGAGCATCAGGAGTTTCGAGCCAAGCGTCCTTGTCCGGTATCTCTACTATGAAAGGTTTGAAAAACACATAAGTGGGAGATATCCCGTCACTGGGTGCATCCAGCAGACAGAAGTGTATCGTATACTTGGACCTTATTTCTTAGAGGGCAATTTGACAGGTGACATTTATTTCGATTTTTTGCAATTTGAGCTGATTCCACACAACTCACAACTTAGTAGACCCTCACTTCGGGAGAATAGTATTGTTTTCTGATGAGGCATGGTTCAAGCGCGATGGTTATTTTAATGTTAGAAACAGCCACATGTGGGATGATGAAAATCCTCACGCTGTGGTCTCTAGAAGACTTCAGCATTCTGTAAACATGTGGGCTGGTATGGTTGGAGAGAATCTAATAGTTTACTTGCTACCTGCTCGTTTGAACGAAAATATTTATCTCCATTTCCTGCAAAATGTTTTACCTCTATTATTAAAAAATGTCTCTTTAGACATTAGAAATAACATGTGGTTTCAACATGACGGGGCACCTCCACATTTTGGTTTAAACGCGTGCCAGTACCGATCTCAATCCTTTAGATTTTTCTATTGGAATCATCTACAATCTTTAATCTACGAAACGCCTATTCGTAATGAGAAAGATCTTTTAGCAAGAATAATGGCCAGTTGCACACATGTAGAAGCTATTCCCGGAATATTCCATAGGGTCCGCGAGTCAATGAACCGACGGTGCAATCTTTATATTGAAGCAAATGGTCAACATTTTGAACACTTATTTTAAACCATCATTTATTTATCACTAATTAAATAAAGTCCAACACGAACAAAAAGTGATATGTCCTCCTGAACATATTTTGTAAATGAATATTAGGTAATTATTTATCATTGAAATAAACAAAATTAAAAAAACATTGTTCTTTTTTTCTGTCAAAACGGCTCATTTGCGGACATATGTTTATTAAACAAAAAAGCTTTGTTTTTATGTCCCCTACCACTCCTTAAAGTTTGTCGGTATGTTTTTTGGACACCCTGTATATTCAAAATAGAAATTACTGGAGGCAGATATGAACGTTTTACAAAGAAGCTTCTCCAACTTGTATTTGTTTTACTCAGATCAGATGACTAAACTTATTTTGCAAATTTTATTCAAAACATACTGTAATGTAGTAGACACTTTTGGTCTCTAGAGTAGCTCCATGGTTCCACCATGTAGATATATTATAATGGTACATTAAAAAAGTATCGGTAATAACAGTTAAGGCAATAACCAATAAGGCTATATAGTTCGTATCGCAGCTGTAACCTCACGATATGGTTGAAGGCCGTTGTGGCAGCTTGATAATTTGACGTAATAATGAGCAGGTCGGTGAATTTGGCAGAGATCGGCCGCAGTTGCCTCATACGGGGTGATTCATTCTCGATGTAATTGCAGATCAGTCATACAGTGTTATTCAGAACTTATCCATAATAAAATTTGGGGATGTTAAACATACATGTAGAAATGTGGTAGTGCAAAAAAAAATTTTTTGGCGGCTTCTGAAAACTATTTAAAAATTTTTCATTGCACGCCGCTGGATACTGGTCTACTGTAATGGAGTGACCTTGGGACTGACAATGCAAACTGGCTAGCACGAAAAAAACTTCGGAAGTTCTGAGAGTATACCGACACCCGGCGCAAAAAAGATTTGCAGCGTTTTTACTTTAAGATAAACTTAAAGATAGATAGATGTGACCAAAGTGACGACGTGTCATTAAAATGAATAAAATTTTGTTACACTAATTTTGAAGAATTGCGCTACTTGATTACTAGGTATTAGAAACATGAATTTTATAAAAAATTTGCACATAGCTTGTTACAAAAGCTATTCGAAATTTTGTCCCTAAAGCTATCCAATTTTGCCGCACTAAAGCGAATGTTCCTCCTGGTTGCTGATCTTGTAAACGCAAATTATTAACTAAATTGGGGATTTTCAGCATTTTGCTGCAACAACCACTCACAAAACGTAACTTGTAATTGATCCACTGGTAACCGTCCATTAACTCAGCATTACTGTACACATGAGCCATTTTGAAAATTTTACAGTTTAACACTCCTACGATACCTAAATAAAACACCGGCATTGAGAGAAGACACAGATAGACTGATGACTGAATAGACAATACATAGAGATATTATGCCCGCTCCAACTGTATTCGCTCGGTCGTCGTTCGAGGGACAAAAACGTGTTTACTTTTTTTACCATATTCTTAGGAATGTGGTAGGTATATCAGATGTTGAAGTACAGTTGCCCATCTACGTAGTCCTTTATAATGGTATAACTTTAAACATTGTTTACGGGAAATCTAAGACTTTTATTATAATTTTTTTTGGTGATATCGATTTCTTATTTAAGGATGCACATATCCTCAAAGTTTTAGAGATAAGTTCTGAATAACCCTGTATAGGTGGTGAGCAGCGATGGGGTGATAGAGCTGAGGCTCTCAGCTGCGTTCCCCCGTAAATAACGAATTTCGAGTTATTCTACTAATATCTTGTCCCTGTTTTCAAATTGAACAAATTTTTATTTGGGGCTCTGTATACAGTCTGACTGTATTAACGAAATTGTAAATACGCATCTCAAAGCATGATGCTCAAAATTATTTCTCATGCTTACAATTTAGTCAATATTATTTTAATTATATAATGATGTTTTGTCTATATTCACTTCAAGATTGTAGAATTGTTTATAATAAATGCATAACATACGTAAATAACAGATGTGTTTTTATGAATACAAAAGACATATTATTCCAGAAGTTTTTAGAGAGGAATTCTGGATTGCATCGATAAAGGACCACCCTGTATAACCACACTCTCGGTATAAGCCTGGAATCGTGGACAATTTTAAGGACATGTGGTTCAGGCACCATAATTATGTTAAATTAAATTGTACTGTAAGTAACGTTATAACGATTGTCAATTTTATTTTTGACCATAAGGTCCTTTAATTAATGTTTAGATGCTAATGTAAACTATTCGATTTTATTAACCAGTTTTAGAATACCCGTATAGGGGGCTTCATGTTTATACAGAATTTTCTTGTATTTATCACCACTTATTTAACATCATGATAAAATTATTTTATCCACCCACTATTTAAAATATCACGCACTTAATAATAAATAAAACTGTTTGGTAACCAATTATGACAGTGTTTAATAGATTTTTTACTTAGTTTAAGATAAGCAGTTTCACTTTTTAAAAATACATTTTATTACAAGTAGTATTACTGCTAAAATGTATCTTTTACATTCTTAGGTAAGTACATTTTCTGACATAAACTCTTTCTTATTTTGGCAATAAAAAATATTGTCTTATCTTTTTATGGGGAAAAAATTAAGCATGTAAATAAAGACAGTTACCTACACAAAAGGATACATTTGAAGAACTCATCTGTATTTCGTAATATTTTTGAAAACTATACAATAATACAGTTAATCATGCATGTAATATGAAAAGATAAGTGGTCGGGAGCTTTACATAGCGGAGTATTGAGGAGCTCGTTGCGAATTTAAGTTCAAAGAACACCGCGTTGGGATACAGCGTGTACAATGCAACTTTATATGAAATTCTGCATGGTTCGCTTCACTTGTTACTTGAAGATATAAATATTGTCCTTTGTATGCACGCCCCAAGAATTTCTTGTATGAATTGTAGCTTAAAATGCATATTGTTTAACAAATTTATAAGACTTCTAAACGCCCACTCACTTATTGCCGTCATATTGGGTTCGGGTTGTTCGGACTAAGACGTCCACTTTGTTACTGAAGTAGCCTATGAAAAATGTAATATCATCATGCCACCAGCCCGAAACAGTGCGTAGTAATTTTTGTGTAATGCTAGTTCCTTTGTATCTATATAGTGTCGATAAAAGAATATAACACACTTAATATCCCTGCAAATAAATTTTTTTACAAAATCGCTCGGACCCGACGATTCTGTTTTTTATTTTTTTACATTTTTGTATTGTGATTTATTTTATGGCATCATACTTCACAACTCATAACTTTTAAAGTAGGGATCTAACTTCAAAAATTGTTGTTTAACAAAATACCAAAAAAGTGTTTAAGTTATGCCACAGAAAATAACCAAGGGTACATATAGGAAATAAGCAAGCTTAGTCCAATATACTATACATCGTGGTGAACAACGGAATTTAGTTGCAATAAGAAGGAATACGAATACGATGAATTTTGAACGCATACTTGAGGAAGCACACAAGGAGAAGTCAAATGGCCTGCTCGTTTTCCAGATTTAACTCCACATGCTTATTTTCTCTAAAAACCCTAAGTACCTATACCTATATATGTTAACCTCAATAGAAGGTTTGAGAGTGTTGGGATTGTTACGGTTGTATTACCTATTCATAGTAGACTGAACCAAAAGCACAGACATGGTGCTTTGGAGGAACCACAACTGATCAATGCAAGGTTTGAAGATCTACGAACGTTGCAAGTTAAGTTATACAATTCACTTACTTTCCAGGCGAAGAAGAAGTTGTCCACTTTTAGAGAAAGAAAGCTTCAGTTTATAAGGAAATTGCAATCAACGTGCTATGCCAGTATCAATTAATGACTCAGAAAACTGTGACCTTTAGTTGGAGAAAACCCAAAGCTACCCGTTAAATCAAGGAATTCCTTGAAAACTGTTGATTCTATTATAAAGGGCAAAGCTGTGTATCTATACTGTTCTATAGAAAACAATGGCGAATTATTGTCTAGCGCATTCTAAGCTGTGATATATAGGCAAAAGAAAAGCCATCATATGTCCTATCATATGTAGAAACAGTATTGGGTATAATTATGAAAATGTATATTTTGTAGATCCCGAGCCCGAAGATTACAAAAAGCGACAAAGTAAGTAAAAGTTATCATTAGTTTAATTCAAAATTAAGGCGGGAACTCTTCATTAATTTCAGTGGCGTTACCGTATGTTAACTATGCAAATAAACTATACTACATTCAACCACAGATGTCTACGGGCCAACGAACATGTCGCTATTGCTTCGCAATGAGATCAGCTCATTCATGATTAACTCCATTTTTGACATAAATTGAAATCAGAGTATTTTGGACCATATTCTCATTGGAAAACTCAAAATTCGAAAAGGTCGCCTCAAAGCTCTTGAAAACTTTATTGATAACCGCCATACATGAAGTATAAGGTATGAAAAATGTATTAAAAAGGTATGAAATGTTGAGCCGGAATGAACAGAAGCGTTTGATTGAGTTTGAAATACAGTTCCTAAGTAAAAGCATTAAAGGAATCTCAAACTTAATTGTAATTGAACACATATTATGTTGTTGTCAAATGTGATATATAATTATTCAAGCAATTATCGTGCCTACATATTTTTCATGTGTAGTTAAATAACAGTTGTTGTAAACATAATATGTATATAATCTTAGATTCATATCACGCATATATCGTAATATTTTTGTTACCAACATATACGGCAGTTTCCGTAAAATTTTTCTTATATAGGAAGTTACGATATTTCTGTAATCAAGCAATCGAACGCAATAACGATTTGTCAGAGATTTCACCATGGAAATAAAAACTGCAGCAAAGCGTGACAACCTCACATTCTCCTCTAATAATTATAGAGAATACAAGTAACCATAATACATTTTTCTAATACACTTTAATAATTTCGGTATTTTTCCACAATATATATATACAAACCTCTGGGCAAAAGAGGTTGTTATAGTTGATTTCTTAAAAACTAGATAATAATTTAAGACGTTTATTTCCGTCATTTCTTTTTAATTGCTTCCTTAAGCTGGTGCCATATGCGAGCTTACGCCGAATTACGCCCTTCGCCGAGTGGCTCTTGGAAAAAGGATGTTTGTTTGCCGAATGACGAGCGAATGTGGGAACACGAATATTTGAAATTCATAAAAAGTTTTGTCCTTTGTTATCAAATATAGATAGCCCTAATAATGACATATTAACTGGAACAGCAGCTTTTATTATTATGTCCTGTGCGTACTGATAAATATTTTGTAACTATTTATTTGCCATTTTATTTATAAAACAAATTACTAATCAAAACAACAACTATCGGAAACCAACACAGCAAGTGTCAGAAGTCAAAAAACAATTGAAAACACTGAACGAATGTGTGTCAATCGAATGTACCTCGCGTGAATCTTTTCATTCGCTCTAATTTACCGACACATTATAGGTTTACTTACAGCTTTACAGCTTTAGATTTACTTTTTTATTATATACTTATTTTTTTATTTTAAATAAGTTCTGTATTTTTTTAGAGGTTATTATGTGATTAATGTTATTACATTAAAGTTTGGTTCATCCTCAGGTACTGGTTAAATATTTTATTAAAAATAGTGGCATAAATAAATAAACAAAGAACGAAAAAACAAAAAACAAATCGATACATAATAGATACATATATAAATAAGTAATAAAATAATTGAATAAAACACTAATAACGCTTGACAAATTCAGATGGTGTAATTATAAAGTGGAAACAGTAAACATAATACAATTTTATAATACGTTCAGAAACCCAAGAGGGGGTCACTCCTTTTATTACCATTATTTAAAGATAAAAAATATCTTCCAATTAAAAAGCATGCCGCCGCTGACTCTATATATCAATCTATAAGAACCCAGCATGGTACGTCGTCTGCAGGACGCGGACGTAAACGTGCATTAATATCGAACACAAAAAATAAATTATGTTAAATTATACACAATATTTATACGAATTTGCTCTTCTTTCTGTAGCATTTTCGATAGCGCCTAATTTGTAATGTGTTCTTGAATATTTATTATTTCATCACACATGTAATACGACAAAATTAATAATACTTACTCGCATTTATGAATTCTTATGTGATCTGATAAGGATAAGTATACAAGTCGTTACTCACCTGAGACTACGTCGAATTTGAATAATAATTAAGTAATAATAACATTACTTAAACATTTAGGCGGTTTACAATTTTAATATTATTTCTACAAAAAGATAATTAAAAAATCGATCATAATTTGTTAAAATGAATACATATATGCAGTGTTCTATTACATAAAAAAGATCATAGATAAAAAAATATTACTGACAGTCAAAACTGATACAATTTTCTATTAAGGGCTTTAGAGGATTTTTAGAACATAAGTAAAAAGTTTATGCTTTTTTCTTTAGTGTTTATCAGCTTTTCTAGTGCAATCATTTTATTTTGAGGTAGGATAAACGAAATATTATTATAGTCTTAGCGTGAGAGGTCGTTCTGGTGCAGGGAAATTCTCTTAGAAGAATGCTAGAAAATTTGCTTAAAAAAGAAACAATAAGCTTCTCATTACTTACAACAACCTGTTTCTGTCAAGCTAAATTAATCAGAGATATTGTTGAAGCTACCATTATTTGTGATGAAGGTAAGGAAGGTAAGCACCAAGGAAGTGACGTATATATGTGCTTGGTTATTGTCGAGATAAAGAGAGAGAAATGTACAGAGAAATAGAGGTCATCAAACGTCTTTTCTGAACAGATCTCAATCAACAACCTGTTTCTATCAAGCCAAATTAATCAGAGATATTGTTGAAGCTACCATTATTTGTGATGAAGGTAAGAAAGGTAAGCACCAAGAAAGTGAAGGATTAGAATTCGAATTAAGTGGGAAAAAGTTACGTGATCACTATTTCGCTGAAGGAGACATTTCTGCTGGCAGTATAGTAACCACCAAATACCACCATGTATGCATGAAGAATCTTTCGATACGTGACTTTATAGAAACAGATAGGGGGCAGTTCAAAATACTACTTATAGTGTTACAAGAAATGATGAAGTCTCATAGTACGAAACGTCGATTCCGAACAGATAAGACAACAGATTCCGAACAGATAAAACAATAAGAGATATTGCTGAAGTTACGTATATTTGTGGTGAAGGTTATATATCAAGGAAGTAAACGGCTAGAGCTCGAGTTAATTTGAAAGAAGGAATCTTTGGAGGCTGGTGTCTCATTAGGCAGTAGACCTAATGAGAAAATCGTTTGGGATAGAAGCCTCTACAATTATTATAGACCTGCGGTAAACATAAATCTACATACAAAAGTGCACGGTTACCCGCAGCACTCAGGTCTTTAGACCCAGTGTGCCTGCCGCTAGTCGAGAGCTATTGGAAGAGATCCGTGCTATGCGCATAGGCCATCATCCGTTCCAGGGGAAACTGTCTAATGTCCTGGGGCAGGAGAAATGCTACAACAAGGACAAGGAGCTACAAAGATAATCCCCAGAGGTCAATGAGTTTAACCTCGATGGCTGTGAAGCACTATTCACACAATATTTCGCTGAAGAAGACATTACCCAACAAATGTCACTATGTTTGGAAGAAAATATATATAAAGGGTGACTCCCCTATATTTACAGCAATCCATTTAAGAAATAACCTTGATTGTGCCACTCTGTAGCGAGTCGCCTTGTATATTTCAAAATATTTTTAAAATGTGCGCGTTTTGACACTATATCTCATTCCTATGTTTTATTCCTAAGTTTCTTTTCCACTACCCTTAATAGATCCGATGTTGAACTTTAACGCATTACTGAGCAAACCTGTATATTTACCTTAGACAGAATCGTTAACACAGTTATTTCAGCGAATGCGTTTCATTTATTTATAGATATTCGGAAATAACTCCTTTTTTTATAAAAGGGCAAATCCAACTGATTTAGTAGAAATTGTTTTGAATTGTATTGCAAAATTTACGGTTTCATTCTTTTAATGAAGTGATTAACACTGTTGTTGGCTGCAGAAACAAAGGCTCCCTCTACCTCAAATATAAGAGAAAAGTGTGTACACTTAGCCTTTTCGCAGTTTTAACATTCGTATTTGTGTTTATAGACACAAGAATTGTTTGAAGTAGTCTACAGTCCTCATTGTTTTAACCTACTGCACTGTTTAACCCCTTTGTAGGGGTACATTCATTGTTTAAGCTTTACTTTTTTTGTAGCCGCAACAATAACGTTTTAAGTCAAATATTCGACTTAGAATTTTATTTATTACACATGACCCTTATACACTGCGTCATGTAGAGAACAATAGAATGTGTGTTGTGTAAAGTGAATGGTATTATTTTATATTATTTTGGGCCTTTTTATTCAGTTTTATGAAGGAAACAAACAGGGGTTTATTAAAATAAGTTGAATTTATTCATCCTGTACAACATAATATTTTTTTAGTTGCGTAATTTTTAAACAAAACTGAACAAAAAACACCATATAATGTATACAGTGTTATTCAGAACTTATCCATAATAAAATTAGGGGATGTTCAACATACATGTACAAATGTGGTAGTGCAAACAAAAAATTTTTTGGCGGGTTCTGAAAACTATTTAAAAATTTTTAATTGCACGCCGTTGATACTGGATCACTGTAATGGAGTGACCTTGGGACTGACAATGCAAATTGGCGATGTCACATATAGCACGAAAAAAATTTCGGAAGTTCTGAGTATACCGACACCTGGCGCAAAAAAGATTCGCAGCTTTTTTACTTTAAAATTAACTGAAAGATAGATAGATGTGACCAAAGTGACGTGTCTTTAAAATGAATAAAATTTTGTTACACTAATTTTGAAGAATTGCGCTACTTGATTACTAGGTATTAGAAACATGAAATTTATAAAAAATTTGCACATACCTTGTTACAAAAGCTGTTCGTAATTTTGTCCCTCGACTTTTACACACTTTTGGGCACGCCTTATCCAATTTTGCCGCACTAAAGCGAATGTTCCTCCTGGTTATTTCACCATAAATAAAAATCATGTCCATTAACTCAGCATTACTGTACACATGAGCCATTTTGAAAATTTTACAGTTTAACACTCCTACGATAAATAAAACACCGGCACTGAGAGCGACACAGATAGACTGATGACTGATAGACAATAGAGATATTATCCCCACTCCAACTCTATTCGCTCGGTCTTAACCAGGCGTTCCAGGTACAAAAACTGTTTTTTGTAGGAATGTGGTATATCAGATGTCGTTAAAGTACAGTTGCCTATCTACGTAGTCCTTTATAATGGTATACATTTAAACATTGATTACGGGAAATCCTAAGACTTTTATTACAAATTTTTTAGGTGATATCGATTTCTTATTTAAGGATGCACATATCCTCAAAGTTTTAGAGATAAGTTCTGAATAACCCTGTATATGCATAATTATAACTATAATATTAGTACTGTCCAATATTCTATTTTTTCTGAATAACATTAATCAGAAACAAACTAAACAATATCATGAGTAGAACAGGAACATCGTAATTTAAGTTGCCGTGTAAGAAGAGCCGAGGGTGTCAGCCAGCCAGTTCACGAGCGACAATGACGTATTGACATAAATTAATCTATGGTATTAGTTGGTTCGTAGATCTCCATGGGTGAATTTTTACAAACACGAGTTCTCTTTAAAAATCGTTTTAATTACATTTAACTTTGTTAATGATTAATATGGTAAATGTTAAAACTAAATGTCAGACAGCTGTTTCGACCTATTAGATCTCCGCAGCGACATACAGGTCTCAAATTGACTAAATATAAGTAGTGTATTTATTATATTTTGACTACATTATATGAACTTTTGATGTTATTTTTGCTCACATTCAATACAAAAGCTCGAATGATGTTTACATAAAAACAATTGAAAGTCACATTAGATATATGAGAACCACAGTGTGTTTTTTTAACAAAAAAACAGTAAATTTTGACAGTCTTCAGACATTATTTTGACACATTTTTCCTTCACGAGTACAAATGGGCCCACGTGACATGTCAAAACCCATTATCGCGCTGATGTTGCAAACATTCTGACAGACACTGTATTATGCGGTCGTAAAAGTAAAGGTATGGCTTAGTAATGGTTAAAATAAAATTACTCGGCCTTTTCTAGTTGTTATTTAACGCAGTTTCAAGGATTGCGTAGGTACCGATCACAAATTAAAAATATGCATTAACTAGAAACGTTACTGCTCCGCATTACAAAGCTCCCAGTTGTAAATGTAGCCCTTAGCAATACGTGGTCGGGTGCGAATAACAATACAGCTCATAAGACACGGGCATGGTATGGCATAACATTGCACAAATATCAAAGATCCCAACCATTGACTTTGATAGTCGTTCTCCCTTTGCCGAAACATGTTACAATTATGCTGAAATTTAATCATTCGTGTAACGATTATTTTACGCTTGGTGATCACAGAACACGTCGCTAGGAATGTCCAGAGCAGAACTATAGGATTAATACAATGTAGATTGTTGACGATTCTAAGCGAAAAATCATCATCAAAGCAAATACAGTTGATTGTTTGCTGCTTTATTGGAGAATCATGTGTAAATTTGTCTGTTATTTGCCCTGGTTCGAGGCCATGTGATAATAGTATGCACAACTATCCGAATAATTGTAATTCTATTGGTTTGCTATTCTGTTCAATTGGTGAAAAGTAATGTTATCAACATAGCATTAAATGTACCGTATATGTATTGCGAATACCGTCAAAAAGCGTTCATTTTTAAACTGGCCCTAATGGGGTATTTTCCTTCAATCGAAATATATCTATATCTATAAATAAATATATCTATAAAGAGACCACACTGATAATATGTGACTAGATTCAGTTTGTAACGACGACAAACGACAGTCGACGTTTCGATAATTGACATTTGAAATTTCCTGTTTGTGTTTGGCTTGACAACTTGACGTGTTGTATTGTTGTTTTCTTATGAAGTAAACTTTTATTAAACATGGAGCAAGATTTTGTAGAGGCTAAGTCCGACAATTTACCGGTTATAAATCCTTTTATGATAAAGATCCTATAGATCCTTTCAGAAATAAAAGGGATGAAAAATGTAAGGTTAGTATTTAACTTAACAGTATTTACTGCAAAGTCGATTAAATATATTCAAAAATTACCTTTACAAATTACGATGTTTTTCTATTACTAATAAATACACTTGTAATCAGTCACACGCAGAGACAACAATTCACAGGTAAAAATATAAACTAAAAACAATGTCTCATGTTTACCCTAACCAAACAATTCAAACATAAACAAAAGTAAAGTTGTCACGCAGTGACACCAACCACACAAATGAAAATATCCTAGAAATCACTAAAAAATGGCGCAAATTTTTAATTTTCGCTTAGTTACGTCACATAGATATCGCGCACAATAAAAAAAATAGTGTATGGACTTAAATGAACCCAATATTAAAATTCCCGAAAGACGTATCTCTTCTTTTTCCAACTACTTTCCATTGCCGATGTAAAAAAAAAAATAGGAAAACACCCCATTCAATTTAACTGTTTTGCTAAATTTCAAATGATACTGAATAAATCCTGCTGTGAATAGGACACTCACCCGCTCACCCGATGGAAAATAAGGTATCGTTGATTTGGTGGAAAGTTGAAGTTGAATAAGAACGGCGAATATTTCAAGTATCAAAAAGTCGTCAAGTAATTAAGACCTGAACAATTTTCCTTATGTCCAAGTAAGTGTTATTTTGGAAACCTGTATATTTAAAAAATATATTATTTCAAATATACCTGACTGAAAACTAAGAGGACTTGATTCTGTCTCAAATAGTGTCTCACTTACTAGCTCTTACAGCAATTTCGTCTTGTATTCAGAAATCGTGACACATTTACACAAAGTTAAAGGGGATGTGATAAAGATCGGTACCTGTCTCGTAGTTTAACAACGTTTAAAATGGTTGTGATCTTCGTATCCTACATGTCACACCTATAAAATATAACCATAAACACGGGCTAGCGCCAAGCCAGACTTCTGTCGTGAACGCTATGTTTGTTTAATATTTATAGCCGGCATTTCGTATGTAACTGATCGTTTAGGACTTGTTTAAATGGACTTATAACCTAAATATGGACCCACGTTAATCGTTCGCTATAATTATTATTTAGGGATTAGTAATCCATTTTTAATGGGAGAAATAATTAATGTCTTCGAAGATTGGTCAGTTTTATTATTCGATGGCCTGTTCCAGACAAGAGTTGTGTGTATTATTTTTATTTTGCCTAACCCGGGTACTCATTAACTTTGCTCTAGCAAACTAAATTAATTATTTACATTTTTGAAAGATATACATTGTAGCAATGTAGTAAAACGAAAATGTGGCGAAATTAGCTGTCTGTACATATGGTGTACCAGGATTCTATTTTGTATTGTATTACATTCCCATACGGTATCATGCACATTCTTCTAAAGTTTGCCCAAAAATTTTGCCTTGATACCACACTTTCAATCTTTATTTTGAACACTCCTGGTTTCCTCTTTTTTATTGTATTACAGGTGGTGTAATCCCAAAATAAACCACAATGAATGATACAGTTGCACCACAAATAAGTTGCAGACGGTATACAAGGTGCCCGTTATCTATCCCCTTACATGGCTAACTTTGTTGATAGTGGAGATAGAGAATTGTTTAAATTAGCAAAATTGGGCAGTATTACAAGAGGAATTCAGTGCCTCCTTCAGATTTAATTTTAATTTTCAACTTTTCGAGATATTTTGGAAAAACTGAAAATCGCCAAAATGTTTAAACTCGAATATCTCGAAAACTATAAAAGATACAAATAATATAAAAATACTGTGTAATACTGTTTTTTACGTGGAATTCAGCGGTGATATAGAAAATTTTACGGTCATCTTAGTTTTTGAGAAAACTAAGTCTTGGTCAAGTTTTGGTCAAGGGTGGTTGTGGAATGTAAAACGTGTGTCTTACTTTAAATTTGAAATAATTATGTCACTGTCACATTGACATCATCAATAACCTACAAATTTCATATCTATTTATTTCAGTTGTAAAACAATAATGAACTACCAATTATGAAATAACGGTTTTAGTAACAAGAAAAACTAAATTACAGTAATTGTTGGAAATGTCCCCCGTTTTGTTTGATGCACAAGTTGACGCGCCTCCTCATGCTGTCAAAAGCATTTTCCAGCATTTCTGGCGTTATGGTTGCACATTGCTGAACAATTCTTTGTTGCAGTTCTTGCAAATTATTTACCGGAGTTGCGAAAATCTTGTTTTTTAAGTAAGGAAATATAAAATAGTCCATAATTGTCAAACAAGGTGATCTCGGAGGAAACTCAACTTCTGCATGCAAACTTATCAGCCGATCATCAAAAAACTCGCGGAGGAAAGCAATATTTTCTCGTGTAGTATGTGCTGTTGCACCGTCATGCTGGAAATAACCGTACCGAAGTTCATCATCGTTTAACTGTTGCACAAATTCAGCCAAAAAGTTGTGTCTGTCTGTATCTTTCAGCGTTGACGGTGAAATCGAAAAAAATTGGCCCAATTATTCTTCTGCGAGAAACTGCCATCCAAACACCAATTTTTTGAGCATGTAGTGGCGATTCAGTAAAAACATGAGGGTTATCATTGCTCCACATTCGCATATTTTGAGAATTGATGTATCCCGAAAGGTGGAACCACGCTTCGTCAGAAAAGAAAGTTAAGTCCAGAAGATCGTCATTCATTAAATTATTGACAAACCAATGGCAGTAAGCAAGGCGTCTGGGGTGGTCTGCGGGCAGAAGAGCTTGATGTGCTTACATCTTATATGGATGCATGTTCAAGTCTTTCTTTAAAATCTTATGACATGTTCCATAAGAAAGTCCAATTTCCTGAGAAGACGTTTCAAAGGTTTTGCAGGCTCCTCTTCCATACGTTAACGAACGTCATTGACAACTTCTTCTGTACGAACTCTTGGTCTACCAGCACTTTTTTTATGAGTCACACAACCAGTTTCGCGAAACACTTCAACACAATTTGTAAGGCACGCATAAAAATTGTCCGGTAATATTGCCACGTTTGGGAAGTGCTCTCGAAAATTGTCCAAACACAAACGTTGACTGTATTGCCAATTTCCATTAACTAGCGCACCCGTTCGAAAATAGGCTTCAATCATGAAAATGTTGTGCTGTGTGGTAAGAGGCATGATTGAAAAACTGGATTAGAAAATTTCAGCACAATGACTTGACAGATTCTGACACAACAAAACATATTCAAAAATTTAAAGTAAGACACACGTTTTACATTCCACAACCACCCTTGACCAAGATAATTTTTGATAAGCCGGTATATAGGGCTATGGTATTAATATCAATAAAAAGCTTGTTTTTTTCTGATTTCAAAAATATAATATTTAATATACCTTTCTCTTTTCTTTTGTTTACTGTAATTAAACGTTTAGGTTAAAATAATTATTGTGAAATGTACAGAAACGAAGAAAAATCCGATTTATTAAATATTATATTTTTGAAATCAGAAAAAAATAAGCTTTTTATTGACATCATAGCCAACTGTGGTTGCCTTTTAAAAAAACATAACTAAGTATTTTTTTTCTGAAAAACTAAGATTAATGCCACGTAAAAAACACGATCACACAGTATTTTTATTTTATTTGTATTTCGAGATATTCGAGTTTAAAAATTTTGGCGATTTTCAGTTTTTTCAAAATATCTCGAAAAGTTGAAAATTAAAATTAAATTTGAAGGAAGCACTGAATTCCTCTTATGATTTTGCCTAATTTTGCTAATTTAACCAATTCTCTATCTCCATTATTAACCAAGTTAGCCATGTAAGGAGATAGATAATGGGCACCCTGTATATTACGTATTCTATAACAAATACGTCTTATGTCCTTGAACCAAAAAACGAAAATTTGTGAAATGCCATTCCGCTGTATTTTTATTTTTTGAAATTGCATAGCGAAATATATAATTCAGTCTGTACAACGATGTTATGATGAAAAAGATGCCGACTGTTGATCTGCTTTACTGAACAGCACACTCGTGTACGACATATTTGATATAAACCATGTGTCAAACAAAAATATTATTCTTAATTTCTTATATCCGATTTGATATAAACAGATATGTTTATATAATTTCTTGCACTTCTTTACTATTCGTGCTGTGCATACTGTGAAAATAACAAAACGTTTTCCTAATTGACAACATTGTTTTTATGTAGCACAGAGTAATAGTGTAGGATCCTGTGGACATAAATTAAGTTTAAAAATAAAACTATGCTGAACACGTAAACTAAGTCTGAAATTGTATATTTTTTCTAATTTATACAATGTTTATGTCTTCTATTATTGTAGAACATTTTTAAAATGTCCAATTCTAAGTTATTGTTACTATTAATAAAATAACATATATGTTTTTAGTATACTATGAAACTTGGAGGTCAACATCACTAGTTATTGTCTTTGCTAGTATTGGACTACCTCAGTTCAGAAGTTTTGGCAGCAAATTTAAATAAAAAAAATACTTAGTAGTCGCTTTCCTAAATCAATAAATTGAACATAAATGTAAGGTATTTTTTTTGCAATTTGTAAGTGTGAGTCTTTCAGTTCATTGACTGTATAATTAAAATTAAATGTTCGATACAAATAGTTTATTCCGTTACTGAAAGTTTAGAAAACCCAAAAATATTTATTTTCTAAAATTGTCTATAAAATCCAAATTTCTCTAAATATATATTTGGACTTTAGAAATTAAAATAAACAATTTTCATAACAAAAATGTAGAAATTATTAAAACTTCTTTACTATCAGTTATCCGAATAAGTACTTAATATAAAATATTCTATTCCATGAAGTCAGAATCCTTGTTAAAAACACAATTAACAAACTTTCTACTAATTTAAAGACAAAAATCCATGGAAAATTTAAATTATCGTGATATTTAATACCCAGAGTAAAATGTAGTCAGATTCATATTGGTTAGACTGAAAGCTATCAAAAAACAAGAAGTTCAGAGCATAAAAGAAGTATCAAACCGGTCCGAAATAAAAGACTTCTTTTGGTTATCACATGAAACGGTTCTGAATCGTACTGAGCACGCGCAGTTTAAAAATTCGAAGGCTTTTCTCAAACTGCGCACGCTCAGTACAATTCAGAAGTGGTTCTTGTTAGAATCAAAACAAACCTAAGACTACTTTAGCAAAACATTTAAAATAGAAGTTTGGTTACAATTTTAATTTATACAAGACCAAAATTCTTGGAAGACAAAATCATAAAAAAAAGGATTACTACAAGAAATGATCTACACTAAAAAACAACACGATTATATGAATAAAGACAAAATATTTAGAATTTAAATATAAGTAAGTACATAGATGAAATAAAATACTTACATATACTTAAATAAGTAATAAAATACTTATTTATTTTATTTCATCACATAAGTTTCTACGGGCGAACAAATATACTTTTTTTAAAAATAAAGCAATATATAAGTTAAAATATTTACCTTTGGGAGATTATAAGAAGGTATCTACCTAACTTCAGAAATGTTGCAAAAAATGTGTTTCATACTTTATTTTCAAATTTTAATATGAAATTTAATTTCTATTTTTCTCCAGTTTAATAATATTAGATTCTTTATAAGAAATGTTGATAAAATATGTGGTGAGATGGTGGTATAAGATATGTTAATGGCTACTTATACTTTTTCTGAATTTATTATATTACATAAAGTGACCGAAGGAAAAATCGAAGAAAAATAATATTTAGATCCCAGATTATAGACATTTTTTTTGAAATATTTTAACGTATCTAAGTTATACCCTGTATATTGTAATCTACTTAACGCATAAAAAGTGAAACAGACTGCACATTTCTCCCTTTTCAGCTGTTTTAACTGACGTTTCAACACCTAATTGCCTTTAAAGAAAAGCTGTGCGTAAAATTGAATTTCCTTATCTCTATTATGATAAATATACGTGTTAAACCTATTAATAACATTACACAGATTGTTAAAAAGATATTCTGTGCCAGATATAAATACCTTCTGTCATTAATAGGTATCTAAAAGTCCCAAATGACTTTAATAAACTAATGGGTAATAGAGTCGGTAATAGGGTGTGGAACAAAACGCAGCTAATGTCCATGTTTGAACGTAGATCTAGGGAAAGATACACTTCTATCATGTCAACGACTAAAAAGCAATTAATTTTGACTGTGGTGAAAATTACAATAAAAACTTGTTCGAAAAATGGTTAATTATAGATTGATAGGTCCCAGTATACTAGGCAAGGTAAGAAATAGTTAAGTGTCATGAATCTTTGTATATCACCATAGGGGGCTGGCCTCTTGTGGACCACGTATTGTGTCGCATACCTGACTCGATTTATATTTTAATGTGTTTTCCCCAAAACAAATGGATGTCCATTGTCGGGCCTTTTGACTTTCAAAATGCCGAAACCATATTTATTATGTGTTATGGATGTAAAATGTCCAAGTGGCTTTATCTGAGTTAACACTTTATTATTTATCGATACAAGAAATTTGTTTAAGCATATCCTTTGTTTATAGTGATATACATTTTTTATTGCTTAGTACTTTTTAGGTATTTAATTAATAAAATTTACTCACATTGTTATTTATAGGTAAAAACGTACTACAGTTGAGGTTCAAGGGTTAGGGCTATCTCCATAATTTGGTTCAACATCGTAATATTCAAATCTACTAAATAGACACTTGTCAACACAAATATTTTAAATTAAAGCTAATGATAAAGTTTATGGATTAATAATAATAAGTATAAATAAAAACGTTCACCTTACCTTCTATCCAGTTCAGTCCCATATTGTTTACCGAAATGGAAAATATACTTAGGTACACAGAATAGGTTAATTTGAATAATTAAAATTATTGATTTAACACGTACGTTTAGAAAACCTCTTGCAATTACATTTCCTGTAAAGGTATTCCAACACTACATTTAACACAATATATTTACATACTTATTTTAATTTAAATTAAAAGTGTAATATAATTAACGACGAAGACTAGTGACGCCAACCCACTACCGATTTTCTTACTGCAGTCATACCTTGACAAATGAGAAGCTTCAACGGTTTTTCCAATGCTGATGTGATTTTTTGGATCGAGATACACTGAACGCGTATTGCACACATCACAGAAGCTGCTATCTGATGCAAAAGCACGCACAAAATATTGATAGACTATGGTGAGTGAGTTCGTTTATTTCTTGTCCAGAGAATTCTGAGAAATTCAGTGCAGGAATCACTGTAAACACGTTTATACAGAAAGGGACAATGAAATTAATCACATACCTAGTAAATAATATTTTGTCTTGTAGTTTAAATTTAAACGTGTTACAGGAATGCCATTTTAGATCCACACACGCTACTACACACTTATTGTCACATATACATAGACTATCAGGCATTAATAACTTGCAGAAATATTGGTAGACTATGATGAGGTGAGTTTATTTATTTGTGATTCTCCGAATACTGAGAAATGTAAGAACCACTTTGGAGTAAACACGTTTATAGAAAGGTAAAATAAAGAAGACATTTTGTCTTGTGTATACATATTAGATAGTAGTAACAGTTAATGTATTAAAGATATTGTAGGCATATAGTGGGTTTGGAACGTGTGTGATTTTTTTTATTAACTTGGATATTTCCTCAATATGCCTTTTTGTCGTCTTTTTCAGTATTTCGTAATAAGTATATGAAGATACTAGGTATCTAGAATAAATACTTACCCGTTTGCATGTTTTTTTTTATGTAAATAGGTACCTATACTTTTTCTTTATTGAGTAAGTACCTATTCTGTCTAAAAAAAATAAAAAGTAACTCAGTGTTGGATACAGAAAAGAATTTTTACATTGGACAGAGCATAATATAGGTATAAAACTAAATTTAATATTTCTTTTGGCTTGAATCTTAAATCAGACAATAATAAAAAGTATAAAAAGTAGTTTTAAATTGCATGTAGATAATAATTATTAATTTGCGCGGTGATCCTACAGTGGACTGTGGACTAGAATTTTTTTGTTCCCATAAGTTTCAGTGCCATCCAAAGACTATTAAACGACATAATGGGAATCCTTCATTACATTGGATCAGCTTTGTAGTGACCGCTACCTCATAGCACTACCACGGTGACTTCTTCTAACCATTCTAACACAGTGTTGCCAGATGAAAACTTTTGGTAGCGGTAGATTTCCTAAAATAGTTATAGTGATGCCACCAATGCGGCTTCGCAATAAAACGTGCGAAAATGTTAAAATGAGTGATTCTGATTGGTATATTTACCAAACACTAATTTATGCTTTTTACTCTATGTCACAAACAATCTAGAAAATAGACCTGTCTTGGTGTTAAAATACGTTTTAAATATGTGTAGGTGTATAACAAATGAAAGTTGAATTTGACTAATTACGGATCATAGGCATAAAAGTGAATTGATATGAACCACGATATTCTAATCTTAAACGTAACATATTCCACATGGTGAGTCGAGCTTCCACTCGATTCGGTCGGGTGTCGGGTGTCGGAGAGTCGGTCGGAACACTCAATTGATGACGTCACTGACGATATTGCGCATGACGGATGGAGCTTTGTCAGCGCGAATCATACGCGAATACTCAGTACATGACGTCACTGCACGGAGCGCACGTATTTCGTATGTGGGAACATCAGGCCCTAAGAACCAATCATAGTCGATGATTATGAAAAATGTAACAACATTTTCGGCGCCTCATTTTTAATGTTTGGGATCAAATTTATGTGATCATACCATTATGGCATGTTCTTTTGAGTATATATCCCTTATTATTAGACTAGAGATTCATAAATCAACACCTATATAGATATGTATACCTATGTATTCGTAAGAGGGAGTCTTAATTGTACAATTTAAAATACCATGTCTGTATTTTTGGAAACTGCGATGCTCTTTCGTTAATTTTTTTTTACAAAGAAGTAATAAAACAGTAAAACGATAGTCTATAGAAGGGATCCAAACAGAAGTACCGCTTAGTGGTAAGTTTGGCAACACTGACTAAATCTGGCGTGGTGTGGTTTCGGAATCAGACAAAAACAAGTTATACAACCTTGTTTTAATTATCGAAAAGAGGTGTAAAAAATGTTATCCCTCAAAATCTGAATAATGATACACTATTGCATTGGCGTATTCAAGTGGGCGAAAAGGTAGCTTGAAATGAGGATTTAAAATCAGTGTTAAATGCAGTATTAGAAACATAGAGGCCAGGGTTTCTATAATAATTAAGTCAAAATTGTTGTTTCTTAGATGTTCACGTCAAATACCTGATTGCAAATTTTAGCAATTACTTTATAATGTAATTTATTTACCTAGATAAAGGGAAGTAACTTGTGGCATGGTTTTCCATACCACAAGTTTTCCTTGTCCTCTTTCCTGGATAAAAAGGAAAATTTTGAATAAAATTCCTTCTAATTTACAAATCATGTATATTTAAATTTACTATTCTATTTTCCATAACAACAAAATATTAATTTCTTGGATTTTGTTTTTATTTGGTACCTAATTACAGAGTTCCATGGGCTACATATTCTGTCAAACTTGAAATTATTAGTTTTGTTATTTATAGTTAACTAATTATTGTTATTTGACTGACTCTGCTCCTAAGTTTTATTGATTTAATGTCTTCCCTAGATCCTTTACTTTGTATTGTGCACGGCACTGTTTTATATTTATTGATCATTCTGAGAAATGGTTTTATTGCCGGCGGCTTTTTAATTACGCTTTTGACATTTTTTCAATGAGTTCCTATTGAAGGCCCAAACTAAAATGGCCCTTCAATCTATTGTGATTTTTTATACTTCTTTATAGTTAATTGGGTTGCCGCAAGTGCAAACGTTATTTATTGACATCCTAAATGGGCCTTAAATATACTCACTAACATTTTTTCCCACTTTATATCTGTCTGTTAGAAGAACACCAATTAATACAATTTGAAACGAGTCATTTTTTAGGGCACCCTTAAACTGTAGACTATCAATTTATAAAAGAATCCGGGGCATTTCAAAATTTATAAGAAGTGGTGAACTGATGCTTCCCATAACCAATTTTTTTTTAAATTTTAATGCTGCCTTTATATGCATAATAGTTTTAAAGATATTTGCACATCCGGTGTTGGAAAATTTACCAAAGTGCAAATTTCATTGCACATATTAATTGTTAAAAAATGACAAGAAATATATGACAATTGAATTGATTAAATAAAAATATTGCGATGTCAAAATTGTCAGTCTGTAGATAACTTGTTAACACTAACTTAATGATTTTCAACTAAAGCGACACTGGCATCCTAATTTTTTTAAATACATAATGCAAAATTATTTTCACAAAAACGTCCACTATATTTATAATAGATAAACTTGGATCAGAATGGTGGTATCTAAATTCCACAGTTTTTTTCTTTCACTTTGTATCTACTTTTCTCACAGCGATGAAACAAATTGAAATAAGTCCTAAATGGAGAATAGTGAATGAGAAAGATAGGTGACTAACCGAGTACATAGTGAATAATCGTTTTAAAAATCAATTTCACTGACAACCAAAGAAAATTTAAAATAATAATGATAAAAAATATAAATTGAATAGTGTTCCTTCAAATGAATTTAATACGGTATAAAATTGAAATAACTATATTGAGATGATGTTACAGATTGGAGGGTACAAGCACACCAAGCTACAGACCAGTGAAGCCAATTATAAACTACATGTTCCAAGATACACAGAGAAAAGGTTTTATTTAAATAAAATAATTATCATAACTTGACCAAGTGGAATTTTTGTATTCGGTGTATTATACTTATAATAATGTTTTTATAAAATGCATCACATTACTTTTATCGTCAAGGTTTCCGAATTGGTAATGCGAATGCGAAACCTTTAAAACTAATAAAAATAAGAATTTCTAGAAGCATACTTATTTAGAATTAACTTAAAATCATTGTATACACTGGGTGTCTAGTTTACCTAAAATGAACTGGAATTTCGGAAACCATTAGCGATACACAGTTGGTTAAATTGGGAAAAAATTGGGAAATTTTATCCATAATCCAAGAATTCCTTCCCTTAAATAGATACAGGGTGAAAACAAAAATGTGCAATTGCTGGAAACGTCCATAGCTCGTTTATTGTAAAAGATACATTGGTCTATAAAAAATTAAGTCTAATAGATTTTGAGCTGGCATACTCAACTTTTGTTTTTCTTATAGATACAATAGAAATTAGATTTTTGTATTTTTGAAAACTTCATAAAAAGTGTTTTTCATCCATGTATATGTACCGAGCACTAAGATGATCTGCTAGGCCACCGGAACTTACTCAACTGGACTTTTTTGTATGGGGTTATTTAAAAAACAAAGTGGAGGTATGCAAGATGGTATGAAACTACAAACAAATTATGTCGGGCAGTTAAAGACGCATAGTAATTGAAATTACTCCAAACATGTTTTTTTTTTGTTTTTGAGCTCGATTGGTCGAAAAGCACTTTTTACGGAATATTAAAATGCGAAAATTCAAAATGGCGCCCATAAGAAAAATAAAATTTGAGTATCTACGCTAGCGCAAAATCTATTGGACTTATTTTTTCGAGATCCATTTTGAAGTACTTAGCTGCTGCCCAACTTTTTCCCAATTTAACAAACTCAGAAATGCAGAAAATGACCCTTTTTATATTCATTAATTCATTATATACCAAATACTAAAATACCGGGAATAAAACATGCGTTTGAAATAGTATTTCTGTTTAAAATTATTCTATATATATAAATTCGATTCAATCCATTTGGCGATTTTTTTAGCGGGATAAAATAAAAGGCTTACTGATTCTTACATTAAAACAATTTGAGATTTTCAACATAAAAATTAGCTTAAAGAGGTAAACAAGAATTCTATTATTATTATATTAGTAATTTATGTTAAGTTTAAAAAGCGCTGTGTTCAGAGATTCATTTGAATACGATAAATGAACTGTTCTCTCGATGTGTTCTGATGAATTCCGTATTTAAAACTCATAGCCCAGCTATGTTGTCGCTTTGTGACAGTGACATTGTTGCATAACGTCATATGCGTTCTCTGTGACACATCATATAATCAAACACAAAGTCTTTATTGTACGGCTACATATAAAGAACATACTGTGAGTTTTTTTCTTTGGCATGGCATATGACATACTGAGATTGCTGCTAGGAGATGACCCTGAAGAATGAATAAGTCAAATTTATATTCATGTAAAGCAGTCCACACACTACAATTTGTCATCAATTAAATACACACGTGTGATATATATATTATATTAATAGTTATACTGTTTGATTAAATTGCTCGAGAAAGCTATCAATGCGTAAACATTTACAGTGTGTCCAATTAAAAGGTGTCACTGCTGGTGTCACTTTATATCAAAAACCGAAATCGCCATTATTTATCTGTGTCTATGTAAATGTCTGTGTGTGTAAAGAAAAGTTGTGTAAATGTATTAAATTGTATCACAAGAAATAAAATAAATATTTCCTTAGCTTTTTAGACATTTAGCTAAAAAATATACTTTTATGTAATTAGTAATCTAATAATTTTTCAAAAATATCAGCGAGGAAAAATAAAATTAATGTAAGACGATTACATTTATATTGATAGTAAAATGAAATAAATGATCCTGGGTATACAAGGCGATTGATTGAAACGGTCCATTAGAAGTATTAGGAAAACCACTCACTATTTTTTTCTGAAAATGTACACACGAACATAGTCGGCTATACTCCATTCAGTGAAAATATTTTAGAAAAAAATAATGAGTGGTTCTCCTAATACTTTTAATGGACGGTATCGATCAATCACCCTGTATATAAGCTGCTTTTGCCTTATATGGTTTTAATCTTGTGTATAAATGAAAAGCGTAGCTAATTCATTAGACAAAATATGAAATGTGTATGTCGTAGAGTGTTAATAGGTTGAATTGCTTTATGAATTATTTACTATCCACTAATAAATTGATTACATGATATGTTTAGTAGTTACCTCATAAATAATAGAATAAATACAGTGCAATAATATAAAATATATTAGTAACAAAGTGTTAAAAAATTAAAAATAATAGAAAATGGAAAAATATGGAAGAACAATTCGAAAAATTAAATAACAAACAAATACACAAACGATAGATATTAACATTTTTGCGACTAACTCTAAAAAACTATAAACGCTACATTTATATTTGGATTTATTACATTACTTTGTTAGGTAATTACTGATTGAATATTTTTTATTACTTTTAAGGACTTTTTAAGGAAATTTGTTAGGAACATTAAAATTGTAAAGTGACTATGGTAATGTCAAGAGAAGCAAGTCAAAATATATATTTAAGAGGAAAAGCAAATTGATATTTGCAGATATTTCAATAATTCTCTACTAAAACGTTATGTTAATATAGGCACAATACAGTTAAAGAAACTTTCTACCCTTGTTTTGCAAAGAAATTAACTAACTGTTTTCTTGAATGTGTTAATTTTACATTTGAGTTATTTTAAAGTCCCGCCTTTTCAGTTATAAAGTGAATCGTCACATTTCTTATTATACTATCTAACCAGAAAACGTATTTCATTTATATGTATAGTTCTATTATATGTAACAGAATATTAGGACAATTTAGGATCATGGTGTAAATATGAGAGATTAACATCAATTAATGTTTGACTATCCCCTAACTAATGAGGTTTTCCAGATTTCCCTCATTCCAGCACTGAATGGTGTTTAGAACTTACCAGCAAATTGTTCCTGACGCGCAATTGCGACCTATACTGAATAATAGTATGCGGTCCCCTCTCGTGTACAAGTCTGAGATTTCCGGGCGAATCCTTGTGATTAGAATGAGGGGTAGAGATATTATTATCACAATATAAAGAGAACAATGATATTTTTCAGATTTCCTTCATTCTTAATTAAATAGTGGTTATGGTCTACCAACTCCATTCAGTCCTGCACGTTAATGCGACCTATAAAATAATAATATACCGCCTCCTTCACCACGTACGAATCAGATATTCGCGTTAAAAAATCTGATTAGAATGAGGGACAATCGATATTATCATTATTTGCATTTTTGCGCATTATGCAGAAATGTTTTGTTCACGTACTACAGGGTGGCGCAGATGGATCGGGTGGTTTTAAAATACTTGTCAAACTGTCAATTTTAAAGGTATTGGATTGAAATAAAGTGCAAAACGTGTAGTTACAATGGAAGTTTATTAACAAAAAATTAGTAAAGTTAGTTTTTAAAAATTACATCCATCAAATGCCCTCCTTCTCGAGCGACGCATTCTTGGAGTCGGTCCTTAACGTTCCGCATTGCCCGCTCAAGCACATCACCAAGAATTAATGTGATTTCGTTGTGAATTGCTGCCTTCAACTCCTGAATGGTCCGGGGATTGTTCTTGTACACCCTTGCTTTTAAATAGCCCCATAAGAAGAAGTCACATACCGTGAGGTACGGTGAGCGAGGGGGCCAATGGAGATCTCCATTACGGGAAATCAAACGGCCAGGGAACAGAGCGCGTACAGCTTGCATTGATATCCTAGCGGTATGTGCAGTTGCCCCGTCTTGTTGGAACCACATATTGTCCATGTCGTAATTGTTCTCTTCAAGTTGTGGGAGAAGAAATTCTTCAATCATGTTCACATAACGCTGCGAATTAACAGTAACCACCTGCTCCCTGTTCCCTGGCCGTTTGATTTCCCGTAATGGAGATCTCCATTGGCCCCCTCGCTCACCGGACCTCACGGTATGTGACTTCTTCTTATGGGGCTATTTAAAAGCAAGGGTGTACATGAACAATCCCCGGACCATTCAGGAGTTGAAGGCAGCAATTCACAACGAAATCACATTAATTCCTGGTGATGTGCTTGAGCGGGCAATGCGGAACGTTAAGGACCGACTCCAAGAATGCGTCGCTCGAGAAGGAGGGCATTTGATGGATGTAATTTTTAAAAACTAACTTTACTAATTTTTTGTTAATAAACTTCCATTGTAACTACACGTTTTGCACTTTATTTCAATCCAATACCTTTAAAATTGACAGTTTGACAAGTATTTTAAAACCACCCGATCCATCTGCACCACCCTGTATTTTCGTCGCTGGTTGGTTTTTTGTAGACGGGTTGATACCAAGTCTATCAAGAAATTATTTTTGGTTTATATTCAGAAATACTTTATCATATGGCATGCAAGAAGTATGACTGCTTTTTGTGATTGGGTATGCATGTTTTCTTTATGCTTAAGTTCATAAAGCACCTCATTCAACAGAGTGAGGTATTTTATGTGATAAGGGTGCGAAGTAATGTGTTAAGAAATGGAATATTAAAGTTTCTTTTCCTATATTCTTTTCTTTTATACTGCTAGTTGCTGATATTTTTCTGTTTTTATTTTCTGTTTGTGTTATTTAATGTCGGTTCATTTCCACGACTTAAGTCAATCACTTACGCCAGAAAACGAGCAATGAGCAACCTGGAAATTTTGCAAAACCTCCACTTTTTGTAGTGGGGTATTAATCTATTTACTTGCCTATCATCTATAGACAGGGGATCTCGGGCTTAAAATTTTTTCTGAAGGATGGTACGTCTTATACATAAACCTTGTCTATAAGCATTTTATTAATCTTTTTTCAATTTTATATATCATGTTCTCAAAAGTGTAACTTATAAACAACTGTTAGAGATTTTAGACTGTATATTCTTACTGAATCGAAAATGTAGTTGTTTGTTGAGTACAATACCAGCAGTTTACCAAAATAGCTATTCAGACATTATTAATATTCTAATGTAAACTGTATAGAACAAAGAATGTCTTCAAATTATGGTGTGTACGGTGCAGAATACATTTTTAGAATAGAGAGTAGCAGATATAAAAGTCGGAGCCCAACATAATGCTCTAAAAGTTTTGTTAAGGAAGCTTTCTGCAGTATAAGCAAATTCCCTAAGGCAAGCAGCATAAAGTTTATACGAAAGAGTTGTCAGCGGCAATGTTAGGTATAATCGATAATATCGTTAAGAAAATTTCCAGGGTATATGAAAATATTTAATCATGTTTTCCATCGGTTTTGCTCTCAATTATTTGTTAAATTTAATTTCAATAGGATAACGTTCCCCTATTAGGCTTTCTATAGTGGATTAAAATTTATTTCTCGATTGGCAGCTTGAAAAAATACTAGAAAGCTGCTTAAATATAGTTGTCTTTGCAAAATCTCTTGGATTAATCGATTTTTGTCTTAATTTTTCTATATTTTAATGCGCTGAGATATATTTTTTAAGTACCGATACTAATTTTTTACTCCGAAGTTTGAAACATGTTTTGCGTTATTGTTGTTATTTTATTAGGCTTGTTGGTAATGAGAACAAACCAAGTACTAAAGTACATTATTAATGAGATTTATATTGAATATGTCCTACTAATTATTTTGTATTAATTGAAGAGACATATCTTTGCAATTTGGTTTATATCTCATAATGCGATCACAACTGTATGCTTCCCGGTAACCGATTGTGCAACGGTTTGTCGAATATTTAATCAGGATAATAACATATAGACAACTGATTTAACTCCGAGAGGTCGCTTAGAGAATAAATCTAACCACCAATGAGGATTTTAGTGTTTAAATTCGATTTTATTAAATCCAGCATGTTTTTAGAACTTTGATGAGATTTTACATTCATTTGTTCGTATTTTTACTGGGTAATTTACCACTTTTTCCGCAAAATATTAAAAATAGATAAAACTAAATAAATTTGCCATACGATCCTTGCGCCAAAACAAGCGCTCACAGTTTAGGTTTTTAAATCTAGCCCTGCCCAACCAAAAACAAAATTGTGACCCTGAAAAAAGCCAATAGATATCAAAGAAAAGAAGAATGTTAACGATTTTTTTGTTTATCGTGACGTTGACTTCAAAAGCATTATTGAACCCAGTCTAGAATTGAAATGAATTAGAATTTGTCAAATGTGACTGATTAATTTTTGTGTAGCTGCTTCCAGAGATGGTATATTAGCTGTTATTTATAACAATATTTATTCTTATGGTTCCTTTTATATCCTTTGTAAGCGAAAACAACCAAAATTACTGAAAATTTGATGAAGAATTGAATATACTTTAACCAAATTTAAGCAGATACTCGTTTGACTTTAATTTATAGAATTTCCTTTTCTTTATGCGAATAAACCCTATAAATACAATTCAGGAAAAAATATGTACCGTAAGTGGTTAGCTTTGGGGCTTAAATATATTTGTGTACTTTTCGAAAGGTAAAAGAGATCACAAATACAAACCGGTCTTAAAAGGTTAACTATAATAAAATTGTCAAAATCAAAATCAAATATAATTAGGTATTTTATATTAACGATAACTACTTATTTATTAACCCCAATCTAATTTTGTTTAAAATATTTCAAACAGATTGCAGTCGGAAGCCGGCGAAGACAGTTGTTTAGTATACTTACTTGCATGTATGTATTCCATTTAATTTGCCCTAAATACTTTGTAAGTATTTCAGAACAGCCTATTAAGGTTTTTATTGGCTGTGGCCGTGTTGTTACATAGCTATTTAATTTATTAAGTAACAAATTAATTAGGTAGATGAGGTCTATGACAACTTTATGGATTTGTTTATTAATAAGCTTATTAAATACAGTTTCCTCAAGTGACAGCTTTGTAAATAGTTTTAATATTGTTATTTTGGCTACTTTTAGTTTCGGTTTGACAATCTGATAAACAATGCCATTTGGTGCATGCGACAATCCTCAGTTATAGATATACAAAATGATCAAATTTTCAAATACTAAAAATGCAATGGTTATGGTAAGAGAAATTTTCGAAATTTTATGTTCAGTCTCGACATTATCATATAGAAGTGTGAATAAAGTATGATTTAAGTATTATACCTATTGAAATAAAGAAATTACAGCTGTCTTAATTTTATTTTGATACTATACTATACATTTCAATTAAATATGTAAAAATATGTAGGGTCTCCCTACTATTTGATTTTCAATAGTTCGCATCAGTACTTTTCAAATTTGAGTGATATTTCTTGTAAAAATTAAAAAGATAAAGGGGCGAGCTTATTTTCTATTAAAAAAAGACTACAATGAATCACGAAAATGCACCACAAATAGATTACAGACATTATTAACAAAATAATTGATTTGCGTCACTATGAAAATCAGCGTTTCGTTTAAAAATAATGGGGGTGTTTTCCTATTTTTTTTACATCGGCAATGGAAAGTAGTTGGAAAAAGAAGAGATATGTATTTCTGGAATTTTAATATTGGGTTCATTTAAGTCCATAAATTATTTTTTTATTGTGCGCGATATCTATGTGACGTCACTAAGCGAAAATTAAAAATTTGAGCCATTTTTTAGTGATTTCTAGGATATTTTCATTTGTGTGGTTGGTGTCACTGCGTGAGACAACTTTACTTTTGTTTATGTTTGAATTGTTTGGTTAGGGTAAACATCATGGTAAACATGAGACATTGTTTTTAGTTTATATTTTTACCTGTGAATTGTTGTCTCCGCCTGTAACTGATTACAAGTGTATTTATTAGTAATAGAAGTTCTGTTAATTGAAATATCGTAATTTGTAAAGGTAATTTTTGAATATATTTAATCGACTTTGCAGTAATACTGCTAAGTTAAATACTAACCTTACATTTTTCATCCCTTTTATTTCTGAAAGGATCTATAGCATCTTTATCATAAAAGGATCTATAACCGGTAAATTGTAGGACGTAGCCTCTACAAAACCTTGCTCCATGTTTAATAAAAGTTTACTTCACAAGAAAACAACAATACAACACGTCAAGTTGTCAAGCCAAACACAAACAGGAAATTTCAAATGTCAATTGTCGAAATGTCGACTGTCGTTAAAAACTGAATCTAGCCACATATTACCAGTGTGGCGTCTTTATAGATACATATTCCCTAGTTTTCGCTTAGTGACGTCACGAATATAGAATAAAATTTCAAAATTGAATTAAAAATTTTCTACCGATTCAATCTTAATAATTTTTATTCTAATAAATATAAAAAAAATAGATTTTATAAAAATACAGGTTTCCACTTTCATTTCGATTGAAGGAAAATACCCCATTGCATAGCATAGTTATATATATATATATATATATATATATATATATATATATATATATATATATATATATATATATATATATATTACATTGCATAGCATATATATATATTACATATGTACCTACTATAATATAGTTATATATTTATTTATTTTGGATCATTTCCAGTAATTAGTTCTACTGTTACGCAAAAAATTATATTCGTCTAAAGCCGTATTTCCATACCTGTCCCTGTTTAATAAAATATATGTATATATTCTTTACGGCAGCATCACAATGGGTTCGTCTTTAGAATTATTAAGTCTAAACGCCTGTGGCCGCTGGAGAATTAGATAAATATCTTCAGGACCGCACTAGACTTTTAGTTATTTTAATAATAAAAATAGCACCGTAACAACTGAAAGAGTATTCATTTTCTTCTGCGTCGTTGAAATTATTTCCTTTACTCAAATTTTCCATATGTAAATTATTTTCCCCGCTCTTAAGTCCTACTCTAATAATTTATTAGTATGGACAGTTGTCATGGTCTAGTCTAATTTAATTGTTTATTCGTAACGGTTTTGAATCCCGCACAGAGTGAAATCATTCATTACTTTCTTCGAGAACTAGTTCGGATTCCAGTATAAGCTGTAGGCCCTTATGTCTATTACCCATACCTATAAGCTTCTGA
This sequence comes from Pogonocherus hispidulus, assembly GCA_963924545.1. Taxonomy (NCBI): domain Eukaryota; kingdom Metazoa; phylum Arthropoda; class Insecta; order Coleoptera; family Cerambycidae; genus Pogonocherus; species Pogonocherus hispidulus. Next base: position 7,571,273 of record OZ004701.1, read on the forward strand.
CGTCTGAGAATTACGCTGGTAATTTCGATGGCGATAATAACAATTTTAATTTGGTGTAGATATTGCACGAATCATTGATTTTACGAATTAAAATCACTTTTGGTTCTGTAAAATATGGTTACTCTAGCTTGTGTTGTCAATTTAGTTGATTAATGGCATGTTACCAACAGATTGTATAAAGTCACACTGATGTGCAATAGGCTTAAAGTTTTCAATGTTGTACAGCAGTTTTGTAATTATAAGCAACTTAGCTGTATGCCTAATTATGTATACTAGCTGAAATGAAACAAATTGGTCGTTATTAGCACTACCTACGATAACATGAAACGTGTGTAATCTATTTCATTTGTGTGTAGGCCAAGAAAGAAGACAAGACAGAAGAGCGCCAGAAGTTCCTACCCAGCCTGCAGGGTAGAGCCAGGACAGGAGGAGACCCCACGAATCGCCCACACCTATCACTTTTTGTGATCGGGGTTGGTGAAGGATGGGGTCCACCTGTAGGAGGTGGTCCAGGCCTACAGCGATGGGGAGGCTAAAGAGCGATAATCCCGCTCGGCCCCAAACCATCCCAGGTCATGATCACGGTCAATGAATATTGGCGTATTTCATTTGTTTACTTCGCAAAGAACGACAAGGGTAACAGTTTTTTTCACAAGGTGTAAAAAAATTCATAAGAAACAGAACATGTTGGTTTGGGGACATCAAGTCATAATTCCCAAGAGTCTAGGCAATAATTGAAGAGTTACATGCAGCACACATGGGCATTACCAAGGACAAGGCCCTATATTTGGTTGCCGCAGATTGACCAACATATAGAGAAAGCATAAGCAGATGAAAGGGTGTGGACATATTTTCTCTGTGTTGACTTTACAACAATATAGATAATTATTACGAGGTAACCTGAGTCCAACTCTGTTCAGTTCTGAACCATAACTCTGAAGTAGTCAGGTAACAACCAATGGCTGCGTGACGGTCACTTATGTACCGTCCAGTGCTATAAAAGTAGGCGTACCTTGTCGGAGAATATTTTTTTATGATTACTCTTTCAAAGACAAAGCTCTGATAATACGCGTCTGATGACCCATTGTTTGTAACGCTATTTGTCAAACATTTCTTTAAATAAATACCATTACAGGCATCCTTTATGGCTTAGCTAATTTGTAGGGTGAAGTAAGATACGTCTAAAATCTCATTTTATTAGTCTGCTACATATAGTTAACCCATAATTTTATTTGCTTTATTTGCTATATGTTTCGAATAAGGGAAAGGGCCTGTGAAATTCTGCAGTTATCTAACCAGTAGAATCTATAGCGTAGAGATAGATGGAATACTTAGTAGTTCTAAGTTACTTGTGGTGTCTTCCAAGGATCTGCATTGGGACCATTGTTTATCTTATATATGGATGGTCTGCTTAGATTAGATGTCTTGGCGAAATTGTCTCGATTTGTGTTTTCTCGATGATACTGCAGTAATTTATATAGAAGTAATACAAGGTACGAATTAAAACAAATAATATATGGTGCGACTTTGCTGAAATCTTTGACTAATTTCAATACAATAAACTGACTTTGAATTTAAAACAAAACCAATGATCTATCTTCTGGTTCATATCAAACTGCTTTACCAAATATCGGACTCATCAAATTTGGAGTAGATGCTGAAATTTCTCAAGCAACTTCCGTGGAATGTGTATTCAGAGTAGATTGTAACGCTGTCATATAAACAAGCAACGTTGATAGTTGCTTATGTGACATTTGTTTTCTAGAAGAAGTTTCTAAAGAAATTTCTTATATGTATGTAAATTATAAATTTTAGATGAATAAACATTATTATTATCATTATATAAAAGACCTGAGTCGAAATATCATAAATATTTGCTGCTATGACTATCTTAACTAACTTAAGCAAGATTAAGTCATCTATAGTGTCAAGCAAACGCAGTAAGAAAGTTCTTGAGCGAATATTTGGAAATGAGAAAATGTGTATGAAGATGGAGAGTTTTGACTGATGATGAGCAAAAGCAGCGGCTGTTTGAGAGGTCACGGAGCCTAGAAAAAGTGCAAATGCTGCTTTTGTACGCTCTTTCACTCATATAAAGGCGTTGTTCATATAATTTTATCGAGCAAATACAATCTTTGAACCAATATTGTTATTTACAAATATGAGTTACGTAATGCTTACAAAATTACGTCATGTTATTCGTAAAGAAACATCTCAACTTTGGCCGAAAAATTGGCTCATCTATTCTAACAATGCTGCAGTGTATGATGCACTAAACATTATCGAGTTTTTAACACAAACTTAACTTAAATACAAAGGTGACGCTATTCGCTAGATTTGGCACCTTGTGACTTTGTTGGGGCGACAACTTGCTGATGTTTCTTACATTCAAAAGCATGTTGTAATACTGAAGAGCATTGCGGAAGATTAGTTCTAAGAAATGTTTTGAACAGTGGCAGCGTCATCTAATCTGCTAATTATAATATTTTTAATATTATAATTAGCAGAAGTTTTCAGACAATCACTGCATACTTGTATATACACAGTACAAAAATAATTTTTATATGTAATGTAATAAATTTTTTCAGGTACTGACTATCCGTGGAAAATATACAGGGTGTCCACCTAGTGCGCGTAAGTCCAATATCTGGGTTAATAAAAGAGATAACTTAATTTTTTTTTCAACAGGGTTGTCTAATATCCCGAGCTGCACAAAATAAAAATATATTTACATATTCAGGGTGTTCAGTTTTTCCTGGACAGGTACCAACTTCATTTTTTTAAATGGAAACCTATATTTTTTATGGCATTATCGAATTCTACGTAAAAAATTAGTGGGACTTTGTGCATAACACTGCTATTGAAATATTGATAGTTTTCGAGATATTTGACTTTTAATTTTTTTTTCTTATGTTTCGTCACTTCTAATAGTTGACATAATTATGGTTGTATGACAGCTAGAAATTATTTTTTTTCAGAAACTGTAGAGTGAAGATGGCTCTTTCGAAAAACGTATCAAAAGTTCACCTGCGATATACAGGGGGCAACAGAAATCGTGCCAAACCTGATGGTTTAAAATTTAAAAAATCTCGACTTTTTCAAATGGAACACCCTGTGTTTTATGATTTCATTAGATGCCTTTCTGTAGACTCTACAATTTTATAATAGCTTTCCCTATACCTAAGTTGCGTAGTTTTTGCAAAAAACCCACTTTTATGAAAAATACCCGATTTGCGCACTCCTTTGACGGAAAAAATATTGTAAGGCTATTTATTTTTATAAAATGTATTAGTTTACACTTCTTAAAATAAAAATAACTGAAAAATTTAGATAATTTCAGTTTAATAAACAAGTCTTTATGGAAAGTTACCATTTATTTGTAAATAAAAGTAAAAAATCATAAAAGCTCTACATGTAATTAAGAATTAGCAAAACTGGCGTATGCTTTAGAAGAAGTTCATGGGAATTATTTGCTAGCAGCACGTATTTATAGAGATTCCCACGTGCTGACTGTTTTGAAAATGTGAAAGAAAGATTTGAAAGAACAGCAAATGGGAATTATGAGAAAACTACCAGGAGACATGGGAGTAACAACGATAATATTTAGTTTAATGTTGTGGTTTCTGCTGTTGAAAATCCAAAAATATTAGTATCAGAAAATCAGTAGAAATCTTGGAGTTTTCAAAAGCTCGACAAATAAGATATTGAAGAAGAAGTTTCATACGTATCATATTGAAAACCAAACGGTGTTACCGTAGTTAGAAAAATTATTAGTGAAATGGATGAATATACATAGAGTATTAAAAAAAGAATACGCAATACTCATACAAGCAAGCTAACCTAAAGTAAATGCTCAAAATGTCCACCGTTGTTTTCAACACAAAGCATTAATCTACGACGAAAATGAATGTGAACATTTCTTAACATTTCGGGCGTTATGGTTAGAAACTCATTTTGGATCTTTTCTTTCAAGTCTTGCATATCCGTTGGTGGTACTTCGTATACTCGCTCCTTGATATAACCCCACAAGAAAACGTCCAGAATATTTAAATCAGGCGAACGTGCAGGCCAAGGAACTGGACCAGCACGACCTAACCACTTATTTGGATATACGTGGTTTAGGTGTTCTCTAATCTGAAATATGAATAGATAATAGGAAAAGTACTACAACAATAAAATAATCACAGTACCGCCAAAGTGGAATGTGGAGGGGCACCATCATGCTGAAACCATTGTTGAACCAAATAATCAGCGGGCATATTCTGTAGCTGTAGAAGGGGAAGTTCGTTTTGCAAAAAATGCAAATACACATTGGCATTTAAATTGCCTTCAAAAAAGTACGGTCCAACAATATGTTCTCCACAAATTCCAGCCCACACGTTTACTTTGAAACGATGCTGATTATCTAGTACCCTCAATAATCTTGGATTATTGTCAGCGTAGTGATGAAAGTTGCGACGATTGGGTAAGCATGTGTTTGAAAATGTTGATTCGTCAGTAAACAAGACATTCATAAAAAAGTTTGGACTTTCCTGAATTTTATCCAATGCCCAGTGGCAAAATTGCAGGCGGTTTAGGTGATCTTGAGGTAACAGTGCTTGATGGTTTTTAATATGATACGGATGAAAATTATTCTTCTTCAGTATCTTGTTTGTCAAGCTTTTGGAAACTCCAAAATTATTACTGATTTTCCTGACACTAATATTTGGATTTTCAACAGCAGACGCCCCAACATTAAACTGAATATCGTCATTGTTACCGTCATGTCTCCTGGTAGTTTTCTCATAATTCGCATTTGCTGTTCTTTCAAATCTTTCTTTCACATTTTCAAAACAGCACGTGGAAATCTCTGTAAATCTGGATTATTTGCTTTGTAAATACGTGCTGCTAGCAAACAATTTCCATGAGCTTCTCCTAAGGCATAAACCATTTTCACTAATTCTTCTTTTGAATAGTTCATTGTATGCACGCTTAGTACTTACTCTAAATATTCAGTAAAAGAAGAAATGACATGTAAACTGATTGTCACAAATTTTATTGCGTGACAGACGCTCACTGCGTTTTTCCCGAGAAAGGAACGTGCGCAAATCGGGTATTTTTCATAAAAGTGGGTTTTTTGCAAAAACTACGCAACTTAGGTATAGGGAAAGCTATTATAAAATTGTAGAGTCTACAGAAAGGCATCTAATGAAATCATAAAACACAGGGTGTTCCATTTGAAAAAGTCGAGATTTTTTAAATTTTAAACCATCAGGTTTGGCACGATTTCTGTTGCCCCCTGTATATCGCAGGTCAACTTTTGATACGTTTTTCGAAAGAGCCATCTTCACTCTACAGTTTCTGAAAAAAAATAATTTCTAGCTGTCATACAACCATAATTATGTCAACTATTAGAAGTGACGAAACATAAGAAAAAAAAATTAAAAGTCAAATATCTCGAAAACTATCAATATTTCAATAGCAGTGTTATGCACAAAGTCCCACTAATTTTTTACGTAGAATTCGATAATGCCATAAAAAATATAGGTTTCCATTTAAAAAAATGAAGTTGGTACCTGTCCAGGAAAAACTGAACACCCTGAATATGTAAATATATTTTCATTTTGTGCAGCTCGGGATATTAGACAACCCTGTAGAAAAAAAATTAAGTTATCTCTTTTATTAACCCAGATATTGGACTTACGCGCACTAGGTGGACACCCTGTATAGCAGTGTAATATCAAACAATGTTCGTTTGATTTGATTTTCTGAATTTATAAATGAGTAACTAGACCCATGAAGAGAGCGGGAGTCCCTGGAGAATTCCAAATTGCGAGACCTCAGGCCTGCCAGTTGATCATAGATCGAAAGGGTACGAATAAAGATTCCAGTTAACATGGAACACCCTCCGATATAGCTTTAGGCAAATTTCCAGAGATACGCCTTCAATTATTAATTAGAAACGGAATAAATTCAGATAGAAAAAATATCACGATGGAAAAACATTCTAAAATTATATGATAGGCCATTTTATAACATTTTTATAGCAGCTGTTTGTTAAGAGTGTATGCATTTATTGGATCTTTAGACCACCGCAAATAGTGAAATCATCATGTTGTACCAACATTTTTAAATATAATAATAATATCTCTACACCTCATTCTAATCGCAAGGATTAGTCTGGAAATCTGAGGCTTGTGTGGGAGAGGGGGCGACATATTATTATCCACTATTGGCCGCAATTGCACCTCAGGAAGGGCTTACGTTGGTAAGCCCTAACCACCAGTGCTGGAATGAGGAAAACCTCATCTTCAGATTTTGATCTCTCACATTAATACCAAACTGATATAGGTTGTCAACCCATTCTTGCAAACCAGCCTTAACCTACAAGTGGACAATTTAATTAAAAATGTCTGGCGGATTGGGGATTCAAACCCACGACCTCTGGGTTCAACTCTGAGTCACCGACTTGACCGATATGACAGATCATGTAAATTCCAAGGCCAGTATGAAGAGGTTATAAATGCGCAGAAGATCATTACCGTAAGACCTAGAAAATACTACTATAGCATAATTCCAATTTACGCCTATAAAAATTAGCGTAGTAGTCTATTTATTTTATTGTTTATGATTTAACAGTTGAATTTGTATTGAACATCGAGCAGTTGAATGTTCTATTAGTTTTTTGTTATCCTATGTTTCTAAGAAGCACTGCAAATTTATCGAAAGTTCATTAATTATTACTATACCCTGCCAACAGACTCGTAAGTATAAAATTTCTGGAATATTATTTAATTACTGAACTGCAAACTATTATTTATTATATTCTGTCGCTGGTGCAATAAATTGAAACATTATGTTTTGCTTAAATAAATAAAATTTTGCTGAAAACTTCAGAATCTACCCATTATTAGTGAACAGTTAAGTTCTTTGTTAGTAGTGGTATGAAACTCTTTGCTACTACGCGTTTGGAAATTATTATACAGGGTTATTCAGAACTTATCTCTAAAACTTTGAGGATATGTGCATCCTTAAATAAGAAATCGATATCATCAAAAAAATTTATAATAAAAGTCTTAGGATTTCCCGTAAACAATGTTTAAAGTTATATTATTATAAAGGACTACGTAGATGGGCAACTGTACTTCAACGACATATGATATAAAAAAAAGTAAACACGTTTTTGTACCTGGAACGCCTGGTTAAGACCGAGCGAATAGAGTTTGAGAGGGGATAATATCTCTATTGGCTATCAGTGTCATCAGTCTATCGGTGTTTTATTTATCGTAGAAGTGTTAAACTGTAAAATTTTCAAAATGGCTCATGTGTACAGTAATGCTGAGTTAATGGACATGATTCTTATTTATGGTGAAGTTGGAATGGACGAGATGGTGGCCCGGGATGACCACAACGTATAGCAGCTGAAGAACAAGTGTTGAATCTGGTCCATGACAATACGCGAATAAGTACAAGTCAGATCGCTAGGGAGGTGCCTGGGGTATCCCAATCAACGGTGTGGCGCTTACTACACGAAGCTCAGTTTTATCCGTATCATATCCAGCTTGTTCAAGCACTGTTACCAGCGGATTATCAATTACGATGCTGAAAATCCCCAATTTACTTAATAATTTGCGTTTACAAGATCAGCAACCTGGAGGAACATTCGCTTTAGTGCGGCAAAATTGGATAAGGCGTGCCCAAAAGTGTGTAGAAGTCGAGGGACAAAATTTCTTTTGTCCCTCGACTTCTACACACCATTTGCACATACCTTGTTACAAAAAACAGCTTTTGTAACAAGGTATGTGCAAATTTTTTATAAATTTCATGTTTCTAATACCTAGTAATCAAGTAGCGCAATTTTTCAAAATTAGTGTAACAAAATTTTATTCATTTTAAAGACACGTCACTTTGGTCACATCTATCTATTTTTAAGTTCATTTTAAAGTAAAAACGCTGCATCTTTTTTGCGCCGGGTGTCGGTATACTCTCAGAACTCCCAAGGTCACTCCATTACAGTGGACCAGTATCCAGCGGCGTGCAATGAAAAATTTTTAAATAGTTTTCAGAACCAGCCAAAAAAATTTTTTTTTGCACTACCACATTTGTACATGTATGTTGAACATCCCCAAATTTTATTATGGATAAGTTCTGAATAACACTGTATAATGGACAGACAGATGCTTTTCCGCAAGTGTCATTATAGTAGTGACTTCTATTGTCTTTAAGAAAGACAATCCTACTTATTTATTTGAAAAAGATGCCGAAAACAACTACTCCATGGTCTGTGTGCCCCGACTGGCATTGAATTACTCCGGAATCTCCATGGAACTCGCCAAATCCTTCATCGAGACATAAGAGAGAAGCGAGCAAATAATAAATAATAATATAAAATAGTATCTAATAGCAAAGACCGAAACAAGGCACTACGTTGTGTTTCTCACCATTACTAACATTCACGATGCCCCTTAGCCAATCATGTCGTAATATCGTTTATCGATTCTCTGATGAGCACAGAATAAGTGCGAAACCGGTCAGTGCTGGTGATTAGCCTCTATGAAGGATGTGGCGACTTCCATGGAGATGCCGGAGCAATGCAATGCCACGTGGGGCACATAGTCCGTGGAATAGTTGTTTCGGCATCTCCTTAAAATAAACAAGTTAACTTTATCTATATTTATTTAATTCATGAAATTTTTATGTAAATATGTTTTTTACTCTAAATAAATATGGCAAATTAGTTTAATTAAATATACCGTTAAAAATATATAGATATACCTGCACAAAATTACACGAGGTACCTTTTTGGTAGTTTCTATCTTTGATGTTACCTTAATATTGGAAATAGTTGAGCAAAAGGACATAAGGTGGAAGCATAAGGATTTAAGCTGGCAGGACTTTCAGCCTCCCAAGGGGCCGCAGGAATATAACAGGAAGTTACCGGGGCTAAAAGGCAAGGGTTAAATACTAATACAAACGAAAACCCCCCAGAATAACAATACAGGCTTCCGCGCAGTTCTATGGCCCTCCCAGGAAAAAGCTGTGAATATTTATCATAATTAACAAATTTTATGTTCATTCACAAAAAGAAAAAGAGTAAGGCGAACAAAAAGTGTGATTAAAATTACGAAAGCACAAGTCATTATCTGTGGAAAGCTTTCATTAGAATTAATAAGCTATGAAACAATACTGTCATATTTTTATACAGTTTATTATACACTTTTTTGTCTAGGACATATTTGAAAGGGTTGAGTAAAATCATTGATTTTTGTCTGCTTAAATGGACCCAGAATATGAAACGTCGACGAAGCTTTTTACTCTTATATTTTATGCATTTAGTAGTAGGTAATATTTAAAAAACTACAAAGTTTATAGAACAACTTTTGTAAAATTACATAACTTTATTATACTTATGTAATTTGTCTTTATATAAGACGATATACATTTTTTTTACTAGGATATATTCGAAAGATTGAGCATATACGTGGAATATATTTAAATATTTCATTTCTATTATTATTTCTTATATCTACAGAGTGTGACATTTTTGAGAACAAATTTTAGATTTTTTTTAACATATTTATAACTAATTTATAATATTAAAATAGGTAATTTTTCTCAAACTAAAAAGAACTTAAAACCTAAAATTTATTGAATAGTTATGGTTTTAAATATCGATCACATTTTGTATAAAGTGATTTTTTGTGATAAACAACATATGTTTGCATATTGTCATTTAATGTCGATAAAAAATGTAATTTTCAAGTTTCCAGATTTAGTATGGTAAGTGACGATATTAACAGACTATCTCAAAAACGTGTTAATTGCGTGCACATTGTTGACATCATTGGTAATCACATTCGTGCGATAGTGATACTAATTTTTACAGCCCGAACAGAAATTAGAACTACGCACTAAGTAAAACAGACATCATTAAATAAAGACAACAATATATGTGCAAAATGACCAACACTTGGCTGAATTATTTTTTGTTTCTTAGATAACGTAATAGCGATGTAGTGGTGACTCATATGTCGAGATTTTTTGCTAAGACTTATGTTTCTGGGAACATCAGTTATCAGAATTTAGAGTGATGTCTGTATATTAATTCTAGTAGAAAATATTTTCAGACAACTAAACAAATAGTATTGGGAATTAATATTTCTTATTTAAGAATATATTATCAAGTATGTGACATCTTAAGAAATTAAAAATATGTCGCTCAGAAATATATAGATAGTTAGGATTAATTTAGAATATCTATAAGAAAACGATGTTTTTACCTCGACATCTTTTCAAATAATACCTAAAAGCAAAAAGTAGAGCCTTTTTCTTGTTCACAATGTTATTTCTTAAAGTGTTCTGATATATTCTTAGTTTCATTACATCTCTCTTTAATAAATACATGTTCTACTCAGTTCTACTATACAAACCAGTTGAAATCAAGTCAGGTAAGCGAGATGGCCAAGCTAAAGAACCTATCTATCATTTCATCGCTTCTTCTCATTTCGAAGTATCTTCAAACTAAACGTTTATTTGCTCATGTTTAGATGAAACCTCCCTTAGTTTTTGATTAAAAGATAGATAGTTTATTTTCTTTTTTGACAATAACAAAATTGTATAGGAATAAGACAATATACTAAAACTAGTAAAGATGTACATAAAAATCGAGATTAAATAATGTACTTACTACTTACCTATATACAAATACATACATTTACTTACAAAAATTCGCCCACACAATAAAAGTTGTTTTTTTTTTGGATCTAAATGCAGTGAGTAGGTATTTACTGAACCACTGACTTATTTTACATAATACACTTTCACATTGTATCGTTAATTTCCCATCTGCAGGATTTGAGACTATATAATTGATGTGTCTTCTGCGTAAATAGTAAAATGTGCATTGGACGCTATAGTGTCTAGATCATTTATATAAAGTAAAAGTAGTACAGGTTCCAATACCCAGCCTTGCGGAACTCCTAAGTTAACATAGGTGATCAGATTTAGTTAGTTAGGTCAGTTTATTGATTTAATTATGTACGATTATATCCCTCGATTTAATTATGTACGGACTACGTCCCTCTATAAAGTAATTTAAAGAAAGAGTAGTGATTTAAAGAAGAAAACTTATTTTTGTGTACCAACAATATGCATTTAAGAACGACTAGTATGGATTTGATTATTTAATTTGTTTCACATAGAATAATAGTGTTTAAAGTAACGAAGAAATCTTTCTCAAAGAAAAATATACATATCTGACATTTTAATATGTATTTAAGCGGTAATTAAAATACACTTAACGTATTAGTGGCGACATATCAGCGCCAGAAAGCATTTATTTGTTTATGACAATTTTAAACGGTTTTAGGTTTTAGAGGCGATTTAAATATTACTAAATGACTAATAAAATAGTTTAAAATATAATAAAATACAGTATTACACAAACCAAATAAATTTCTAAAGTTAATTGGTGGACGTGCATAAATACTTAGACGTGTTTATGCCATCGGTTTTACTTAAGCGAATCATATACGGAATTTTTTTTATCATTATCACCTTTTCTCAAATAGCGTATATGAGTGAATAGAACGCGCCAATATGGTAAGAAAGATTTAGTAAATTCGACTCACCGACCTCATCTGAATCAGCTCTCAAATTTGGTGCTATACATAATCGGGCATTTAACATAATCATCAATATAAAACTTATATAACCTAATAATATTGTCAAGGTAGATAAACTTCTGTTGACTGCTACCAAGTGATAACGAAAATATTACAAGGTGTTTCCAATATGAGTATTCAAAATTTCAGAGCAGGTAGAGCAAGCTGAATATTGGTTATTTGTTATTGTTAATATTTAAATTGTTATTATTTGACTTAGAGTGATGTTGTTTAAGAGCCTATAGTAAAAAAAGTTAGTTGTGATAAGTGGTAATCAATATAAAACTGTTATATAACCTAATAATATTGTCAAGGTAGATCAACTTCTGTTGACTGCTATACTAGACTGATATATAAGTGATAACGAAAATATTACACGGTGTTTTCAATAGGAGTATTCAAAATTTCAGAGCAGGTAGAGCAAGCTGAATATTGGTTATTTGTTATTGTTAATATTTAAATTGTTATTATTTGACTTAGAGTAATGTTGTTTAAGAGCCTATAGTAAAAAAAGTTAGTTGTGATAAGTGGTAATCAATATAAAACTGTTATATAACCTAAAAATATTGTCAAGGTAGATCAACTTCTGTTGACTGCTATACTAGACTGATATATAAGTGATAACGAAAATATTACACGGTGTTTTCAATAGGAATATTCAAAATTTCAGAGCAGCTAGAGCAAGCTGAATATTGGTTATTTGTTATTGTTAATATTTAAATTGTTGTTATTTGACTTAGAGTAATGTTGTTTAAGAGCTTATAGTAAAAAAGTTAGTTGTGATAAGTGGTAATTAATATAAAACTGTTATATAACCTAATAATATTGTCAAGGTAGATCAATTTCTGTTGACTGCTACCAAGTGATAACGAAAATATTACAAGGTGTTTCCAATATGAGTATGCAAAATTTCAGAGCAGGTAGAGCAAGCTGAATATTGGTTATTTGTTATTGTTAATATTTAAATTGTTGTTATTTGACTTAGAATAGTGTTGTTTAAGCGCTTACAGTAAAAAAAGTTAGTTGTGATAAGTGCTAAGTAATAAAAAAGTATGCCAAAGATAACTTTTTCTGAATATGCGGATATGTTACTAACTTTAGATGATGTCATGAGAGTACAAGAACTGCTGTAAGGTCTCTGTGCTTAGAAGTTCCATAACAAAATTTGCCCAATTTTTCAATGTTTTTTGTACTGAAAGGCGCTAATGGTTAAGGTCAACCTTACTCTGCAGTCAATATTAGAACAATTTTTTGATGAGCTTTGACGTGTACACTGTACATCTATTAAAGGTTATTAAATCTACATGGTGTTTGTTTAACTCTGACACCTGTGGTGACCTAGGCCTACTCTTCCTTATGATTTTGTCTCCATAACTTTTGGATATCCTACTTTTACGTGAATTGGAAGTTTTCCTTAATCGAGTACAAATTCTGGACAAAAAAGCTTTTGTGTGTTCTTGTTACACAGCTCTAAAATCAACCATTTTCGAGTAAGTTGAGTGTAAAGTACCGTCTACATTCTGTTGTGCAGAAAAATACATGCAAAGGAAGTCATAAGGAAGAGTAGGGCTAAGCCACCACAGGTGTCAGAGTTAAACAAACACCATGTAGTTTTAATGACCTTTAATAGATGTACACGTTACCCAAAAATTACCTAAATCTACGAAACGGTTTTTAAGTTATGCGGAAAATTGTTTTTTCCCAAAATAACACCCTGTAACTCGTTAGGCGTGCATCAGAGAATTTTTGTTATATAAGAATTCTATTCTTATTTTGGTCTGGTCCACCTCCTGGTAAATTTTTGTACGCTCACATTGGAACACCCTGTATAGAATAATGATAATTGATAGTGATTGGATAATTTATTTTTATTGTTCTGATTATTTGGCTAACTAACTATTTAAAACAGTGGTATTGTAACTTGCTTCCCATTATTTTTAATGGATAATTGTCTGGATATCTTATGCCGTGCCAGGAAAATACTCTGAGTATCTAGTAAGTTTGGAAGCATTATAAAATTATAAAAACCGTGTAAACATTTTGGTGGATTTTTTCATCTATTCGTGAAAGGCAGCAAGGGAGAACGAATCGGGCTTTGAGCAAAGCCAAATCGAGACGAGAGGAAATGGATTCAAAGGGCATATATAATTTGATGAGCATCCAACGAAGCGACAGCAACCGTCACTACCGTCATCTCATTACAGTGTTTGCTAAGCCATTGAAGTTTGCTTAAGATTATGAGACCTTCCAAGATTGGCTGTAATGCTCCCCAGTCTTTGTCTCCAAGACAATATTATCTACACTGTTAAGTTACGTTTAAACTGGCGGGTAAGAACCCTTGTTTGTTTTGCTTAAGTTGACTGAAAACGATCTTATTAAGCCAAACAGTGCTTTTGTGTGTACGTTTAAAAACATTAAACCTTTTAGTTAATTATATCTTTACAATTTTTGATGGGTAACAATTTTACGTATTGCCCTAATTAAATAACTGAAATACATAGTATTTTTCTAGACCTTCAAAATCAACTGTAAGTAAGAAATTAACTTTTGTGCATTGCTCAAGTTGTAGCATTTATATTTGCCTAATTAAAATATTCTTATACAACAAAGCAGATAACTATTATCAAAACAAAATACACAGCTTTTAATTATCAAAACAATATAATATGACGTTGTAGGTTACATATCTGAACAAGCAGTTTCTGTATAAGGACAGCATTAGGAGCGTTCATTTGTCGCAGATGATTAATAACTCTGGTAGTGTCCTCTGTGAACCTAACAACGACCTCGAGAGCACTAGTTTACCACGCTAAGCTTATTTTCGCATACTGCACAGTCTCGGGCTTGTTTGACATGGTGGTGTCAAGCGAAATAAACATCAAAAACTCAAAAATCAGCAAAAATCATAGTTTATGTCAGTTAACATTATGTCGACATCGCAGTGTCTCCATCTAGTGGCAATTTCAGATTAAATTCAAATACAGTTATCTATCTATAACATTTGACTCAAGGGCAGTCATTGTCTGTTCTCTATTATATAGGGTAGGTGGAAAAACGCATATGTAAAAAAACACAATATAGATACTAATTATGGAATTGTTGAAAACAGGTGAAGTGTTTCTTCAACGGCTTAATATATAATCGCAATATTTAAAGATGATGAAGGAAATAGTTTCATGAAAGATACCCCAATTGGACATTTTTATGGCGCTCGAGGCCATAAAAATGTGATTTTTTAAATAAATCATGAGGAACGATGCTGTATGGAGCATATGAAAGTACATGGTGTAAGGAGCTCCGTAACCGAGCGGTTAAAGACGTCAAGTTTTTAATCATTCTCCGCAGCAACTTTTTCTAATTGCTTCTATATTAAATCTGTATGCATAAAACTGGTAGCATTTTTAAATACGTATTAACTACAAGTATTAGAAAACCACATTACATGTGCCAATACCACAATTCTTGCTCTAGAGCTTTAAAGTGATTTGCTCTTCATGATGTCACGCTTGACGATTACAAATCCTGATTGGTTAAAACTTCTCCACCTAACTATGACGTTTTGCTGTAGTAACAACTTGTACCACTGGAGATGTAGTTGCGTATAATAAAGTGTTAGTTATCATTACCAAATCTAATGTTTATACAAATAATGACTAGTGGATCCAGTCAATTTTTTTAAAGTACTGTTGGCACGTCTCGTTCTTTTAGTCAAGGTTTGGTAACATTACCAAGCATTTGATTTATAATTACTATTACTAATTTTTTCTCAGTGTAGTAGCTAGATATTTGTTTGGGAAATCTACTGTTCATGATCCTACTAGCTATAAAAGTAAGTAAAACGTGTTGTGTTGAACATTTAAACAATATATCCCATTTATGTACTGATTCTTAACATTAGGAGTAGGTTTTTTATTTCAGTATTATAATAAACACAATACCTATATTTATAACTTCAAAAAGGGATTAAAATTTTATGAAACTAAGGTTACCAGAGCTTGTTAAATTAATATTGACAAAGTTTGTCATTTTTGTTTGAAATTGAAGTAATTAAGTTAAATTTTGCACGTAATTGAAACTCAGGAAAACTTTTTGATTGGCTTTGTAATTATGGCATCAATTTTAATTGGCAGCTTTAAGGAGCGTTTCGTCGCGAGTTCCCCCGCCCCAGTCTTCTCTTAGATTTACCCTTGCGTCGTTGTAATTGCTGCTAGGGATTAAGTAATAGATGATTTCTAAATTATTCATTTTAATTTGTAGATCCTCTGGAAAGACCTGAATTATAAAATATATCACACTTTCCATGTCAACATGTCCACAAGGGACTGTTTCTTTGTTAAATAATGAATATAATTTCGAGAAACGATAGTACATGACATTTTTTTATTGTTTAGCTTAGCAAAAATCACTTAAACATACTGTGGTCAATAAAATTCTTACAATTACTTACCACTGGAACTTTGAAATTAATTTTTGGATATTTTTTATTTTGGTAAGCAAGACAGTCAAGCACTAAATGAAGTCAATGTTTTAAGAAGTGCTGGTTGCCTAGATATTCCTCTGTATACTTATCTACAAGTCAATAATTAATTAAAAAGTTGTTGAATTGTATCTACTGCATTTGATAAATTTGAGTCAGGTATACTGATATACAAGATCCTGAGTTGTCGGATTAGATTTGTATGGATGTTGTACTATATTACCAGTTAATCAATTACCACTTAATAGTTCAAGGACTTATGACCTATGATTTATTGAGGCCAAGGACTATTGAATTTCATTATTTAGATTAGCATAATTTTGGTGAAATGACATACCGTAACGATCTGATGTCAAAATTGCTGTTCGACCGATGATTTAAAAAATTATTAGGTAATTTCTAAAGGTGATTATCCTTTTCAGATATCCTTTTTCAGTACTCTACTAAATGTGCTAATATTACTAAATATGCTGTTATGCTGAAGCTAAAATATGCATACACATCTTAGTCATTACTTTTAATCCAACTCAGTCAACATGAGAAAAACATAACGTGTATATACAGTATGTAGGTACAATAGAGTATACTTTATTTATTTAGACAAATTATCTTTTTATTGGCGACAAAACGTACAATTTTCATTCATCTAAATAAAAACAATTTCTAAATTGCACTATTTTATTGAGTCATTAGTTTAGTTATGCATATGCTAGTTGAATTGTTAGTTGAGAAAATCTTGAACGGCTATAAATTGTCTTCGTTCGACTATGTGGGTAATCTGCTAACGGTTACAAATAGTTTGACCAGCAATATTCAGACAGCTTACCTACTACAAATTGTTTAAAACGGTGACAAGCATAAACAAGAACTCGTTGTCTACTCCGCTATTTCCAATTTAACAAGAAATTGATGCTGATGACCTGTTGTCTCCTTTGGAAGTGTGAAGTAGCATAGGCCTGAAGAAGCATCGAAATAAATACACCGTGAGCAAAATAAAAATGCACTCTTTTTTATTTACAAATAATTTTTGTAGTTCGTTGAAGATGTAAAATAACTTTTTGCAAAATTATTAGTAGTCGGTAACCTAAGGCAAATTCATTACAGACTTACCACATTGCAAACAAATCTGTCGTAATACAATGTCAGCTGATGAGTAGATATAAATATATTCGGTTCATTTTATGTACTTCATGAATATTGAAAGAGTACAATTATAAAAAATTAACAACATCTGTGCAACTTCTTTGGATAATTTAGTTTAGGTTTCGTGGGAAATGAAGTCAAGGGATAATATATAAAGCTCGCAGCAGGAACAGTTACTGGTTTAAAAGTTTCGCTTTTGTAACTTTTCTCTTACTCTTAAAGCAGTTTGTTCTTTCTTGATGTTTTAAAACTTGAGAATAGCTCTTTTGCAAATATATATATTTTTGAATTTGGCACCGTTTAAGTGGAGTATTGCCTACCACAGAAATAATAACAGAGATTCGAGTAAATATTCAATTTTTTATTTATTTGTTTATCTGATTTCATTTGCATTAAATACAGGAAAAATCGTTACACAACTTTGGCATTCATGTAAAACCATGGATATGATCAAATGTTGATAGTGTATATATACTTCATTTTGCATTGCCAAAAACATATTAATATATCCAAATCTTAATCTGTTTATACAAACTCGGATCGTTATTTTGGTGTAGATATTGTATAATAAACTTAGATTATAAACCTTAGATTATATCAAATAAACAATGCAATCCTGTTAATTTAGATATTGCTCAATAGTAATTGATCATCAATTGTTCGTCCAATATCGATTTACGTCAGTAAAACGCTAAAAAATCCTTCAACGCTAAAATGACAAATCTATAGCACTATTAGCAAGGCTATCGTATCAAGCGAGTCTAAGAGCTGGGGAACTAGCAAAGAGGGCAGCTAGCAGACTGCCCATTTTGAGAGTGGCTATCCTATAAATGACTTATAATAAGAGTATTTATATCAACATCATACGAATTATTAGAGGTTACAAGCCAAAATGATTCCCCAAAAACAAGAAAAAAGTTTTGTTTAGAGGAAATGCCCTGAAATGTTCTGGACTCTGAATTGGAAGAGGAGGACCTGTAATGTGGTCAGTTGGAAGTCCTAACTGCAACTCACTTGATTTTTATTTGTGGAGGCACCTTAAGTATCTTCTTATAGACCTCCAATTGAAACAGTAGAAGTATTGAGGGAACGTATTAAACGGAGTTCTTAAAGTATAAGAGACATCCCAGGAATACTGGAACGACTACGGATAACTGTGGAAAGATGTTTCGAAGCCTGATTTATATGACTTTTTTGTTTTGTTTTAGAAGCCAAATTTAAATAAAATTGATTTCTCATCAACCTACCACATTTAACAGTAGATTTTGCTTATCATTAGTGCGTTAAATGAATTTTTGTGGTCTCATGGTACAGCTTTGTGGGACATCTACAAAAAATTGTTGCCCTAAGGCCAAAAATATTTATTATCAGCACTGAATTATATTGAACAGCTTTTATAATATTTCTATTGACATATAAATATTCTTCATGTCATAGTTTTTCAGTTTATGCATATTTTAGTACTTTCCAAGAATATGTTGTTATCATATGAAATATACGGATATCCTATTCTTTTGTTGTTGAGAACCAATAATTAATTGCTGAATGACTAATAATTATCTGCAAAATGAGAACCATAAAACAATACGACAATAATCCCGGGTAGTTATATTTAGTAAATACACTCATTGATTGAATATAATTTTTCCAGCTAAATATGTATATTTCTATTATATTAAATAAACAGAATTATAATTTATGATGTGTATTACAAACAGGATATCACGAATAAATGATTCAGGTAACATAAATATAGTAGAGTAATTTTTAGGTAATAATAATCGCATCCAGATCCATTAATTGAAAATCTACATTTGCTAATAAGGATAATTGAATCATTCTTCATACAGATATTTACGTCCTACCTATTATAATTACAGATTATAGATCAGTACGTGTTCATGCGTGTAGTGTGTATCCTATATTAGACTTAACATTAAGCTAGGGAAAAAATGATAAAAAATTGCTTTACATAACAGCAAAAAAATTGTTACAGATGTCAAGCGTTGTAGAATAAGCCAAAGAGGTTATAGATGCAGTGCATTGCAGGGCAGACTGTTTCTCAAAATATGGGTATCAATATCTTTTAGATGCATTTTAAAGGATTTTAGATATCATACAGTACTTTTTGAATATCGTTAGTGCGTTAAATGGGTAGCTGTGGTCTTGTAACTGAACCTTGTGGGATAGCCCGGCCAGGAAGCAATTATGTCTTTTGTCGGGTCGGTAGCTCAGGGTTTAGTGTCTGGATCGCTTAACCCAGAGGTCATGGGTTCGAACCGATTGCCCTCGACCATTTTTAATTAAATTGTCTACTCCTATATTAAGGGCGGTTCGCAGGGATGGGGTGCCAAACCAAAAAGGCGTGGGTGCAACGCAATTCATGAAACTTTATGTATCTTTAAAAATAAATTAGATAGATTAACATTCAGAATTGAACAATATTTATTTGCCATTTAAATGCAATTGAAACAATTAGTTTAATACGTAAAACGTTAATTTTCGTCGATAATCTATGAAGTATAAAGTTTTTCATAGGTCGGCAAGAATTATTGTTTTATGTATTAAACTAATTGTTTCCTTTGCACGTAAATGGCAAATAGAAACAGATGAAAATGAGCCCTTGAAATTGCTGTCAGCTTTTTTCAATTTCTAGTATTATTTTACACATTTTCTATAACTCAGTAGTTCACAGGTCACGAAACCTCCACAAATCTATATTACCAGAGCTGTACATCAAGTTCATTGCATCTGTTGATAGTAGGGGAATATAACAATACTAAAATTTCTATTTTCTGATGTTTTCCCAACCTTTTTTTCCTTATTTTTTTTATTGACATCATCATGATTGTTGTCTTATTTATTTATATTATATTTATCGCTATTATATTTAGTTCTTGTTTTGCTTACTACGTTTATAATTTTTTTTAGCTTGTCTGTCATAATCCATGATCCACTTAGTAGGTATTTGGCGTAAGCACGTTTCTAATCACCTCAACTTAGGGTGTTTAGGTTTTTCTTTTTTCCAATATACACTGTTTGTCAAAAGTTACGAAACAGCAAAATATCTTGGTTAATAATAAATTTTAGATAAGACGTACATATAACTTAGAAAATACGTTAATTTGGTCATTTTTTTGACGTATAGACTAATATTAAAATTTATTCTGTTGAGATGATTAAATCATGATCGACTCTTCTTGATTAAATCTGTTGAGAATCCACGAATAGCCTGTTTTCTAAATTATCTACATTTAAGGGTTTTGTTCTATCAAAATTATTCCTCAAATACCCCCAAAAATAGCAATCGAAGGGTGTAATATCGGGCGATCGGACGTGGGGACTATTCAATAGTCCCCCTTCTCCCCAATTTATTAGGAAAGGTCTTACCGTCCTGCTGGAACCATATGCTGTCAAAGTGAATACCTATCTAAGTGTTTGAGGGCAGGTACAATTTGACGCATACACAATTGACGAATTTACACGCATAAAAATTGTCCGGTAATATTGCCACGTTTGGGAAGTGCTCTCGAAAATTGTCCAAACACAAACGTTGACTGTATTGCCAATTTCCATTAACTAGCGCACCCGTTCGAAAATAGGCTTCAATCATGAAAATTTTGTGTTGTGTGGTAAGAGGCATAATTCAAAAACTGAATTAGAAAATTTCAGCACAATGACTTGACAGATTCTGACACAACAAAACATATTCAAAAATTTAAAGTAGGACACACGTTCTATATTCCACAACCACCCTTGACCAAGATAATTTTTGATATCCCGGTATTATAGAAATACCTTGAAAGATTGGCAAGGATTTTCATTAATTTTCTGAGAATACTTGTGGGAAGAACTTGTTGCACAGCCCTCGTAAAACACTTCGTACAACTGTCGTGACTCGCAAGCTACCGAGTTATAGAAAATGTGTAAAATGATAGTAAAGTGCTCGACCTTTAACCCAACCGTTTGTAAAAGCGCAAACGATTATCAATTAAGGCTCACGATTGGCTTTAACTAAAGCATGCATTCGAAGAATTCTGCAATAATTTTCACCTGTGCAGTTTTCACTTGTGGTGAAACAACGAATGGGTGTTATGTCGTACAAAAATATATTCCTCTGTTAAACAAGTGAAGCATAAACTAATTTAATTTAATTGTTAGAAATTACTTGGTGAATGTAAGTTATTAGAACTGAAAGTGAGACAAACAGGCGGAAGACTCAAATTATTTTAACAAGACGAATAAGCTATTTCGTTATAATTTCGTACTTACTAATAAGAAATCACGATAAGTGCATAGCCGTATAATAGATACAGTAGACTAAAAATGTTACGTCACTCTAGATATATATCTGCAGATAACCGCATATGTGATAACAAATCTGGAGGCAAATTCCAACTTTTCTTTTAAGACAAGACATCGCAGGAAATAAACTTCGTAATTACTCTAGATGTAGGGAACGTTCAGAGTATTTTTCAAGTGTAATCACTATTACATAGGAAGAGATACGTTGCTGATGTTTATTTCTTCCACATGATATACAGGGTTATTCAGAACTCATCTCTAAAACTTTAAGGATATGTGCATCCTTAAATAAGAAATCGATATCACCAAAAAAATTTTAATAAACGTATTAGGATTCAACGTAAACAATGTTTAAAGTTATACCATTATAAAGGACTACGTAGCTGGGCAACTGTACTTCACCACATCTGATACTTTTCTACCAGATTTCTAAGAATGTGATAAAAAAAGTAAAAACGTTTTTGTCTGGAACGCCTGGTTAAAACCGACCGAATAATGTTGGAGTGGGGATAATATCTGTATTGTCTATGAGTCGTCAGTCTGTGTGTCGCTCTCCCGAATGTTTTATTATCTTAGGAGTGTTAAACTGTAAAATTTTCAAAATGACTCGTGTGTACAGTAATGCTGAGTTAATGGAGTGTTACCAGTGGATTATCAATTAAAAGTTAGGTTTTGTGAGTGGTTGTTGCAGCAAAATGCTGAAAATCCCCAATTTACTTAATAATTTGCGTTAACAAGATCAGCAACCAGGAGGAACATTCGGTTTAGTGCGGCAAAATTGGATAAGGCGTGCCCAAAATTGTGTACAAGTCGAGGAATATTATTTCGAAAAGCTTTTGTAACAAGGTATGTGCAAATTTTTTATACCTAAATTTCACGTTTCTAATACCTAGTAATCAAGTAGCGCAATTCTTCAAAATTAGTGTAACAAAATTTTATTCATTTTAAAGACACGTCACTTTGGTCAGATCTATCTATCTTTAAGTTTATTTTAAAGTAAAAACGCTGCAAATCTTTTTGCGCCGGGTGTCGGTATACTGCTCAGATCTTCCGAAGTTTTTTTGTGCTAGCCAGTTTGCATTGTCAGTCCCAAGGTCACTCCATTACAGTGGACCAGTATCCAGCGGCGTGCAATGAAAATTTTTGAAATAGTTTTAAGACCCCGCCAAAAAAATTTTTTTTCCACTACCATATTTGTACATGTATGTTGAACATCCCCAAATTTTATTATGGATCAGTTCTGAATAGCCCTGTATGAAAAGGAATTATTTTTCATTATAGAAGCATGTGTTACTCTACAGATCACCAATCTATTGTCGTCATGTATGGTCTTGTATGGGTTTCACTCTTAATTTTTTATTTTCCTGGATGTTATCAGAAGTATGTTGAACAAACGAGAAGGTCAATTCAAACTAGATTCAAGGAACATATAGCTCATCTCAAATATGGTAGAACAGATAAGTCTAGTGCCGCCCAACATACGTTTGAGAACAATCATAAAATAGATACCTAGTAGCAATTTGAGACTCCTTAGGAATGTGACAAATTATAGATAGCTGGATGCTTTTGAGAGTTTGGAAATTGCTAAATGTAAAAATAGTATGAATGGTGACACAGGGCCAATGCCAAATAGTCCGCTTTATGGGTTAGTCACTGATCCGTCGCGGTGGCTATGTGGCTATAGTTAGGTTTCTATCTATTACTAGTATTCCACTAGTAATAATAATAAAAAATAACTTTTGACTCATTATAATGGGTCATACGTACCCTAAACTAATTTCGTTCGTATATTTTGGTTGAAATGTGTAAAAACTATATGCATTTTGTTTTCTATGCATTATACGCAGTCACCAATAAAATACTGGGTCACTCTAGCCCCACAAAGTAACATGCTGGGTCCAAGAGACCCAACATTGTTAAATTACTTACGAAATTAATTTGTGATGATTTGCATTCCAAACATTTGGTACAATTTTATTGTATAATATTTTATAGACGTATGACATGCTATGCCCAGAGGGCTTGAAGGGCGGCAGCATAAAAAAGAGCAGCTGAGAAAAAAGCAAATGGAAGGAAAATAACGGGCTAACGTTGCATGTAAAACAAGTGTGATATCACAGCGGTTTAAAAATAAATCGTTTGGGCTGATGCATTATAACGAGTAATATTTAGATGTCGAAGGGGTCATCTCTCGTTATGAAAAATTCAAATGATGCCATTAATCTTTTACAGTTCTCTGTGTTTTTACATTGCCAGACAATGCCATACGTGACCGAGTCCGACGTCCGGCCTGGTGGGTTAAAGAACGATGGGATGGAATGGGGCGCCAGAGGCTCAGGGGGACTGAGTGATATGGTCTCTTTCTTTGCATTATTTAGTAGACGCCTGTATCCGTCGCTTGGAGTGATCGCTTACGCTTGTATTCATATTAGGTAGGCACTAGATCAGGTGCTAAGTCAGAAATTTATGCACAATACTTCTGGAATTGCAGGAAATGTATTTATTTGAGTATACCTACTCAAAACTGTTAATTAATATCAATCATCTCTCTACTTATAACCATTTCAATAGGTTGAATATAAGCTGAATAACTCCTATATTCATTCAAAAAACATACTAAGCGAAAAATTAAAGTATCATCATCGTGAAATGTCATAAATTATAATAGGATATAGAAGACTGATTAAAATTGTATTCATTTTCCATTATAAAAATTTATTCACATAAACATAAAAAATTATTGTATTCCTTCATAATTAGTGGTGTTTCTTCTAGCATTCCGTAAGTGTAAATTCATTTAACATTCTGTCTTTTTTTCTGTTTATAGAACGGATGTAATTCACCATAGCTGTTCAACGGGGAGAAGTACCTTCAATCACACTATTTGTATAGAATTATGGATAGAGGGATTCAAGAAACTCCACAAAGGATTATCAGTATCCCTTTGATGAGACAGATTGAAAATTCCATCATAAAAATGTCACATTCAATTAATGTACTACCTAAAACATTACACATACTATAAATAAGTATGTGTAACTTATTTTTTAATGGAACTACATTCTTTATCCTGCCATTCTTTTGAAAAAAATTTGTCAATAGGGTCAGAGGTTGATTTTTATTTAGTTTTGCCTAACTAAAAGATCTTAGACTGAATACGTAGTCGAATAGTGACAGCAAAAATGCAATACCTTTACAGTGGACATATATCTGTGGAAGTAAATAAACGAAACATTGAAATTAACAATAATTTCAATAAAGTTTCACAATAATTTTGTAATTTCCGAAAGGACAGCGACGAAAAAGTGATTAATATGTAGTTAAAGTGAAACACAATCAAGTTTAAAAAAATGACCAATAACCAAAACAAATGAACAATAACTAAAACAAATCAACAAATAACTCCTCACTGATTTTTTCCAAAATAAAGAATAATACCTTCTTGTGTAGTGTTTTATTCGTTCATTTTTATGTTTTTTTTCAAAGTGTTAGAGAATAGATATAAATATATAAAACTGATCCAAAGGGTAACAAAGAAAAAATAATTAATTACTAAATTCAGAACCACTGTCGTAGATTATAATTTCCGGATACCTCTATTGGATGACTAACAATATTTTGCTTCGACTATTCTTATTTTATGGAAAGAAGTAAAGAGCTTAATTTAAATGGGAGTATTTTACATTTAATGATAAGCTGGGCAAAATGAACGCTTGCAAAATTACAAGGATTAGTGCCGCCAATCAAAAAGAAATGTCAAAATAATAGTTTTATTATTTAATGTCGGGATAATAGTGATAAAGTTTTAAGCACGCGAAAATTAACTTCAGCTTTAGGTAATAGTATGTTTGCATGGTTTAATTTGTTTATAATTGTTACGTTCTGTTCCCCTTAAATGCAGTAATAGCATAGTGTGGTAAAAAACGAGTAACTTGTTAATATTCGTATAATTGAAATTGACATGAGTTCACCATGTTAATTACCTCTTGTAATTAGAATCTCGATCAGAAAGCTACATCTAAGATAATTTAGTTGTGGGCAATTAAAAATCCATTAGCAAAGAGTGTAAAGTAAATTCTTATTTTTAATGGTGAATACATTAGTTGACGACCGGTTGGTCTTTACTCTTGTCTCAGTTGCTATTACAGTTTGCGATACCTTTATTACCATATTACATTATGTTTGTGTAGGCAAGAAAGCTGATTTACATTATCATTAATTATCATTTAGGATAATTTCACTATTTAAATTTTCGTTCGTATTCGTTTTGCTTCAGAACGTGACATACAGGTGAAAATATAGCGGAAGATATATAGCTTATGCTTATACCATTACTAAATTATACCATTTGTTATAACAGTTGGCTAAATAAATTGTTTCGTAGGTATCTCTTAATTTCATTTTTGTCATCTGTAAATTTAAATTACTTACTCAGCTCATGTATTATACAGCCTAAAATTAAAAATATGAAACTTGTAGACCACAAAAGGTGGTCATTTCATTTAACGAAGAAATCATTGTAATGGAACATCATTTAAAACGATAAGTACTAAACATTTATAGTCAGTTACTTGTTGTTTTACTTAATAATTTTTAAAAATAATTCTATATACTATATCGTGTCTCGAAAAGTTAATATAGATATACAGAGCGATTTATTAATATTATCAAAAATTCAGATGATCCCTTGCACAAAAATAAGAGACATGGGACGTTCTCGACAGACATGGTGTTATCATTTTTCTAAAAAAAATGAAAACCCACTAATATTAATGACCCTGTATATCAAGAACAGTCTGGTATGGTCAATATCAATATCGAAGAAATAATTAAATATTAGGGTACTAATCGCCATATTTAAGAAATATTTTTTCTTTACAAAGTGAATAACTTTGGCTATAACGGTATACTTCTCGAAATATAATAAATGTTCTTTTGTGAATCTGGAAGAGTTATTATACGATGTTATCTTGACGGATGACGTTAGTTACATAGGCGACATCAGTTCACCCTGCACGGCATTTTCGTGATATTAAGTTAGTATCACAGCGTTATGGATTAGCCCTGCCATGATCAATGACCTATAACTAGGGTCCAGATTTATCTGGCAAAAATGTAACTCGATAAAAGTCTTCAAGTCGCCCTGGAGATTTATTTTAATTATTGGTTTAGCTAGATGACATTTTCAGTCTGACGGTAACTATAAATTCAGTTTGTCACATACTATTATTTAATATTATGTATAGGTACTTTATAGGTATACAATTATTAAGAGCGATTTCAGCAAATTCCCTTTCTACCCACAGGGTGTAAGGATGTAATTCAAACATAATTATAAATTCTTTATAAACTCATTCCAATCCTTCCTATTTTGTACGACCTTCTTTGCTTCTAACTACGTTTTCCCCTTCTTCTTAAAAATGTTTCCCAGTATATTATCCCATGTCTCTTTTGGTCTACCTCTTATCTTTTTTCCTATTGTTTTAGCTTCCTCTTCACCCCTTCCTCTTTAGAAACCCTTCTCAACCGGTATTGAACTTTTCAATCGTTGTAAATGTCCATCAACTGAGTTGTATTTGTTCTATGAATTCTTCTACAAATTCTAATTTCCATTCTTCTCTTATTTGTTCATTCCTAATTCTGTCCCTCCACGTGACTTCCTTCCCTCTTCTCTTCTCTTGATAGCACCGATCATTCACATCCATACGTGAGTATAGGTCTATATATTGCTTTGTAGACTTTAATTTTACTTTTTCTTCTTACTTTCTGTTTGTTTATTAGTCCCCTGCTCATTGTATGGTATACTTTATTTCACTTTTCTATTATATTGTTCATCTCCATTTCTTGTTTCCTTGTTTCTTCTATAGTACTTCCCAGATATTGATAACTACTGACTTGCTCTATTAATTCTCCTTCCCTCTCCTCTCTGTCCACTACTATGAATTTCGTTTCTAGTTTGTTTATTTTAATTTCATGTATTGTCAGTACTTGATTCCGGGCATTCTGGTTTTCTCTTTCGCTCCCTGCTATAATTGTTTTCAAAAAGGAACTTTGGTACGAAAATGCTGTATTTTTTAAATTAAATTTCTTTAAGTTATGCTGTCTGTCTACAGTTATGCAAATATGTTTAAAAGTTTATTAAATATAACTGGAATCCTATTCATCTTTGGGTAACTAGATTCTTATATTATAAATAAATGGTTGAAAACAGTAAATTGTATAAAATCGTGTTTTTGTTAACTTGTTGACTTTAGCATTCGTGCTGAAACTATGCCACAATACAGAAACGATTTTGACATTGTTATATTAAACACAATGAAAAGAAAAAACATTTTTATTGGTGTTTCTTAAAGAACGTGCCGCATACATATATTTTCTAATATACACTCATACACAAACACATAAATTTTAGGAAAATTGTTTATGTGTTATATCGAGTATATTTCAAGATACGTTTACAAGTTAAGGATGAATTAATGGATTTTTTATTTGGTATATATTTATAGATGCACTGTTTAATTTAATAGAGTTTAAAGTCAACTGTGAAGGCACAAATAATTTAGGAAACTATGTGTCAAGGAAAATAATCAAATGTCAAAACAATTTTCACCTAACTTAATTGAAAGTATAAGCTACGTTTTACTGAAAATATCTTACATCTTCTATTCAAATTAGAATCTCAATGTGCACTACTTACGTCACGTTTTGTATACAGGATGTTATATTGATAACATTTTACTCCCAGAACAATTTTGGAGGTTCAGCCTTTTGAAGCCTATATTATCATGTTGAGCATTATCTTATGTATGTATTTCTTAATGCAAATTTTTTTAAGAAACACTTTTGTATTGAAAGCAAGATTTTCTTAGATTTTACTAGTTGATTCTGACAAAATTTGATCATTTAAAACTCAATCACGAAATGACGAAAATAATTAATTTGATGAGAAATGTATGCAGAAAGTTAAGTAATGTGAAAAGAAAATAAACGGAAACGCCAGGCGAATTCGAGCGCAATAACTGAATGAAATCACACCCCAAAATCAACGGTTTAATCCCTAGCTGACAGAAAAATATGACCATAATAATTACAAATGCACCGCCGAAACAGTCGTGATGTCGTTCCCCACGATCCGTTTAATTATTGGTGGAATTGCGTGTTGCAGTAATCCAACAATTGGGAATGGTGATTGATTCATCCTGCATCTTTTTTACACTATTAATTCAAATCCAGGTGTTACAGAGTAAGAAATTAATTTTGCCAGTAAAATGTAATCGATTTCTTCTATAATTGAAAACCTCTACCTCTACAAAATTTCTATGACTACGTTTATTTCGTTAATTTCAAGCGCGACTGAAAGTAAAGCCGCTTGAAACCGAATCTCAATCCTAGGTGTTTATCTCGTAGGAATAAAGAAGGGATTGAATACCCTATTCAGTCCTACTTGAAGCCGTATTCCTGCTCTTGCGTACTTTACCAATCCTACAATATTTTAGGATTGACTTGAACGTTCTAAGCCGCTTGGAATCTTAATTCCAAGCCTTTAAGTCATTATTTTCAGAGCTGTTTTCCAAGCCGCTTGGCTTCAAGCCGGCTTGAAATTAACGAAATAAACGTAGTTTATAACTTTTGTAGATCAATTTTGGCTTTAAATTTTTATGTAAAAATAGGTGAAATCAACATAGTCATATTAGTGAGAAAATTTATAGCTTGTCAACGGCTTCGCCTCGAAGTAAAGTAACTATATCAAAAACCTATTTAATACAATTGATAGAAGTAGTTTTTTATTCTACCCGTTTTCTTTTGATTCTATTAATGTAGAGAAGAGTATTGCAAAAGAAATTTTTGGGTCTTTAAATGAGGTACATAGCATTTCCAAACAAAATGCAAAATGGAGTGCACAGATGAAATGTTGAACCCTCACCAACCACATGAATGTCAACCACACTCCGACGACCAAATGGCGAACAGCGGTTTCGATCTTTTGTATTGATCACCTCCATTGAGGTTATTCAACTAAGTGAAGGCAACCTATACAGATGCTAAATGCTTATATACCAGTTTCAGGTAATTTGTACGTGTTTCTAGCGTTACCAATTGGTTTTAAACAAGTTATAAATCAATAACTGACCCAGCAGCATCATCTGATGAATTAATAAACTGTCAACTCTAGTACACAGTAAAAAAAGACAATTGGTAAAATTACTAAATGGTAATCGTAATTTGCTGCAGTGTTATTTTTAACACGAACTGGGTAGTATAATAACTAAACCTTTAGAACTCATATTACACGAACGATATACCCGCCAAGTTTGTAGAAGTAGGTACTCATAAATTGTAGTAAAATTTACAAAACCCCGTGTTAAAAATGAATCAATCCGCCATAAATATGGAATAATTACACGGTAAATAATTAACTATTACACATTACCTTGTAAAATCTACTGTGTTAAATTACTTTTACGTAATGTAATAATACACCGATATATCTAACACTGCCAAGTGTGGACTATATACACACTGATGAGTGTGGATTCAGTGTTAAAATCAGTCGGATTTTTTTACTGTGTTTTATGGATGGGAAGAACGTCATCTTGGTGTTAATGTAAGAGATTATCATCAGTTACTGTTTGACTATCCCTCTAACTAATAAGATTTTCTGTTTCCCTCATTCCAACTCTGTATGGTGGTTAAAGTTTACTAAGTAGTTGAACTAAGGTTCCAACCTAATCGCAATTAGACTCAATTATTGTTCAATTAGATATTATTATTCGTTTGGATATATTTATATATTCTCACTTCTGAAAAGTAACAATAGGATGAGGATTAAAGGATAAGAACAGGATAAAACGATATAAACTTCTGGGTACGAGAGGAAGTAATATTCAAGAAAAGAACCATTTAAAGTAGGACTCGTAACTATTAGATATAGGTTCAATATTGCCTGCGATGTGAGATAAAGTAGAATGGAAATATATCTATGATAGGTTCTGGATATGTTCTGAAAATATTGGAAGTTATATTTTCTTAGCTCAAAAATGGTTCGTTTTCATATTTTTATGAAGGATTTTCGGCTTATTTTTTGGCCAAAATTGTATATAATCGAAGCCATTTATTTCTTGACACGCTATATATAACAAAATTCATTAGAATAAACAAAGATTTCACGCCAACTTCTGCTTTATCATTAAAAAATTGTCACATGTTTTTAACAGATTGGATGCTATACAGCAGTTGATCGTGTTCTAAATTTGTAATGTCAGTTTTATCAGGGTATTTTTGCCAGATAAAAATATACAAAAAGCAGTTAAAACTTGGCAAATCTATAAATTTTGTCACAAGACAGAAGCAATGCGTTAAAAATATATATGTAAATTGAACTAAAAAATAGCAAATATTTAATTCCAGAGCAAAAATGACGAATGCTGCCAACGTAAATATTAGTGTTAGTTCTATAAATAGTAAGAATTGTCGTTCAAAGTAGGACTTCACAGCTAGGAATCAGATCGCTCGTGTTAACTGCTGTCGCGATTTGTTTATAAAAAGCGACATGTGTGTCTGTAGTTAGCGTCGGGGCGCTGTAAACAAATCGACGCCAAAACGATCGTCGCTTTATGACGCGAGCGACGAATGTAACTCAGGCCACCTTTACATTTTGTTTACATGTTCCGCATGTTTAAAACTAGACCGTTGACAAAATGGGTAATTGCTTTCAAAGATTATTTACACTACTTCACGTTAAAAGAAATTTAATAGAACGGAGGCGCCGGAAAAATATACTAAAATAAAAACGTTTACTACTGAAAGAATATTTATTTTCGTTGCTGAAATTTATACATTTTCAACCTATACATACTATACCCTTAATTAGAAATTTACACGGCAAATAAAACATTTGTTGTCTTACAGTGTCGAAAATCAGAATTAATATGACCACAGATAAACTGACCAGCAATGGGCGATTAGAATTTCCGATGAGGCCGCTGGAAATTTCGCATTAATTTTTGGAATTGGCGAAAAAAAAACAGCGTTTAAGAATAAATCAATAATAATAATAATAATAATAATAATAATAATAATAATAATAATAATAATAATAATAATAATAATAATAATAATAATAATAATAATAATATGACCAAAGTTTAGGTTTTGATGTCAATTGAGAGTTAAAAAATTAAAGTGTTTTACCAGAGTCGAAGTAATTTTATAGAATTTATGTGTTTATCATTAGAAAACTAAAAAAATAATAACACATAAAAAACTTCATTGATTTGATACAATATTTGAATTATTTGATACAATACAATTTATTTAAAAAAGTATTATTACCATTGTTCAAATAATATCTCTGTTTATCTGAAATAACATTTTTGAAGCAGTTCTTACATTTCCGACCTTATACTAATACCCTACACTCTTGATTAAAAATGTACACCTCTATTAAAATTCGCTATTCTTGTATAATTTACCATAAAACAACAGGAAATAACTGATCAGATCGCGTTTCTTTATTCCTGCAATTATTAAAGCAGTTTGGAAATATATAACCCCTATTTTGATTTTATTCAAGGTGTATGAGTTTTAAATTGACTAATATTATCTACTGATTTTTTACGTTATTCGATTTTTCAAATTACAAATTGATATCGCTTTTGAGAGATAAGCTAAAACTAACAACCACGAAGTCTACTCTACTAATTCCTGAAGTTAATGATGTTGTTTTGTGAAAAACAGTACGTATATCGTTCCCCTTCCCTTTTCTTTTCTACTTATATTTATTCTCTCCTTACATGAATTTGGGCGCAACATTCTATTCTGTGTTAATTGTTTTCTTGTTAGTATATTTATGTTTTCTATATCCCTGGCTATATCAAAATACAAGGATTCGAATTGCAACAAAAATTACGAGGAAATACTTTGGACCTCACAACGTAGGATGTCACTAACTGCAGACCGGTTTCGATCTTTTTATGATCTCGTCAGTGCAATATAAGTGATCACACCTAAACATGGGAAGACCCAAGTACTTGAGAGTAGGTTCGTTTTGCGTACGCAAACCCTATACCATAGCGTCACCTCTTGTGTTTTGCAACACAATTCAAACGAGATGTAGAAACAAGTTCTACTATTTGACAGTTAGGATGTAGATAACAGATAAGCATGAATAGTAGGAATCTATGTTATATCCCCATCTGTAAACGCCTTATTTAAATAAGGCCCAAAACAAATTAAACCAAAACAGCTATTCTCCTGGCTATATGCCACGCCAAGCGCTGAATTACAAAGCAAAAATTTGCCGTATTTCGTCTAACACAAGTATTTCGTGTTAGACAAAATACGGCAAATTTTTGCATTATAATTCAGCATGTAGCCAGCAGAATAGCTGTTTTGGCTTAATTCGTTTTAGTCCTTATTTAAATAAGGCGTTTACAAATAGTGGATATAAAGTAGATTCGACTGTCTATAGTTATGTGTTATGTACATCCCATTTGTTAAGTAGTAGAATTTGTTTCTACATCTTGTTATTGTATTGGATAATAATAATAATAATAATAATAATAATAATAATAATAATAATAATAATAAATATATTTACAATAAATAAGTATACTTTCACCGTAGTATAATCTGGTGTAACTATCTTTCTCCCCTCGTATCCAATGGCACCTTCGTGTGCTATCTCGAAAGAGAAGCGCAAATAATTTATTTAATTTGGCTAATTTTCAGTGATTCACAATTTGTGTTTGAATCCGTACCCTAGACGTCTATTCTCTTGCTAGTTTTCCAAATAATTTATTCTTGGAGAACCTAGTAAATCTCGCTAAATATCAAAGATCGGTAGTAGCAAAGGATAAGTTGAACAGAAAGTGGAACGGACGAGAAATAAATCAGGAACAGGTAGTCCTCCCGGAGGATCTGCTCTCGAAATAAGGAGAGCCGCAGTCCTCTCCCTCCAGGACCCCAAGATGGATTGAGTCACTAGCCTGTCATTGCTTCTTCCAATCTAATCTTCAGGAATGCTTAACGCTGGTATGCAGTGGCGTGCATTGTGTAATTATATGCAGGACTGGTTTCACTCACAGTCGAAAAACATATTAATTTCTAACTGAAGATGTAAAAATGTACTAATCAGCACAATGTTAAAGCTGTCAGCAGCAGACTGCAAATTTGTATCGCATCCAACAGCTCTATAATAGGCCACTGTATATTATTGCTTACACAATACAACAACAAATCTATTAAATTTAGAAAATCAAAATATGAATTTTAATTTGACTTCATATTATCATATTGTATTGCATACAGTTTAGCAAAGCCAATTTGGATTTATTTTTCAAGAAAATAACGTTAATTACAATATAAAAAAATTACGATAGTCTTTCAAATAAGGTGACTTTTTAATTTTGATTAAATTTACCTCCAAATCTTAGATTAATGCTTTTCGTAGTTTCTAACTGAAAACGATTGCCTATATATATATATATATATATACAGTGTGGAAAAAAGTGTCTGGAACACAGTTGCGTTTATTTATTTATTTATTTATTTATTTATTTATTTAGCATACACCACCCGACAGCAATGCCAATTAATGGGTGGGAGTAGTGTAAAAATTACAAAAAGATATAATAATATTAAAAAAAGAACAATAAGAGGAAGGAATAAAAACATACAATACTAATAAAAAAGAATATTACGCATATTCTCTTCACATTCAACAAAGTTAGTTGTTACACTAGATAAGTAACATAGATAACAAATTAAATTAACATAGATAGTGAATAAAGTGTAGAAACAGGACACAAAATATAATAATAAGATTCTAAGGATATAAAATTGTATGTCGGATACTAAGTAGCAGAAATTTTCTTTTTAATAGATGGTATAGTATCATGAAAGATGTCAACGAAATTCTGCATCTTGCAATGATAATAGTCCATTCTGTACAGCGGAGAGAATTTTAATAGGTTGGTCTTGGGTGTCGGAAAGTAAAACAATGATGAAAACCGAGTGGTAAGGTGGGGAACACGAAGACATAGAGAGTATAACAAATCCGGACAGTCAATTCTGTTGTTTACAATTTTGTGAAGAGTCACCAACGAATTACACATACGACGAGTGGCCAAATCATTAAGTTGAAATCGTTGGAGCAAATTTTCTTGAGGAATTCCTCGGGGTGGATAAATATCATCAGATTTGAACCATAAGTATTTAACATATTTCCTGTGTATATGTTCCAATTTTCTGATGTGAATTTGATAACCTGGGTCCCACACAAGAGAGGCATATTCTAATTTTGGGAGTACCAATGCATTAAAAAGTAAGGACACCGTTTTAATTTCTCTAAATTGTCTTGAGTTCCTCAAGACAAAACCAAGATTTCTAGAAGCTTCCCGTAGGATGTTATTAATGTGCTCCACAAAACTTAATTTACTATCAAGTGTTACTCCAAGATCTTTAATGGTCGTGCATTTCTTAATCATGTTAACGTCAATACTATAGTTAAAATCGATGGGGTTATTGCTTCTAGTAAATGTCATTGTGTTACATTTCGAAAAGTTAAGGGGAAGGGAATTTATTGTACACCAGTTGTGAATATTGTCTATGTCATCTTGAAGCATAAGGCAGTCACCAATGTCGGACACAGAGAGGTATAGCTTAAGGTCATCAGCGTAGAGTAGAGATCTGCAATTCAGGGACAGGATGATGTCATTTATGAAAATTAAAAATAATAATGGTCCAAGGACTGAGCCTTGGGGGACTCCAGAGGTCGCCTTAATATCAATCGACTGGACACCACGATATCCCACGGTAAGTCTTCTTTGAGATAGATAAGAAGTGAAAACGGTGAAAGTGAAAACGGTGAAAGAAGTGCGTTATTTAATAATTATGAGAAAATCGCTCGGAAACATCGATTTTCTTTTTTCCTTGCGCAATTTTTGACCTAATTCACTAATATACAGAGTGACCTAAAAAAGTTACTGATTACCTATAGTTACATTTTTTAAATAGAGCACCCTATATATTACTTAATTTTTGGTTAGGGAGTGATCCCACGAATATCTATCTATAATAATAAGTGAGTTATGACCAAAAGAGTGTGCCATAAGAGTAGTGTGTTGGACAAATACTTTGCAAGTAATATATAGTAATAATAGTAATATACAGACTGTCCAAAATTCGAGTCTCTACATAGGGATCTCAGTTATTATAAAAGATAGGAAAACGCTCAAATGGGGAAAGTTTTAGAGAATTTTATGCTGATTTCAAATCTGCATTGAAAGTTATCGTGAGTCAATTGTTTTTCGAGATATTTGAAAAAAACTAAAAACCGAAGAATTTGTTTTTGGCCAATAACTCGCTAAAGGTTAATCTGACACTTCTAAAAATTTTACATTATTAGTACACTTTTTAATGACGAACATTTTGGCATAAACAAAAATTACAAGGCACTCTTTGTTTTTCTGTTATGAAGCACAACTTTGCTATTTCTTATGGTCGCCATATTGGATTTTTATATCATATTTTAAAGCCAAAAATTCTCTTTCTAACGATGTATCATAAGCCCATAAAAGAATTTTTAAAATTTGTGAAATATCGAAAAAATCATTTTTTTACAAGTTTACTTTAGAAGTTGGCTGTGCCATGAAATGTTTTCTGTCACAAGTGTCAAATAAAACTGCTTAGAAAGAGTTAACGTGTCAGTGTTTTTATAAAATGAAAATATGGAGAGTTCACAAATTGTCAAATGAAGAAAAGTTTGATATGCTTACGCTTTATTTACAAGCTCACCGTAATGCGGAAATTACATCTACCAGATATTTGGAATTATATCCAGAAAGACAGCAGCCGCATAAAACATATTACAGGAGAATTGTTGTTACCAATTTATTGAATTATGGTGCATTTGAGAATAAGAGGAACCACTATGAAAAAGATAACCATGATCGTGACGTAAACGTTATTAACATATTTCCCATTGTTTTGGGCAAAATGTTATTGCGAACAATGGACCAGTTATGTGGCCGGCAAGATCCTCAGATCTTACGCCACTCGATTTTTATTTGTGGGGACAAATTAAAAATGAAATTTACGAATTTGAACCACCCGTTAATAGAAATGCCTAATAATGCTTAATTATGGATGCTTCATTTTTTAGTTCTGGTTGTTTTTAATACTTACTACTATTAGACTAAAGTTATTCATATCAATATCATGGTTATCTTTTTCATAGTTGTTCCTCTTATTCTCAAATGCACCATAATTCAATAAAGTAGTAATAATTCTCCTGTAATTATGTTTTGTAAGGTTGCTGCCTCTGGATACAATTCCAAATATCTAGTAGATGCAACTTTCGCAATACTGTGAGTTTGTAAATAAAGTGTAAGCATATCAAACTTTTCTTCATTTGAGAAATTGTTACAGGGAAATATTTACATTTCATGGCACAGCCAACTTCTAAAGTAAACTTGTAAAAAAAATGATTTTTTCAATATTTCACAAATTTTAAAAATTCTTTTATAGGCTTATGATACATCGTTGGATAGAGAATTTTTGGCTTTAAAACATGATATAAAAATCCAATATGGCGACCATAAGAAATAGCAAAGTTGTGGTTCATAACAGAAAAACAAAGAGTGCCTTGTAATTTTTGTCATTAAAAAGTGTACTAATAATGTAAAATTTTTAGAAGTGTCAGATTAACCATTAGCGAGTTATTGGCCAAAAACAAATTCTTCGGTTTTTCGTTTTTTTCAAGTATCTCGAAAAACGATTGACTCACGATAACTTTCAATGCAGATTTGAAATCAGCATAAAATTCTCTAAAACTTTCCCCATTTGAGCGTTTTCCTATCTTTTATAATAACTGAGATCCCTATGTAGAGACTCGAATTTTGGACAGTCTGTATGCTCTATTTAAACTTAAATGAAATTATAACTTTAGTCTGTAACATTTCTTTTTGGGCGACGCTGTAAATTACCGAACTATGTAAAATATTGCTCAAGAGAAATTGACGTGTCCGAGCGATTTTTTTACAAATATTAAATTATGCAGTTATGAACAGTGTGTCAAACTTCTTTTCCACATTGTATATATATTATATTATAATAAGCAATTTTCTTATATGATGCGTACGTTATGGGGGTGACTGTATATTACGAATAAATAGAAAATAGGAAACAATAGGGTTGAAAAAGATAGTAAAACAAACGTTATTAACTGTTTTGTTTTGGCCCAGGTTAAAAAAATTATGCAAACATTTATTGCAGTCGTTCATTCTGTGTAATGATGTGCAAAAACCTGTTGTAATTTTGGCGATTATCTTAAAACCCTAACACACAAGAAAAGCCAGAAGCACTTAATAATAGATGTAACTAACTAATCAAAGATAATGTATAGCTTAAGAAATCTTATCTTGAATGTAGCTAATTTAAACGACATTTAATATGGAAATAACATAATAATGGTACGAGTCGGTAATGTTGGGTTTGGTAAGACAT
The DNA here is from genome assembly GCA_963924545.1 of Pogonocherus hispidulus. NCBI lineage: Eukaryota > Metazoa > Arthropoda > Insecta > Coleoptera > Cerambycidae > Pogonocherus > Pogonocherus hispidulus. The sequence continues at coordinate 7,609,346 of OZ004701.1, forward strand.
AACTTGATGAAATTCGACTTGCAAATTTAGAGGAGGTCAGATGCAATTTGGACATGAAACGCAAAAGGAAGAAATTAACGTACAATTTCATGCCACCCTGTAAGCGTTCAGCGTGTCCTTGCATGAAACGAAATCTTGATAAAAGTGCATTTATATTCATTTATGTTATGCAGTTTTTTATGTAAATAAAACTAACAATTATTAGGTTATGAAGAACGACTTCCGTTGATAATGATTATTTGGGGTCTAGATGCAAGAACCGGCCGAAAAAAAGTCACGCGACCGTTAATTAAATCATTTTAATTGTTTTGATACAACGCGTGTTGTGTTTAACTGGGGTTTAATTTAAACTTGATCTTATTTTAATTGTCAACACCAAATCAGGTTCTAACTTCCGTCTCCCATTCATCACCCTCACGTGCACGTTTTCGACAATCTAGCGACTATTTTTAAACTTGTTTATAATATTGTACAATATATTCATTCCTGGCCTACTAAGATTTCATTATAACACCGGCTGTTTCGTAAATGCAGAGCATGCACAGATCTGTGAACATACTCAGATTGAGTGTACCTAATGTCCGTAAACTGTGAACTGCAGACGTCCCGTTTTAGATAGGAATCCAGGGTCTATTTATCTGTTTGCCTATTTTACAAAACGCTACGAAATTTTAGAAAGAAGCACACTTGATAAAATTTGAAGTCCCAGTCAAAAACACTACAATAAAATACCACAGAATGTCTTCAAATTCCTGCATCAAGTACAAATTTGAGGCGATAGACGATTCAGTGGAAATATTCCGACAATATACGATTTGCTGCGCCATCTGTAAAGGAAATAGCAAATTCTAATTTCAGTATAAGGGGACGCTGGACATAAAATATTTCCTTATTGAAAATTCGGTTCACGCATCAGTGGTCGGTACAGAGTCATGCATACGCGATGCCAAAGATATTTTAACATCGTAAAACTTGAGATGGCGATATATGGTGGTCAACTGTTTCAAATTGATATTCACGAATAGTTTGGAGGCTAACGCTGACGCACAAAATACAGTGAAAGAAAAGAAACAAATCTACTTATTGGTACAGTTGATTACCTCTTCAGGGTGTGGCACATATACATAATTAAAAATCAAAGCAGACATTTTGGAAGCAAAGAAAACAACGTGGTAAAAATATGGCAGAGAACTTTTCTGAATACGAAAATAGTCCTTGAAAATATCACCGAAATACGCTGTGTAAAACCAAACTAGTGGTATTCCTATAGTAATAAGTGGCCTTGGTGTTACCCTGCAAATCTACTTAGGCACAATTTTATTGATTTTTTGGTGGTTTGGTGTTCCTAGTTTCAAAGATTAGTTGCTTGACCATCAATATCAACGATAACAATAATTAAAGAGTTAATAATTAATTTTTAAATTCTCGTCGTAGTACATTGGCCATTATAGCTCACTAATGTTTGTAAACAACTCAGTAACATACACAACACTGAAAAAAATGCGGTAATAACCAAATCATAAAGTAAAGGAAGGAACACCAAATCGCATCATTGTACCATGTTATACCTGACACACTTCCACCTCTTTTGCGTATTGTTTCTGTTTTAATGATTCGTTGTTATGTCTCTAGGTTTGGCCCTAATCACCCTGAGGGCAATTTTTAATTTATGACAAAGCCAGCCTGTTTGGCATAATAGTTTTTTCTTTTCCTATTTGGAATTTATATTTCATCTGATCCAATTATATTCATAAATAGTTCCAATCCAATTCATATCAATTGATATCATTTTTAAATCTGCAACCTACATCCTGGAGGGTACCTATCCAACTAGAGGAACTCCGCAGGAGTTGTTCCTTCCTAAATAGATGTCCTAAAGAGACGACAAATGTTTTCAACTATTTTCTTATACAAGATTATCAATAACCAAATTAATTGTCCCAATATTTTATCGCGCATTCCCCTTCATGCTCCAAGAATAAATGCAAGGACAAATAATTTTTTCATGGTTCCTACAGCCGGTACCAACATATTAAGCTCTGTATTGACTGCTAATTACACCGATCTAGAGAACAGGGTGGATATATTAAACTGTAAAATATCTGATATAAAAAATATGTTCTGACAACTCTAAACTTAGGGTTTTTCTATTCCAGTGTTCTTATCTCTTTTTATTATCTGTTTTTGTATAGCTGAGTGTTTCGCTTACCGCAACCTTAATCTTATTAGTTTGTTAATGTTATTGAGTATTTTAACTGTTATTTTTGTGATTGTACTACCATTACTATTCTACTAGTTCTGAAATGTTATTTTTTACAGTGTATGGAGCGGATATTTATCCTGTTATTGGGTTCCTGTTGGATGAACTTAAAATAAATAAATACATAAATAAATAAATAAATAAATAAATAAATAATAAATAAATAAATAAATAAATAAATAAATAAATAAATAAATAAATAAATAAATAAATAAATAAATAAATAAATAAATAAAATAAATATATTCATTTCCATAAATAGTTATTAGGTTACTGTGACTAAATTGCAAAAAAATGCGTGATCAAACTTTTCTATAAATACTTAATCTCGAATTTTCAAACGTGAGAGGAATTTTCACTGAAATACAATAAAACAAAATATGTTAATTTAAATCAATATACGTAGGAAGACTTTTAGGAGGTATTAAGTGTCAGCTATTTGTTCGTACATCATATAAATGATAATATATTCAAATGAAGCAGGACATAAAACATTCTCAAAGACATAATTTTGATATATTAATTCACAACCCCGGACAATTTGTAAGCAGCGGGGGTCAAATATTAGGGGATACACCGAGTATTAGTAAAGTGACACAGCCATGACACCGATGGGTGGCTTCAAAAAGGATTAGATAGCGCGGGTTATGTAGGCTTGACTATTAAATTAAATTAAAATGTAATGTTGTGAGATGTAGGAGAATCGTTTATTAAATTACGACATGCAACTATATTGCTATTAAGGGCCCTGAAGGTTAGAACCCTAGACATATTAATTTTCTCGGCAGCTCGGTGTGTCACTGAAATTAAGTAATAGATTGTTTTTTTAATACAGAAGTTTTATTTGGACATGGTTATTATTAAATATGGTAAGACATGGTATTAAGAGTCCATTCACTAGCTCGAAATAAGCCCTAAATCGGCGTTCCTCTCGTGTCTAATTATAAAAAAACTATAAAAGATAGCGACTTTTAGTAAAAAAGTATTGAAAGATAAGACTTTAATCTAAGTTCCTATAGTAGTAATTTTTGGTATTTCTTTTTATTTTTAAAATTTCAGGCAAACAATCTTGTACTAAAATAGCGTATTTTCAAAAATTATTTTCTCTAAAATACATGTATTAAACAAAAATTTGCTACTATAGGGATCTAGTTTATCTTTTGATCTTTCCGGTGATATATAATTTATAACATTAAAAAGAAATTTTGTTGCAATTATAAGACAAATCCGGCACCCTTGCAATGAGGGCTAACTTTATTTCCATGTGCCTTTTTACTTCGGCTTTACGTGCACCTCCGAAATCTTAATAATTCGATAGTTGAAATATATAAGTCTCCACCCATCGGCCACCGATCCTCTCAATTCGACCCAACATTCATGCCTGTCAAATCTACAGAGAATGGACTCTTAAAAACAGTGTTGACAGTAAGTTCTTAGAAAAATTGTTTATTATTTATGATTCTAAAATAAAAACTGTCTGTATAAGCATTTTAAATATCTACTTATTTATTTATGCTTTTGTATGGGGATGTAGTGGATACCCGTGTGACCTCGTAAATCACAGATAACATATACAAAAATGACTGTTTAATTTAACTAACTAGGTAATTATTTACTTAGCATAAACCTCTCAAATTTTGATTGGCCCTTCAGTTTCAGGTATACTGAAGACGAATCTGAAATTATTTTTTTGCGGTCGAACGTATTTTTCGAGAAAAAAATAATTAAAAGCCATGACCTGTATACTTTCACAAATTAATTTTAACACTAATTTGACCACTTTGTACCTAACATAATGCTTATAATTAAATATGTAATTGTTAAAAATATACAAATTTGGTGTAAATTTAGGTAAAAATTGTTTTAATTATTTCTATTTGCTTGGTATCTTTTGTGCCACCATGTGAATTCACAATTACAAATGGCCGATTTAATTAGTTCATGTTAATTACTTCACATAATGGAAATAAATGTTTTTTTCTTAATATACAGCAAATCATTCAGCAATGATAAGCATTGTGGATACATATATTGGGTACAAAGTGATCAAGTTAGTGTGTTAAATGTGAATTAGTTTGTAAAAGTGTACTTAACAGGCTATGACTTTTAATTAATTTTTTTCTACAAAATTACACACATAAGACTGCAAAAAAATCAGATTCGTGTTTAGCATACCGAAAAATGGAGGGGCAGCCAAAATTTCAGAAGAATTTTAGTTTTATGCTTAATTAAACAATTATCTGTATTAGTTCATAGGTAAGTATATTGTAAAAAAAATATTTCCCTCAATATACACCAAATCTGTGTATCTTTAACAGTTACATATTTAATTATAAGCGCTGTCGATGAGCAATTACGAAAATCGGGATAGCGATTTTCTCCCATTTCTAGTTTTATTGTTAAATGTTGTACTCTGCTATATTGTTTACTGCATCCACTGATTATCTTCATTTTATTTGTTATCTATGTATCTATACATATTTTTTATAATTATTATGTTTTCATTTAATTTTTTTGTAATTTTTACTCTACTACCATTCATTAATTGGCACTGCTGTCGGGTGGTGTATTCCAAATAAATAGATAAATAAATATTTATTTATTTATTATATAGGTATTGAACGAAATATTTATTATATTATTACATAATATTTATTATATAGGTAGGTAGATAAATAAATAAATAGTTTAAAAGCTCTACAAAATGTGCAGGTGCTCCAATCCCCAAATTTACTAAATCAAATTACAGCCAATCCAGAAAAAGAGACTAGGGAAGTATTAATAAAGGAAATAGATTATCTTTCACAAAAGCTAAACCAACTTCTTCCAATTTCAAACTTACTTTGGTTCTGGTTTTTGAGCTTTGTTATTGTAGTGTATTAAATCAGTTTAGGAGAACTTCATCAAAAAATATAAACATGAAGCTACGTTTACACTGTATATATATTCTTGCTCGAGCCCAAGAGGGAGGCCTAGGGATAATGTGGGTACGACCCTAGAAAATAACTTGCTCATCTAAAATAAAAGCAGCAAAGAAATAAAAATGTGTCTGAATTAACAGAAAGCTATCTTTTATAGCAACTACTACAAGCAGAGGTGTTTGCTCGAGACTAATATTGGACTACTCAGTATTTTGTACTCAGCACTGCATCCGTACTAGTAAAATGTCTACTACTTTAAATAGAATTAGCAGATCGACTTAAGCTCTATTTAACAGAGACTACTAGCAGATCTACTAGTCCAATTACAAGTTTGGTTGCTGATAATATACTGATTGTATCGTTCTGTTAACAACGCTAATATTTCTAGTAGCCGCTACTAATAGTAGCATGTTGGAGAGCTAATGGTTACTGGTTGAGCACTGTTAGCTTAAATAAAACTGTGATAATCACGATGTTTCTTTTATCTCTCTCGTCACTTTTATCTTCATCTACTTTAATAGCGCTACTATAATAGCGTCTGGAAGCCGCTAACTCTAAATTTAGAAACAAAGATTCTGGAATATGATAAGCTGTTAGCCTTGATTCTTTTGAAGCATATTATTGGTCACCAAATTACACAACTCTGCTCCAATTTAACCTAGTCTCTATCCACCGGTTTCCGTCTAATGGTTCCAAGATGCCAATGTCATGGCAACCAATTTGAAACATACTGTACATAAATTATTAATTTTGGGCACGTATCAGTGCATTTTTGAGACAATTTTTACCACGTTGTTTTGTTTTCTACAAGATATCTAATTTTTTTGCCATTATACCTGCTATACCAGGTTTAATGAGTTTATGCACTTGTAAAACTGAATGGTATTTATTTATTTCCTCTGTTTAATTAATAAACTTACAAATGCTATTAGAAAATAATCAATGCTATGTCGTAGCAGTTTTGCCTTATTTGGAATTTTTTATTAAATATAGACACAGCTATGGCTATAATTCATACATGACAGTTCATTATTCAAGAACTTGTATGGCTCCTACACATTGCTCAACCAATAATCAAAGAAAATAGTTTTCGAATTCGATAGATCATAGATCATTTGCCGAATTATTAGTTTGGTTTGTTGAATAATTCATATTTTATTTAGGCCCGGGATCACGTATTAGACACTTTGGTGCACTGTCTAACCCAGGTTAATTGATTATTGATTTATATCGCTGCTTTAATTAATATTCCACTGCCTTAATCAAACCCGATTGTAAACAATTTAAAAATTACAGAATGTTCAATGTATTATAATATTAAGTGCAGCATGTGTCAATTTTTAGTTTGGTATGTAGTTTATTAAACCATAATTACATATAGTTAAATAACTGTCGAAGTTTGCCCACTCCTTGTTACTGCAAAATATAAAATATTGCTAATATTATGTTTACTATTTATTACTACACATATAGAAGTGTATTTTAATTTTTAAAATACAGATTTGATCAATATAATTTGTTATTGCTCTTATACAATAAAGTATAAATAAAATTTGGGCTTGAAAAGTAACATAGGTAACACATAAATAAATAATATATCAATTTTTTCTCAAAATACCACAAATTCACTTAATTATTTTTTACTCTGAATTTAAAAGTTAAAATTTAAAAACTGAAAATCATAGAACAGCTATTTTAATTATGGTTCTATGATAAATACCCATATGATCGTGTACGTGGTTATTTGCATGTTATATATATGTAATAATATCAGCATCAAGATCTTATCAAAATTCGTGATCGTTTTATTACCATACTTCAGAAGCATACTATAAGTGCATAACTCGACACCCTATCAGTAACCAAACGGCAACTAGGTAGTTCCAGAATTACTGAAAAGTATGTAATGCCCTTTAACCATATAATATAAAACTGTATTGCTAATTTTTGTTCAAGCACTTCCTAGATATTTAAATTGTAAAGCAATGTTATTAATATACCGTATCATGACAGATAGAGATGATATTGATTATATTTTATTGAAAAATATACGAGATCTTTAAAATAAAATGATTTTTTAAAACATATAAAATATTAAACGATGTTATTCTTATTACAGTAATATCCATAATCTGTTGTAGCCAAACAGACATGAATCTAAATAGCAACTATCTTGCAGCTTTTAGAAAACAATATACCAGCGAATGTAAAATTGTATTGTAATCGCCTTTTAACGTTTCCTGAATATTTGAACTCTAAGACAATGTAAGTAATTTCGATGTTTGTATGCAGTCTAGCAGTTCATTTTAAAGACCCTCCTACGTAATAGTACCTTCTGAATAGAGAGTCTAGATAAGATGATGTACAAGAGGTAACAGGCATGAGAAATGTATTACATTGCAAGAAAATTGTAAAAAGCACAAGATTTATTCCTGGATGAAACCTGGAGTAGGTACCGTAAAAGTAGCAATTAAATAAGACTTATAACTAAGCAATTGTTTCATGTAACGCATTGTTTTTTGTTTATCACGGCCAACTTTTGTATAAAATTGATCGCTTGATATCCATAAGGCAAACTTTTCATTGCGCCTTTTTGGTGGGCTGTAATTCTTTAACGGATCACGATAGGAATAAACGTTTATTCTCAGATTGACATTTTTCAAAACTGGTTGACTTTCGTATCGTGGTAGTATGGTATCGTGTTTTACTTTCGAGACACCCTGTATAAACGTTACTCTTCAAATATATATATGAAAACTTGAGTAGAGGAATACATCCAGCTCTTCTACACTATCTACTTCTATCTAATTCATTTGTAAATAAAACCGCCACACATGGAACGCGATATTGTTGAAGGAAAGTATGCAATTGTTAAGATTATCGTCGCAGAATACTGGTATTATTATTCTGAATGCTCAGTTTGGGTTTTCCGCATCCACTGAAGGTTATATCATCATACCAATAATGGCAATTATGCCCAATTAATTTTACCATTGAAAATGAACGAAGAAAGTATTCATTTCAAAGATACACCTTACACACCGTGGGTGATACACTGATGAAGCAAAGAACATAAAGATCATTTGTTCGTCCAGTGTAATTCTGTAATCCGAGTCTTCCTCAATTGACTTCTACATGATCTGCATCTTATAAGGACCAATTTTTAAGTAGTTTGAGGACGTAGTATTACTAATATAGGTGTCATAAACCAGTTTCCGAGATGGATAGGGTCACTAGATATTCTTTAATATAACCCAGTGCTGAATATAACAAAGGTATCTTTATTTTTTGAACATAACCTGTTGGAATATTTAGAAAATAAAAAATGTATTGTATTTTAAATGTCCCGCAAGATGAGCTGTCAATCGTTGTGTTGCTTGATATACTCTTACATCTAAAATAAATAGATGTGGTTGCACTTTGTATACTTTAAGTAGTAAAATATCTACCGACTCTTGAAGTAACAGTTTGGGAATTGGTCTGGTTAGCTCTATGCTTATATCGCTTTTGGAAAACGGTTAGTGGTCATCTATAGTCAAATGTGCGACCGAGTTGACCGGCGTCTATGCATAAACAACGACGTCTTGGGTGCTATGGGGCCCTAGGGATAAAACTTACTTTGATATGTATGATATACGATATTGTCTACGTATTGAATTTTTAGATATTTATGCTTTTTGTCTTCCTATCCTATATTATTTGTTCCCAACCGTTTGTCTCGTGCGAAAGCAAGTATTATGTGCTTTGAGATGTAAGATACAGTGCTTTCGAAAAGTAACGAATAAATTCATTATTTTAGAAATTGAGAAGTTTTCGAAAAAATCCCCTGACACGTCGATTTTGTTTTTAAAAAAGGCACTTTTTGACATACGACCCATATTTGTGACGTCATCGTTGTTCGAGATATGACGTCATCGACAATTTTTTTAAATAGCAACCTCGAATTTTGACCACGCCATTTGAAAGAGCGTATCATTCTACATACGCATCATGAAAAATTATGGTGTTACATAACAAAAATTTCAAGAAAATAATGTTTGAAGATCTTAAAATTTAATTTTCACAATACTGACAATGATAATGATTATGTAAAAAATCGACTAAATTAAATGTTCAAATTGTGCACCGTTGGCTGCCTGACAGTAGCCAAGACGATTAATAAATTCTTTTTGGACATTATCTATAACTTCAGGAGGTATACGATGTATCTCGTGACGAATTCTTGCTATTAAATCTTCTAAATTAACCGGTCTAGTAACGTATACTTTGCTTTTTAAGTATCTTCACAAGAAATAATCTAGGGGTGTCAAATCAGACGATCTGGCTGGCCACTCAATCTACTCAGCTCATCTAAATAAACACGGACAGGTGCTGCATAATGGGGAGGTGCACCATCTTGTTGAAAGAACATGTCATTTCTTAGAAGATCACGTCCCTCTATATCTAGATATAAAGTTATTAGTGCAGGAATGAGGTCGTCTCGAAGAAAATCCAAATATCCTGCACCAGTTAGGTTGATGTCAAAGAAATAGGGACCCAGAATTCTTCCGTCGACTATGCCGCACCACACATTTACTTTCTGGGGATTTTGAGTGTGATACTCCATCATCCATCGGGGATTCTCGGTAGCCCAATAACGGCAGTTTTGCCTATTGACATGGCCGTTCAAAACAAACGTAGCCTCGTCAGAAAAAATTACGTTTTTTATGAAATTATTATCATTATTGCATAGCTCTTGCATTTGCTCGCAGAATTAATTTCGCCGATCAAAGTCGTCTTCAGATAGCTCATGAACAAGGCATACCTTATAAGGATGATACTTTGCTTTTTTCATAATTTTGTGAACTGTGGACGCTGCCATATTGAAATCAAAAGCCAATTGGTTAAGTGTTGAGTGATGATTTTCTTGTATTGCCAACAAAACACTAACCTCATCATCTATTGATTTTGACGGTCGACCAGATTTAGGAAGATCACGAACATGTCCAAAGTTCTCAATTTCTAAAATAATGAATTTATTCGTTACTTTTCGAAAGCACTGTATATTTTGTAAACTGTAAAATGAGATCTTCCTCATACTTAGAATATATTGTACTTGCCACAGTTCTTATTTTACCACTTAAAAATATAAAATATGCAATTTTTTGTAACATTTGATGCTCTAATGTTATCAAAACAATAGTAGGGAACATTTTTGGAATATATTTTATGAGGAAATAAAACGCAGATTGATTTTCCTCGACAGCAAATTATTTATTCTTTGCACGAGCAGAAAGCTACCATTAACCTTATATTATTAATAATTATCCCTGAGTGCAAACACAATAAATAAACATTACGATTTTATCTAAAAAATTCCCTTGGTGTCACGTAAGCTCAAGGGGGTCTTCAAGCATGAAGAAATGCAAAAATATATTTTTTACGATTAGAATGCTTCCTCTTCAAGAATAATGAGGAAGTAATTAAACGTTAAGGTTGCAGTGTATGTGAGTAGCTCTAGTTTAAAAGTGCTAAATGGTAAAATTACTTACCGTGAGGAACCCAACCGTGTTTGCATGTTTCACAGTAGCGCAGGTGACGCTTACCAGGAACAAAGCACTCGCAGCCACAAGTGGGTACAGTACACCTTATTGCCTGGAAAGAAACCCAAACTTACAAATAGTGCCTCGAAAAAAGTATATACAGCGTTATTCAGAACTTATTTCTAAAACTTTGAGGATATGTGCACCCTTAAATAAGAAATCGATATCACCAAAAAAATTTATAATAAAAGTCTTTGGATTTCCCGTAAACAATGTTAAAAGTTATACCATTATAAAGGACTACATAGATGGGCAACTGTACTTCAACGACATCTGATATATCACATTCCTACAAAAAAAAGTAAACAAGTTTTTGTACCTGGAACGCCTGGTCAAGACCGAGTGAATAGAGTTGGAATGGGGATAATATCTCTATTGTCTATCTGTGTCGCTCTCTCAGTGCCGGTGTTTTATTTATCGTATAGGAGTGTTAAACTTTAAAATTTTCAAAATGGCTAAAGTACAAGTCAGATCGCTAGGCAGGTGCCTGGGGTATCTCAATCAACGGTGTGGCGCTTACTACACGAAGCTCAGTTTTATCCGTATCATATCCAGCGTGTTCAAGCACTGTTACCAGCAGATTATCAATTACGAGTTAGGTTTTATGAGTGGTTGTTGCAGCAAAATGCTGAAAATCCCCAATTTACTGCTGATGTACTAGTTACAGATGAAACTTTGTTTACTCGAAATGGAATACAGAACATTCACAATACACACATTTGGGCACTCGAAAATCCGCACGCAATTCAACGAAATCATTTCCAACACCGTTTTTCGAACAGCTTTTGTAACAAGGTATAGGCAAATTTTTTATAAATTTCATGTTTCTAATATCTAGTAATCAAGTAGCGCAATTCTTCAAAATTAGTGTAACAAAATTTTATTAATTTTAAAGACACGTCACTTTGATCACATCTATCTATCTTTCAGTTTATTTTAAAGTAAAAACGCTGCAAATCTTTTTTGCGTCAGGTGTCGGTATACTCTAAGAACTTCAGAAGTTTTTTTCGTGCTGTATGTGACATCGCCAGTTTGCATTGTCAGTCCCAAGGTCATTCCATTACAGTGGACCAGTATCCAGCGGCGTGCAATTAAAAATTTTTAAATAGTTTTCATAACGCGCCAAAAAAATTTGTTTTTACACTACCACATTTGTACATGTACGTTGAACATCCCCAAATTTTATTATGGATAAGTTCCGAATAACCCTGTATTTTTTAATATCAAAATTGGGTGGGAAGGATTTCAACCAGGTTGAAATCAAAACATCTTATCAGATCATAATACACGGTAGCCCAGAGCTTAATGTTTCGATCATTCAACCCAGAGGTCGTGGGTTCGAACCCCCATTCTGCCAGTTAACTAATTCCCTCATTCCAGCGCTGAACGGTGGTTTTGGGCCTGCCAACGTAAGTTGTTCCTGCGAGGCGCAATTTAGACATATTGAATAATAATATGCCACCTCTCTCCCATACACGTCTAAGATTTCCAGGCTGTTCCTTGTGATTAGAATGAGGGGTAGAGATATTATTACTTAGTTTAATTTGGCGAAATACCTAAAAAAATGCCTACATTTCATGAATTGAACATATTTTGGGTCAAAGTAGTTCAAATCATAAGATTATTGTAGAGAATTACTTTGGTTTTGTCAGAATTCAACTATTTTCATCCGTATTTTTATTAGATTTCAGTTTCCCAAAGTAGAGGCAGAAGCTATGGTAGCAGTCACGATTTGTGGTAATTTAACTGAAGATCACTGGATCATTACTCTGGTATTACCATGATTATTTTAGCTGGTTTATTTGAAAAGCTTCCTCAACACGTCAACCTATTGCATATCGATTTTGTAAGATTAAAAATAAATACGGTACTGGGTGATTCTTCAAAAAAGGCCCATTACTTTATCAGTGTTTATAATTATATGGATAAATAGACTATTTGGTATTTTTGAAAGCACGGCTAAATATAATATAGAGAGTATTGGGTTCAAATATGCAAATACATATTTCTCTAGTAAGAATAATATAAAATAAAATAGTTATTCGATCATGGCTACTGTGATATCCAGCAGAGCCAATGATAAAGTTTTTATGAAATGTTTTTGTGATAAAGTGGATACTCGAAGCGGATGGTTCTTTATGAAACATCGTGAAAATAATTGTTTTGAAAAAAACATTGATCTCATTTAGATGTTCCAAGAAATATATAGAAAACACTCTATATACTAGTATTTGTAAATGTAAGTAAATGAAGTAAAGTAGTAGTAAATGAATAGACATTTACTCTATTGAAAAAGGCCTAACAAGCCGAAATACTAGTATATAGAGTGTTTTCTATATATTTCTTGGAACATCTAAATGAGATCAATGTTTTTTTCAAAACAATTATGTTTTTGTGAGATAATTTCCACAAATTTCTGAGTTTACAAGTAGTTATGTTCTCCTGACACTGACCTTTCACTTTCAGAAAGCCTGTTACCCAAGTTTTTCTCAAAAATACAAAGGACAAAAATACAAAATACAAAAATTAAAACAGAAACTCAATCACTAAATCTTCTAGTCTAATCACTAAGTCTAGTCTCATCTAATAACGTAATTAATAAACTTAGCCTCAGTTTGGGAAAATATCCAAAAAAATATATGTACGTATCATTTCAGGTAATATATAATATATAAACCCTTTTGACTGTGTAACCTAGGAGTATTCTACCGCAGCATTTAATTCAACACTATTTGCACCTGCTGCAAAAATAATTTTGATTAATTGCCGTTCAAATTTTGAATCCATCACTTGCAAAAGTGTTAAAAACTCTATCTCTGCAGTCCCCTCAATAAAGTATTTTTAGTGGGAGGTAAAACGGGCAACGGAGATACACTCCATTTATCCTACCTCTCGCAAGTATTCATTGGACGCATGGGAGAAGGATATTTTGTATAACCAGGTTGTAATGGGTTATTGACAGTGAATTATATTTTAGAGTGCATATCAAAATGGCGTGCAATCGATATATTGTCGCTATTGGATGATGAGTGAAGTGAGTGTTGACAGTTCAATACTGCATTAATCCATTAATACACATCAGCCTAACGACCTAGTAGATTACATGTCAGTTGCGGGATGGGAACTCAAAATCACATCAGAGTAGGCGACAACGTATCAGATTTAACCCCACCTTAGAGTCTCCTATTTATAAAGCAACCCGCGCCTTCGGGTATGTTTAATATTAATCTGTCAGATAAATCAGGTTACATCAAAGTTACAGATTTAAATAATCTTACAATATTAGGTATATTAAACTTTTAATTTGTAAATGTCTCAGAACGGGTAAATTAAATCGATAGAACTATACCTTAAGTATCTTTTCTTTATTTTCAGAATTTATCGAAAAAATTATTTATAAACAAATATATGACTTTTTAAAAGATATTTTAATTTTGTCGTCAGGATTTAGAGGCGGTTACAGCACTATTAAATGTATATGATGATATGTTTAAAAGAAAAAATGTAATGGCCATGGTTTTACTTGACTACTCAAAGGCTTTGACACTATGAATCATTAGCTTTTATTTTCTAAATTAAAATACTATGGTTTCAGTGCAACAGTTCACTCCTTTTTTCAGTCATTTTTATCGGCGCGTACACAAGTTGTCATTCTTAATAATAAGCAGTCATCTGCTATTAATACCACCCATGGGGTGCCACAAGGCTCAACACTAGGCCCATTGTTGTTTATACTTTATACAGCAGATCTTTATAAAGCTCCGGATCATTGTCGCAGTCATTTTAACGGTGATAGCCAAATTTATTATAGTTTCCATCCTGAAAATATAAATTTAACATGAATAATGATTTACATGAATTAATACAGATCTTAAGCAACACAATTTACATATTAATCCACTTTAAATCATCATTGTCACTTTTGGGCAATCAAGCTAAAAGATACCTATGTAGTTCAAATAGTTTGAATATTAAAATTGGAGATCTCACTCTCCCTTGTACTGACTCTGCTAACAATCTGGGCGTTGTTCTTAATTCAAAATTTAAAATTTTCTGACCACATTAGTAAATGTCTTTAGGAAGCTTATTGCTCGCTGAAACTCTTATACTCTAGCCGCTTTATACTAAACCAATGCCTAAAACAAACTGTATTGACACACTTTAATTATTGTGATGTAGTGTTATGAGCCCTGCATTACCTCTTTTGATACTTACAGAATTCAGAAGATGCAAAATAATTGTTGTCGCTTCATTTCAAGTTTAAGAAAATGTAATCATGTGTCAAAGGAAATGATTAGCTTGAATTATATATTATTTTGAATATAAATCTGCGAAAAATAAATTTTTTTGTGACATGAAAAGTGAGTCTGCTATTTGAGAGTATTTTATTAAAAAAATTAGTAAAAAGAAGAAAACTTATAGCATCCAATTAAGAGTAAATCAGTACACATTACGCAATCACTATTGAAAATATAATATAAGATAAATCTGTTCTTGGAAATCTTGTTCTATAAAGTAGGTAATCGTAAATGCCTAATCGTAAAATAAACGTAAAATTTGAATTTCGGTTAATAAAGGGATATATTTTCTAGCTGTTCTAAATCGAAAATTTGATGATTGATGAAATATAATAACTCGTAAACAAATTTTATTGTAAATATCTTTCCACAGAATCTCTAGATATTTATTATCAAGCACATATAAGTTAATTAGGCATACAATTTTTGGTCGTAATATTTATAAACAAAGGTCAAACGTATCTGCAAAATTGAATGAACTGGAAAATTAATTAAATTCCGTAACTCATAAAATTATCATATAATAAACATTTATTTTTCTTGTATATTTTCTTCAATATTTTTTTATTTAATTAATATGTTATCGTAAAAATAGTTTTTGTATAGTTATCATATTTTTATTAAGTTTCAGAAATCAAAATATCCAATAGAGAGGCATTCTATATGGAGAAACTATATATAAACCAAGAGCACAATGTTATCTTATTATTTCATCGAGCTAAAGGATCTATTATTTGAACTCACTTATATAAAGTTGTTGTTTATATTACTCGTATTTATATCATTGTAAGGCTGAACTAGATGAAACATTTATAAGGTGCAAAATTAAAATGGCTGTTTCTCTTTACTAAGTTTATCTTACCGAAGGTATTAGAACATTTTTATAGATAATAAGCACATCATTAATACTAAATATAATTACTGATTTAAAAAAAATCGTTCATTGAAATAGAACCACTAGAATAATCACACTTCGAACGTTTGAGCCAATCTTCCTATATTATTGAAACATTTTAAATGCATTTTCCAGTAGTATTGAGTATAGAATTACTTAGGGGTAGTAGGTTAACGTTACTCAAACATAACTCTGAAATTAATTTAGACACGTAATTGAATTTGGTTTTGGCTATCTGACATCATATTTTATGACGTCTAAAAAAAGTAATGTGACAGTACTTCTAAAACTAACGAGATGAGGATGGTCACATTAATCACTTTCTCGTGAGCACCCTGTGTACACTTTAAGGTAAATTTCATCACACGCGTGTAAAAAGATAAATAAAATTTCAATTAATTAAAGGTACCTACGGCCTGTGTCTTATGTAGATTTATTATTGTACTGAGATACTGCTGGCCATTATCCGAGTAGTGTAGTGTTTCGTTAAAAAAATCAATTAGAAATTATTTCCGATTAGTAACGCTTTATCTAAACTCATCTGATGCCGTGTAGGCTATTTAAATTGGATAATTTTTTGTTATATTTCAGTATCTAATAAAGCATTTAGTAGTATAATTAATGTACATTAATGGTTAAGTGCTAAAGCACCTAGTGCGTCCGAGAATATAAAAATAAGAAACCTGTTTCGCTTCGAATTGCAGTAAAATCGCTCTAGTGCCCGCATAAGAACGGCAATAAGAGAAAATTTAATGGAAGCGCATACCTTGCCCTTGTAATGAAACCAATAATCAAAACATAAACTTAGGAGCGGTCCTTTATGCTTTGTTATTGTTACAGATACTCCCTCTGTTATAACCGAATCAGTTCTCAAAGGTTAGAGGTCGTTACATGCCACAAAATAATGTACCTTCTTCAAATGCAAAGCCATCTACAAAGTCAGGATTAAATGAAGAAATAAGAAACGTATATAAGGAACTTATATAAATGTTCCAAAGTGTTTGCTCCTCTTCAATGTAGGTAGTGAAGATAAATGTTCAAGTTCAAGCATCGAGGACTTAGGACTATACAAGGAAGCGTTTAGAACTTAGGGAGTATGGTATAAGTCCCTTTGTAATAATAGTGTTAATGATAAATAATAGTAATGGTGTTATTTTGAACTTTTGTAAAGAAAAGTCAATGGTTTCCTTTTGGGCGTAATAAATAGAAATTGACCTTCGCCGTAAAAACATTTTTAATTCCGAACAAAAGACTGCCTTGGCGGAGTATGAATAATAAAACTGTTCAGGACATTATCATAAAGTAAGAAGCTTTAAAAGATTTTTTAGAGATGTAATTTGCGCTAAACGGGTGAGTATAATGAGAGAAGGGGTTGTATTTTAGAAAAGATAAAAATTAATTTTATCCTTTTACGTAGAGAAAGAGTAAAAGGGTCCCTGATGAAAGGTTTGCTCCCGATGGCGTAAGTCTCCTCATTGTTTCATGTCAGAGAAATTGGCGTCAACCTCAATGGGTCCCTCAGGAGTCTTAAAAAGAACCAATTTGAATATTTTTAACATGGATTTTAAGAAGCGTGTATTTTTATCACCTATATTGGGCCCTAGACTTAGGGGAATACTTTTGAAATATGCGATGACTAAACTACTAAGATTACGTCCACTGCATATCCCTCTCTGTAATAACCTACAAATTGCTTCTGGACATTCCACATGAATGCTTGCGTGACGTAAGACACATTTATTTAAGAATTCCCTCTAATAGATTTTAACTTAAAAAATTTCGAAAATATTTACTAATACTAATAGGTGCAAACGTATTACATATAAGATTTTTTATATAACAAATCAATATGGTAGGCCCATTCACGAGTTATATTAATTTAAATATACAATTGGGAAGTTAATAGCCCTTCCTCCTCACTAACTTTTGAACCAGTAATAGTGATATTACTCACTCACTCACTCACTCACTTTAATTTTTGATGAAAAATTGACGTTTGATTATTTAACAAATTGATAAAAATCAGCTATTACGCAAATAAAATTATGTCTTTAATCAGAAAGAGTAGCCCTAATGTTAAAGACTTGTGTGGGACAGGAGGCGGCATATAATTATTCTATAGAACGCATTAGCGCCTAAAAACCACTAGATTGATGACTGCATTTAGTGCAAAAGTGACAGTAATTTAGAAAGCCTCATTAGTCAGGGAGTCACCTAAGGTAGAACAAAGACCCACCTATACTATTCTCTCACATAAATACTTGGTATATATTCTTGATAGGTAAACTTGGGTTATATGTAGCGTTGGTTGTAAATTTAGATATCTCTCCATATAAGTCTTATATACAAGTTAGAATTTAATTCAAAATTATTAGATCCACATTTTAAGGAACTCTCCTCTATCTCTGTATTGAAACACCAACATTCTAAACTCAGAACCGATGATTTTTGTTAATTTTTTCAGAGATTAAATATATAGTAGCAATTATTAACAATAATAATGCTTCGAAAAATACTTTCTATTCTATTTCCCTTCTGAAAGCACGGCACTTAGAAAATTTAAAACTAACTTGAAAATGTGTCAAAGGTGACAGGTGCTTTTTTTACTTATTTCCGTAGATATAGAAGGCGTTGGACAATGTTTATTTCATGATGACTTATTTTTACCCGAAGAAAATGAACCCACTGATAGATATTTAATGAAAAATTAGAGATACATACGTCCACTTTATAAAAAAACTATTCAAAGATAGTAATGAGAATAAAGGAAAAGTGACGCTTTTAGTAATAAATGTTAATGTTTACACTATAACTCAAAATCCAAGCTGGTCGGTAAAATTGTCTCTTCTGAGGCATCTTGAAAGAGGTTGGAACCTCTGGTGTGAAGATAACACTAACGTAGTTTTCCATATAAACACCAAAACACTATACTGCACTCGACACGCGTTTCGTCAACCAAGTTGGAATCATCTGAAGATGATTAAAACTGAGTTTTAATACAACCATAAAACCATAAGTTTTAATCCAACCATTAAATTATCTGCAGATGATGTCAACTCGGTAGGCGAAACGCGTGTCAAGTGCAGTATAGTGTTTTGGTGTTTATGTGGGAAACTACATCATTTTCTGAGGCAACTTAACCTCATAAAGAACTCGCTTATTTTATTATTATTTGTTTTTTCTAATCCTAGATAAAACATTTAAACTAGAATCAAATCAGCTAGTCTATTTGCCATAGCCATATTGGTGTATTTGAGATAAAGTGTAACAATATGTAAAATTAGATATTGAGGAAAACTGGATCCAGATTTTTAACTTATACGAATACACTGCATCAATAATAATTAGTGTGTCAAGAGTAACCCCAAGAAAAGACAAATATGGCTATTAAAAGATACAAATTACGGACGATTTGTAATTGTAAGGAAAATAAAAGAAAAGCGACGCTCCTAGTAATGAATCATGTTGACACTACAATCCCGGTAAAAGCTCGGACATTATAGGCCTTTGGTGTACAGCTGTGTGACACGAAACCAACAGGAAATTACGGCTATGTTCCGGATCTGCTAAGGTTGGAAAACATTTTTTTAAGATGGAGATTTTTTAATCATGGAGAATGGGGCGCGCCTATATGCTGGATTAAGACTTAGTGCCCTTTGTCACGAAACAGGCGAAATTAGCCTGATCAATCAATATATTCCAATGCAATATCTGAGATGCGGAGTTTGGAAATTCACGTACGCGATGCTTCAGAAAATTGCACGTCTCCTATATATTTTTATTCTCCAAATCAGCTTAAATTAATAATAATAATAATAATAATAGTTTATAATATTCAAGAAGACATTCAGTCTAATAACTAGAAGCTGGTTGGCTTTTAGAAATTCAGAAAAATAAGGTATAGGATTCGCCTAAAACCGAAACTCTATGGAGAAAATCAAACCATGGAATATGGAAGAAGCTGTCTGAATTTCTTAGATAATTTGGTAAATTTACAACACTTATAAGTTGAAATATATATTCATTAATTCAAGAATGATAAGTGCTTCAACGTAAGATTTAAGAACATGCAAAATTATGATGTATTAATAATTTATCTTTTAATTACATATTATTTTACCTCTAATTTAGCCGACTTAATGTTGTATAATGCCTCTTATAGACGTCGTGACAGCAAATAGTGTATTACTAACGCAAGATCGTCATTAAAGGAAAATTTACTACACTGGAAAACCGCAGTGTTTTAATGCATGCTGCTTTTACGGATGTCATCAACTTAACAAGGCTGATGTACTGCACCCTTTCTCTTCTTTAGATGGAATTTAAGGTCATATTAGGGTATAGTTAATTATTATATTAGATACAAGTCCTCTTTATGGCGATATATGCTAATAATTATTATATTACTTCATCAATAAAAGCATTTTGTATTAAAGCTTGTAACCTGTGCTCGTTATTATGCATTATATAACGATAAATGGTTTGATCTTTAATTGCATTTTTTCCAAGGTCAGAGCCAAACCCTTTAACTTGTTCTCATGCTTGACTTAAAGTCGATATTTCAGTTAGCATGGAAGTTCTTAACAAAAAAAAAATTATACTTTCACCTGTTTAGGGAATGTACAGGGTGAAAAGGCTTGCTATGAAGAGATATTTGAATGATGTCCTGCATCAATTGCCAGTTATTGGTATCAACAGTAACTGGCAATTTAGGAACAACTGTTCAAGTGGTTACTCTTTTTTTGATGTATGGAAGTTATCTTAGAAAATATTGATGATAGACTCTGTGATGGTGATCGAAATCAACTGCACTGAATATTGAAATCAGAAAATCACTGAAAAGTTTCGTTGTGTTTACTTTTACAGATGCTGCATGACGTTTTTTGGACTAGTAATTACATCAGTATATTTCAGCACTGAACAGTAATTTCGGAATCATGTTGATGCTACTGATAGTACTGATTGAGAATTATGGAATACGAGACTTGACTTTCATCTTTTGAGAAATAGAATTAAAAATAAATATTGTTAGGATAAGTCTATTTTTTTTGAGAAGGTTAATTAAATATTGGATTAACCAAAGTTAGTCCGCAGATCTAATACAAAAAAACATTATACATACTGCCCAACTGGTTTTGAAGCCATTCTCTGATCCTTGTAAAATAATTTTCTTTAGAAACCAGTGTGTTTATATTTTTATATTATTTATATTGATCATTATCTCATCATATGTTCACCTTTAAAATGTAAATTCATCTTAGATTAAGCATATTTGCCTCTTTGTTATAATTTATCAGTAATTAAAACTCTAGTCTTAAGTAGTTTGATCTTACATAGTAGAACTCTATAGTTTTTGTGATCTAATAAAATGTGTCCAATATTAGAAAAAAATATGATGCTCATTCTGGTCTTTGGGAAATACATTATTTGCATTATTAAAACATAACTGGACCAGGAACAGTTCTTTGCGGTACGCCATATATATCGTGAGTGACTTATTTATTATTAATTTTTGTATATTGAAGCCGATGAGTACCGTAATTTTTAAATGATTAATATGTAGGACCACGGAATCCTAGACTTTGCAAAGTCACCAATAACTACATAAATGTATCATACTATAAATGCAATACTTTACTATACACAAGTTATTTACAGCTTGTGTGGAAAATTTAAGGAACATTTTCGTAAGTTTCCGCAAACGCTTAAATTACTTGCTAAAAAGTTTCCTAAGCATTATATCTTGCATTAACAGGCTTCCTGGAAATTTTATATAGTTTTATTGTTTTCTGAATTTTCATAAAGTAGATGTTTTGAAGTAATAAAAGTTTAATTTCAGAAGATAATTTTAAAGAAGCAATTTTTGTCATGTTTTAAGTTTTAATTAACATCTGTCTAGGGAACTCATCTACTATAAAGTGTCTTGGTTTAAGTCTCAGTTCGCCTATATTTCTACCCTTTTACTTTAGACAGTTCTTTCACTGCATTTTAATAATAATACCGGGAGTCTTCTTGCTTCGATTACAGGAACTATATAAAACGCAGTAACAATGTATTCACTGCGGAGACCTTAATAAAATCAAGTAATTTGCAACAGGAGGCGCATCATAAAAATATTATAGCATACTTTATCACCTGCATTTATATGTATAAATGTAAATAATGTAAATAGATGCACTGACACTGCATAGGTGGTTTAACTTCTGAAATGTTGAATACATTTACACATAAAATTAAAGGGCGCCTATCAAGAAAACAAAGACTTCTACTTATACAGGGGCATTCTATAAACACGAATATACTCTTGCACCTTTGTGTTACTCGATCATATCGTATTAGTCGGCAATTATGATACTGTTGCTGTAAGTAAAGGTCACCTTTAGTAGTGTTTATAGCACTAAATAAGGGTAAAAGAGCAATTATATCAACAATTACACTGTTTCAATGACCGGAGTTGAGTTATTGACCGAGTGCACACGACCGTTGACGCCTAGCTGGTGATACAGCTGACCACCAGTTTCCGATCAATATAAATTTAGTTGTAGAGTCATCATAAGTACCACCTATAGAGTTAATATTTAGCTATTGGATTACCATAAGTGTCCAATTGGCTTTCCAGTAGGATTTTAGTAAGTGACGACAGTTAAAGAAGTATTACATTGCTTCAATGACCGCAGGTGAGTCATTGATCGAGTCAACATACGTCCGTTGACGCCTAGCTCCTGATACAGCTGACCACCAGTTTCCGATCAATATAGAGTTACCATAAGTACCAGCTATAGATTTATCATTTAGCTATTGGACTGCCATAAGTGTCCAATTGGCTTTCCAGTAGGATTTTAGTAAGAGACGACAGTTTAAGAAGTATTACATTGTTTCAATGACCGCAGTTGAGTCATTGATCGAGTGCACACGTCCGTTGAAGCCTAGTTGGTGATACAGCTGACCACCAGTTTCCGATCAATATAAATTTAGCTATAGAGTTACCATAAGTATCAGCTATAAAGTTACCATTTAGCTATTCGATTGCCATAAGTGTCCAACTGGCTTTCCAGTAGGATTTTAGTAAGAGACGACAGTTTAAGAAGTATTACATTGCTTCAATGACCGCAGGTGAGTCATTGATCGAGTCAACATACGTCCGTTGACGCCTAGCTCCTGATACAGGTGACCACCAGTTTCCGATCAATATAGAGTTACCATAAGTACCAGCTATAGATTTATCATTTAGCTATTGGACTGCCATAAGTGTCCAATTGGCTTTCCAGTAGGATTTTAGCAAGAGACGACAGTTTAAGAAGTATTACATTGTTTCAATGACCGCAGTTAAGTCATTGATCGAGTGCACACGTCCGTTGAAGCCTAGTTGGTGATACAGCTGACCACCAGTTTCCGATCAATATAAATTTAGCTATAGAGTTACCATAAGTATCAGCTATAGAGTTACCATTTAGCTATTCGATTGCCATAAGTGTCCAACTGGCTTTCCAGTAGGATTTTAGTAAGAGACGACAGTTTAAGAAGTATTACATTGTTTCAATGACCGCAGTTGAGTCATTGATCGAGTGCACACGTCCGTTGAAGCTTAGCTGGTGATACAGCTGACTAAATTTGGCAAATTTAGCTATAGAGTTACCATAAGTACCAGCTATAGAGTTACCATTTAGCTATTTGATTACCATAAGTGTCTAACTGGCTTAGCTTAGCTGGTGATATAGCTGACTAAATTTGGCAAATTTAGCTATAGAGTTACCATAATTACCAGCTATAGAGTTACCATTTAGCTATTGGATTACCATAAGTGTCCACCTGGCTGGCCAGTATGATTTTAGTAAGAGACGAGAGTCAAAGAAGTTTAATCAATTGGATTTTAAATTGGATCACATCCTAGTTGGATATTTTCCTCTGTTCTTCGACTTAAAACTCTTAAATAATAATAATAATAATAATATCTCTACCCCTCATTCTAATCACAAGGATTAGCCCGAAAGTCTGAGACTTGTGTGGGAGAGGGGGCGGCATATTATTATTTCGCGGGCCGCATTTGCGCCTCAGGAACGACTTACGTTGGTAGGCCCTAACCACCATTCAGTGCTGGAATGAGGGAAACCTGGAAAACCTCATTAGTTAGGGGGATAAGTCAAACAACAACTGATTTTAATCTCTCACATTAACACCAAGTTGACATTCTTCCCATCCTAGGCCATCGCCAGGATGGTTGCCAAGCCATCCCTGCGAATAAGCCTTGATCTACGAGTAAACAATTTAATGAAAAATTGTTTGGTGGAATGGGAATTAGAACCCACGACCTCTGGGTTGAGCGATCGAGACGCTAAGCCCTGAGCCACCGGCCCGATAAATTAATTAATAATAACAATTCAAATTTATCATTTTTGAGGTACCTATATGAGGTGAGCCTAAAAACATTCATATCGTTGAAATGAGAAAAAATAACCTTTTTAATAAGCGAGTCCATAGGCAACTATGGTTGTTATTTAATAAAATGCAAGTTGAAAGAAATTTACCATTTTCTTTTTCAGGATATTTGTATAAAAAGCTTTGTATTTGTATTTTAAATGTTGATCGAGGGTGAATGGGTAGGATATCATAGGAGGATGGATATTCAAGGTGACTTCTATTACTGACTAAAATATTTTGCATTCTTCTCTATATTATTTTGGCAGAGAATCTGTTTTACGAAGAACAGTTTATTTGGAATAAACATAGATTTCTATCGGAAATGGATTTATTTGTCTAGACTTCACAGAATCAATTCCAGTTGTTTGATTAGAACAATTAGATTATCTCTATGTTAAAGAATTTGCTAGTTAATTACATTCATAGTGTAACATTACTAATATAAATACAAAAATATCTCAACGGATATATCTAAACGAATGAACGCTTATGTATTCTGAATTTTCAATTTAATTAAACATAGATAAAGTGGTTTTCATACTGGGATTTTCAGGTTAAAAGTGAAATATTTTAATACCAGATCAAGAAGAATGCAAAAATTAATTCACATATTTGCGAGCGTATTGATTTATTGTTTGGAAGTTTATTAAGTATTGTATAATTTTCACAAAACTGTTGCGTGCTTTGTTATAAATTCCGACCGGTGCTGATGTTTGGCAAATACCTATCGTAGTTTTCATTTATGAAATACACTTCTGACCATATCAATACTTCAAACAAGCATCAGTTTATATTAACAACCTAATTGTAGATTTTAACTGATTATTACCTAATTGTTTTGAAAAAATGTTGTTGCGGATGTTTGATAAAAAACTATCCGCTTCCAGTATCCACTTGATTATTATCTATTTGTTTTGATATTCTGAGGTAGCTATTAAGACTTTATTACTTTATATGATTACAGGAAGCATTGTTACTAAGTGGGTATCTACTTAAATGTGATAAAATTTTAAATAAATATTTATAATTTTTATAATTGTTAAAATTTCTTTTTTTGCAATATTATATTTAAATGATGTACGGAGTCTTCACGTATATTTTGAATTGGAATCAAACTCCTTCACCTTTGATATTACAAATAACTTTGTTAATACGGATTTTAGGGTGTCTTTTGTAATTTGAGAATATGCTATCAGAAAAACAAATAGGTATCTGAGAAATTCGAAATCAAACAAGGTGAGTTTGTGGCTTGTTTGGCAGTGCCTCCAATGACTAATATCTGTCATTGGAACTGTCAAATATCAATACAGTAAGACTGTGTTGGGTGCCAGGTCATAAACACATTGAAGGAAGTAAACATTCAGATAACTTGCTAGAGGAGGATCTGAAACGACTTCATAGGACTGTCATAGAACTGGAGCCAGCTTGTGGAGTTGCTTGTAATGCTGTCAGAATAGCTCTGGGAGAATGGGTGAAATTAGAACATAGGAATTACTGGATTTTAAAACCAGGATAGAGTTATGCCAAAGCACTGGTGGAAGGTCCCTCGCAGAAATGAACTGTAGAGATAATGGGCAATAGTAATCCTCAGCTCAGGAGTTTGATACAGCTGATAACAGGGCACTGCTGTCTCAAGAAACATTTACATTAAAGATTAGCAGAAAGCTCGGTATGCCGGGTTTGTGATGATAGATGACAAATGAGATGTGCTACACATGTGAGGGCTACACTAATATGAGGCTAATGCTCCTTGATAAACCATTTTTGGAACCTTGTGAGCTAAGAGCGACTAGTCTTTTGAACTTGAAAAGAACAAACATGCTCGCTGAATAGGAAATCGGTGGGATGCACAAAAGACTTAGCTGTGACCGCAGTGCTTTGGGATTCACCTTAGAGAAACCACAGGAAGAAGGAGAAGAAGACGAATAAGAGAATTAAATTCATTCATGACTAACTTGATTTTTTAAAATAGAAAATATTGTATCTTTCATAATTCTGGAAAGACCTTCTTCTTCTGTCTTCAAAAACATATAATTTTAATAAATAATTTCTAAGCTTTTTCAGAGATATTTAATATTAAAGAATATTCATCCATTCTCCCACATTACCCTAATAAATGCAATAGGACCAAAGGAGGTTTCTGTTTCTGATATTTGTCTGTCTGATTATTCTGAATCTTCAAAAGACCCTAAAATCCATATTAACATTTTTTTTTTATAAAATTAAAGATCTAGGAGAGGCTAGTTCAAAATATACCTGAAGACCCTGTAACTACTTGAGTTTAATGAACAGCTACCCACTTAACTGGAAATTACTAAATAAAGAGAGCTTTTATTTTATCATATAATCTTCAGAAGAAATGCTAATCACATCACACAATTCTAACTCGATTGGCGAGAGGGTCGAAAAAGTATAAGTAATTTTGTAAAAAAAACCAGTCGATTTAGTTACTGTGATTTAGTTACTACTTGAGTATCTACCTCCAATTATTCTGTTCACAACAAATATGATAAAAGGAGACATTTTTTGTATGGCAATGAATTGCAGCATTGTTTTAAGTGCGAAGTGATCTGTCAAGTTAAATAACAAGTAGTTTTTGTCAATAACGAATCATCATTATGTGCAGAATAGATGAAAACATAGAACCATTACTCTTAATGTCATGATTTGGAATCAACTTGCTCCTTTTTTGTTCGCTGAGTGCACTTTTTCATAGCATGACTCTACAAAAGTTTCCTAATGTAGTACTTTCTACGTTATCGTTGTTTTGATCTCATAACTTCCATAACCTTTATTTCAGATTTGCAGATGACAACTTACAAGCGCTTTCAAATAACCAGAAGTACGGATAGAAGCTTTTTAATTAAAAATTTCAATTAATATGGTAGGTACAAATTAATGTGGCGTACACACGTGAGTTACATTATAAGTCATTAACATTTTTATATCACAAACTGCTTTCACTAGCCAGTGACTGTAAAGTATTCGTAAAAGTTAAATTTCAAACGTCAAGGGATTCTGATTTTTACCTTATAACAATTGATTAAATAATGTGTAATTATTAAATACGAATTATGGTAAATATGTACAGGGTGTCCAAAATAAGATCCTCTATCCCCTTATCTCAGAAAGTATAAAAGGTAGAGAAAAAAGTTAAATACGAAAGTTTTTTGTTTTTACCTGAATTTTTCATTTTTATAACTTTCTTGAATACAGGTTGTTCAGTTTTTCTGATCCAGGCATCAACTTTCTTTCTTTAAATGGGACACCCTATATTCAATTACGTTTTTGAACTCTCCTTAAAATTCTAGGTCGACATTGTTAAGAGTACCCTATACCTATCAATTAGCGTTACGAATATATTAGCATTTAAAGAAAAGAATCTGCAAAAAACACCTGCTCAAAAAATATCGGCAAAACAAATAAGACATCCAAAAAAAAGGTAAATAGGGTTTATTTCGTGGACAATTAGACTCAGAAATTACTTCTATGAATCGATTTTACCTGATTAATATACAGGGTGTTTTTGACAGATGGCTCAAACATGTATATGTTAAAACTCCAGAAAATCGAAAATCTCTTATGGAACACCCTGTGTATTATTACATTTTTGGATTCTCTATTAAATTTTAACCTTACTCTATATAACGTTCCCTATTCTTATTTTGCTTAGTTTTCAAGATATTGACGAAAATGTTTAGTGCGCTATTTATAAGAGACACATTTTAGGCCCTGTCTTTTTTGGCCAATATTTAAATGCTCCCAGGTACCTTAGGTAAAATATCAAGAAATCGCATTCATTACAAACTTGCATTTTACCTTTATTAGCTGCCGAAGAAGATGCCAATGAGATCATCTATCAGATGGATGGAGTTCCATGCCACAATACTGCAGTTGTAAAGAATTTTATTAAGAATTATTTTGTGGAATGGATAGGGCCAAACGGGAATATCCCATGGCCTCCGAGGATCCCAGATTTAACTCCACTTGATAACTTTTTATGGGATACATTGAAAACCTGAGTTTATCAAATTCAGAGTAATAATGTTGATGATTTAAAGATTAAAATCAGGATGGAAATTGAAGCGCTCAATCAAAGTGATTGCGCTGTAAGAAAACTAGCAGTTATATACACAACATGCATAGCTGAAAATTGAGGACATATAGGACACTTGATTTAATTTATTATTTTTATTGTTATTTGTTGATTATTGTTAGTTATTTGTGGTTCAAGTTACAAACATAGATTTGTTTATATTAGTTAATCATTAATGAAATAATTTAAAAAAATATTAGATTTAATAAAATAATATATTCTTAATCAGTATTAAGGCACACTTACTATAATATACCAAATAATAGTAGATATATTTTTAATAATAGCCGATAATGAACATTTTTTTCACATTTTCGTCAATATCTTGAAAACTAAGCAAAATAAGAATAGGGAATGTTATATAGAGTAAGGTTAAAATTTAATAGAGATTCCAAAAATATAATAATACACACAGGGTGTTCCATAAGAGATTTTCGATTTTCTGGAATTTTAACATATACATGTTTGAGCCATCTGTCAAAAACACCCTGTATATTAATCAGGTAATATTGATCCATAGAAGTAATTTCTGAGTCTAATTGTCTACGAAATAAACCCTATTTAGCTTTTTTTTGGATGTCTTATTTGTTTTGCCGATATTTTTTGAGCAGGTGTTTTTTGCATATTCTTTTCTTTAAATGCTAATATATTCGTAACGCTGATTGATAGGTATAGGGTACTCTTAACAATGTCGACCTAGAATTTTCAGGAGAGTTCAAAAACGTAATTGAATATAGGGTGTCAATTTTAAAAAAAGAAAGTTGATGCCTGGATCAGAAAAACTGAACAACCTATATTCAAGAAAATTATAAAAATGAAAAATTCAGGTAAAAACAAAAAACTTTCGTATTTAACATATTTCTCTATCTTTTATACTTTCTGAGATAAGGGGATAGAGGATCTTATTTTGGACACCCTGTACATACATACGTACATATGTACGTAAGTATGACATATATATCTGGTCATATTTGATTAATGTTATAAGTGGTCTCAATTTTATAAACAATGGAACTGATACTGATACTGTAAGCTAATCTATTTGACATAGCAACCTAATGTTTCAGATACTGACTAAAAGATGATAATATTTGTAATTTAATATACGGGCTTGAGTTTGTATTCTTATATGTTATGTATATTATTTAATGCATTTTATAGTATATAGTTTAGTTATATCAACCTAATCCTGTAACTGCGTATAATTAGCCTGTTATATTTTGTATTTAAAATAAAATAAATAAAAAAGTTAATGACCGCAGTTATATACAGTCCTAACATAATTGTATAGCCGTGAAATGCAGATCTGCGGGTAATGATGACAATATCCTGCTAATGACGAACACGTCGGTAAGCGAATGTGGACCAATAAATTGAGATAAATAGCCTTAAGGACACAAAGCCCAATTTAAATAACTCATCACAGTTTTAATATAATACATATTCGTATTAAATTGAAAATGATCTTATAGAAGATGCAAAATCAATTTAATCTACTGTGGCGTTGTCGAATCTGGTGTTAGAAAATAGTAAATGACGTATATACAAGCAGGGTCAATAATGTCGGTGAACCACGCCATCATAAACATACCTGGTTGACATCTCAACATCTTTATGGTGCCGTTACAACACAGCGTCAACTTGCGTTCTTGATCAAAGCCTGCCGTTGTGTGCAGCTGCGAAGACCTCAGATGCTGCATATACGGAGTGTTTCTGGAATTATCTACTCGCATGAGAGCAGTACCAACAAAATAGGGAATTATTCACACATGAACTTGTTCAGGATTTTGTTTATGAGAAAACCGAGAGGTTTTCCTAAAAAATTTACCTAAACTGATATCAGACTGATCAGAGAATATAATTTTTTTGGCCTCAAAGTAAATAACATAAACAGTACATGTTATCGGTGCAGTCCCTGAGTTGTATTTTAAGTGATTTCCTTTAAAAATAAATTACTTAGAGGATAGCAATTCAGGAAAGAGTAGAGCACACTTTTAGATATATAATAGACAATGTGCGCGGTCGCAACGTAATCAATCTTATGAATAGATCAATCAAAATCCTGGGTCTGCCGTATGATTTGCATGTCGACAGGCAAGATGTTTATAAATGGCCTGAAGACAGGCTGCCAGTTGCGAACCCTTTCTGAAACCCACTCACCGATAGCACTTTCCGCGAAATTCTAATACAAACACATTAAAATGTCCTCTTCAAATACATCGACCATTGGATTACCAGATTTATCACATCTTATTAATCATAAGGTAGTTCATTTAGTCGTCCGATATTATTTGCAAGGGGTAATACATACAGGGTTGTTTACATCTTTCTTTATATAGGAATTAAGCCAAAAAAGTTAACCAAGAGATACATTATTAATGAAATTATCAAATAAATAGGATAACGAGGAAATACAAAACTTTATTGCACCATAATATTTGATAATTTCATTAATAATTTATCTCTTAAAGAAAATGTAAACAGATAAATAAGCCAATAAGTAATATTAAAAATATACCATAAAAAATATACATGGTTGATCAGAAAAATTACAATGTTAAGTTATAATTTACTTTCCTAATTTCTTAACTTTTTTAGGGTGGTAATAAATGCATAACGGCTCTTTCACACTATCAGGTCTCGCCTGTCAGGTACCGGATCTGATATAAATCTGAAGTACGATTATATATCAGGTTTGCATCGGGTTTTGTTGCACTTTGTTGCATTGTTGTAGGTTGCATTTTGTTGCATGCGCTCTGAAAACCTGACGAAAACTACCGGACAGTGTGAAATCATTCGTTTACATGTGTCTTCCACCACCCTTGCGTCCGGTATCAGGTCACCTGACGTTGCAGTCGAGATGTCAGGTTGAAATCAGGCACCGGACCTGAACCTGACAATGTGAACATTTCCGTTCAAACCAATAGTCCACTACTTCTCAGGTTTGTATCAGATCCGGTACCTGACAGGCGAGACCTGATAGTGTGAAAGAGCCGTTACAGTTTAATCATTGGTTTGAATTTGACAAATATTTTTTGCACATAGTGGTAGAAGGGACCTACAAACAATTTTAAAGTATTTCTGAGATACACTTTTTTACAGATTAACATTTTTCAAATTCAAAATGTCATCATATACAATGATCACTAAGTTATTATTAATTTTCTACTGGTAACATCCTTTTGGAGTAGAGGAAACCACGTTTGCTCTAACTATATACTCATATTCTACAGTGCCTTGAAACTACACTTTGAATATTTATTTACTTTGAATACTTCTGGTTTCCCGATTTTTATTAATTTTCAAGTGGTGTAATCCCAAAAAAAACTACAATGAATCACTTTGTATATTGAATTGGTTTCAAAACATGTTCCACGTTATTTATTAAATAAATACCTATCTAAAATGTTTCTAATGCAATTACATTTTATTTATGACAATTTTTGAATTATTCATATCATTTTCAAAGAATGAATTTTCAGTTTTCTGAAATTAAATATTCAACTTTTACAACTGATGGTAAGTAGGAGGTACTAGTTAAAATAGCATTACTTTTATTTGGGTTCGCATTCGGCGTATTTGAGAAAACAACTTTCTGAGCATATTTTTCGTTAAGTAAACAGTTTCCACCGAAGCACATGTATATTCGGGGAAAAATATTCGGTCTATAAAATACAAATAAAGTCCGTCAATTGGTTAATTAAGAGAAAAGGCTGACCGCACTAATCAATACCTTTCTACTTGTTTTTCTACTGGGAATATAAGGCAAACTAAACTCTGGAAAGTACGAAAAAGTCTTTGGAAACTGATTGGGGGTTTTTGTAATGAAATTTGCGCCGTTTTATATTACCACGCAAGTGTCACATATGACTTCTAGTAAGGCTGAAATTTTTACAATATGTGATACAGTATATATATTTATAAAAATATAAATCTCGAGCAATATTGTATTATCTCCTAGTGTTATTGAATGACATAAAATTTTGCTAAACTTTATTTTTGAAATAAGTGTACACTTATTTCTCTTGTTTCAATTTTGATTACATTCGCACAACTCATGTTTATAGGGTTAGATTCGTAAAGCTGCTGACAAGAAGCCCCTATATATCACTCGGTAAAAATATCTATTTTAATCAAACGATATAGACATTGTATGAAATATAATAATAATGGCTCATATAGATCAATATGTGAAACGGTTATTGTTAAGAGGATTTGTTATTACACAAACATCTAAATAAACCAAGTCAAGTTTAATGATATATAAACATTGTTATTTAAAATGAAATATTGCACGTATGGTTATACGTTAACAAGCTTTATGTTAAAGAATATACCCTTTGTTCAAAACCGCGCTCGAACAACAGGTCATAAATACTGCAGATAGTAGTAAACTATACCCATTGACACCTAAAATAAAATTGGTGTCCTAAAGAATATTCGACATAGCACACAGAACCGTATTATAGATTTTACCACTTCTTACACTTTTAAAATATAAATAGATAGTAGCTTTTATTATTTGAGAAATTATTTCCAATATATTGTTAAAGTTTATAAAAATATAATTCTCATAGGAAAATAATAACCTCTCTGAAGTTTAATTAATTTGACAGTTTTCGTAGGAGGTGCTTGTCGTTAGTGCAATCTCACTTTGGCAGATAAAATGAGGATGAAGTTGAGACGGACGCGACTCGAGATTTTCGAAGACGAAATAGACGAGTAGAAGGAGTGGTTGCACGGTCTCCAAAAAAAATCTAAATTAAATGAATTAGAGAAAGCACGCAACTTTCATGTGAAGCGGGTCTCGAAGCCGTAAAAATTAGAAAAAGGGTCGAGTGGGTCCCGCTAAAAGTCGGGATTTTGGCAGGCGTGACGGGGCTATTAGGCGCGAGAACCAACACCGGTGCTAGCCGCATGTCTCTCGCAGAGGTTTTTTGAAAAGGCGTTTGAAAACGCCTAAGAAACGGGACGAAAATGAGCCTAAGCATAGGCGAAAGGAGAAAGGCTTGGGGCGACCTTCGGTCGATCGTGGGGATCGCTTTACGATCCCCGCTCGGAGGAGATAGCTTAGAAACTTTGTCGATTTGGCGACGGAATTTAGAGCGAGACAGAATCGACGCGTTTTAGTATAAATGGATATATTCTGTTAATGTATTAGCAAGTATATGGATCCGAACTTTCAGATGAATATGGTACTATTTTTTGTAAAACCTTCATTATCCTAGGCGAACAACTTTGCTATAGTAGTAGTTACTACTACTATACCACCACCAGTGTTACGAATAGTGTTAAATTGGTTGAATTTATCCAATAAGGAACATTTTTGTCTAACTCGAGCTTACTTCTCTGAACCGTCTCTTCGTAGGTTTCTGTAAGGCAAGTACCAAAGCACTGCTTTCACAGCTAGACCTATTGTATATCCAACTGATTCCCTATTCGGCGTGGTTTTTTGTTCTTTGAATAAAGTCTCCATCTCGCCATCTGGCTCACTACTATCTCCTTTGGCCCACCTTCAACGTAACTGACCTTTAATAAATGTTATCTATCCATATGAAGGAATTGACCTTCTCCCTCTGAAGTTCCTCAATACTAAAAACATCTTGTGTAAGTCTCTGTTGAACCGTGCATTGCCCCAAAAAGTGAAAGGATGTTTCATCCACCCCACATTCTAGACAAGTAGGGCAAGTTTGTCCTATCAGGGCAAAGGTGCCTTCTAAGTTTGTAGTGTCCAATTACGATTGACTTGTACAAACTTGTTTAAAGTTCTTCCACTGCGATTCACTAGTCATATTCTCCTATTTTGTCAGATCTCTTTAAGAGCTGGATGAACCTGCTCACAAGTCCTATGTATTTCTCTTCCAGTTTTGACTTAACGTTTGTATGTCCATATAATTAGAGTTTTGCTGATTTGCCTCCCAGTAATCCATATAAATAGTGCATGGTCGCAATGGTTGATGCGGTCAATGATTTTGTTCAAAATATTTATTCATCTGGAGTACCCCAGGGATCTAACCTGGGACCTTTACTATTTAATATATTGGTAAATGACTTATTATCAGAAGTAGATGTTAAAAGTAATCAAAAAGGCCCCCCAAATACGTTTCTTACATATCTCTACTATACTAAACACTGGCAGATATTCTAGGTTATACAGTTTTCTTACATTAACACTAGTCAGGTATTGTTCCTATTTCAGCATGGAATGGTAGAAGTTACAATATATAAATGGTAAGTTATATTCTATAATATGCATAAGCAAAGCATGTATACAATCTTTAAACACAGTTTAATATTTTAGAAAGGTAAAGTACGATAGACTTATATTAAAAAGGTTACAATGTATACATTGTTAAGGAAACATAAACTGTACCAATGTAGTTTGGGACGAAGTCCGGGCCTGTTATGTTATAAAGAACAGGTTATGAGTTGCCACTGCATCCTTTGATTTGTGGTTGGTAATGTTACGCCCCCTCTAAGTTTCTCAAAAGGTTGTATGACATTAAAGAATGAATATTGCTAAAAGAGCAAATTACCAAAAGCCTGTTTTAAATTAACTAAAGCAATAACAATAATTACTATGGCGACATAGTTTCCGAATAAAAACGGATATAATAACGAAAACATTTATTTTAAATATTAGGATACTATTAGGAATAATTTAGTTATTATACTCGTATATCCATGTGTATGTAATTATTATATAAATGTAAAAGATGGTTATACATTACTGAAGTAATATCAAAAACCGTCTGTCTATAGAGTCTGTATGTCTTAAATATACCTGAAAATATAAAAATTGATTCTTATTTTCACAGATTTAGAGGAAAAATAAAGAAATTACTATATTCAACTTTTTTTAAAAGAAAAATAGGGCTTATAATATTTAGTGACTCCTGTAGCAAACTACAAGAGTCCTTCAGAATCAGAATATATATTCACAAAGATAATTATCAAGTAAAAGAACTACTAGGTACATTAAGAAGACCCCTGGATGATTAATATTATTCTGTCATATTATTGGACAATCTGTAGTTTAAAAATTATCAGTAGGCCTTATAGCTAGAATGCTATTGGACAAATAACAAATACTCACTGCAATGTATAGTATATAGTTGATAAATAGATAATAGATATACTTATACTATTCCCAAATTATCAGTAATCAATACTGATAGTCAATATTCCATAATAATGATAATCAATCCTGCCTATACTCAAAAATTTCGCAAATGGTAAACTCATCTTGTAGACGATGAATACTCTCCTTAATAATTATGCCCTTGCCCTTGTATGTAGTCACTGTTAAA
Source organism: Pogonocherus hispidulus (assembly GCA_963924545.1). Taxonomy (NCBI): domain Eukaryota; kingdom Metazoa; phylum Arthropoda; class Insecta; order Coleoptera; family Cerambycidae; genus Pogonocherus; species Pogonocherus hispidulus. Next base: position 7,645,126 of record OZ004701.1, read on the forward strand.
ACTCACTACACTGTACTATTCCGAAATTATCATAGATGGTCAATATTCCATAATAATGATAATCAATTCTTAAAAAAATTGCACAAATTATAAACTCATATTGTAGACGGTGAAGTAAATAATATTATAGTGCTGTATTACTGTTAAATAATTTGTATACCATCAATTTATTTGTCAATAATGGTGGTGTTGACACAACTCGTGCACAGCTGTATAATATATAGTCGATAAATGTACCGAGAAAATTGATCAATATTAGTAAAATAACCCTCTATGGTCAATATTGTTTAGTAAGTGATTAATAGTACTGAATAAACCGTCAATATGTCATGCAGTAAGTATGAAGAAGTGAACAATCTTATTCAGTGTTTAAAGATTGCTTCCATATTGCACATACACGAAGTATAGGTCAATATATAAAATTAGATTAATTTGCCTAATAATATTGATAGTCTTCAGGTTTTTTTTTGGAATTTGACGCTAGCTATAAAATTTAGGGCTCAATGTAATCCATACAACATTGTCTATGTGATTAACGACAAGCTTATAAATAACATATAAATGTCAGTATATAAACAATGAGGTGGACCATATAACATATTTATAAAAGTAGTATTAGAGGTACGATATTGGAAATAAAGAATTCCATTACTTGAGTGATTTACCTGTCGCCACAATGTCCTGCATGTGAAAACAATTCCATGTCACATTTAACGGGGAAAGTTCTACCACTTGTACGTAAGAAATAATTTTGTGTTGGAAAATTATTTTGAAACTATTAGACAACCTATATGAAAATAAGATGTGTATCAACGATTAGTTTTATCGCGCAGTTTTCTTACCATAAATTAATGTCCTGTGACGAGCGACTAATATACTGGGCGTCTTAAAATTATGTTAAAAATGACACTATAATTATCTTAAATTAGCAATTTCCTTGATTGGAATCCAAATTTCGTGAAACTTTTCGCCAGTATAGAAGCTACGTCACAACAATGTGGTGCACAACCAACTCTATGGGTGTGGTACAATGTGTTAATAGACTGATAATTGGTTGCTATATTCCTTTAACAGTGGTTAGGGTTTATCAACACAAGTCGTTCTTGAGCAGGGATATTTTGCAGAATAATAATATACCGCTCCTCCTTTCGTTTTATTCAGACTGCGTGACTAATTTTGTACCACCTTGTACCACTTTGTACCACCTTGTATTTTATTATTATTGTTGTATTGTGTGTATTGTATTGAATAAAGGAATTGATGATTGTACTTATATTGTACTCATATTGGCCTAAAGACCTGTTGGCAGAGATGGATTGGTAACCATCCTGGCGTGTATATGCCTAGGATGGGAAGAAAGTCAGCTTGGTGTTAGTGTGAAAGATTAACATCAGTTAATGTTTCAATATTCCCTTAACGAATGAGGTTTCTCTCGTTCCACCACTAAATGGTGGTTAGGACTTACCCACGTAAGTTGTTCGTGAGGTGCAATTGCTGCCTACTGAATAATAATATGCCGTCCCCTACCCCACACAAGTCTCAGCCTTCCGGGATAATTCTTGTGATAAAATTAAGGGTAGCGATGGGTAGGTAGGTATTAATATAATATAATTTTCATCTCTTTTCCTCATTCTCATCTCTAAAACATTTCTTATTAAAGGGACTATGATATTAATTCTTAAATTAAAATATTTTAAAATAAATGAAATTAATTAAGGCCAAAAGTGTATACATTATGTTTGATCAACCTTAAATGTGACCTTCTGAAAGTGGAAATAAATGTACACGTATAGATTACCGCCTAAATCCGAAAAAAAGTGTTTCTAACGAAAATGTTTGGGATTCCTTGAAAGGTGTTGAACTAAGTGGAAATTATATACAAATGGTTAGCTTGAGCCGTCACCTCATGTTTTTTCAGTGTCGCAGCAAAGTAAAAGGAACAGCTTAAATTTAGTTGCGTGCTGATGAGGTGACATTAGAGAGGTTAATATTTAGAAAAGTTGTCGCAATAGCTGTTATAACACACGCTTGATAAGTATGTATCTTTTTGTAAGGAAGTTCAACCAGCATTAACTAATTACATTATGCTTGAAGTTTTTATGAATATGCTTCGCTAGAAAAATATTTCGCAGCTTAGATATTTGTAATGAAGAAAATGTAATAAGTACTTGATTTAAATAAAAAAATATATATGATTTTTCAACCATTTCATGTAGGTACTAGGTACCTAATTAGTTAATATAGCTAAACACTAAGTTAATATAAAATTAGGACTATTAAAAACTATTTTAATTTTTGCCATGCGAATACAGGAATGTCTGAAATAGCAACTGTTTTTAGAAAAACTATCATCTTCGTTTTCTATCACCCAGTATCACGACAATCTTTCTTTAAGAGTATGCCTAATATGAATTCTAGAAAAAACAAATACCTACCTATATAACTATGGAGCTTGAAACTACAAATGAAAAACTAGTAATTACCTGTGTGTGGTTATTAGTATCAATTTGAAATAACGTTCGAACAGGAATGATCTACTTCATTAAACAGTAAAATTGATATAGAGCTGTAAATTAAACCAATGCTGAAAGTGGTTTCAACATTATCCTACTAATTTCCCATTCTACATTAAAACTTAATTAATTAGCTAACAATTATACATGAAAAACTTTAAAACTCTTTAAGCACAGCTAATTGTGTGTATGGTAGTTATTTGCAAGTTAAATGAAACAACCTTTGCTTTTGAAGTCATAATAGAAATTGTTTTTCAGATATTTTCGATCTCTGTTTGTTTTATCAACTGTGCTTGATTATTATCAGCTAAAGAAGTTTGTTAAGAACAAAATTTGTTTGCAGGAGATTCCGAAAACAACTACTCCACGGACAATGTGCCCCGACTGGAATTGCATTACTTCGGCATCTCCATAGTAGCCGTCACATCCTTCACCAAGACCAACCGCCAGACACTGACCGATTTCGCGTTTATCAGAGTGCCATAGGTAGTGGACTCGATGAAAGAAGTTGCGACGTGATTGCCTAATGGGCATTGTGAATGTAAGTAGTGGTGAGAAACACACCGTAGTGCCCTCTTTGGGTCTTTGCTACTATCTGTCAAACAATTATTGTCAAATTGACGACAGATAACAATTTGACAAATTGTTATCTGTAGTCTTTAGAAGTTTTTTCGGATTATAGAAATAGATTTAACCTAAATCGAAGTTTGTATAGTCTCAAGGAAGTTTTTGGAAACTTTGGAAACTGTAGTTTAAAACTACAATAAAAAATTTATGTCTTATTTGTCATAATATTCAAGACTTTTCTGGTCTATATAGAAGTATGTCCAGTGTTTTTAGATCACCCTCTGTATGGGATAAAATTTGGAAATATTGAATACCTACGTATAAGTTCTAGAATTTATTATCTATCGAATCATGAAAATTTTATTTAAATAACCATAATTGGTTCTATAAGAACGATTAAAACTATCTGAATGACTAATATTTATTTCTTACTGCCTGTTAAGAAGAAAATGTAACAAGACATCGTGAAAGCTGCTCGCCTTGTAAAAGTATTCAATATCTATAAATTTTTTCAAAGTCCTTTTGAAACCCAGACGATGACATTAGGTCCGTTTTTCACACTTATTGAGTACCCTTTGAATAGAATTACCTCTAAATTACGTCATTCAATAGCAAAATTTAAAAGTCATTTGGTAAAATTTGAAGTGCCTGTCATTGCTGCCAGTGAATAGACGCCAACTACCTTTTGTTGCAGAATATTTTGACACTCTGAAAGTCGACTCTTTTCATTGAAAATTGTAATTAATTATTTCTGAAGTATGCCTTTGTATAGGCAGGTAATGTCACGTATTATTTAGATCCCATTCTATTAAAGGTATCAAAGTTGTTTATTTACTTTGATTTTATTTATAAGTTCCACTAACTTTTCTAGGAAATATGACACTTAATAAAGACGACTTTTGTTTTTCAGCGTAGCCTCTATAATGTATTCTTCGGTCGCGAATAAATTAAAGTTTCAGAACACAATTAATACGTAGAAATTAATTGATTTTTTTATTGCAAATCATTGTAGAAGGTAAATCACTGTGGATTCACTTTTAATTTGTCTGAACTGTAATAATTAGTATAATAATGATTAAATAAATTCCGTTGATAGAAAAATAATTCAGATTGGCATAAAAATGAACTTTTCAAATGTGATACCTTTCTTAAAAATTACATGAAGTTGAAGAGCCTGTGACGTCACAATATAGTTAATGAACGATATTGTGACGTCACAAGCATTTCAACTGTATGGGGGGGTTTTTACTTAATTAATTAAGTTAGTCAGGTGTTTTTTTCTGAAAATTATTTCACAATGCATTAGTATATAACAATTGTATAACAAAATTTAATTTTTAACCTATCAGAAAACCTGGGTTTTATTTAAAACTGATATCTAGCTGTTATATTATAAGTATAGGTATACTACTGACACCTTTTTACGTGTCTCCATATGGATAAGCACCCAAAGTAAATTCAGTATAAAACAAACAATCTTGTAAATTAACAGGGTATATTGATATAACTTGGTGGTTATGGTGTGTTTTAACCCTTTATATTGTAGCATTTATCACGATCACATTTTAGATTTGTAGCGGAGATATCATGAGAAAATTTACAGGTTGCTCAGGTGTACTAGCTGATAATAAATGTAATAAATACAGTGTGTATTTTCAATAACTAACTTTGACAACGAGATCATGGCATGTCTAAAATTACATTTAATTTCCCATTTAAATAGTTCTTATCATTAATTGCAAGCAGCACTTATTTAATTTAAATGTGAAACTTTTCGTATTAATTTTTTATAACACTGCAATCGAGCAGGCTATTTGTTAGAAAATGAGAATAATAACGGACTTTTGACATTTTGATAAAATGTATTAAAGGTTAAAAGCTTCAGTGTAATTGTTACATATACAAGGTGTTAGTAAAATAGTGTTACACAGAGCTTCTCCAGAAAGGGGAACATGTTTTTATTTTCTATTGCGTAGGTCTTGCGTACGCAAGGTTTACCTATTGTGCCAAATACTCAGGTCTTCGCATTCGTCGGTATGCTCACTTATATTGCACTGATGAGATCATAAAAAGGTCGAAACCGGTCTGCAATTAGTGTCATCCTACGATGTGTGGTCTTAGTATTTCCTCGTAGTTTTCGTTGCAATCCGAATCCTTGTATTTTGATTCTAACTGTGTTAGACAAAATACGGCAAATTTTGCTTTGTAATTCAGCGCTCGGCGCGGCATATTGCCAGGAGAATAGCTGTTTTAGCTTGATTTGTTTTAGTCCTTATTTAAATAAGGCGTTTACAGATGGAGGATACTTAGTGATGTCCCTTACTATTCGTAGTTATTTGCTATATGCATGCCATCTGATAGTAGTAGAACTAGTTTCTACAACCCTTTATTGTATTGGATTTAAAATTATATTATCAACGTAAACGTTAAGATACAATTACTTTCAATTCGCCTTGTATAATAATTAATAGAGTACCTATCATTACTTTTCTCAATAAGTCGATGTCTTCTCACCTAAAAATTGATTTCAACGTTTTTATCTGCGGTCCTATTTACTATTAACATTCTTAGGAAAAGAATTTCTTGAAAAAAATTTTACACTTTAATTAAGTGGGTATACCACTTTTATCAGATGCCATGCAACTTGAATTCTATAATGTTTTAAGTAGGTATAGTTCACCATTAGGAATAGGATTTTCTGAACGTATCGTTTTATAATATGGTATTCTACGGAGCACATTAAACTACACAGCCTGAAATATATAAGGTTGCTCAAAAAGAAGGCAACTAGTTCTAAATTGACATTTCCCTCAATGCGTTCTGCTAGTAATGTCAGTTTATTGAACCGAGACTAACCTAACCTCACTACCAGGTTCGGTTAAAAGACAAGTGACATCCCTCCATTACAACATTAAGTACATTGTGGATGTCATCACCATTATGAAGCTAATGGTAATAATTTGATGTTCAATTAAATATTTTTATACCGATAGCAGTGAAAGATTTGTTCAAACACTAGAGAATTATCGGTTAAAAGACAAGTGACATCCCTCCATTACAACATTAAGTACATTGTGGATGTCATCACCATTATGAAGCTAATGGTAATAATTTGATGTTCAATTAAATATTTTTATAGCGATAGCAGTGAAAGATGTGTTCAAACACTAGAGAATTATATTTTGCTTCATAATCTACTTTCTATATATCCATTTTGGTCCACTAGACCAATAATTTGCCTTCTTATCTAGAGATCAGTTTGGGAGTATGCCTTTGGGCAATGAATCGTAGATATATCAAAAAGAAGTTTAAAGCGCGGTTTTGGATCATATAATTTCATATTCTTCCTAGCCCATCACTAATGGTGGACATCCCACACTCTAGTGGTGTCAAATCGGGAAATGTTAGATACTCTGCAATGCTAGTTTCGTTCCAGTAGGTATACTAAGAAGATTTGAAACTTTGCTTTTTACCAAATACTAAAATACTACGAAAGGAATCAGTCCACTTTTTTATGTAATGTAAGAAGCATTCCCTCTAGAGGTATACCAATTATAACGTGGTAATTGTGAAGTATTAGACAAATCTGCTTCATGCATTGTTAACGTTAGTTTCAGAATTGACAAAATTAAAATAATATAGGTTTATTGGTCCATCAATTATTAAGATTACTGAAATACAAATGTATTTACCTAGGTACAACCTTCAATCTTACCATTATTGTTCGACCTTTGAATGTAAATGAAGCAGTTGATATAATTTGAATGTGTTATAGAGAATACGAATGTGAATACGAAATTTACTTATAAATTATAACAAATATAAAATTTACTAATAGGATAATAATTCCTCCAATTTGAGTCCTTACAAATAGTAAATTATAGTTTTGATTTTAATTTATCCGTACAACAGAAATGCTAAATTTATTCAGGGACAGAACGTGTTTTTGTAAGCTGCGGCTTGGTGTTAGATTGTATTGGCACGAAACCATGATTTGTGTTATATGCCACTTGACGATGGGACACGTAAAAAAATCGATTATAGCTAGGCCATTGTTAATTACCTCCTATTATTAGATGATGCTACAAGTGCCCTTTTGAAAAATCCAAATGGGTTTGTACCAGGCACCACATTATAGAGGTTTACTGTGACAAATTCTATTTAATAGTTTGTCTCTTCTATTAACACCCGCTTCTGTTTAAGCGGTACTCAAAAAACCTTTTATTTCTATTTGTTTTAGGCTGGTTTGTCATATTTGTGTCTCTAATATAATTAGATACTTTTAAACACTGCAAACAATTACGCTGTTTGACACTTTTAACATTATATACTCTAATATTTTAGTGAACTTACTGAAAGTTTCCTTTACATTCAGTGGCATATGATTGAAATATATTTTGAACTTACAAGGTGGTCTACTTCAAGTTTCACGTCGCTTGAACTATAAGCAATATTCAAAGGTTAAGTTGGAGCAAAACAGTAGTTGATCATGTAAAATATTTCACCAATTGGAATGTACGCAGCAGTCCATTTTTTATGGAAATCCAGGGTAAAGTGTAAAAGTTACAGACAAATTAATTGTACAGTTTCGACCTACTTTTCAAGGCCAGGTTGATGGTGCTTAACCTGGCCTTAACTTTTACATTTCTTGAATTACCCAGGATTCTCATCAAAATTTACTGTTCTGTATATGTAAGCCATAATTAGAAAGATAATGTTAAGATAGAATTCTTTATTATATAAACATTTCACTTACTGCATTGCTGCAAATTGTTACTGCCGAATTTTTAATTATGATTGGTGCTTTGATTAACTGATAAAGTGCATGTTATGAGTTGTACCTACTGTTAATAAAATTGGTTTATGACCATCCACGATCGGTTTATCTAAGAAATCACAGTTTTGTATAACAACAGTTATACAAAATTGACATTTGGGAAAGGATCTTGGGCACTTTTCAGAAGGTTGAATCTTCTGCAACATGGTTTGTCAAAATGATTCTTCCTTTTCCTACAGTCTACAGATCTGTTCTTTTATATGTATTTATGCTCATATTAATATAAGGACCTCATGGTGGAGCGGTTAAATAGGGAAGGACTAAGAGTGTTCTTAATATGCAACTAGTTACTGCACCGTCACTCTATAAATGGCTAATAACCTACTGTTAACTTTAATTAATAAGGTTTTCCAGGTTTCTGTTTTCCTCGTACTAAAAGTTAGTTAAAGTTATAACATCGTAAGTCGTTCCTATGGGTGCACTCGCGGCTCGCAAAATAGTAATATGCCGCTGCCTCGCACACACAAGTCTCTGACATCCAGGTTCATCATTAAGATGGGACTGAGGGATTGATGTATTATTATTACTTTTATATTTTCTCAAGGCCAGATAATAGCCCTGCTAACTGACTTTTCTGATTCCTGTTTGATGATGATGATGATGATGATGATGATGATGATGATGATGATGATGATGATGATGATGATGATGACGACGACGATGACGATGATGATGATGATTCCTGATGTTTGAACTAAAAATTGGATGTGCCTTTTTCGTGCTAATGAGTAGCCAATAAAACGGTTGTTGTGTTTTGGTCCGCCAAGTAGCCTCATATAGGTTTTTGTATATCTACCGAATACTGGTTTTGAACCTGTGAATTTTTTCTCTAGCTGAAGTTCTATCGTTTCATTGTCCAAAATTCTCTTGTGCCCTGGAGTATGTACATATTATTAAAGAAAAAGAAATCCAAAAAATGATGCATGGTATCGTTTAAATGGATCAGATACGAGCAACTAACATTTCATTGCTTGGAATTTAATTGGATATAGGTACTTTGTGTAATAAATTGAAATTCTCTGAAACTGATTTACGTTGCTTAATCTTTTTGAGCATATTGATATGCTAAAAACACAACCATTAAGTGCTGGTTATCATTTGCAAAATATTTGTGTTTTCTTCAATTTGAGATAATCTGATCTTAGGGAAAATTGAGTATATAAATACCAATCTGATCAATTATCAAAATACTCGAATATAATTATGTGACTAAATATTCACATGAAGGTAATAATTAATTAAAATCTTGTCATGTTCGTCCTTGTTTACCCCTTTTTACCCGTTAAAGGGTTGCATGTCTATCTTCGATCTTTCCGACAATTTATGAATAACATTTGCTAAATGGTAGTAACTTACCTACATGGATTAAGATCATTACAATTTTGTATTATTTTTACAACAAATTTTGACGCATGTATGTTAAAGTGTTACCATTATTCATGTCCAATAAGACTTTATGTGGTACAGTGTCTATTTCTCGCATAAAGTAGCTTACTTAAAAGTCCAGGTGTGAATAAATAGATTACTGGTGATTTAGTTTTTTGTAGTAAAAAATGTGTGATTTAATTCTGGGATTAGTTAACAGAGCTACGCCAAAACTATAGATAAACAGGCGACCAAATAATTCTGATAATTGTATCCTCGGTGTACTATTATCTTCAAGGTAAACTAAGATCTATTAATAGTGTTTGTATACGTTTTCCTTAAGACCGTGAGTCGATCAAACATGATACATTTCCAAAGAATCAGGTGGCCATTAAGTATAATTCATTTAAATTATGATCTGAAAAAGCCGAAATGTCCCAGCGGCAAAGTATTTAAATTGAAAATGAAGTGACACCGCCGTATACTATTCCTAAGTATACGTTGAGGTGTACAACTTTTTCTGCATCATCATGGGAAGGTCCAGAGGCACGAAGATCTGTCCTAATCAAGGGGATGACGGAGCTAAATCCTTTATCGACGCGTTGTCACTGCCCGTATTTGATGGCTTTTGAAACGTTAAGAACCGACCATAGGCGGAGGCTACTGATTTTATAGAAGCCCATCAGTATTTCCACATAAATGTTTTTGTTACTTGAAAATTTGCGTGAGGGACACAAAATTGAGTTGTTTACAAAACACCAAAACGCTGTAGGTCGTGTTTCAAAAATCAAATCATCATAACCTGAAAATATTATTAAAACTGATTCACATGTTGCGATAACTAATGTGTTTTAATGTGTAGGGGTAAACTTTTTGCCTCAATGTAAGAAATTACCTTAATGAAGCTTTCCCGCAGAGGGTCGCTTGAATGACCACCACTTTCCCCTGATTTAACTCCACTAGGTGTTTCAGTGTTTTTTTAATCTCAACTAGAAAAAAATAAAAACTTTGTGCCATAATTTTTGGACACACTGTATATTCTCTGTTAACTATTCAAATATTCAAATATTTTATCACTTTAGCAAACGATCACTAACTAGGGAAAGTCTTTTGTTTATTGTACTTAACTAGATAACTATTTATCTATCAAATTTGTTGTTCTGAAACGATGATATTAAGCGGTAACTAAATATGTATATCAATATGGATTAGCTGTAATAAATACTGTGTATACGTTTTCATCAAGTAGCCTTATCCACATTAATTTCATCTTAAAATGTATGTTCAAGAAAATAATAATGATTACCACTAATACAGTACGTAACAGAAAATAAACTAAATAACTTGACTTTGTCGAATATATATTTTTCTAACCGTCAAAAAATTGAGTTACTTTTGTATTGTTAAAAAGTTTATACCATTCTCTGATTATTTGAAACTGAGTTTTATTAAATATCCTTCCGAAAGAAAATTATTAAAAGAATATATGTAACATGCTTAGTCAGATACCGAAATTATTGTTGTGAAATTAATACATAAATAAAAACCCGGAAGCACTTTTATTTAGTAGTGTAGAATAGTCAAAAATATTATTTTTAATAGTGTTACATTGTTATTTACTGAGAAAAAAAGCAATGAATAAAAGCAAAATTTGTTGTAAAGGATAAATAAATATAAATACTTTTTTTAACGAGATGAAATGCTCTCCCTAAACTAAAAACATATCTCTCCGTCAATGGCGACAGATGTCGTTCCCATACCTGAATTAATAAAATTAATATCGGCCTTCTAATGAATACATTTATTTTTTAGAATCAATACATAATAAAACGGAATATTTTCCGTCTTTAATTATCACCCGAAATTACATAGAAGACATTTCGACAGCGGTATAATTCTTTGTAATTTTCGTTCATTATCGACTTAAAAAATGTGACATTACGTACACCCATTCTCAGAATATAATAAACAATTCTAACAACACGTGAATAATGATGTGTTAAACAATAATTTTTTTAATTTGATTTTTGATTAACTTGGCCTTAAGCATATCTAGTAAATATTTTTATAATCAATCTTATTTTTATATGTATATGAGTTTTATTTTACAAAATTGATTGATGAAAAATAACAATAGTTATTTCAAACCGCCACAGGATATCTTATTATTTATACAACGTGTTTACTTCTATGTGTTGTAAATAGTTGCCTAATAAAACCGAAAATGTAGCTTGATTATCTTCGATGTTATTTTTAAACTAAATGTCCTATACAGGGTACTCTACTTTGAGCAGCCCAGCATAATCTATAACCTGATACAAATTAAAAGACTTAGAAGAAAAATGTTCAGTAAACCTAAAGAGATTATTATCGGGTTTTGTACTAAAATTTATGCCAGTTTTGGGTATATATAGAGTAGGTTAGTTAGAGCTGAAACATTGCTGTTTTCTCTAGTTTTTTCGATCGCAAGTCTGAAGAGGTAGAGGTCATTAAAGTCACGATGCAAGATTGAAGTAAGATTGCGAACTAGCTGGCAGGACTAGAAAATTCTAAATATTAATCTACTTTGCTAAGAAAGCCTTAATAACCGTTGACAAAAATTATCTTGCTACAGCAAAAACCTTAATAATCACAGCATTTAGACACACTACATAAAACAGCTTTGCTAAAATTACCTTTCTGCTACTATTGATTATCTTGCTACAATAATTGATGTGTGTTATTATCCTAGGTATATACTTATTAATCGTAAGTAAAATCTTTAATTACTACTACAACATCGATATTGATTGCATTACATTTATTATTATACCTACTAATTAAAGTGTTTTAGCAGTTTTAACACCATGGCTTTAATTGTCATATAATGAGCTTAGCTGTGCCCTATTTATTGAAGTTTTGTGCTACGATTATTAATTTTTTATTAACCGCTAACAGATTTTTGTCTCAGTGTATATTGTAAACATATTGTCAGGATAAAATTAGTTAGAATCGAGATTGTAAGAGGTATCTGACAAATGTATACTAATAAATGAATACAAAATTTGAAGAAAAAGTATTTGTAAAATATTATAGAAATTAGTCTTGTGATTCTTGTATAATCTGAATAAAATTTTAACATTTATTTTTTTCAGTGTGCCTGAAGTATGTTTACATCATTAAATATTATTGTAATGAAGATGAAAATAGTATATTCAGCATTGATTTACTTATTTTCGACTTGTTTAAAAAATTGTCTATATTAAAAGTGTATTTATTAGTAATTGCGACCTTCCTGCTACACATGATATTCATACATTTTGCTGTGAGGTGAAGGGCCTAAAAACTGAACCAATTTAGTATTAAAGTAAGAATTATTATGCAGTTAGGCAATTTGCAGGTCGCTTGTAGACATATATTTCGTCTAACCAAAATGTGAAACAGAGTCTGCATATCAAATATCAGGAAAAGGTTCCAATTAGTAAGTAACCGAGGCAACGGAACGCCGTCTGCATGAATTGCTGTGGGGATGTATGCTGACAGGACAAATCATTACACTTTTCAAACAGGTTCATTAAAAAAATACTTAGTATGAGCAAAAAATGTTTAAATACTTCGTCGAATAAATATTACTTTGAAATTGAATAATTTTAATTAGTTTATTAGGTATGTATATTATTTATTGACTTTCTTAAACTTAAACATTATAGGTACATATTTATTTAGGTATTTAGTCAAAAATGTTAATAAGTACCGGGATATCAAAAATTATCTTGGTCAAGGGTGGTTGAGGAATGTAAAACGTGTGTCTTACTTTAAATTTGAAATAATTATGTCACTGTCACACTGACATCATCAATAACCTACAAATTGCATACCTAGTTATTTCAGTTGTAAAACAATAATGAACTACAAATTATGAAATAACGGTTTTAGTAACAAGAAAAACTAAATTACAGTAATTGTTGGAAATGTCCCCCGTTTTGTTCGATGCACAAGTTGACGTGCCTCCTCATGCTGTGAAAAGCGTTTTGCAGCATTTCTGGTGTTATGGTTGCACATTGCTGAACAACTCTTTGTTGCAGTTCTTGCAAATTATTTACCGGAGTTGCGAAAATCTTGTTTTTTAAGTAAGGAAATATAAAATAGTCCATAATTGTCAAACAAGGTGATCTCGGAGGAAACTCAACTTCTGTATGCAAACTTATCAGCCGGTCATCAAAAAACTCGCGGAGGAAAGCAATATTTTCTCGTGTAGTATGTGCTGTTGCATCGTCTGGAAATAACTGTACCGAAGTTCATCATCGTTTAACTGTTGCACAAATTCAGCCAAAAAGTTGTGTCTGTACCTTTCTGCGTTGACGGTGAAATCGAAAAAAATTGGCTCAATTATTCTTCTGCGAGAAACTGCCATCCAAACACCAATTTTTAGAGCATGTAGTAGCGATTCAGTAAAAACATGAGGGTTATCATTGCTCCACATTCGCATATTTTGAGAATTGATGTATCCCGAAAGGTGGAACCACGCTTCATCAGAAAAAAAGTTAAGTCCAGAAGATCGTCATTCATTAAATTATTGTCAAACCAATGGCAGTAAGCAAGGCGTTTGGGGTGGTCTGCGGGCAGAAGAGCTTGATGTGCTTGCATCTTATATGGATGCATGTTCAAGTCTTTCTTTAAAATCTTATGACATGTTCCATAAGAAAGTCCAATTTCCTGAGAAAGACGTTTCAAAGGTTTTGCAGGCCCCCCTTCCATACGTTGACGAACGTCATTGACAACTTCTTCTGTACGAACTCCTGGTCTACCAGCACCTTTTTTATGAGTCACACAACCAGTTTCGCGAAACACTTCAACACAATTTGTAAGGCACGCATAAAAATTGTCCGGTAATATTGCCACGTTTGGGAAGTGCTCTCGAAAATTGTCCAAACACAAACGTTGACTGTATTGCCAATTTCCATTAACTAGCGCACCCGTTCGAAAATAGGCTTCAATCATGAAAATTGTGTGCTGTGTGGTAAGAGGCATGATTCAAAAACTGGATTAGAAAATTTCAGCACAATGACTTGACAGATTCTGACACAACAAAACATATTCAAAAATTTAAAGTAAGACACACGTTTAACATTCCACAACCACCCTTGACCAAGATAATTTTTGATATCCCGGTATAAGTAAACTAAAAGTATAAACAAAAAATTCTAAGTATTATAAAAACAGTAAAAAAATATGTTGCATATGTATGCTCAAAAAATAAATATTTTATTATTTCATATGTTATCAATAAATTATCAAGAAATAACCATAATGTGTGACCCATGTCACCCTCGTATTTAACTTAATTTTTTCACCAAACCATTACAAAAATAAAGAACAGTGACTGTTAAAAATATCAATCATTTTTGTCGTGTCTTTCTTATTTCAAACTAAAAAAATATAATCCATTGTAAGGTGACATTGGTAATTTTTTAATAATATAAAAACTAGACAATTTACAGAAAGAATAGGTAGAGGAATTACGAACTCTAAAAACATCGTTAAAAAATCGAATGGAAAAGTATAGGTACTGACAATTACTAGGTACTGTAATTTGTTAAGCTAATTAGTTTTGGTTCAGTTATCATTTTGTTTTTATTGATACCTTTTTAATGCTCATTTTAGCAAGTGCTTTGTTTTAGTAATATCACAATATAAATACTAATTCTTTATTTATAGAGTGTAGCACTTTTAAATAACGAATCTTACAAACATCTAAACAAATCAAACACATGTATGAGGAAAGATCCACTGTCTTTAATAGGGTTCGACAATGGTATACAAACCTTATATGGGGAAATAGATTAAAACAACAAGAATTTTAATCGCTCCAAAGGTAAAAAACCACACAGCAGATTTGGATGTTTCGGGATTTTTGCTCCTCAATTTTTGCTTTCAATATAGCTCAACTAAAGGAAATGCTTTAAGATAATACAGATCTGTGGGTCCCTCGCCCACAAAGTCTCAGGCTTGTGTGGGAAAATTATAGAGAAATTACTGATAGAGAAAGATTAGAGACACATTTATCTGTGTCTTCCTAGCTCCTTCATTTTAGCCACTGTACGCTGAGGAGTAGTTAAAATTGCGAAACATCAATGTTTAAACTTTAATCTAAAGGTTAATATTCAGTGTTTTTTAAACTTTTCTGTATTTTTCTATGCATATCTACTTACAGTACATATGGTTGGCGCGAACTGTCTTTTTTCTTGTTTGACAATTAGATCAAATCTGCTTGTTGGTTCCAAATAAGTTTTTTCATTCGAATTTCTTGGTCTCGGGATACAGTCGGCTGACAAGGTACATACTGCTTGGTGGTCAGTGTTGGCAATTGTGGTCATCATCATTGACTTTAACAAGATGAACCATGATGCATACCCACTGAAAAAAGAGAAATTGAATGGTTACACTAGTTTGTTTTTTAAGTTGAACTATTAAATAAATAAACTTAAGTTTACTCTTTTATATCAATACAGGGTATTTCAAATATAATGAGTAATGAGGTTGATAATAGGTGAGATATTTTTTATTATAATTGTAATTATTTATTTGTAGCATTATTAGAAATTCTTCAATTTTTTAAATATTCTGCCATATTTCTCACAAAATTGAAAGAACCAGATAAAAATATGAAACAAAAAACAAAATTTTTACAGTCTTTTAGTGGAATATTTTTTATAATTACTATTTACTGGCTTGTTCAAACTGTTTGAACTGGCTTGTACTAAATTAAAATATGTGTCAAAATAGTAAGATTATTTTGACTTAATTAATACCTATTACTTAATATTTATCTATAAATATATGTTATATAGTATTAAGCCTATTACTAATATTATACATATTCTGGTACTGAACCAACACGAACTAATTATAAAAATATTTTTATATTATTACTAAATACTTTATTGTTGTAAGTACTTGACCTTATTGGATTACTACTTAAAGCATTTCAATATGAAACATTTATCGTCGTATCTGTAGGCCCAAACTTTTATTTTAGTCGGTGTCTTTTGAGATATTTTAAATTTGTTAAATTAAAATGGCGATACGAGAGGACGATAACATACTTTTAAGTAATTCTATTAATATACGTAATCTTCTTAGGTAGATATTTTTACACGCCACTAATGGAATCACTCTACACATTATCGGAATTATTTTAGTGACATATATAACCACCACGTGCCAAATATTGGGGCCATGGGCGTGCGTAAAAATATTTTAAGGGATAATACATAAGAATATATTTTTCATGATTTATTTTGTGTAGCTTTATGCTTCGTAATTGTATACAGGATGTTCCAAAAACATACCGACAAACTGTAAGGGGTAGTAAGGACATGAGAATAAATGGTTTTTTAAGTTTTTTTTAATTTCAGTGATAAATAATTAATATTCATTAAAAAAAATGTTCAGGACGACATTAATAAATCACTTTTTGTTCGTGTTGGACTTTATTTCATTGATATATAATGATGGTTTACAATAAGTGTTCAAAATGTTGAACATTTGCTTCAATACAAAGATTGAACCGTCGGTTCATTGACTTGCGGATCCTATAGAATATTCCGAGAATAGCTTCTACATGTGTACGACGGGCCATTATTCTTGCTAAGAGATCTTTCTCATTACGAATAGGCGTTTCGTAAACTAAAGATTTTAGATGACCCCAAAGAAAGCTCCATCGGGTTGAGATCGGGAGAACGCGCAGCCCAGGCCACGGGACCTCTTCTTCCAATCTATCGGCTGGTGTCACGCTGTGGTCTTCTAGAGACCACAGCGTGAGGATTTTCATCATGCCAAATGTGCTTATTTCTACCATTAAAATAACCATCGCGCCTGAAACATGCCTCATCAGAAAACAATACTATTCTCCCGAATTGAGATTCTATTAAGTTATGACTCAAAAACCATTTGCAAAAAGCTAATCGATGTTGGATATCTTTGCCCATACAAGCGTGCAGCTTTTCTTCCATTACATTTTGCTGCATATCGGTAAGTTTCTAGAAATGAGAAATTATTGTTCATTTTCAATACAAATTTTGAATTAAAAATCAATAAAGTCAATGATCTGATGCCAACTAAATAATTCACAAATAATTCGACGGTCTTAAAATTGCCATCTTTTGGAATGTTTATTGTAATAAAGACATTGTTTTTCTTCCAATAAGAGACGTAGTTGAAACCAAAAATGTTGAACGAAATACTCTGGTGTTCAACTAAATCAAGAATTAATTTAGTTATTTGGGCATGATTTAAAACATTTTATTGCTTTACAGGTTTGTTTTCATGTCCCCTACCAGTCCTACCACCCCCTAAAGTTTTTCGGTATGTTTTTGGGACACACTGTATATTCTATTAGGTATAATATTAGGTTAGTAGTTAGTATTAGGTGTAATATATTATTATAGAAGATATTCTATATAGCTTCTTATAATATACAGAGTGAGTTTTATGTATGGAACGCCTCAATTATCTCGGAAACGACTTGCCCGATTTTTATGAATTTTGGTTTATAAGTGTTTTGTAATATGGCCGATATTATTGTGGCATTTACATTGTTGTCAGATCTTTCGTTTTTCCGGAAATATACTGAAATTTGTTATTTCAAATGGATCACCCTATATATTTTTTTGTTTTTGAAATCTCTGAAGTTAAAATATTACATCAGGGCGGCTATGTCTGCGACAAAAACAATTTTGACGTTTTAATAAACTATTATTGTTGGTGTTTATTGAAAGTTACAATGGACCGTTTATCTGAGAAAGAACGAATTGAGATTTTAATGATATTAGGATATGGTGATGTGCGTAGAAGTCAACAGGAAACGTGTAATATCTTTAATAATTTATATCCTAATAGAAATCCCATAACAAGATCTACTGTGAGTAAGTTGTTAAAACAGTTTAACCAAACTGGAGCCATAAAAGATTTACCGAAATCAGGGCGTATAAAAACTGCAACAACTGAAGACAAATCTTTAGATGTTTGTGTTATGTTAGAAGAAGATCCACACTTGAGTACTAGACAAATATCCAGGGAAGTTGATATTTCTCAAACATCCATAATGAAAATTTTACATGCCAATAAATTCCATCCTTACAAAGTAAGATTGGTTCAAGAGTTGTCAGATGATGATTTCGATAGACATGAAGAGTTTGCCGACACAATGATGGAAAAATGTTACGATCAAAATAATCCAAATTTTTTAAATAATGTTATGTTTTCCGATGAGGCCACTTTTTGTATTAATGGAAACGTAAATCGGCATAATTGCAGATACTGGTCACGTAACAATCCTCGTTGGATGAGAGAATCCCACACCCAATTTCCACAAAAGATTAATGTATGGGCTGGAATAATAGGCGACAAAATAATTGGTCCTTTTTTCATTGAAGGAAACTTAAATGGTCCGGCGTATTTAAATTTATTACAGAATAATATTATACCTGAGTTGGCTCGGTTATTTCCAAATCTAAGTAAGTATTCTCAATTGCCTGTTAATTTAGAAATTTTATTATTTGAAACTTTCAGACAATAACAATGTCCCAAATAACAATATTTGGGTGCAACAAGATGGAGCTCCACCTCACTATGCGCGTGACGTGAGGCAATACCTAAACGATGTGTTTCCCAGAAGATGGATTGGAAGGCGTGGTTTTATCGAATGGCCCCCGCGATCACCCGACATGAATCCTTTAGACTATTTCCTGTGGGGTCACTTAAAAAATATTGTTTATAAAACTAAACCTGCCAATATTCAGGAATTAAAAGATAGGATGACCACAGAGATAAGAAGAATTGAGCAGTCAGGAATGTTACAAAATGTACTGCAAAGTTTTAAACATCGCATGGCTTCTTGTATGGAAGTAAACGGACAACATTTTGAGCATCAGCTGTAACCGCCTTTACTTTATGTTTTCAAAAGATCCTATGGGATTTCTATTAGGATATAAATTATTAAAGATATTACACGTTTCCTGTTGACTTCTACGCACATCACCATATCCTAATATCATTAAAATCTCAATTCGTTCTTTCTCAGATAAACGGTCCATTGTAACTTTCAATAAACACCAACAATAATAGTTTATTAAAACGTCAAAATTGTTTTTGTCGCAGACATAGCCGCCATGATGTAATATTTTAACTTCGGCGGAGATATTGCAAATGTAGCTGTAACTCCGAAATTATGGCAATTAGGTATAGGGAACATTACATGAAAAATATTCTAAATTTCTTAGAGATTTCAAAAACAAAAAAATATATAGGGTGATCCATTTGAAATAACAAATTTCAGTATATTTCCGGAAAAACGAAAGATCTGACAACAATGTAAATACCACAATAATATCGGCCATATTACAAAACCCTTATAAACCAAAATTCATAAAAATCGGGCAGGCCGTTTCCGAGATAATTGAGGCGTTCCATACATAAAACTCACTCTGTATATAAAAACTATTATGAATGTTAATAATAATGTCAAGTACAAATAACTTTTGTATAGTTATAGAGCATATATAGTAATGTATACTATCATGTGCGTACTATCGAGCAGGTGGCTCAGGGCTTAGCGTCTCGATCGCTCAACCCAGAGGTCGTGGGTTCTAATCCCCATTCCGCCAAACAATTTTTCATTAAATTGTTTGCTCGTAGATCAAGGCTTATTCGCAGGGATGGCTTGGCAACCATCCTGGCGATGGCCTAGGATGGGAAGAATATCAACTTGGTGTTAATGTGAGAGATTAAAATCAGTTGATGTTTGACTTGTCCCCCTAACTAATGAGGTTTTCCAGGTTTCCCTCATTCCAGCACTGAATGGTGGTTAGGGCCTACCAACGTAAGTCGTTCCTGAGGCGCAAATGCGGCCCGCGAAATAATAATATGCCGCCCCCTCTCCCACACAAGTCTCAGACTTTCGGGCTAATCCTTGTGATTAGAATGAGGGGTAGAGATATTATTATTATTATTATTATGTTATTTAAAAAAAGGTGTACCTACGGAACAGGTTACGGCCAAAGTAAATCATCATAGCTTGATTGAGATAAACTGAATTCTTATATGCTCAGAATGTAATAATAATTCGCCCCTCTCCCAAACAAAGTTTGCAAATAAAGATAACATATTTTTATTATTATAGCTTTTGGATTAGCCCGTCAATATTATATTTGTGTGAGAGAAGGTGTAGGATACTGTTATTCTGTAAGCTATATCAGCGTCTGCAAGTGTTAATGTCTATGGAAGCAATTTCTTACTCATTGCGCCTTTTTAATTTAAATTTTTTTAGACATAGTACTAAAACAAATTTTCTAGTATTAGAACAATTATTAATTTTCAAACCAATCATTATGCAGAGGTGAAATTTTAGTTGATAGGTCTAAAAATAAATGTCAAGAAGGAAGTTGCCATTATCCCTCAACTGCGCCACTGTAGTGGGTGTAAAAATAAATGGTTTATATTACGATTACATCTCGTGCATGTCATACTTTACGCCCCCCGATAAGCACATGAGAGGTGACATATTAAAAAGTTAACTATTAATAATTAAGTGCTTCTACTATATTGCACTAAAATTAATTTATTTCAACCAGCTATATTAATAATATTATATTATACTTTTTCATTTTTAAATGTCAAAAGAATTATTTGTAATATGCTTAATATTTTTATTATCAGTATTATTACAACACAATACCATTATACAGAGCGTTTCAAATAAATCTGAATAATTATAAGTTATATTTCTGGCTTCAAAACATTTCTATAAAATTCTGCAAAGAAAATAGTAATATTCTTTTTTGTAGTGTGTATATCAAAATTATGAAGAAAATTTCTTTGCAAATAGTTCCAGTATTTTATGTCCAATGAAATGATTAATATGTAGAGCTGGTCATTGCTATGCGGAAGCATAGTAGTTACTGTGATAGTAACAGAGATATTTAACAGAGAATACTGTTGATAGTTTATTAATATTAATGATGACTTTTAAAAAACAATAATACACGAAAAATAATACCTCGACGATGAAGACTATTATTTCTCGTAACAAGTCAATTTTAATAAACATTCCTTGTGGGCCTTTTGATAAATGGAGATTTATTGATTTTTAACAATTTCATCAATAAGGGAGCCATGGATAAAGAATATTTTGACATTAGAAACAAAAAAAGTTTTATCTTCTAGTTTGTCAATCAGGTACGTTAGTCGCTATCATAGCTTATATCATTTTTAGATGCGCAAACACCTAGGCTACATAAAAAAAATATTTTCCCTTTCCCTTAACTCCGAAAGTGATTTGAATGATATGTAATATTCAGGCGATAAACCCGTGATGTATGAAAGAGACTGGAACAACCTAGACATTGTGACGGTTTAAAAACAAATAGCTGCTTTCAACTTGATTGGATTGGTTTTTTGGTGTGCGAATTTTCCACCTTTATGTAGAACCACAGAGAACAAAGTTTATGCTGTAAGCAGTAGCGCACCCTTCTAAAACTTCCTAATAAAACAATATCTATTGTAAAAGTTCCTGTATCTTAACTAATTTTTGTTAATATAGAGAGTTGTTCAATTTAAATGCTTATAACCCATTGTTTCATCTACTACTGAGCTACAGTAGTTCAAACAGTAGAGATATAAAGGTTGAAAATTTTATTTTGTAATAATATAATATTTTGTTGTGGATATACCGGGTGAGTTTTTAAACTGAAACTTTAAAATATCTCGCACGCTACGAAAAAATACCTACAACCAAAATTTAACCATTGAACGGGCGAAATGAAATACTTAGTACTAAAATTAGTCCACCACAATTTATCATTATAGGAAGTTAATTAAAGGACTGACTTCGCTGTTTATTATATTGAAATTAAATATACCTATTAGAAATAATTACTAAACTATTTAGGCATTTTGAGCAGGTATAAATAACACAAGTAATTAATTTCATAAAATTGCTAATTCAAATCTTTTTACCAATCTGTTTTATTTACCTATCTGTTCGAGTATATAGGTATTTTATTGACCTAAACCTTTGAGACCCGTGGCTATATTAGGATAAATTCAAAAAATCCTGCTCTAAAGTGTATCCGCAAGGGAAAACAAAATATTACGAATAAATTCGTTCATTATCGGAAGGGGAAAGTACACTTTAAAATCTTCTTTACCTTTAAATTCAAATAAAAAACTCAATTATTGCATTTTGGAACTCTCCAGAGCGGTAGGTATATTAGGCGGGCAGAAAAGCGCAAAATGGCGGACGAATAAAATGCCCTAAAAATTATGGCAGAGGAGTCTTAACTTCCAATATGGCGGTCGTAATTTAGATTTTATTAGAAAAACATTTAAATAAACTGTTTGTCTCTTACTTTGCACAAACACTTTACCGGATTGTCATTAGGGAGCTATGTTTTTGAGTTTAAATCAACTCTTGACATTTATCCGCTTTATTTAGTAAAACTAAAAGTCAGGCAAATATAAATAATGCTTTTCTACCCATTTCAGTGAAGCTACGATGTTAGAGGATTTATTTAAAATTTCCTCTGAGCACTACTTTATTATACAACCAAAGAAAATTATGATACTTCAAAAAAAGTTTAATGTCATGTTAATGTCACCTTGCATGTCAACGCTGTTAAGATGGTGATGTAATATGTTGTGAAATTTTATTTTAATGATTAAAAGCTTATGAGCTTTTTGGCTTAATTCGTATATAAAGAAGGATGTAAACAGTTAAATAAGCCAATAAATAATATTAAAAATATACTACAAAAAACTATTAATAATCTCACCTCATCTCAGTTGAAATTCACAAAAATTAGGATATTTTCATTTGATATACTACTTGACAATTTTCTGTTTGTAAGTAGTCATTTCATTTATAAAGCCAACCAAATTTGAGGACATCTCATCTTAGTATCCTTAAAAATAACAGAAATATCATAAGACGTTAGAAATAGAGTACTGTGTTTAGGTCAGAAAGTTGCACATTTATTATTACTTTTGATAAAATTTCTATTGTATTATTCCTGTTTTGTCATTTTGCCACTGCCAGACTTGAATCAAATATTGCACGAGTTTGATATTTTTTAGCGAATAAAGTTGTTCTGAGAAAACCACATAAAAGTCGTTACTGTTGACATGAGAACCCAATAGTGAAAGGAATCGATTAAGAAAAGAAATATTAAAACAGATTTCTCGAAAACTGAATCCCAACACAATAGGGTAACAATAAAAGTGGTATTTTCGCATAAGCATAAATATAATAGGCCTGTTATACTGAGGACCTAATATGGGGGTTGGTACATAATTATTAAGCCCCTAAACGCAAAAGGGTTAATAGAGATTGTAGGGTGGGAACTGCGCCATATTTAATCAATAATTGAGTTTAACAACTGACGAAGGATGTACTTACTCATCCCTATGAAACGGACAGCATTTTCAGATCACAGTCTTCAATCATTTTATTCAGTCCACCATTATTATAACGGCCTAAAAATGATCACCCTTCACGTACGACCAACAATTTTTAGTGAAATCACTCTAACTCTATTTTATATATTCTAGATCATATCAGGGTTCTGTTTTATAAAATATTAATATTAACATTAACAGCCATACAATAGAGAATTATTCTTTCTTAAAGCGTAAAAATATCTGTAGTAAATAATGTTGACTAATGTATTAATAGCTTAATAATAAATTGGTTTTGTTTGTATCCTCTATAAGTAAACATGTCCATAGTACTATTATAATATTAACATTAATAACATAATAACCAACCTAATAATATACCAGATGTCTCTCTGGGCTATATTTTTTATCTAGTTAGACAGGTTTTGCGTTATAAGTTACCGGTCTCCGAAATATGTACGCCCTATACACATAGGGAAAAATCTTGCTTAAAACCTCTACTATGTTATAATTTTTTGAAATTATTCATTATTTATTTTAGCATATTATTATTATATTTATTATTAGATAAATAATTATTTCTCTGAATTTCTTTATAAAGCTGTATAGTTTGTTCTAACTATTTTTAAAATATTTCCTAAAATTAAATCTATCTACAAAATATTTAGTAGTAAATATACTCTCAGTGCTCTGTTAACTTTAAACAAATATGTTTAATTGATGAAAATACATATTTGATATTACTAATTCCATTAAAATGGTTTAAATCTAACGATTAATTCTTGAACAAAATAGTTACTTTGAAGAAATATATTTATTTGCCACAATTAAATATTTTATTGCAACCGCCAAACGCGCAGAGCGCTTGCGCATACACTAACTTCTCGAAGAGTGGCCATGGCACATCGTTCAGTGAATTATAATATAACAAACTAATTGTGTAGTGTAATAATTCTATATTGTTTTTGTGTAGTGTTTTAACCAATAATATGCATTACGGGTTATTCATAATGGCAATGACGTGGAACACCTGCACCAGAAGTTCTAAGGTGACAACGGAGGTGGCTTCGTCAGAAACTGTTATTTATTTGAAAACATATAAGTTATATCAATAAATTAATGTTAACTAACTTGGTCATTTTTTTTTATCCCAAATTTTTAAGGTAAATTTTTTGATTTGGTTAACCAAAATATTTCTATCCCTAACTTTCCGCAAATTATATATATTTCTGTTTTTATACACACTTCAACCAGTTAGTTCTGTAAAAAAAGTAATTCTTTCACGCACTAGTTTATTTTTTCCTTAAAAATCCGTAAAATTATTAGATCTGTCAATGCTAATTATTATATTGTGATGACGGGTTGCAAATTAAGAAGGCATGCTATTTACTATTTTATTATATCTTTAATTGTGCAATAGGAAATACCCTTGTATAAGTAACATTTTAACTATTTTTACACATATACGGAAAATCGTACGATCACCTTCTGGCGATAAATTCTTGCCTTGTAGCAATCGCCGGCATGACAGTTCATCAGTGATCAAACGCATTAACAAAATAAGCATTTGTAGTTTAATGGACCGAGATCTGTATCAGAAGGGGCACATTAGCGAGAATGTAGGCGATGCTATGGTCGTAAAGAAGGCGGGGTCGATTGTACATGTTCCAGTACGCATCTAGATAAAACTGATAAGGATAGGACTTAATGATAAAATGACAATTTTCTGTCATAAAACTCCTCCTTCCTCTGAGGAGGAATTACACGAACAAGCAAATAAAGCAATCCTTGTCGCTTGTTACAGCATAATTATATGACAAACACAATAAAATCAACATGACACACACGCATTTACTGTTTGTAACGGTTTATAGACAGGCACGAGTATTACGACACTTTTAAAGTTACTGTACGTTTTCTTTTATCTCGTATTGATTAATAACTACATGGTTTATCAGTTTTTTTGATCAATCCAATCAAAATTACTCCTTGACACGGAATGATTCTTTCATAGACTGACATTTCATATTGTTAGACTAGACGACATGACACAACGTCTTCATAAACATATATAAAAAAGACCTACTTTATTTTTTCTTTAAGCTATTTACAGGTATGTAATACCGAAAAAATAACCTTTAATATCACTTCTTGAGCAATTAGTCAGTAAGGTTAAACATTACTTACTAACTTATGATTTATTTATAACATTATTTTTATATAGACAATCCAAGATTGCACTTAGAATGTGATTTACCTACGCTTTTCTCTTTATCGTGATATATTATTTCTTCTCTTTCTTATCGGTAATCGATCAATGTTTACTTTAGAGAATTAACAGGCAATGATGGCAATGATTTTTACAATTCTTGCAGTACAACCAAGATCCTAAACTGACCAATTAATCAAACTCTTCCACCCTTCTACAGGAAAAAGAAAACATATTGAAGCTCTGCGAACCATCAGGAATACTTACAAATTCTATGTGTTTATATTAGTGGCTTAATAAATGGGTAAATATTATAGTTAAGAGACATCTGCACCATTACAAATAAGGGTCCGTGAATACAAAAATTATGTAAAAAAATTACCAAATGGATGAGTGCAATATCTATGGGGCAACAATCACTGAGTTGATCGGACACAGGCCAAAATTATACAAAAAGAAGAAAAATCAACCAAGTAGACAATTTATCGGGCAAGAAAAGAAATTGGTTTTATTAAATGTATTGATGATGATTGTATCTCGTCGTAAACAATATTTTTAGATCACACATGGCTTTCTCCTTTCTAGAAAGATGTTATCAGTGGAAAATTGATGATAAAATAGTGATCAATGTATATGATGACTTAAATTTCATTAGTGACAAGTTTATCTATCACTAAAGTGATCCAGAAAAATATTTTACACTGAAAAGCAGATGGGAAAAAATAATTATATTGTTATATAATGTAGGCAGAGAAGATATACTGGTTATTTGGAAGAAATTCTATTATATCTCAATATAGCAAGCTACTGCACATATTCCAAAAACGTATATAGACAATAGTATTCAATTTCACAACAGATGCGGCAATAGAACATCACAGAAGGACTTAGTATATATTTCAGACACAGTTCCTGAGAGAACCTAGCTCGTGGTACTACAATTAATATCTGGTCTTCGATTTAGATCAGTCAAATCACCGCTGATTTGCCATTTTGATAATTCCTCGGTCTGTTCCCATCTGGGGTTTTTACCGCTATCCAAGAACTATTCGTATGCGTCCTATGACAAAGTTTGCAATCGTGGAAGCTAGTTCTTCTAGGCCGATGGTCTAAACTTCTGGGACTAACTCATCAGCCTTTTAGTGTTTCTGACACTGGAATCAATTGGTTATGACTACCAAGGCTAGTTAGAAGACGTAGTAAGGCCCATATCAGTTTGAACTTCACCTGATTTGAACAAATTGTCTTTAGCGTTACCAATCTGGTCCAGTCTGCTGGCCCACATGTGTACACGTACCACATGTGTATCTTGAAACATAGAAACAGTTTAAATCCTTTTAAGTTAGTTAAATAGACACCTAGCGACACCAAAGAATGACTCTAATTCTTCTATCGCTATACACCTGCCTGCTAGGACTACTTCATCAGCTTTCTAGTTTTTCTGATGTCTATCTTGGGCCTGGTCTTCAGGCTGGAATTAATTTGGTTTACTGTCATATTATTTGATGAATTATGTATAGTATTTGAAAATTTCGTTACGAGTATAAAAAATGATAATATTGTGTAATTAATTTCTTTCACTTTCAGCTGAAAATTATAGTTATTTTAATGTAAAACCCGTATGGAGATCCATATTAATGCACCCCCTCCTTTTAGAATAGTTTTAAGGGATGAAAAATAGTTAATTTAGATAATGTGACTGTGGCCAATTGTCATGCAGCCTAACTATAGAAATTTATAGTTTGGGTATCAAGTGCTGGCAGCTTTTAGATGTGTTTTATGTAAATTTTTAGGGCGCTCTCTCGCTCGGCCAAACTGCTCGTAAGTAAGTAAATTTGTTTTAGGATAATTTGAAAAGGCCAGTGGCGAGTGCAAATGGTTTTTTACTTACGAGCTTTTGTGGTTTTTGTTTCCTTTTTAATAAACAAACGGTGCTCCGTTTTACCTGTTCTGTGTTTATTTAAAGCAACACGGATACGGGGCTTATGGATTTTAAAGCATTTGTTGTTGGGCAATTTGTAGATGAATAGGTGACAATGTAACAGTCACATAACATCTGTTGTATGGCTATTAGTAGCTAAAAAAGAAAAATCAATAACCAGGAAATGGGATTCGTTTTTATCTAGCTCTAGCGTTATAATTATTAGTGGGTGGTCGAAAGTACTGAAATTTGTTAGATTCTAAATTTATTTATGACTTTTTATTTGTATGTTTGCTTATTAGTCATAAGTAATGAACCTGCCTTTCTTCATTTTTAACACATCTAACCTAAATCACACCTAAAGTATCATTTTCATCAAATGGTTATAATACAAGTTCAAAAATTTTCAAAGCTTGCGCGATTTTGGGAGAGGAAAACCTTTCTGCGTATTTTCATTCATCATTTTCTATTTTAATTATGCCATGCAAATAGTGTGCTCTTTGAATAGTACGTACGTGGATCCATGTGAAACCTGTCGTATCTTATTTTATTTAAACAAAATTAGGACTGTTGATGACGTATACAAAACTTACTTCACGGTTTTTAGCCTTCCCTAATATTCGGGAATTGGATCCCCCATAACAAAATCAGCATATGGTGACTAAAAGGGTTTATTAAACACGATACTAAACGAGAAGGGAAAGTTTGACATTTAACGAGGGATGTGGATAAAACACACTACTTCCATGAATATACTTAATATAAGCCCTATTAAAGTTCCAGCAGGTTGTTTGTGGATCGTGCTGCTATATACATATAGAAACATATACATTTAGAATATTACTGAAAATGCCTCAAGACTATATTTTCTAAATTGGTGAACTCTGATTATTTTTACTGTCCTCTATACAATTGAATCGGTCATTTCAAAAACAACCTAAGTCAGATAATTCACATTTTACAGGAAACGAAAAAAACTGAATATAACATATAATACTTTAACGGTAGTCTAGTCGTTTTTTTAAATATGCAGAACACTGATTATTGAAGTAAATTAAATGCAATTAGACCTTAATACTTCTTAACCAGTTTCCAAAAAAAAATTTTTCTTCTCCAGATTTATGTAGTTTTTGCAATGACATGTTTTTCTTCTAATTAAATTATCTAATTATTAGAGATAAGCGATTTTTTTTTGTATTAAAATAAAATAGTAAGTTACAAATTAACACATAGTTTATTTTAAACATATAAGCAGCTGAAACTAACTAACTAATCAAGTATTCAACAAGTATTTGAACAAGAAATAATATACTTTCTATGGTACATAGTCATATTCCTCGTCATTCTCAACATCATCATTTTCTTCAGATGCAATGAGCCAGTTGAAAATAACTTCATAAAACGCCATATAGTTCTTATCAATACATTTTGTAACTTGTTTTATATTTTCAATTTTTTTTGGGTTTATGGGTACTCCATTCCCAAAATACGCTCTTTCCGTGGGTAAAATAACTTTTGTTGTTGTATTTCTTGCTAAAGAAAATGTATGTTGGACTAGCCCATCTATATAATCATTTGTTATAACAACTCCCTTATTGCTTGAACTATACTTAAAACTCATGTAAGAAGAAGGGGAAAAAATTATTTTTTGTTCTTTAGGAACATGTCTACCAAATGTTTCCTCTGAGAGACAAGATTTTTTATAACAAGAAGGCCACCATTTTTTAAATTCAATGACCTGATGTGCCTTCATTATGAACACAGAAAAATTTTTGTTTTCTAATAACATCTATCAGATGACTACATACATGTGCCCCCATCACACAAGAAAATCCGCGCAGGCGTGTAAAATCTTCATTGCAAAAACAACATAAGTGCATGACTAATGTAGTTTTTACAGTGAGTGTATACATTGAAGTAAACTTCCCAGTTGAAGGATGTCCCAGACTTATGTTATTTTACAGGGCACGTGTAGTTATCTATATGAAACACGTTGCCGTTTAAAACTCATTTTTGTAAATTCACTGACTTATGCTGTTTTTGAAATGACCGATTCAATTATACAATAAGGAAGTCAATTTGTCTGTCAATTTGACAATAATTGTCAGACGGATAGTAGCAAAGGCCAAAAGAGGGCACTACTGACTGTGTCTCACCACAATAACAATATTTGATAACGCTGCGTTTTTTATTTATAAGTATTCTATTCTTGAGTTATGGAGGCTTCATTTGGTTAGGAATGATGTTCTTTTTGAAAATAGAAGTGGATATAGATATAAGAAAATAGAAAAGAATGATCAGTGAACCTGTAAAACTGTTATCAATATGTAATTACATCGTTTGTAATTGGTGTACGATCTTTAGCAGCAAGTAGCATGTGAAAAAAATGGATGTATGATAAATTACAAGTTCTATATTTTCTACAATTTTGTACATGACTCCATGAGACTGCCCTAATTTAATTTTCGCAACAGTTTAACAGTACCGCTTTGATACATTTGTAATTACATTGCATAAGCTATATAAACATGAACTATTAATCAATTTTCGATAACCGTAAACAAAAAAAAAATTTTATCATAAGTCGGTGTTTTCATAATATACGAATAATTATTAATTATTATCTGTGACATATGTCATTTGAATCACTTATCAATAATAGGTTTGAAGAAATTGCATTGAATAGGATAACTAAATGAGGGATAATATACACTGAAAGAAATAATTGATCAAATTCAAAATTAGATTCGCAGGAATGATTCTCATTCGTTGATAAAAGTTATTAGGAATGAAAAATTGAAACACTAGGATTAGTTTACAACTATCAATTGTAACAGTTGGTGAGAATATTTCATAATATAGTCTTAATTTTATTCGGCTTTTTCCAAAACTAACTGAAAATATTTATAATAATAATAATAACAATAATAATAATAGGAATAGGATATATGTATTAGGGATTGCTAGAAAAAATTATCATTAAAACAAATCATATTTCTATTGTTATCTGTTGCAAGTTACAGAATAAGTCAAGGCGTTCTATAAGTTTTATTATTATTTTATTTATGTACCTAATTTTTTTATTTAAAGTACACATTGTTGCAGTTATTATTTTATATAGAATCTTTCAACGAAAGCTTGAACCCCCTACCGAAAAGAGAATACAATTCACCGAGATCCGTCGATCTCTGTTCTTGGGGGGAGCATTTTTGACAGTGAAGCCAACTTTGCCAATGCCAATCGGGGCACATTAGCCGTGGAGTAGTTGTTTTCGGCATCTCCTTCAGATAATTAACATATATGTTAATAGATATATCTGTTCTGGTACTTTTTAATCATTAACGTTGAACCGAAAATGTTGTTGATGTAAACTTTTTTTATATATTTACGTACCTTTTTCAGTTAAATAAGATACGGGTATTAATTGTATTATTTTGTGTGGCGTACCTACGTCGAAGAAGAGAAAAATGTACATAAATAATTTTAGGACACGATGCGGCCTGTTATAAAATACTTTAAACAGAAAGGTATTATTTATATTCTTTATTATTTTCGGTGCAATATAGTGTTTTTAGTTCTTATATCATGAGTCAAAGATCTAAACAGTCAAAACCATTTCTTTAAAATACGTTCCGAATATAAAACATTTTTCTTAGTTTACTTAACTGTTTATTAATTAGTTTTTTGGAAATTTCGCTAGGACAGATCCTAGTCACATGCAAGGTTACAAGATAAGAAATTGCATTATAATTGCGACTACTTATATCAGTAAACACATGCTGAGGGTGACATTGATTAATATTAAATATAATGTGTAAAAAATAATAAAAATCCTGTGTAGATAAAGTAGCGTCGCCACATGTAAATAAGGTTAAGTAAGCCATAAATTAACATGAACATTTTGACATTCATAGACGCATGAAAATGTTTTATATAACTTTTAAAAAATTTAATAACGAATTTATTATAGCTGCAAATACCATGCCGATTATATGCATGCATGTTTTTCACTACGACTTAATTATGATTAAATCAACATTTTTATTTACATAGAAGCCTAACGAATGTTTGTCGTAATGTATCCCAATTGCTTTCCCACGTATTGACATTAATAAAGCTTATCACAACAAAATATTTTTGAATTCAGTGAGTAATTATAGCAATTCATAGTTTAATATCAAACCTAGTTCTAGTTCAACATCTGTCTTATTGTGGTATAGGATGGGCATTATTATTAAGAGAGAGAGAGAGGGGGAGAGCGAGAGAGATGGTTCATCTTGCGATCTCTTACTCAAATCTCTTCACAAGTAAATCATTTTCTTAATAATATTCAGAAATTAATACATAATCGTCAATCTAAAATTTTAAAAACTACAACAGAAATTTTCTGCAAGAGACCCTTGGTTACGTAAAAGGTAGGTACGTAACCAAAAATAATTATTTTCAATGTAATGTAGATGTTTGTTTAATATTTCATTATTTAAAAAATGTAGATAACACTATTAGATAATAAGTTGAGGTTATATGAAGGTGTTTGCCGTTGTAATTCAATGTTGGTCGGTGCCTGTTGTACGCGAAGTAGTTGTATGCGAAATATTTTAATAACAGTTTATCTCTTAGTTAACATTTTGTCTTAATTCTTATATAAAGAAAGATTTAAAAGTACCCACTTGTTTTATTTCATCTAATATATTGTGATATGATATTAAAGTATTCTTCCAAAACAAAACCGTAAAAATAGAAATTAATTCCTAGGTACGCCGATGCAAGAGAAATAAAATATCGTCGAAAATAGGTATTCCTTTTGGAACCGAGGTCACAAATCCGAGGGTCACCACATCAAAGGTGCCGAGATATGCTTCTGGTAATATATTTATTTTTATGACTATGTCTAGAACCGGTAGGAGAACAAACTAGTCAAGGTTTTATTTAAAAAAATTGTTGAGAACATGTAAAATATATAGAGTTAATTCAAGCGGGATAAAGATGCGCAGTTTTCTGTTTCAAAACAAATACATTTTCTTGTATACTGTCTTTACCCACTCATTTGCATATATATGTTTTTATTATCACTGTTACATACTATTAGTTATATATGTTAATTAATTTATTACCTATGGGTACTCTGTCACGTGATGAAGGCTAGATTTATTTACTCTTTGGTGGCAAATAAACGAAACACCCATCTATAAAGTTACGTAGATTCGCTTTCATTGCTTCAACTCGATAATCGCCTACGACATTATACATTAAATAAACTTATTATACGCTACTTTTAGGTAGCACTTATCTTGTAACAATGGGCACCTTTAAACCTACTACTAAATTGATGTATTTATTCAAATACAACACACCCTATGCTAAATAGATGCTGTCGATTGAGTACCAGCGTATCCTTTCAGAAATGGTGCAGCATCATCCTATTCCACACAGGCCTGATATTGAAGGCATCTAATGGTTATGTTGAGAATTTATATTGAAAAAGGGTGAACTAAATAAATAGCGCTGAAGGAAGGCATAAGATATGTTTAGTTTGACACAAGTCGATCCCAGAGTGTTCGACACTAGACACTTCTGTTATGAAATTGTCACATTAACATTTTTTTGCTAATTAGTTTTGATTATCTCTCTTCATTGCCAGTTTGTCCTGATGAGTTTTGTGTTAAATAGAAGTTTATAAAAATGTGTGTATCTGTAATATATAAATTTTATATATACCTACCTATCTATTTTATAATTTCTGTATTAATTTTGTATCTTAAAGTGTTTTTGCTTCTAAATGTCCTTATATCAAAATTATTACCACGTTATTTGAATTTTTTTAAATCAAATAGGTATCCCTTGAATGCATGTAATGGTAATGATTGCTATTTGATCTACACTATTTATTCTTCCATTACTAATATTTTGAATATTTAACATTTTTATAAACGGTTTATTCAATATAATTATTTGTATAACTGTACGTTACAAAGATTAGATATAAAATAAAATAGACATTTAACAAAAAAAATATTTCGTTGAGTTTTATTTACAATCCTAGCTCTTCTCCTGCAGTTGTGACACTGATGAGGAGCAATAACCCCGAAACATCGATATCATTAGGCGCCTATTTTTTTGACTAAAGATAAGATTATTTTCTATTTTATAGTTTCATATTTACTAAAGACATTTATTATAAAAACAATATATTTTTTAGCAGCTTTATTACTTTTATAATATATTAATACCAATTTAAAGTTGTTACAAAAGTTGATTTTGCTCGTCTTCATTATGTTCATAGTTTGTAGATAGAAATAAAAAATATTTCACAAATAATCAATCTACATTTTTATTATTAGCATTAATCAAATTTTGTTAAATACAACGTAGGCTTCCACCTATAAAATAATATTCTCATGCTCCCAGCTCTTCTTCCATGACAGTAGACTTATTTCAAAGTCACCTGAACGTTGCATGGTTAAGATCTACCCTGATTATACTTTTTAGTCTTTTATATGTGGGTCACACGATGGTACCTACACAATATGGCCCCCGGTGGCTGCAGCAACATAGACGAGTTGCCCTGTCCAATGACCAGGTGCAGGCCAAATTGTATAATAAGTACAGGCCGACAATAATTTACTGACTGGAGTGTACACGGTGTTCTGTGTACTAGTCAGACGTGTTCTTTACTGACTTGAAAATCAGTAAGAATTCAAAGAGACTATAAGCAAATTTTAGATAACTGTAGCGTACCAATCCTACCATTTTTTGTAATATAATTCAATTTTGCAACAGGATTATAAAATTTTTATTTCAATAATAAATACATCAAATTTTCTACAATGTCAGCATCCCGATGATTAAAAAATAATCGAGTAAGTAACTTTAATACAATTGAGGAGTACTTCAAGGTGTGCCCCAAAATTTCGTTTTGAGGCCATTGTGATTCATTTTGTCTAATAATAATGATTTAAGAAAATGTCTAAACCTGCTACATATCGGAAGTAACTGGGAATGCCTCGATCAGCATTAAATTATTCTGGAAAATCCTAGAATGGTAGCTATATATTCATCAGCACCATCTACCAAACACAGACCAATTTCGAACTTGTTAATTTTCGTTAGCCTGCCATAGTGAAGGAATCGATAGATGATGCAGACAGAAGCACAGTAGTAGTCTCTTGTATTATTTGCTACTATTTGTCAGACAATATTGTCAATCTACAGATAAAGATTTGTCGTACCAATAGACTAAATTAAGACTACTCTGCGGGAGAACTCTACCCATCATTGAATTACTGAAATATAATTCAAAACTTCTTGGTACTATGCTGTTTTACCAACTTATGGTAGGATGTATAGATATAAAGATGATATTTGGTATTTGCTGACAACTTCTATCAATGTAGTACACAATATTTATTATTTACAGTACAATCAAAATCCAATTATAGCGAAAATAGAACAGGTGCGTTTTAACATTGATTTTTTTAAAAAATACAAACATAAATTAATCTGAGTTTATGAACACTTATGTCGATCTAACTTACTGCCATGAAATTTGTAGCATGTATACACTAAACACCCTATATATTCTGAAACAGTACCGTATTTAGCGTATTTTTTTCACCATAGCCAATTTATTCGAACCTTTCATTAATACGCATGTATTTATTGCAAATTATATATCGTAAATATTCTGAAAAATGTATTTTAATTGCTCTGGGAAATGTGAGACATTAATTATGTTTCAAACAGTTTCTCAGTGACTAATTATTGATGAAATTTGCGGTATTATAAACAAGGCTTTAGTTGTATAAAAGAAATTGAGGTGTATCTTGCTTACTAACTGCTATTCTGACATAACCAATCGTTGACTACTAGGAATGACTGACTACTACCTGATTATATCGATATTATATTGATTATTCCTAGTCCTAAGACTAATAATCCTATAGAATTGTCTCATTTCCGATCGATAAGTTTACTTCCTATATTGTCAAAAATTTTAGAAAGAATATTTAGGGTAAGGCGATATGTTGATTCTACGAACAGTTTACTAGCTATGCAATCAGGTTTTAGACCAAAATATGAGACTGAAACGGCATTATTAAAGGTAACCGACGATATATATCGTGTTAATGATAAAGGTTGGGTCACATGTTTAGTCCTGTTGGATTGCAGTAAAGCTCTACTTCTACCATTTACTACGCGTACAAGCTTTAAATCCTGAAGATTATCCACATCGATTAGCTTTTTGCCAATGGTTTTTGGGCCACAAGTTAATAGAACGTTACTTCTGGAGAATAGTATTGTTTTCTGATGAGAAATGATTCACGCGCGATGGTTATTTTAATAGTAGAAACAGCCACATTTGGCATGACGAAAATCCTCACGCTGTGGTCTCTAGAAGACACCAGCAATAATTTTCTGTAAACATGTGGGTTGGTATTGTTGGAGATAATTTAATAAATGACTTACTGCCTGCTCGTTTGAACGCAGATATTTATCTCCATTTTCTGCAAAATGTTTTGCCTCTATTATTAGAAAATGTTTCTTTAGACATAAGAAATAACATTTGGTTTCAACATAACGGGGCACCTCCACATTTTGGTTTGAACGTGCGCCAGTATCTGGACCAGCAATTTCCCCGCCGATGGATTGGAAGAGGAGGTTCGGTGGTCTGGCAGGCGCGTTCTCCCGATCTCAACCCCCTGGATTTTTTCTTTTGGGATCATCTCATATCTGTAGTCTACCAAACACCTATTCGTAATCAGGAAGATCTCTTAGCAAGGATGATGACCAGTTGTACACATGTAGAAGCTATTCCCCGAATATTCTATAGGGTCTGTGAGTTAATGAACTAACGGTGCAATCTTTGTATAGAAGCAAATAGTCAATATTTTGAACACTTATTGTTAACCATCATTTATTTATCAATGGAACAGTTCAACACGAACAAATAGTGATTTATTAATGTTCTCCTGAACATTTTTTCTAAATGAATATTAATTGTTTATACTGAAACAAAACGTAAAAAACTATTCATTTTCTCTGCCAAAAAGGCTCATTTGCGGACATACTATGTTTATTAAACAATAAAGGTTTGTTTTCATGTCCACTACCACTCCTTAAAATTTCTCGGTATGTTCTCAGAACACCTTGTATAATACTACTATAGCGCGTATACTCTATGTTAGCCCATAAGCGGTTTGTCCAAAAACACCGAGGAACTGGAAAATACAAAAATTACAATCTTATTTCCTTTTTTCTTTTCTAAATTCTAATATTCACTTCCAATTGGACAAATTTTAGGTTAAAAGGAAAGCGTAACGTCAAAACAAGCCACGCTATTTATTCATTCGTCCATTCCAATAACTACAACTTTGTGAACAAACTACGATCCAGCAGTATTCAAATAAAGACGTCGTTAATACTGGGTGATAGTATTAAATAGATCTACAATAACTCTGTACAGATTGCACGTAGAAAGTTAAATTCATCTCATCTTAATATATTGCATTTTTATTGGCAGTACAACTGATTAATCATGCAAGTACCTAATTAAGAACTGCAGTTACAACAATTTGATGACATCAGTTATGGAACACAATAAATAACTTTATTGCTTTATTTGCATTCATTGTATCTGGTCCAGAAACAGCCGTTGGAATGTGGTAAAAAGTCCACCATCCCTAAGGCATAAAAATTTTGCCTGGCACGTACCCGATGAACATTGTTCAGTCGTGGTTGATTTTATCAAAAACTAAAACTCTATAATTATCGTGGTATGGAACATATGACAATCGTGACCACGGACCTGTTAAACCACAATATAGGAAAAAGGGCATTAACTGTGTTCTCCGTGACTGGTTCGACACATGTCTGATAAACAATTAGTATGAAAATATTTCGTGACAAATTCGATAGAGTCGATTGTGTGAACAAAAGTGAACGCCTATTACATGAAATCATGGGCGATTGTGGTCCTTAACGAGGATAAAGGACGACATACGGTCTGATATGTTGACAAGAGAACGATTCTAGTTTTAAGTAATTCTTTACCAATAGACATGCGATAGATGCGGGGCATTAGCGTTTGTAAAGGGATGGGCATAACTTATTGGAATAAGGTTTAAACCACCACCCAATTTTAAATGGATATAATAAAAGCCAATGTTTAGTTTAACTGCCTCCTTTTTAAGTATACAATTTTGTATTAAAAAAAATACCTTCTATGATCGTTATAACTACCGAATAATGTCTGTCCCTCCATAAGGAGATACCTACAATTTTGAAGATAATGAGAAGTCCCTTATCATAATTTCAACGAAACTGGAAAGCTTGGTTGACGGTTTTCCTAGAGGTTTTACATGTATCTATAGTATTCAGTTCAGTACATTCTGTAAATTTATCGAATTATCGTCGATAACAGTGTGACTGATGGCATGATATTTTTTCAGAACCTATTTGGTCCATCTTTCTACATTGGTTGTTGCATAGTCAATCACATGTAAGTCGGCCAATTAGTCTGAAATGGAAAAATTGGATCCCTTGACTTAAAAAGTGAATCTAGACTTAGTAAACTAAGGCTTATTGTCGTTCACAGAGCAACTGGTTTCCGACGAAACTGTTGACAGAGGGTAGTTACGAACTTAATAGTTGGATATTGAGTTCTTGTACACGCATAAACGCAAAGGTAATTAGAAAAATTTCTTAGTGTACCACATACCTTTGTGTTTGAATTGTGTTACTCGTGCTAAATTATGAAGTGGACGAGATTGTTATTTTGATATAGTAGATATTGTTGATATAGTATAGTAGATATAGAAACAGAAGAAGATTCTGGATCCATCCCCAGATAGAACAAATATAAATTGCAGATTATTTGTGGCCGCTGTGGTATTGCAACAAGATGATGGAAGTAGTGGTGAGAAACACACAGTAGTGTCCTCTCTTGGTCTTTGCTAGTATCCGTCTGGCAATTATTCTCTAATTCACAGAAAAATAGGTAGCGAGCTGCTTTTAGACAAGTGACATTATATTGTCTATGAGGAAGACAATCCTACTTATTTATTTGAAGGAGATGCCGAAGACAACTACTCCACGAGCAATATGCCCCGACTGGCACTGAATTTCTCACCATTATGAGCACATGATAAGTGCGAAATCGGTCAATATCTCTGGTTGATCTCGATGAAAGATGTGACGACTCTCGTGGAGATGCTAGTCGGGGCACATTACCCGCGGAGTAGTTGTTTTTGGCATCTTTTTCAAATGAATAAGATAATGGAAAGTTTCGTTCATTCTACAAAATGGGAAAAGAGACCAATAAACTCCTTGTAAATAGAGTTCACCCTTCAATAATTAAAACTAACACAAATATGAGGTATACAAACAAGGATATTTTTCTACTTCCTGGACAAATCTTACATTCAAACTTTGTTCGTTCCTGTTTGTTACTTAAATCCTTACTCTCAGGCTTTTGTGTTCGTAGAAGCATGTCATCTTATTTTGACTATACAAGAAGAAATTGGTATAATTATAAAAAAAATTAAGCAGATGTCTTGAAGAGGAATAAATATAACAATATTGTAAAAATGAAGTATGACAATGTCGTTATCAATACGGCAAAAATTCCGCTGAAAATTTTACTGAAAATGCGGTGCAAAATCAGACCAATTTGTTATAGATTTGATAACCTTTAAATACAATTTGAGACTTGATACTTTCAACAACTAAATACGCTATATCTTTATTTTTGATTTGACGGTTTATTATTTTTTATCACCAGGATATACATGATCCAAATTAATACGTAGAGTAAAGATCAAATCCTACTTTCATGTCTCTGATGACTTTGTCTTACAGTTTTTGAGTTTATTGTATAAATGTAAAATGTTAAACAATAAGTTTTTTGTTTTGGTCATTTTCTCTTCTACCTATAGTCATTTAGCCAAGAAGAAAAAATATCTTATGACTAGGTTTATTTCGTCAATTTCAAGCTGACAAAAAAGGTTTTCGGATTTTTGTCGTAGCACATTTCACTAACGATGTTAGTATCATCCGCTTATGAACTTCTACGTTTTAATAGTCCAGTGTGTTTTGGTATTTAGTAAAAAATAACATCGGTTTTTGTGTTTCATACAAAAGATACCAACCCAACCTCATGAGGATGGCTGAAGACAACAAAGTATATAACGTAATGTTTCCAAATATAAAATGAAACGGATAATTTCTAAGTCTGTTTTCCAGTGTTATAAATGACTCCCCAAAAATCTAAAAGGACGCCCCTGGTGGTATAGCGTGCTCTGGCTTGCGATAGACAACAGCTTTGTCCTGAACACGACTAGCGTGAAAGATTACATTATATAACGAGAACCTATTACTAATCAAACGAATGTTTGTTTTCTCAACAGTCCAATGTATGTCGCCCTGAATACGGCCTGGTATCACGCACCACCTCGTCAGGTAGCAGATTATCCTGGTTATAAAATATATTTTATCTCTTCATTAACACACCCCCAGATAACCTGCAAAATTTGTTAACCTAAATTACTTACAAACATGGTTTTATTATTTGCAGTGAATTTTAATTTTTTTTTGCAGAAAAAACAGTACCTACATATCTATTTAAATTCAAAAATAATTTTTTTCCAATTTAAAATACCCAACTTACTGAAGCCAAATATTGGAACAAAGGTATGAAATGAAAATTCTTAAAATGGTTTTATTTTTTAACATCCTATAAAACGTACCGGGATATCAAAAATTATCTTGGTCAATGGTGGTTGTGGAATGTAAAACGTGTGTCTTACTTTAAATTTTTGAATATGTTTTGTTGTGTCAGAATCTGTCAAGTCATTGTGCTGAAATTTTCTAATCCAGTTTTACCACACAGCACAAAATTTTCTTGATTGAAGCCTATTTTCGAACGGGTGCGCTAGTCAATGGAAATTAGCAATACAGTCAACGTTTGTGTTTGGACAATTTTCGAGAGCCCTTCCCAAACGTGGCAATATTACCGGACAATTTTTATGCGTGCCTTACAAATTGTGTTGAAGTGTTTCGCGAAACTGGTTGTGTGACTCATAAAAAAGGTGCTGGTAGACCAAGAGTTCGTACAGAAGAAGTTGTCAATGACGTTCGTCAACGTATGGAAGAGGAGCCTGCAAAACCTTTGAAACGTCTTTCTCAGGAAATTGGACTTTCTTATAGAACATGTCATAAGATTTTAAAGAAAGACTTGAACATGCATCCATATAAGATGCAAGCACATCAAGCTCTTCTGCCCGCAGACCACCCCAGACGCCTTGCTTACTGCCATTGGTTTGTCAATAATTTAATGAATGACGATCTTCTGAACTTAACTTTTTTTTCTGACGAAGAGTGGTTCCACCTTTCGGGATACATAAATTCTCAAAATATGCGAATGTGGAGCAATGATAACCCTCATGTTTTTACTGAATCACCACTACATGCTCAAAAAATTGGTGTTTGGATGGTAGTTTCTCGCAGAAGAATAATTGGGCCAATTTTTTTCGATTTCACCGTCAACGCAGAACGGTACAGACACAACTTTTTGGCTGAATTTGTGCAACAGTTAAACGATGATGAACTTCGGTACGGTTATTTCCAGCATGACGGTGCAACAGCACATACTACACGAGAAAATATTGCTTTCCTCCGCGAGTTTTTTGATGACCGGCTGATAAATTTGCATACAGAAGTTGAGTTTCCTCCGAGATCACCTTGTTTGACAATTATGGACTATTTTATATTTCCTTACTTAAAAAACAAGATTTTCGCAACTTCGGTAAATAATTTGCAAGAACTGGAACAAAGAATTGTTCAGCAATGTACAACCATAACGCCAGAAATGCTGCAAAACGCTTTTCACAGCATGAGGAGGCGCGTCAACTTGTGCATCGAACAAAACGGGGGACATTTCCAACAATTACTGTAATTTAGTTTTTCTTGTTACTAAAACCGTTATTTCATAATTTGTAGTTCATTATTGTTTTACAACTGAAATAAATAGGTATGAAATTTGTAGGTTATTGATGATGTCAGTGTGACAGTGACATAATTATTTCAAATTTAAAGTAAGACACACGTCTTACATTCCACAACCACCCTTGACCAAGATAATTTTTGATATCTCGGTATTGATACATAATATTGCTCATCATTGTGTTTTTCCTCTATCAGCTGCCACTGGAAACAACACGGCAGGGCTTCAATTTTTTTGTTCCCTTAATTTTGTCAGATATTAAGTAGGTAAAACTAATAATTTTCTTAAGTTGAAGTATTGAGTAAAGTGTCGATTTTTAAACAAGTCGGCCTAAGGCGATTTTTTGTAGTAGGTACCACTGAAGTTACATCGCTCGAGTTGGGTTGAGCTTCACCGTCTGCATATATTAAGGCAGCATTTTAATGTAACTTACACTGATGATTTATTTACGGGCGCTATTTAATCATCCTCTATTTAGGCACGTTTAATGCTAATTCACTTAAATTTATTACCGTTGAAATTGGCGATTATCGCACGTCGCTTTACTCAGTTTTGTTATTTATTGGGGCCCCCATTTTCTTACCACACATCAAAATCTATGCATCTGATATCGTATCGTTAACAATTAATGTAGTGTTTACTAACATATCGATAAATTTTGCCAGAATACAATTGAAAAATTTACAGGTAATCGTCATATAATTTTATGTTAGACATTACTTTACACAAATTAATATTCCCTTTTCCTGTTTTGAATCCAAATCTTTCGTTTAAGTTCTTGTTTCTGTTTTGAATCCAAAAGTTTTTCGAGAATACCAAATGCAATTAATGATTGCATTTGGTATATTTGGAATACCAAATGCAATCATTAATTGCATTTGGTATTCTCTAACGATTGCATTGCAATGAAATGCAAATGCAAATGCAAATGAAACTTATGAAGGTTTCACTATGCCATGAAAACCTAAATATAAGCATTTTTAAGAACTTGGAACCAGATTCAGTCTCAAGAACATAGCGTGAATATGTCCGAAGGAAGACGGACCAAAACGCTTCTGAAAGGACACAAACCACGTCTGAACATGTGAATTATGGTAGGCTGTGTACTATATGGAATATAATATATGGAATAAATAAAAGAAAAGCTTTCAAGTTTATATCAAGAAACACCTCACATATATACTACTACATACTTCTGTATGTAGTGGTATCCAAACCAGTCTTTTGGCGATAATTTGACTAAAAATCAATGGGATTAGAAACCGTCTAGGATGGGTAACTGAATTGAAAAACTGACTCACTACGTATATGACTTGGCTACCGTTTCCGTTAGGCCTCAAAACCAATGCATCTAGGTAGGTAACTCAAACACAAGTTAGGGTATCTAATTTTGACTTCGTATATTTTGGAGAAAATTTAATTTATACATTTTAAATATATTTTCCGTGTAATTGTTCATGATATAAAACATTTGCAAGGCCATGAATAACTTTGTTTGGACATGGATAATGCTTGTGTAGATAACTACCTAGATAAAATATACGTTATATATTGTGAGTAGGATAAATATTGGGATAGGTATATAAGAGAATACAAAATGCAATGAGTAAACATATAAAGGTTTCACTGTGTCGATAAAAACCTAAATATAGAAGCATCTTTAATAAGTTGAAAGCAGATTCAGTCTCGACAACTTAGCGTGAATATGGCCCGAAGGAAGACAGGCAAAAAGTTTCTCAAAGGACCAAAATCATTCAACCAACGGCAGCGTCTGGATAGGTCATAGGAACATGCGAATTAGGGTAGGCTCTTTAGAATAATAAGAGACAAATAAAAGAAAAACTTTGAAGTTTATACCAAGAGACTAAAGAAACATTAGAACATATTTTTATGATTCTGAATTTTTTTCTTAAACTATAGTTGTTTGGTTTAAAATTTGGAACTCTTCTATGTCAAAGATAGGGCACCTACAGCTTCTACTGATATCCTAATAAATTTTTTGGCGATAATTTAACTAAAAGTAATTT
This sequence comes from Pogonocherus hispidulus, assembly GCA_963924545.1. Lineage (NCBI taxonomy): Eukaryota > Metazoa > Arthropoda > Insecta > Coleoptera > Cerambycidae > Pogonocherus > Pogonocherus hispidulus. Next base: position 7,688,997 of record OZ004701.1, read on the forward strand.
CGCCGTTCAGTGGGAATAGAAACCTTATCGACTGAATTAAAAAACTGCCTCGCTTTGATTCAACTACCGTTTATTCCAGTTTTCATCATCTCCAGATGATGCCAACTTGGTTGACGAAACGCGCGTCGAGTGCAGTATAGTGTTATGTGGAATACTAAGTCAATGATATCTTCACACCAAAGGTTTTACTTCAAAATTACTCCATGGCTCAAAACCAATGGATATAGGTAACTGAAACAGAAGTTGAGGTATCGAATTTGTTTTTACTATTAGATTCATATTAACATATTTAGACACGTATTGATTTTACCTATAATGTTTTGGCATAAATAGCCACTGTAATTCCAACTATAATTCCATTTCAGTAAAACATATTTTATCAAATAAATAATCTGCGGAAATGATTCACTTGGTGCGGTACGGTAATTACTGGATACTAATTTCTATTCACATAACAAGTACTCAAAAGAAATTGAAAATGATACTCCACATAAATTGAATAGGCTCACATTTACTGTTACCGCAAAATTCCTAATTATTAAAAAGCACACCAACGACTAATGACACAGCTTTAAAAAGGTAATAAGCCTTTAAATGCTAGCTGATCTTTATTTCGATGAGAGATTTACAGGTAATTACTATCATGCTCGATTTTATTAAAGTGGGATGTGCAAAAACTAATTGGATATAATGGTGGCTACTAAATAAATTATGAGATTTAAAAATTATAATAATACATTTCTTGTGAACATAAAACTACTTTAAATCTCTAGTTACCACAGTTTTGTCTTTTTCTCTATCTATATATTGTTTGTACCTATGATTCAAAAAGATGCTAAATTTAATATTTATAAAGTAGGCTTTGAACAGAAAAAGACGCTTCTATTGTTGTGCTGTCAAAACTTTAAAGCCTACTTTGTAAATATTAAAAATATTAATTTTGTCAATCTTAATATTAACATCTTGTTAAATCATAAGTAGTCACTTAAAATGCTATAACTTCAAAACCAAATATGTTAGAGGAATGATTAAAGAAGATTATTAAAGACAACAAATGAGTCTACAAACTAAATGTATAAATATTTTTCAAAACCGCTCAGAATAGGCCATAGTCGCAAGTTTTGTAAAAAACATAACAGGGTGTTTTAGTTTGTACCTCTAAAAATGTAGAGATTCTGTCATCGTATATCTCAGACAGACTTTTCAGAATAAAACAGGAAGATGAATATTCTGATCTGAAAGATATAAGAGCAGGAGTGCCCCAGGGTAGCGTTCTTGGCCCTATCCTTTACCTGCTATATACTAGTGATATGCCAGTACTAGAAGAGACCACTGTAGCTACATTTGCTGACGACACTGCACTTCTTGCGGTCGGTAAAGATCAAGGAATATCCACTAGAAGACTGCAAGTAGCTAGCAACACAATACTTGATTGGATCAAACAATGGAAGACCAAGCTAAACGAGCTCAATTCAATTCATGTTAACTTTACCAACAAAAGACTAGTTAATTCTCCGTCCTTGAGTATAGTCCTTGATGACAAATATTAATGGTACTATTGTACCCAATGAGAATAACGCCAAATACCTAGGCATGACCCTGGATGCCAAGCTCCGGTGGAAAGAACATGTGAAGAAGAAAAGAATCGAACTTGGTTTGAAATATAGACAGCATTATTGGATGCTTGGAAGAAATTCTAAGTTGACAATACATAATAAGATACTAATTTACAATCACATCTTAAAACCAATTTGGTTATACGGTATTCAACTTTGGGGTTGTGCCAGAAATAGTAATATTAAAACCATTCAGACTTTCCAGAACAAAGTGCTGCGTAACATAGTAGACGCTCCATGGTACATACGCAACTCCGACTTGCATCGAAACCTTAACATCCCAATGGTTAAAGATGAGATCAAAGGGTTTGCTGGCAGACATGAGGCCAGAATTCACCTCCACATCAATGCAGAAGCTCTTCAGCTGCTAGACAACCAACATCTTGTTCGAAGATTGAAGAGACCCAAACCATTTCAGCCGGTGTAGTGTGCTGTGTAAAAGCAGAACATAGTGCGCCAGTGAAATTGTTAAAAGAAAACAATCTAAAGGACGTCGTTGGATGAACTTTAGCTAATAAATATTTAGTTTGTAAGATTATTAGAAGAAAATTAATGGTTGGTCATCAGACCAGTTTTAACGGAAATAAGATTCTTCAACAAAGAATTTAATAAAAAAAAAAAAAATTCCGTGGACTACTTCGTAATATGTCAATCAGTTTTTATATTTTGTTTTCCTTATCCCGTAACAGGGACTTCTGTCCCGTTGGATATTATAATTTAAATAAATACGTGTTCTTAAATTTCACACACTGAATGTCGTTATTAAAATGTGCGAGTAAACGAAATACTTTGGCGAATAATGACATACAAGGACCGATTTTTGTTTTGTACTTATGTTAAAGTATAGAAAATCGGTTTAGAACGTGAGATGATATTCCATAAATTAATTGTATAACATTATTATTTTGTTCTGGTAAATAAATCGTAAGTTAAATAATTACAAAGAGACTTCTCACTGATTATATATAAAAAATGATAAAGTATTTCCGTATTCAAATTGTTTATCATAAATTAATGAAACCAAGTATATTTCTCATGTGGATAATGATATTCCTACCATGAAAATTGATCTGGCCGGGTATCTCGATTAAAAAGTGGTGTTTCGTTTTCATGGTAGTTTAACAATTTGTAATGATTTCTTGATTTTAGCTGGAACGATTCTTAGGAGGGACAGTGCCTCACCTGCCCCCCATGGGTCACTCATGATTAATCGAGAATTGCGTGCTGAGAAACATACGCGGACCTGCAATTACGAGAACTTGCTCAACGCCATCATAAACACAGCTTTATCGTGTTATCCTTTTTTTACTTTGAGGTTACTTATTATCTAAAGTTTTAATTAATTATTTAGCATCAAATCCGGTACCATCTCGGCGTGTAACGAGATTATCTTTGGTAGATATTAGATCATGCGACCTCTGCGACGCTGAGTCCTTTGGATTGTCTTATTGGAATATTAAACTGATTAACAGCAATTTGGTAACATTACAAAACATTTTATTTTTCAGCTTATCTCAAATCAACACACATTTCTTAGAAATTACACTTCTTCGAATTCGCGAAATTCTTAATATTTTAATAACGATTGCCCCTAAAACTCCATCCTGTAAAGTTATGAATTGGTAATAATGTTTTAGGTTTTTTCAGTTTAATATTACTACTTAAAGGTCCTGAAACCCATTGCTTTTTACATACTACTAGTAGTATACTTAATACCACTTAGAGAATGCTAATTGTGTCAAAAATATCTGAAATAAAAAGCCCTTGAAAAACCGAGAGGACTGCAGAAAATCAAACTTAAGAAACATCACCTACTGAAAATGATAAACACACATGATGTGAAAAATAGATAATCTTTTGATAAATAGGTGGTAATAAAAGCTTCTGCATACCGTAATATCATGCAGGTTTATCACAGTGTCGTTTGGCAATAACGAAACACAACCAAGCAAGCACAGGTAACAAACTGGGTTTCCTCTGTAGTATCTGAATTTCAAGGTAATGATAGTATAGAGGGCTTAGCTAGAAAAAGACAAGCAGACTAATGCATATACATATCCAGAATATGTATTCTGAGGACCAAAAACCATATTCTGAGGTAAGATCACATCAGATTATTGGCTATAATATCATCGAGAACGTAATGAGGCATCTATATGTAGATTCAGAACTGAAGAGGAAGGATTAAAGTCACATTATCTATAAGTTGGAAGCACTAGCTCACTAGATAGAATATTTTGGGAGGTGCAAACTTCAGAGAAGCTTTCTCCAATAAATACTTGGTGAAAAAGTTGTTGCTCTTGATTAGGATCACAGCCAAACAAGCACAGGTAACAAACTGGGTTTGCTCTGTAGTACCTGAATTTCAAGGTAATGATAGTATAGAGGGCTTAGCTAGAAAAAGACAAGCAGACTAATGCACAGATTCAGAATATGTATTCTGAGGACCAAAAACCATATTCTGAGGTAAGATCACATCAGATTATTGGCTATAATATCATCGAGAACGTAATGAGGCATCTATATGTAGATTCAGAACTGAAGAGGAAGGATTAAAGTCACATTATCTATAAGTTGGAAGCACTAGCTCACTAGATAGAATATTTTGGGAGGTGCAAACTTCAGAGAAGCTTTCTCCAATAAATACTTGGTGAAAAAGTTGTTGCTCTTGATTAGGATCACAGCCAAGCAAGCACAGGTAACAAACTGGGTTTGCTCTGTAGTACCTGAATTTCAAGGTAATGATAGTATAGAGGGCTTAGCTAGAAAAAGACAAGCAGACTAATGCACAGATTCAGAATATGTATTCTGAGGACCAAAGACCATATTCTGAGGTAAGATCACATCAGATTATTGGCTATAATATCATCGAGAACGTAATGAGGCATCTATATGTAGATTCAGAACTGAAGAGGAAGGATTAAAGTCACATTATCTATAAGTTGGAAGCACTAGCTCACTAGATAGAATATTTTGGGAGGTGCAAACTTCAGAGAAGCTTTCTCCAATAAATACTTGGTGAAAAAGTTGTTGCTCTTGATTAGGATAAAAAAACATAGATGCAGCTACTACATAATTAGACTACAGGCCACAGTGCTAGAGCTTTCTCAAACTCTGTATATTGTTAATCAGTATTCACCCAATGTAATATGGTCTAGAAGTCACAGGAATGTCGGATTTTTGGGATATGTTATATAATTCAGTAATATTGACAGAAGTTCATAGAAACGTCCAAAAGTTCTTTTCCATATAAATGTTTCATTTTTCTTTCTATAATATCTTTTCCCATTTTCCTTTCTGATCTTCTACAAGATATTTTCTTGTGTCTGTATCAACTTGTCTAACTTAAGTGCTGTTCATTTGGTATTTCACAACTATTATTACATGCCCAAAAGGACCTATGGAGCAAGAGAAAGAATTCAAAATTACAGAGAGAAATGTTAATTGTTATTTTAATTAACGTCTAGTTCATATTTAATTTAAATTGAACATTTTCAATCAATGTTTTGATTCTAGGAATAACCGCTAATCATAACGATAAGCTAGGAATGATTGAACGTTACGCTGTTTGGTCTTAACAAAAAGGAATTTTAAAATCAGATTGAAAACATTTAAATGCTTTGTTCAAAGCAGTCAGTAAATAACGTATCCGAAGTGGTAAAACTAACGCCTCAAATAAATTTACTAGGCGTATACTACAAGCCTACGTTAGTTACAATGATGCCACGATTTTCAGTGGGCAACCCACCATTGTTATTCTCGTTCATACTTGCCGCTGAATCGCATACCATGGATGCTTAACTATTTTTATGATCAAACTTTAAGGTATTGAAATTGTTCCTGTTTCTTCTCCCTCTTATCTCTCATTCTTTCACGTTCTTCTCGTGGGTTTTTGCAGTAAGGTATATTCTAACAAATTTTTTATGGCTGCTAAACAATTTTCGCGATCAAAACTTTTTATTAAAATTGTTTTTGTTCACCCTCCCACTTGTGACTGCTAAAAAAACGTTAATTTTAACGTACTTTAATATTTTTTTAAGCTTATAACTCAACTTTGTTCTTCATTCTGTATCTCATCAATAGATATCTAGATAAAATCAATACTTGTTCATGAAAAAATTATTTCGTTCCTAGTGTAGTATCATGAAAAGAAAATTTATAAAGTTTCGCAAAATTCATTGATTGGAACCTTTGGTGTGAAGATAAAACTAACGTAGTTTTCCACATAACACCCAACACTATATTGCACTCGACGCGCATTTCTCCAACCAAGTTGCCATCATCTGGAGATGATTAAAACTAATTTGATACAAATGAAGCACATACTATACACCTATTATTAATAACCTACCTATAATAATAGAATACCTATTATTGGCATATTATTGGATCACAACACTACACAGTAAAAAAATCCGACTGATTTTAACACTGAATCCACACTCATCAGTGTGTATATAGTCCACACTTAGCAGCGTTAGAGATATCGGTGTATTATTACATTACATAAAAGTAATTTAACACAGTAAATTTTACAAGGTAATGTGTACTAGTTAATTATTCACCGTGTAATTATTCCGTATTTATGGCGGATTGATTCATTTTTAACACAGGGTTTTGTAAATTTTACTACAATTTATGAGTACTTCTACAAACTTGGCGGGTATATCGTTCGTGTAATATGAGTTTTAAAGGTTTAGTTAATATACTACCCAGTTCGTGTTAAAAATAACACTGCAGCAAATTACGATTACCATTTAGTAATTTTACCATTTGTCTTTTTTTATTGTGTACACAAAAACAATATCAAATATTACACACATACAATACACAGTTAATTCGTTATATTATTATTCATTGAACGGCTAATTACACTTACTTTACCTGCAAAGAAACACACAACACGATACAAAAATGGCTGTGCCATAACTGCTGTAATGGCCAGTGTCCGAGAAGATGAAGAAGATAGTTGGAACATACAATACAGTTTTTACAATTTATATCAATTCTTGGTAATATGCTTTCAGAAGAAATTTTGAAAAATAATTATTTATCTGTAATAAATATAATAAGCAAAAATAAATAATTAATAATTTCCATTAACTATAGATTATTAGTGGTTTTAAAGTAACATTTTTCCCTTAGTGTAATAATAGTCATGATTAACCAAATAAATTTGTAAGATTCACTTTATTTTAAAGGCAAATTATACTAGTAGGTGCTTTCTACGTATGTCTTTACGAATTTTGACATAAATGTTAAGAATTAACTTGTGTATAAGTGCCTATTATTAACATCAATAAATTATTTCTACACTATTTGTTTACTCCATATGAACATTGCTTTGTCTCAATAGTATTTTCTGTGGACAGCATCATAAAACGACCTACCGTCAGATGTGGTCATTAAAGCACTGCAATAGTTTGCAAATTTCATACTACCAGCACAAAAAATGAAAATTACGGTAATTACGTAGAATGAGGGAACTAAAAAATAGAAAGCAAATTGCTGCTTCTTGTATTTCTATGCTTTAATTCATTATCATTTGCTATCCTATTAGTATCACTGTTTCTAGCGAAATATCTGAAGAATGTCCAAAATATGTTAAATGTTACAGTGATTTGGACGAATTTGTTGAATACAAAATATTTGCCTGAAGGCAATGGCTTGATGGCTGCATGGATGAAATAAAACCTAAGTATATGTTTCTCGACCTATTAATTGAATATTAACATTATAAGAGTATTGAATATATTACAATACTTAATTTATTATTTGTTTGCTTATAAAGATTCATACAATAAATTAAACTAAGGAATTAGGAAGCTCCTAATTTCGATCTTAAATAAATATTTAATACACTCAGAGAAAGGTTTAGTAATTATATATCGTTTTTGGTTCATTTTACCAAAGGCTAAATTTGAATACAGGGAACTGAATATCTAGCTGAATTTTGGTATATATTAACATTATGCTATATGCATGTTGCTTCTTATTTATTTACCAAAAAACTGAGATATGCTGTTTATTATATTATGAAGCATGTGGCGAATGTGGGCGACTAACTTTTATACTTACAGTCCACATAAATAAGTATTAAACATATTCAAAAATCCAAATTTTAACATCGGTTAATAGTTTAAATCAATCAAGGTGAACCAAAAAGTTGTAAAAATCATGGCTCCACCATATATAAATAATGACAATGTATCTATTCACTAAAAATTGACAGACCCAATATATTTACATACAATTGATTATTTAGGCCAGTCACCGTAGACACAAAAATCGCGTTAGGTCGCAAAAAATTGCAGAGTTCTGATTTTTTGGAATGTTGTTAGGATAGGTACCAATAGTGTAACACAAAGTTTGCAGCTTCGAAAGACCTGTGCTAACTGCGTGGTGCTCCAAAAACATTTTTTTTTTGGACTTTTTTTAGTTTTTGGCTTATAATCTCTAAATGGTGCATCCTACGGAAAAAGTCGTCCTGTACAATTTGAAAGTAAACAAAATTTTCTACAATTTGAGTGCAACCACAGCTCCATTGGTCTAACAGGTCCCGAGATAGAGCACTTCAAAAATTGACAATTTTTTCCAAAAAGTTCGAAATTGTTGTTTAGCTGTCTTTCAAGCCGAATATCAGCTAAAATACTCAGCCTACGAGAAAAGTCATGGAAAATGAAGTTGTAGAGCAGTTATTTAGCTTTAATTTAAGCACTGTAGGGTCAATAGTTCCCTTGTTATCAGGAAATAACAAAAAATGAAGGAAAACGGGATTTTTCAAGAAATTGAGTCTGACGAATTGCAGGACTTTTGTAAAGGATAAGAAAGACATAACTCAGTAGAAAATGGTTTTATATCATCCACAATGAAATTGAGTTCAATTAATAATAACGTATAAATTTATCAAAATTATATTAAAATTGTATAAAAAATATTTTGGTAGTTTGACTATCAAGACGACTCTTTCCACTCCCTGCGTTATGGGATATTTGTCCGATCTGTTGCCAATGCCAAAGTCCACCTCGCTCGTCTGCCCCCAACCGAAGAGGCTGCTGTCCAACATTCCTACAGAACCTACCACCAAGTGCAGACGTGGTTGGGATTAGAGAAAGAGCCCACCAACTGGGGGTGGACAAGAAGCCAGCAGGAGTTGACACCGGTTACCTCAACCAAGGAATAAGCGCCGCTAACCCTGCTGAAATTCCTGTCTTGCAGGTGCCAGAAAGGGTGCGGAGGAGGGAGCGGCTTCTGCCAGAGAGCAGGATTGAAATGCTCTACTCTCTGCAAAATTTGTCAGGGGAAGACCTGCCTGAATACTCCTCCCTTAGCCATGGCCGAGTGGGATGAAGAAGATGACGTCGGCGACTCTTTACCACTAGTATCTAGTAGTAGATCTAATCAGACAACAGAGGAGTCTCCGGAGCCCCAAGCAAAGCCGTCTGACGAACCTGGGCCTTCCAAAAGAAGACGACTGTCTCGCTAAGTGCGTAAAGGTAAGCCTAATATTACATATCCTTCGTTGTAATTTATTATAAAACTGATTACGCAATAAATACTAATTTACATTGTACTCTGTATTTGTCGTAGGAGTCAGTTGAGGTCCTGCCATCACTTCACGTTTAACATTTCACATCCAAGGTCTCCCAAACTACCAAAATATTTTTTATACAATTTTGATATAATTTTGAGAAATTTATACGTTAAAACCATTTTCCACTGAGTTATGTCTTTCTTATCCTTTATAAAAGTCCTGCAATTCGCCAGGCTCCATTTCTTGAAAAATCCCATTTTCCTTAATTTTTGTTATTTCCTGATAACAAGGGAACTATTCGCCCTACAGTGTTTCGCTTATGCTTAAATTAAAGCTAAGTAACTGCTCTACAACTTCATTTTCCATGACTTTTCTCGTAGGCTGAGTACTTTAGCTGATATTTGGCTCGGAAGACGGTTAAAACAACAATTTCGAACTTTTTGGGGAAAAATGGCCAATTTTTGAAGTGCTATATCTCGGGGCCTGTTAGACCTATGTAGCTGCGGTTGCAGTCAAATTGTAGTAAATTTTGTCTACTTTAAAATTATACAGGGTGACTTTTTCCGTAGGACGCACCATTTAGAAGTTATAAGCCAAAAACTGAAAAAAGTTCGAAAAAAAAAATTTTTCGAGCACCACGAAGTTAGCACAGGCCTTTCGAAGCTGCAAACTTGGTTTTACACTATTGGTATCTATCCTAAGAACATTCCAAAAAATCTGAACTCTGCAATTTTTTGCGACCTATGATGTCTTAAATGACTGGCCTATATTAGAATGTACTAATTTATAAAACTAGGTTGTAATAAGTGGATATACATAAATACCTACGTGTTATATGTTTTAGTAAGATGTGAACGCATTGAAGGACTAATACTAAACTATATGACTTGTGTCAATACTAACAAATCTAGAGATTTAAAATGATTCGCTCTTCATGATGCTTGACGATTACGGATTCTAATTGGTTAAAACCTCTCCACCGAACTGAGATGTTTAGCCACACTAATAGTGCTGGTTATTATTACCAAATCTAACGTTTATACATACAGGGTCTTTCAACGAAAATTTGACCCCCCGAATTTGATTTGATATTGTTATAAAACCGAAAAAAAGTAAGAATTTGCCGATAATTGTCAAGTCAAGGAGGGGGGGGTCAATTTTTCGTTGTAGACCCCGTATAATGGACTAAGTTATGCAGATCAGGTTAATTTTATTCATTCTTTTAGTCAAGGTTTAGTAACATTACGAACCATCTGATTTAGGATCACTAAATTAGAATTGAAATAAAGGTTTATTATTTATAAAAGAATATCTTCCAAATCACTTATTTACATCTACGTTAGTTCTAGTTTAGCTTCAAATATTGTAAAAACTATGGCTGTTTTACATAAAGCAAACTGTGCACAGCCAAATAATTTTTATTATAATTACACTAATCTTTTCTCTCCGTGTAATAAAAATATTCAAAATTGTAAAATTTTAGAATATTAAAAAGTTGGATTTTAAAGGTTTTAAATTATTGTATTCTCAAATGAAACAGTTCGTTGTGAAGTTTGGAGTTTAAATAAACATTTTCAACTTTAATTAGGTTACAAAGTTTTCGATGTTTCGTGTATATAGATATATTTTGTATTATTTTAAGGAGGGAAGCATTTACAGCGACTGCTACAGATATGTAATGTAAACAAGACCAAATCTCAGTTCCATTCACACTGTGGTGCAATTTCGTGTATGTCTTAGGATGATAAATTATTTAGTTGAATGTTAGCCTGGTCTTAGTTCAAATCAGAAAATTTTTAATTACAGAAATTTATGTTATTTGGATGAAAAGCAATGCTGAATTTACCTACCTTATACAGAGTCTAAAAAAAATAGTGTATAGGGATGATACTATACATTTAAAAATAAAAATAAAAGTTTCTATGAACATATGCCCTAAAATGGTTTCTAAGGACAGTCCTTTAAACTTTGAATAAACAGAATGGTAAAATAAATAAAACCATTATTTCTAGCTACTGGTTAAAGGGCTGTAATTCCCTTAGGAACCACTTTGGGTCATTTTATTTTTATTTTTAGGTGTAGTATCACCCCTCGAAGTCCAGTACATTATTTTTTTTACATCCTGTATAGGTACATTAATAATTTATACAAAAAATTACCTAATTTTACGAGACTCACAGATATTAATCACGGACGAAAACATTTACATTCTCACATTGCCATTCAGGAAATTTTTTATATGTTTAAATGTTTTATATGTTTAAAGTTCATAGATAGGCATTTTTAAATTTTTAGTAAACCTTATAGATCACTACTCTATGTAAAATTTCTTATACCTATATCAAACCCAGTTATAGCTTGGAACAACGTACGAACAAGGAACGTCACAGTTGCCATGAAACAACAGAGATTTTGTTATGTGTAATTAATTATTATAGCTGACATAAAAATCTTTAAGTTTTTCTCTTTTATCGATGCGTTAGTTTAATTTATGCCGAAATAAAAAATAAGTCCTCAGATGATCCATTTTATTTTCCTTTGAAATTATACCACCTGTAAAATAATAAAAAACAGGAAACCAGAAGTATTCAAAATGAATATCAAAAATGTAATATCAAGGCAAACTTCTACAGTTTGTCCCAAAAAACCACTGCATGCAATAAATATAAGTATAAAATAAAAATAAATATATGACAAGTTAACTAAATTTCATCAGTGGTTTTTTAGTTTGATATATATTATAGAATTTTATAAAATTCTATAATATTAAAAATTATATTTCAAATGATGCCTAAACAATCAAATTTAGTAAAATTTAAAAGAAGTTAAACACTTAACTAGCTATCTTCTATACGTTTCAAGTCGATTCTCGACTCGTCACCTTGCAGAAGAATAATAACAGCTTGAAGTTTAGTTAATTTGGTAATTTTTATTGCATATTCATCATACTATTTACAGTGGTTTTTTGGGCCAAACTTTAGAAGTTTCCTTTGATACAATACTTTCGATATTTATTTTGTATACTTCTGGTTTTCTGTTTTTTTTTATTATTTTCTGTTTATTATTATAAGTTGTGTACTTAATCCCAAAAGAAAATAAAATGAATCATGAAGCTGTACCACAAATAAGTTACAAATATTAAATCCTTAGATGTTTTAGTAAAAGTACAAGGTTATCATAAAGTAAGGGATACATATCAGTTTATTATGTATTTTAACAAATTAAGTTGATAACAGGATGTGAAAAAAATTTCATTGCTTAAACAATGGGATTTCTTATGTCCAAAAGTGATTAAAGTAAATGTTCGATATGTCGTCCATTTTGCTGCTGTACAATCAGCAACCGTTCCCCTAAATTGTATACAGCATCATTTTCAGCATTTCTGGTTGAATTGCAGCAATTTGCTCCCTAATAGAGTCTTTTAATTCTTCCAGAGTTGTTGGTTGTGTTCTAAACACCAAATTTTTTAAATAACTCTACAGCGAGTAAATCCACCGAGTTAAAATCAGGCGATCTTGGAGGCTATGAATTTACAAAATGTTTGCTTATAACACGATTTTGAAAAACATCAGTTAAAAATGCTTTAACTGGTCGGTAAATGGTAAATATGCGGGGGTGGTCCATAAAAATCATGTTTTTAATTCCTTCATGCTCGATTTGTATCCGTGGAATGTCATAATCTCGTAACATATGCTGGTATCGTTCACCAGTAACAGTTACAGATACGGCCTCTCCATTCTGTATGTCCTCAAAAAATTATGGTCCAATGATAAAATTAGATGTGAAACCGCACCAAACGATGACTTTCTTGTCATGAAGATCTTCCTGAACAATTTCATATAGATTATCTGTTGACCATATTCGACAGTTTTGACTCCACTATTTACAGGGAAATGGGCCTTATCTGTCCATAAAATATGGGATAACTAATCGGGTTCAATTTCAATCTGAGCCAATATTGGTAAAGAAAAATCATACCTGATAGGAAAATCTGAGTCACTTAATTCAAACAGCAGTTTAAGTTTATAGGGATATATTTTTAGGATTTTGCGTAAAACTTTCCAAACCCTGGTGTATAGTATTTGCAATCGTTTTGATATGGAACTCACACTACTGATTGCTAACCGATTAGTGTTGGCTATGTTTTGATTTTTCCGAAGAACTTCTGCAACTTGGACATCACTAATCCTTGGTCTTCCTGATCTCGGTAGGTCAGTTACAGACCCTGATCTTTCAAATTTACTAATCAAATTACGGTACGCTTTCATTTGACAGGGCCCAGCTGTCAAACCCATTTTCATACGAAATCCTCGTAAGGCGGCGGTTACATTCGATGCAAATTCGTACGAAGTTTTATTCGTACGAATTCGTAAGAACTCTATTCGTACGAATGCGTAATTAATAGTGGTTACATTAGATGTGTACTGACAGTGCAATTCAGTATATTCAGTAATAATTCAGTAGTGCATACTCTGCATAATATGTAAATACTTTAACAGCACTGACAATGAATCCAGTTGTAAAACTGTATTACTTTTACGAAACATCGCCTTTACTAAAAATGCTTTTATTTCAAAATAAAGACGTACTTGGGTTGACGATTAGGTACTTCTTAAGGAGAAAGCAGAATGGGGATGAGTTTGGACAATTGTTTACAGAAATTAAAGAAAACGATCCAAAATTCTTCGATTTGAATAAATTATTATTTTAATACATCAGTTTTGTTACTTATATGAATCGGTTCTGTAATAACTTAAAAGAAACAAATACAAAATATTATAAGTAATTTCTCTCTGCCAATTTCCTCCATATTTTTTTATTTAAGTCTTTATTATGATACTGTTTAACTTTTTTGCCCCGCGAAAAGACCTTCTTTGCTGTATTAAAGTTATAAACTTTTCGCAACCTATCTTCGACTCTTCCACTTCGCACGAATACTGACGAAAAAAACAAAATAGTTTGGTCGCATCAGAACATCGTCCGAATTCGTACGAAATCGTAACAAATGTTCTTATGCACTGTAACCTCAAACATAAAGAAGCATTTGTTTGTTTACTTCAGACGAGTCCGTACGAATTCGTACAAATTCGTACGAATAAAATTTCGTACGAATCCGCATCCAATGTAACCGCCGCCTAATCCACCAGTGTAATCCAGGGTTTCAAATTACGTTTACGTGAGTTTTATTTTGAGAACAATTCTCTAAATCGCAATGATTACGTTTGACACTTGTATCACCAGTTGACACGATAACTCTTTTATTTTCCATAGATACAGTAAAATCCAATTACTGAAGCAACTAGATTCCATTTACTTTTTACTACTAGCTTGATTTCTTAAAATTATATAAGACTTTAAAGTATACCCCTTATTTTATGATGACCCTATATTTTCTGATTAATATGCATTGATAGAAAATGTGTTCATTTATATGTAATTATTGTATTTCAAACAAATTTGTGCAACTATTTTCAATTTGAATATGTCTTGGATTTTCATAATTGTTTTGGGTGTACCATACATTCCTATATTATACTGGTAACTCGCTGTTTTTACATTTCTTTTGTTATGAGTTTCCTCTAGAAATTTTGTAAATTCCTTATTCATAACTTGTTCTTCCCAAGACGCCTTATGAATAAATTCAAGAAATTTTCAAAAGTTTCTAGAATATATACAGAAAACTAATGGGGAAGCATGTTGAACTCGTATATATGATCATGTATTATTTTTTTACTGGCGGGCTAACTGGGTTATCATTCTTTTAAGATAAAAGTGCTGTACATATAAGTTTAAAAACAATTGAATATCACACTAAGAACAAAAACTGTTTCTTTCTAAATCAAATTGAACAAAACGTTCAGTCACTAATACATTAATAAAGGGGTAACAAAGAAATATATAACCAAAAGACGCAGATAAGATGCGCTTGACAGAGTTGTAGTATTGAACATACATTTCTTATTATATTATTAGATATGTTAATATAAATATATTTATAAAAAATATTTTTATAACTTAAAATAATAGACAGGTGCCTGTAAAGAGCCTGCTATGATTATTACTACAATTAAGTTTTCAATTTTTACCTTTTACTGGGGATATTTTTATGCAAATGGTACAAATACTTTTAATAAGCCCAAGATTCGGTCTTTAACGCATTATCAGGATACCCTATGTACTGTTATAAATGAGCCCTTAAAATTTCAAATTGGCTGTAATTAATGACACCCTGTACGTATATATATGTCAAGAGTGGATACAAATACCTACGAAGCAATTAATTTACGATTTCTCAAAGAAAAACACTGAGCGATATTTTTTCTGACTGCCTGTAATAGAGCTGTCAAAACGCAGGACTAATAACAATGTGACTCAGCAGTAATATTCAAATTCTGTAAGTAATGTTACCTGTAAACAGAATTTCTATTAAAAATATTAATTTGACCGGCCTCCCGTTCAATTACCGAAAAAAACTTTATTACCGATTACATTTCCACATTTTTTGACCAAATAAAATATGATTAAGTGTAATTCTTTGTAACCTTCGGTGACACAAAAAATTATATGGTAATTACCGCATGATCTGATTTTACGATATGACCACGTATATATGAAACCTCGGCGACAAAATGATTGATATTGCAATACTCTTTAGATATGGACCATTTTTTTGGATTTCCATTTAGTTAAATGTTCTTGTTACGATTTTATTAAATATTCAGCTACCTACAACGTATATAAAGTATCAGATTTCTACTGCTTGACTGTATAATATGTTGAAATACCTTAATAAAAGTTGTCGAGAACAACTTGACTATAATAATGATGACGATTTGCAGATAATACCTACTTATATCGAAATAAAAAATAATAAACTAAATATGCATAAACCAATATAAATACATATGTATGAAATAGAACTGATAAAAATACAACAAAAATGAAGAAAGTATACTTGTAAACAAACAAATTAAAAGGAATTACAGATCAGGAATGGCCTCTTTTTCGTAGTGGTATGTAAGCTTACAATATTATAAATGTTTAGTTCCTATTTATAAATCTGAAAATTGCAAATTGTTTTTATCTGGAATACTGACTGACACCTTAACATGTAACCGAGAGTGTGACCGTTTATATAAGTTCAGTACCTATAGATTAGACAAATTAATGGAAGGCATATTGGTCTGAATGATGTATGATGTATTTACAAACATCTATTTGTTGATATATTTTATTTAAAAGTGTAAATTGATAAGATAAATTTTATGTAATTATGAGTACGTAATGTAGATGCAATTAAAAACGCTGATATATTAACACTTCAGTTAAGTCACGGACTTTGTGGTACTTAGTTGTTTGTGATAAATTGCTTGTATTATTATGCATGTTGCGTTTTTTATATAACTTTTGTTGTGAGCAAATTAACTATTAATTATTAGTATTATTTTTATTATATTCTACAGTTATCTATTTGATTATCCAAATATATACTCACAAAAGACACAAATATTATGGAGATAAGAAGAAAAAATGGCCAAATTCAATTTTATGACTATAATTTTTCAAACCATTTTCAAAATATAAATGTAGGTCTAACTATTTACAGACCTTTTATATTCAACTCCCAAAAATCTATTCTTTGTTATTATAACATGATGTTATCTAATTTTTTGTTACGGATAACTAAAAACTATACGAAACTGAGCAAATGAATATAAATAAATAAACAAGAAATATGTAGATACACAGTGGCCCGTTCTAAAATATGAACTATGAATTAAAGATAAATTTACAATAGAAATGACTCAAACAAATATTTTGTTTAGAATATTTAGACAGAAAAGAACAGAAGAAAAAAGAACAAACAAAACAAACAAAACAACAAAATTTACAACCTATAAAAAGAGCTGGTGATTCGGAAAGAGTAATAATACAAATGTTTGATGGAATGTGACTCTTGAAAGATAATATAATGGAAAATATTGGAATTGAAGAGAAGATTGAGAAGGCCGTGGAAAAAATGTACTCAGTTTTAGAATATTTGAAGGCATGGGATGTGCACAAAAATTGACCATTGACCATAAATGGCCTACTATAGGTAATAGTAGTAGCACAAGTATAAAGATATATACAGTAATTTCACTCGGCAAAATCTCTTTGATGTTGGTGTCCTTAAGTTTTGTTTTTTTAACCCCCCAAAAAGACCACTGCGCATACTACCCACGCACAATCATGCGCATTAATGACCGTTTTTGGCAGCTACGTACAGGCCCGGACTATTACTTTTTGGAGTAAAAAAGGTGGCCTATCAGAATTTCGTTTACAAATGAAACAATATTTTGTAGCCATTTTACGCACGATACAAAACACTTATCAAAATCACAAACACAAACGCCTAGACACACAAACGTATGCTGATTACCTGTAAAGCAAAAAGCAAATGTGCGCCCATAAAATAGCATACGCCGGCCCATTCCTCCCCTTCTACATCTCTACCAACGCGCATACTACCCAAGAGCAGACATGTGCATTAAAAACTTTTGTACAAAAAATTTAAAGAGTGAAACTACTGTATATATCTTTATACTTGTGGTAGTAGAGTGGAAAATAGAATTGAAGAGAATATTGAATCTGTGGAAAAAAGATATTCAGTTTTAGAATATTTGAAAGATACTATACTTATGTCTTGGTAAAGAAACTATTCCTAATAAGCATTAGCAAAAATTGGTAACAACACAAATCTGTTTAAAATATAACCTATTCTTTGATTAAGTAAATAATGATGCTATACAAGATGTCTAAGATTACTAGAAGAATATTTTTTATTACATAGTTTATAAATATAGTTAGTTTTCTACATGCAGATCAGTCAGAGAGTTTTACTTGCTATGCCATCTATAGATAAAATAATACACTGGCTATAGTACCCAAAAACTCGATCTGTGACAATATTTTTGAATGTCAAATATAAAACTAATTTTATTCACTTTAGTTGTACGGTTATTTCAGTTTCAGTAAGTATCGTCAGTTTTGTTTTACCTATAATAATAAGGATACTTACTATTAATATTTTTTACATAGCTACTCAAATGGAATAATCAGTGGATTAATAAAATCTGTTTGGAATTATCTAACGAATTTTGTATTGTAATAGAAAGTTTGTAAAAATGTGGATGCGGGGTTATAAAACATATTTTATGTATATAGCATATAGACTGAGTTATTTTTAAACTTACATTATACTGAGCCGTACCTACATTTAAGAAAAGATATTGCGTAAATACACCCCAGAATCTGGTCCAAAATAAAAGGAATTTATTATAGTCACTGTAAAACTGCTGTACACTTATTTACATTACACAGAATTGGCGCGAAAACCTGCACGAAATATATATGTCAATTCGAGGGTCCTACAGTGGAATAGTGTGTTAATAAAGTATAAATAGTGTTATTTTAACCGAGCACATGCTTTTCGTTTTGATTGATTTGTGGACTAGCTATAGCCAGCGAGTTGTTCGAGCCAGTGGTATTCCGAAGCACTAAACATTGTGCATGCTCCCCTCCGTTTAGGCTCGAAAGCAACCGAAGATACTCGGCTACTAACGTATTCTTAAATAATATGCTTAATATCTTAATTACTGGTTAAATTGTTTAAGAGATTTTTGTGGGTAAATTTGATTATATTTCAGATTACAGGTGGCACCGATCCTTTGATGTCGACCGGGGCGGCTAACTTTCAAGCTTTGTCACTAGAATGTCGTTGCGCGTGTTGTGACGCGCTGCGTCTCGTTTGCCTTGCCGTTAAAATAGAATGAGGGGCCGAGATCTAACGAACTAGCCGTGGTCAAATAGTGGAATTTTTAGTGTGGTCATAACTGTAGCCTAACGATTCTTAATTACACAAAAAGTGTTTGGAAATGTGCATCATTTATTTATTATTTGATGACAGTCATTCATTTTTGTTACTGCATGCCAGATGATTAAGATTTTTTAGCCACAGCGCTGCTATATGTTATAAAACTACTTCTTACAGAGGCACTATTTTTTAAATAACCATCTAGATACTTACATCTTCATAAGTACGAATAAGTATGCAATATTTAAGAAATTATTAAAAATATAGTAAAAATACTGTACAACATGTATCTTTAACTTTAGGAAATCTTTTTACTTGGAGGAAACAAACTGGGGATAGAATATACAGTATAGCAATAAATACATGTATTATCCTATTACAGCATATTCTTTTAAACATTTCCCTTACTATTATAGTCATACCTAACCTTCAAAAATCTGTAAATAGGGCTCAAAGTAGGAATTATTAAAAAAAATTGGTCACTTGTTAATAACAGTTAAAACAGAACAAGATTTACAACAAACAAATCATAAAAGTTTATCAGGCAACTGAAAAAACTCGATATAATCATAAACATAGAAAAATAAAAGACAATAGTAAATGGAGCAAATAATACCAAACATGAACATTGAAATAAAACTTTTAGACCCCACCTAGTTACAGACATTAACTAAAAAGAGGTACAGGTCTATGAGTAACATTTAATAATTAGTGAAAGAAATATGAACAAAAAATATATAAAATATTTCTAATAAAAACAAAAAGAAAAAGATGACAAATTAAAGATACAAAAAGTTGAATAACCATAGACAATGGAAAAAGTCCAATAATGGGTAGGTAGACTATGTACAAGGTATGGAATATTAACGTTTGATAAAATTGGTATTCCTTGCCAAACAGCTTGGAAAAAGTATGAGAAAGGAAAACCTCAAAAACTTATAAGAAAGAATTGAGGAAAAAACAGAAAGCAGAGTAATGTTTAGTCTTACACTGACATGTTGAAAGAAATATAAGTTATAGTTTCCTATTCTCATTATACAGGTGAAACATTTTAGCAAATTATTCAATTAATTGATTATTGTTTTAAGATATTTCATAATAATTTGTTAAAATATTGGGTGAAGGCTTTGTTTTCTATAAATTTATCCATGTGCGTATATTTATAAAACAATTATCTCGATTTATTCATTCCGACGAAGTACATAGGCCTCAGCTCACTCAAATTTGATTACAGGTCGATTATAATCCAGTGAACATAATCGATTACACTGATTTTCAAGTTATCTGCCTTGGAGCGAAGCATTTAGCTGTTAAATACTTCGTATGCATATATATTTTACTCTATTAAAATCACATTATACATAATTGAAAAACTAAATAACTGGATTATTTATTTTAGTGAGATTAAACAAGAATATAGGTAATTGAGTCAGCCTTCCATGCTGAACGGCCTATAGATAATAAATTAAAGGCCAGCTGGAACTGTGCCGAAATATTCCGGAATTTATAATTTCATTATTAATCATCAGACTATGTATGCTAAGTTGCTTGCTGAAAAGTAGGTATCTATAGAAGTCCAGCGTTTTGGTGATTATTTGGAAAAGCTATTTTCTCTTATCTCTACCACAGGTCTAAAGTCTTTCCACCTCTCTCTAAAATCTTTTGAATGGAAAAAGAAGAATATGATTCATATTTGATGTTGTATTCAATAGAAAATTGTCATCTTATTTTTTAACATTGTCTGCTAAGTTTTGTCTCTTAGTAGGTAATAAATCCAAAACAAAATTTATCAAATGTTGCCTGAAATTACCGTAGTGACAAACCCCTATTCCAAAAGAGAAGCTTGTGAGGTAGAGGATAACTTTTATAAGATAAGAGATAGACGCCGAATGTTTAAATTTCTCTTATGAAACATTCTTTTGGTCATGGATCGAACCCTGGGCTTTATGGAACGAAAATAAGCTTCAACTTTTACATTTATTCAGCCAGAATATTCTCTGCATTTTTTGATATTGGTCTTTTCTATAATTGATTATATTGTTGTAAATATCGGAAAAGGCTTTTTCCTACCGTAAATTCTGAGCACCCCAAAACAAGGAGTTTGATGATACCCAATTGAAACAGGACGAATTTAAAGATAAATATAAAAAATCACATAACTGGTGAATACAATATGAGAGGTTGGAAACTAATAGACTATAGAAAAAATATTTCATTGTTCAGGTCAAATGGTTGAACACTGACCAAGATCCAGTAGATCGGCTTACTCCCAGAACATTGGTGATATTCTGCTATTTAGATCCCAACAACCAATCAATCAAGAAAATTGGATTAGATAACGACTTATTTATTTTACACCACTGGTTTAGATCAGTTCGTGTGTATTCACAGAAACCTGATGTTGATATTATAACAGTATGAGACTGTATCGGTAATTGCAAGGACGACATTTTAAATTACTTCAAGAGGGTATTGATAAGTCGCTCCTTAGCTCTGAATGAAGCAGCCAACTCTAGCCAACTGGCAAGAAATAGGTATACCAAGATTAGTTCATTCGAAGATGTTCATAGTAAACTGTTAATAACAATTACTAAAAAACTTTTAGAGGTCAACAGGTTGCATCTATACGAACTTTAATTTTCCTATATATTGGGCACTGGCTGTATAAAATATCATCTGTACAAATTCGGCCTAGCAGAAGATGCTGAGTGCTGCTTGTGTTTAGAAGATGATGAAACGACAGAACACATTATGTACCTGTCACTCTGGGGTAAGGATCAGATACTCAATATTTGGCAAAAGACAACTTCTGCCACAGGAACTGAATAAGTTCTCATCCACTAAGCTGGACCTGTTGAGTGAAATATAAGTAGTTCTGAGTCACAATAGACCATATGATCGCAGAGGAGGGCCCTCTTACTTTTAAACCTAACCTAATCTAACCTATCTCTGAAATCGTGACAAAATTTTTGATGTTGCTTCATCCTAAGTACTCTAATAGTTCAAGTATTTTAGCGGTTATATTAGAAATTTGCAGACCAATATCAACAGATTGGACTAAAAAGAAAAAATGATTAATTTTTAAATTAAATTTTAATATATAAAGACAGAAAAGAGAAACATCTCAAACTACAAGACCTGAATTCACTTCTTGGAAAACCAGCCGAACGGTGTTAGTATACCATGTATTGCTGTCAGAGCACAGTTCTAATTTATTTGCAGTACCAACTTTTTTCTTCACCTGCATCGTTTTATTTCCATAGATTCTGTATAGGTATTCTTTAATAAATAATAGGTAAACCTTTTGAAATTTTTTGTAATGTGACTGGTGATGCATCTATCGTAACAATAACTTTTAAAGAATGTACCTACCTATATTGATAGAATCGAATTCTACGCATTTTAGTTCAAGGTTTATTTGTATATATTTTACTAAAAAACTGCTCCATGTCATAAGAGAACACGTGGACGTTTTTCCTTTTGGCACAATTAGGTAGGTATTTATTTATTTAGTCTAACAGTAACACTCGTCAATCCTACATCATTATTTCTTATAATGAAATTATTGTTATTTATCATCGTCAATGTCTGTGGCATCGCCTTGATAAAAGGATTAGTTCTCCTTGAATTTTTTTATTTATTAAGATTAATATAGTAATAATTATTAAAATTTGAATAAAACTGACTCTAGGTCACATAATTATATATATTTACAAACACATAGTGTTTAGTCTTTGTTTAAAAAGTAAGTGATGACTGACTATTAACGAAAACTGTTGTTAAACAAATCATAATAGACAATGAAACGAATATAGAGGTACCCACCTATATTTATAATGGTTACTGGTTATGATAAAAAACACATACCTAAAGAACACATATAATGAGGGGTAAATATCATTGATCAGGGAAAAGTTGAAACAAAAATAAAAACTGGAAAAGCATCTTTAAAGGTTGGGTAACAAAAATATAATTAATCATTCAATGTAATTAATAGATATTTGTATATTTACTACCAACCCTAAACCTCCGTTTGGGTGACAAGTGTGCAAATTTTTACAGTAATTTTTTCTGTGTGTATACTTACCTATATAAATAATTTATATTTCTCATCCAAAAAATTAGTTTATAAATCTGATATTACCGCAGAACTTTTGAATACATAACTAGAAATTTGCCAAAAGATATAGCTTTAATTTTTGGTTGAAAAAGAAAAACAGTAACAGTCTCTATTTTTTTATCTTTTCGTATTGCTGTAAATAGAACAGATACTTAGGGTAATTATAGATATTGTAAAAATGTACCTATAGCTTATAAATCTAGTGGTTGGTCAACTAAAAAAGTTTATAAATACAAAATAACCCTTTGCAGCCCTTGTCATAGGAATGTTTTAAATATTCTTTCAATAGTTCCCTCTTAAAACAATCTTAAATTTCTCCATAATAGTATTGAAATATAGGCTTAAATTTAGTTACATTCAATGGTAGTGATGCTGTTTAAAGACTATCGTAAATGAAACACCCTGTAAATGCGAAAACCACTCTAACATTATGTTCCAAATATATTTTAAAGAATTTATTATTTTTATTAGGTATATTTTCTAGGTATATTTTGGTATATATTTTCATTAAAGAGAAGAACATATATATCTGCAAAACAGTTTCCCTATAGATTTTATGTGTGACTGAGCGACTTACCTCTTCAGCCCAGAGTCGAGCGCGGTGAAAACGTACAAGCGGATGCTTCCAGAGTTTTCCGATAGAGGCGCCGCATCAAGTCTTGCATGCTACGTGTGACCGTTCGTGGCTGACACAGGACACTGAGAGGTCAAGGGTCGTCTGGAGTCCGGGCGTGTCACAACGTCGCGACGGCCTATGGTCCCATTGGCGGCACGCATGCGCCACCACTGGGACCAAGTGACTGTCGTTCTTGCAGTGACAATTCTGATAAGCTCCACCCTTATGCGCTCTTTATGAATATATGGAAATTTTGCAAGTGTGGGTTGGAACTATAAGGAAGAGATTGTTACAATATTCTCTGAGTCTGTTGAAGTTGCAGTTAATGTGACTTTAATTTGTATTTATTTGATGTTTGGTCTAAGTAAAAAATACGGGAGACTTATAAATGCCAGTTGCTGTGATGTATTATACAAAAAATAATTTTTTACAACCAAAATATAAAGTAAAAGAAAATTTTGGAACTTCAACGTTTACAGTTGCACTTAATACTTATGATTCGTTTTAGTTTGTATTTGTTGTTGTTCATTAATCTTTCCAAATCATTTTAGTGAATTATTACTATTTAATAATATATCTATATATACTCTAGTAGAAGAGGTATATTTTCGGCGTTCTATTAAATATGAAAATACAGAATAAAAATATACCTAATACAAACAACACGTACCTATGGGTGATTACAGCATATCATTCATTATCAACAAAGTGTATTACTTTTCAAGAAATAATATAGACCAATGCAATTATTTTCTCAAACAAAAAATACAAAATTTTGTAAAATATAAGTATCAAGCTTCACCAAAAATTTATAAAAAATTATTCTTTTTAAAACGAAATTATTTTAGGTAAGGCTCCTATATTGGTAGGTATATCTATAGGTGTCTATAGTAGGTATTTTAGAAACAGTTGCTATACTATTTCAAAAATAAATAAATAAACGTGTGTAGGTAGGTATCTGTATCGATTTCTGAATTATTTTACTTGAATTAGGTAAACATAACTGGAACAAAAATCTTTTGTTTTCTTTATACCTCGATATTCTTAATTCATATTCTTTCAGCGATTCTGAAAGATTACCTACACTTCTACTTCCTTATTAGCTAACTTTTCAGATGTGCGTATAAAAACGTTAACACTGGATACAATTTTAGTTCTTGAAATACCTATGTAGTGGAAATATCTAGTAAATACCTACCTATAGGTTATGCAAAAATTTTTATTTGTTATAGGTTTATATTATTACACAGTATCGATATTAATTTTACTATCTAAATATATAAAAAAACATAGGTATCTACCTACCTATAAAACAGAATGTTCTGAAAAATCAATTCAAAAATACTTAATTTGAGTAAAATAAAATCGTTCTCAATACCTGAGTATAAGTAGCATACAATTTCTTTATACCACGTACTGTACCTACTGTATCCTTTAAAAATAGAGGTTATACAGAGAGTTGCTCAGATAGGTAAAGCTTATGATTAAACTAAATATGAAATTATGAAAGTATCTACATAGGTATTTGATAATTTTAGTGTCCCCCTGGGGTCAAATTTAGGGCCACATTTTTTAAACTTCTTATTAATGATATTGGTATAAGTACTTATACCTATACAGTGCAGAAATGAATATAATGATAAGTTACTTAACTTTTGATAAGGTAAATCTTCTATAGAAACCCCATTTGCAGCTCCAATACACAAAAATAAGTAGGTATAAGTAGGTATCTACCAGTAGATTTTAGTAGTATCTATAGTGACTATAGATACTATCAGAGGTATCTATACGTAGGTAGGAGTGACCTATAGACCTTGGTCAGTGGGTATGGACCTAGTGACCTAATATGATATTTTTTTGGATACCTAGGTATATATTTTTATTATACCTAATAATCTTCAGTTTGTTTCATTGCGCACTACTTATAGGTGCTTATGGTGACATATCTAGGTATACTTAATGATAGATATAGATTGGTAATGATCTATGATAGATCACACATAGGTATATAGGTGATAGATACCTAAGAATCTACTTGTTTACTTTTTGTCGCAAAATGAGTAGGTAGGTACAGGTAGGTATGATATTTCACTCAATGTCCACATGTGATTGGGTACGTTAAAGAACGAATACGATATTATAAAACGTAGTCACGCTACTATAAAACCTATTATTATTTTGGAGTGTGCATGCGTGATATTTAGTTAATAGTTTTGCACACGTATCACAACAAAATAAACAAAATACTAAGATTTTTAAGTATAGGTAGGTATATAAATTAGTTTTGTCTTAACCATTTGTATAGACACAATTATTAGTTTGTTTTCTTGGGTGTCGGTCATTAAATAAATTAAACACTGTATTTTAATACTTTTCGGTTTATTGTTAGGTATGCTAAATCTTCATCAGATCTAAAATATTTTATTACATTGATACTGGTAATTTTTACATAAAAACGTTATTATTTGTAAAATATTACAGATCTGAAGAAGGTTTAGTATAATAATAAACCGAAACGTCATGTCTTTGTAGTAATTTAATGACCAATGCTGAAGAAAACACACTACTTAATATTTATTTCTATATTAGTATATGTTGTATTATCATTTACTTACATATTCTACTTATTTCAGAGTTTGCATATTCAGTAAAATGTCTGTAGGTATTTTGATTAAATAAAGTAGATTATAAAAATGTCTCATGCATACTAATATTAAATTCCAGATTTACGGATTGTTTTGTCTACTGCATTAGATAAATGATACAGAATACGGAAGAAATCGATATATTTCACTTGGAATCCGTAAAAATTGAGCGCGTTTGCAAAACAATCCTATAGTTCTCAGTTCCTCCTACCTGATGGAACAAAGAGAAAGGTCACACAGGCCATATACTGCTAAATGCGATTGCTTGATATTGTAACTTGAGCACAATGTTGCCGGATTTCTACGAACAAAATTCCTAACAATGGCAACACGTTTATAAAACGAATGTTTTTTCTATAATTCTTTTCATTGAAATCTGAGGTCAACATTCCATAATTTTTCTGATTGGCATTGCCATTTGGTGCTACAGACCTACTCTTATTTTACTTATTTATTCTTTGATTTATTAACAAATTACATTGTAACTTTATAGTAGGTACCTATAATTCTCTCCACAAATATTATTCGTATTCTAGACCAAAGAAAGGTAAGCTTTTGGCATGTATATCTGCATTACAAAAATTAAATGGACTCAACATGGATATTTTTCCGTTTTTCCTTTGTACTTTTACTTTTGTCGATGGGTGGTGTATATCTACTACAGTGATCCGTTCTTATATATCCGTGATAAGTATTTGTACCCAGATATTATTAATTAAATTTCTCAAAAAAAATATTAATAACTAGATGATCTACTATGTTAATCCTAACAGTAATCGTTACATCTACACCCAATGTTGCTTGATCTCTTTGACATGATTATTTTTTCAAGACTAGCAAGAAAGTATTTTAATATCGGAATGTTGTGTCAACGTGGCAACGCCGTACAGAGTTACGACAGATGAGAGTATTGAATCAGCATCTGCTAGAAGTGCCAGCAGAGGGCACCAAGAAGTGGGTATCAGAGGCGTATTCTGGTGACATTTAGTGACCGCCCCGCGCTTGCGCTTCTACTTTTGGTGACATCCCTTCCACCGCGGTGACAACAGGACAGGCGTACCCACCTGTGTCATTGGTCCCAATGTCATCCAATACTCTCTCTACTAATCACTATATAGAAATGATACTTTTATATTATTTCTCTTATATATAAATATATAAGTTCCCCTCTTTGTCCAGGTGATTTTTCAGTGGCGGCGGTATGCTGGGTGACAAAGGCTGATTCACAACCAAATGGATCAATAATCCTCCAGATGAATGCACACAGCCGCGTACTGAGACTTGCACTTCAACCTGCGTTATTCCAGGAGTCTCTCACTATTTTTTTCATCGTGCCAAAGACCAATTTCAGTAAAACGAACACAATACCTATTATACCAGTCGATTTGAAAGATTCCTCCAATTCGAGGTTCAAGTCTAATTTATGTTCTAATGTGTAGCTACATGTACAAATCGATATGAAAGATTCGTTTGTCAAAATTATAGTACATTAAGGACGTCACATCAAAGGATCAAAGGATATACTAGATATAGATGAAGGGAATCTGGGAATGTACCTAGTAAGTATAGGTAAAGTACCTAATATTAATATTAATAAAATTTTTATGTATATCTATGTATAGGTAGGTATACATCTGCCTACCTACCGGAATTTGGGATATACTTAGGTATTCCCAGTTTTGCCCAAACTATTATATGTATATTCTTATGACATGGAAATTTCTTAATTATTTGAAAACACTTAATATTCGAGAAAATGTTAAGCACTTCATCCCCCTGAATTTTTTGTAAAAATGTGAATTCTTTGATAACACGCACTATCTGGACAGTATAGGTATAAGCAGGTAGATAATAGGTACCTATAATATTTAAATTACTTAGGTGTTAGGAATAATGTTCAATCAGTTAGAGCTTTATAAATAGGTAAGTACCTAGATATCCAAGTATCTATAAAAAACACCATGCTCTCAGAGAAATGAAATAGTGCGATATTTTTGGTTTTCACCAAGATAATTAGGTACCTATACTCACCTATTCCACTTTTCTTCTGAAACTTGTATCTATATGCACTTTTCTTTATTACAAACTGATTATCTATATATATTAGGTATACCTACCTACTTTTAGAGCCTATATACAGTGAGGACATAAAGTCCGCCCCCCCCCCTCTAATTTTTGAACAACTGGGTAGATTGTGATGAAATTTGGAACGATAATATATGACTAAATTCTGCATTTTTTGACACATCAATGACAGCTCTGAATGTCAAAGTGACAGCTGGGCGCGCAATGGGAAATTTTTTTTAAATGGAAATGGGGGTCGAGTAGTAACTCTTTTTGAATCTATTTTTATGCTCAAAACATCCCCCAATTTTGAGAACATTTGGTTCAGTAATTTCCAAATAAAAACCAGTAATATCGATTTCTGTTATATAATTTTTTTACATACATATTACAAATTATTGTAAATTATTCAAAGTAAAACAAAAATTAAAATTAAACAAATAACAATAAACCATCCCTAACCTAAAATAACCTAAATTAAAAAATTATGACATAATTTAAATTAAACGTAGAGGCAGAAACAAATATGTGTTATTTCAAAAGATGTTGAAAATGACCACCACGAACCTCCTGACCAATAAATGTTCCATGGATAAGTTCTATTATAAAGATTATGTGGTAAAAAGAAAAGATAATGTTATAAACTGATATTACTGGTGTTTATTTGGAAATTACTGAACCAAATGTTCTCAAAATTTGAGCATAAAAATAGCTTCAAAATGAGTTATTACTCGACCCCCATTTCCATTTAAAAAAATGTTCCTATTGCGCGCCCAGCTGTCACTTTGACATTCAGAGCTGTCATTGATGTGTCAAAAAATAAGTATAATAAGTAGGTAGGTACCTATATGGGTTAGTTCAAAAGCATGTACTTATATACCTACCTACTAATAGGTACTTATATCTACCCCTCTTTTTAATCACAAGGATTGTCCCGGAAGTTTGACTCGTGTGGGAGAGGGGGCTGCATATTATTATTATTATTCAGTTGGCCGCATTTGCGCCTCAGAAACGATTTACGTTGGTAAATCCTATAACCATCATGCAGTGCTGGAATGAGGGAAACCTGGAAAACCTTATTAGTTAGAGTAGAGGGACAGTAAAACCTCATCCGATGTTAATCTTTCACATTAAAATGAAGCTGACATTGTTCCCATCCTGGGCACGCATGTGAGGATGGTTGCCAACCCATCCCTACGAACAAGATCTATTATATATACTAAATATTTGGTCATTTTAAATACCTATCTAGGTGCTTGTCTCATTTTGGAAAATTAAAGATTATTTTTCAATAGTAGGTAAATCTAAATTAAGTGTGCCAAAATAAATCTGTTTGAGAAAACTAAATATTTACTTCAGCAGATTAAATATTTCTCTCCTGCCAATTAAATTTATTAGATATCTAATATTAAATATATTTAATATTGTTATTGAAATAAATGCCATGTAGATACCAATAGATCGTTAGTAAGAAATTTTTGTTCATCTCAATTAAATCCTTTTCTCAGTGTAATTGGAAAATTTTAAAAACATCTACAATTTTCAACATTAAATAAGTAAAACAATTGGATTAGCACATTAACCGTGATGACCACATAGTCAAAATACAATAGAAGACCCTATATATGTACACTCAGAGAAAGGCTTGGTAATTATACCTACTACCTGACATAGCTATTTGGTTTATTTAACCAAATTATAAATTTGAATACAGGGAAATAAATAACTAACTGAATCAGCTGTATGGTTTGTTCACTCACTTTGATTGTAACAATTTTGTTATTTCACTATTCTAACCAAAAGTATTTTTTTTAATTAGGTATACCTATACCCATGGATACTTTTACTAAGAGTAAAATGGAAATTAGTTCATCTGATTTGCTATTTGATATCAGTTAACAAATCTGCTGTTCAAATAGACCAACCATCTTGGAGTAAAATGAAATGAAGTGAACTGTCAAATGTGGTATGTTAATGTTATAGGAATTCAATATTGCTTTTTATTTACTTACCTGAAAACTCACACATTACTATTATGTTATGAACCAAATGGTTAATATGCATAATCTACTTTCATATCTACAATGAATACAAGCAAGTACTCATATTAAACATTTTTAAATACACTAAAAGAACAGTTTATTCATAATTAATAATACTGATTGACACCTAAAAAAGGCTTTATTGGATAATGGCGTAATACATTTTTGTTTATGAGAAAAAAACAATTTATTAAATCTTTTCAAATATACCTTATTACCGTCAAGTAAGGCATTATTGATAATCAATGTATCTTTTATTTTCTATTAATAACGATCCGTTTTAATAAATATTATTATTAGTAAATGGAGCATTACTTATTTATTATAAATAAAGCATACTAATTAAAATTTCGACTTTATTAGAATATAGAGAACAATGTTTATAATAAATATTTGTTTTAATTTTAAAAAACAAAGATTATTTATAATGAATAGTGTCTTATTTATCACACCCCAGTAATTATTTTACGTTTATTTAGTATGGTTATAGTCCAGATCTATTTTTTATATCACAGCAATCACCACTGAACAGGTAATAATTCTAAAGATTTTTAATAAATCGCACAATCGGTAGTTTTCTAAAGTTACGTTTTCGAAGGTAAGTTTTAACGTCCCTACCTTGTGCACCATACGGGTCATATAGGTATACCGTACAGCATAGTGCAGCGTCTCTCGTCTCATCTCAAGTATCAAGTAGTCAAGTAGTAAGTACACACATATTAACGAAAACGAAACACTCACGCCGCGTCCAAATAATAGGTAAATGAAATGAAAATAATAACGAAATTAAATAAAGTCACCCAATCTAAGGTAAATAAAAAACACGTCTGCTACTCACTGTCGACAGTGCCAAACTAGCCCAAACTGCCAACGGCACAATTTTATAATGCCGCAATAAAGTATCTATTAATTAAAAAACTACTTCAGGATTTTTAACAAAAGAATGGATTATTTTATAATAAATAATATAGAGTAAATAAGAAACAAACATATATTAATTTTTAGTCTGGATTATTCAATATTAATAAAATCCAAATTAATAGTAAATATATTTTTTGGGAATACCACCAAACAATGAATTTATTAAGATGAAACACTTCTCATTAACTATTAACATTTTTACATCAAACAAAGTATTTGTTTTTAATAAGAAAAATATATTTAGAAGAATATTTATAGTAAAAAATATTGTTTAACCTAAAATATGTATTATTTATTTTAAATAAATGACATCCAAATAAACAATTATTAACTATAATCCACATCTTTTCTTTCAGTGTACGTGTTAGTAACATGTAAACGCGTTAAAGGGGGACTGATACTGAACCACATTATGTGCCAACATCAACAATTCTAGCTCTAAATTATTCGCTCTTCGTGATATCACACTCGACGATAACGGATTCTGATTGGTTTAACCTAACTGAGACGTTTTGCTGTAGCAACAACTTTGTGAACTTGTGTTAGATAAGACAAAGTTTATTATAATAAAGTGTTAGTTATCATTACCAAATATACTGTATATACAAATAATGACTAGGTTACGCGGATCAGGTCAGTTTTCTTAATACAATGTTGATATTATACGTTCTTTTAGTGAAGGTTTAGTTACCAAGCAATTGATTTATAATTACTAAATGAAAATTGAAATAAAGGTTTGTTACATGTATAAGGAAAACAATGTCTTCCAAATCATTTATTGCTATATAGAATATGTGTTTAGCTATAAGCTAAAAATGCCATAAGAATTACCTATATGGCTGTTTTTTGTATAAACCAACAAACTATGGACTCCCAAATGGTTTTAATTATAGATTCTAACTTTTTTTCTCAGTGTAAATATAAAAATATTAGTAATTTCTACCTACGATTTTATACTATTATAGGTATATACTCCCAGAATTTTTCATAATTTCTTCTAAATATTTAAAACTCTTGTATGTGGGGTGCCGATCAATTTCTGTCAGTTATAGGATAGACACTTCTACTTTAATGTAGATATGCACTTCCCACGAACGTAACATTTTTTTTGTCAAATTATAAATGGGACAGAAAAACAAACAAAACAAAAGGCGTACACCAGACATAAAAGAGAGGTAATATATGAATTAGTAAAATATTGTTTTCACGTTCTTTTACCCTTATCCCTCGAAATCTAGGTCAGTACATTCCCCTATATATGAAGCTTTCCTCTTGTTTGGCCCAGTTTGATGTTGCCAATGTCGGTAATCGACAGCCTATCTGTACCTGTACAGAACAGAAGGTATATATGCAGAATACAATCGAAAATAATAGGTTGTTTAGCCTGTGTCATGTTAAAATAGAGATGGCAAAATACAGTTGCAGGGTGATTATGCATAAGTGAAACTGAGATACCATCTAAAGCGAAGATTTTTTACAGTTGTTTTCATATTTATAATATAACTAGTATTAGAGGTACACAGTTCCTATATACTAGCTTCTGATCATATACACTGAAAGAAATGGTCGTATTACCTAAACTGTTTCAGCAGAATAACATGTATATTGCATATTAAATTTTTTATACCTAAGTATAGGGATGCAACATTTATTTTTTTAAAAATTATTTCCATACTCATTATTCAATCAGCTACATTATACCTACTGAGATAGGGACTTTAAGTAATAACTTTTAAACGTATTAAGTTTTATATATATTTATTTGGAGATGCCGAAAAAAACTACTCCACGGAAAATATGCCCCGACTGGCGTTGCATTACATCAACATCTCCATGGGTGTCGCCACATCCTTCATCAAGACCAAATACCAGACAATGACCGGTTTCGATCTTGTTATGATCTCATCAGATTGCCATAGGTATCGGAATCGATTAATGATCTGGCGACGTGATTGCCTAAGGGGCATAGTGAATGTTTGTAGTGGCGAGATACAGTGAAATACACCGTAGTGCCCTCTTTGGGTCTTTGCTACTACCTGTCTGACAAGAGGGCACTACGGAGTATTTCACTGTATCTCGCCACTACAAACATGTTTTATATCTATTATATTTCATTTGAATAACAGGTAAGATTTCTTGTATAAAAGCAGTTACCACAGATCTGTATATAACGGCTGTATTAACAGTATTAGGCTCGTTCATAATGATTATATTTCGCGAAGCTCATATTCTCAGGCGCAACATAGTTGAAGATTAGGGATCTATTGTTCCACAGTGCATATGATTTATTTGTTAGAAAAAGTTTTGTCTTTGGATTTGGGGGTTGTTGTTGCGGGAGGTTGGGTTTGGTTGGGGGTTTGAGGGGGTTGTTATAGTGTGGTGGTGTTGTTACTAGGATATTCAAATCAAACATGGAGTAGATGAGTACAAAATAAGAATGTACACTCCCAATTCATTTCAATTTGTTTAATTGTTTCATTTGTTACTTTCAATTCTTTTAGATATTTGAATAAATACTTTATAAAACTTAAAGGTATTGAAAAATTTAAAAACATTAATCTTATTTTCATATTTAATATTTCTTCTATTTTTAGTTTGAAACATAAAAGACAAAATAAAATTATCCCAATGTTTTCATCTTTGAGTTAATTTTGATTTTTAAAGATATTCGTTTTGAATGCTATACAAAATTTTCGTTGTTGCTTTTTTTCACAAAAATTACTTTTGAGTTGGTATTTTTCCACCACTATTTTTGTTCATCGTAATTTTATCCGATTTAATGTTACTCTAAATTTTAAACTTTTACGTTTTGAGAGATGATTTTTCTGCTATTTTTATTAATGTAGGCACATCGTGATTTCATCCGATTTAATGTTACTTTACCCGTATGCTGCGTACAAAATTATGTGCTGGGTTATGATTAAGTGCAGTGAAAGTTTTTAATAGTATACTACAAGTTGTGAATGACTGAGTTAAAATAACAGTGTCAAAACACTTAACAATATTACAGTAGATTAGATAGATCGAGGTATCTAATAAAAAATGCAGCGTCAAGCCCAGCGCATTGCATCAAACACATGGGCGCTCATAGGGTGAAAACTATAGGGGTCCATATGCAAATTATTAGCAGTGCAAAATTATCAAGGGTGCAATGAATTGCAAATTATTAGCAATAATAAACAACTAACATTCATCTCACCCAAAAATAGTTAAGGAATACCGAATTGTCCAATAAAATGTAGGTATGTTTATTAATCAGTTTTAAGATAATATCCTTTTGTAATATTTTTTCTTATCTATAATTGAAAACTATTGAAAAAATAAAGTTATTTGTAAATTTAGTATGTTTTCTTAAAGACACACCTCACATCGATAATGAGTTGTTGTTGTTCTTAGAAGGCGGCGCGGTTACCCGTAGCACTCACACCTTTCGACCCATTGTGTTCAAGAGTCCCATGCTATGCGCATAGGCCAACACCAGTTGTAGTGGAAAGCTCTCTAATGTCCTAGGGCAGAAGAAATGCTACACCCAGATGTTTGTGTCTCTTGACCATGAGATGGGCACAGCGACAGAGGATGTGAATGGAGTCCTCGTACCGCAATATCGTATCCGCAAAACCTGCACCTTCTAGTGTCACTAAGGCCAATACTATTAAGGTGCTTTTTGAGATGTCCGTGATCTGTTAACAGTCCTGTGACAATCCTTATGCTCTTACGACTTGGCGCAAGTATTGATCGAGTTGCGTTCGACCAAGGCCATTCAATTAAGAGCCTGGCTTGTCGCAGCCCAGTCCCGTTCGACCATTCTTCCTCTGATCTCTTCCTGATCCTGTTTTCAATAGACCTTGTTACATAACTAAGCGGAATCCCGAGTACTGGTTCGAGTCCCGTAAACGGTATACTTGAGACTCTTTTATCCAATGCATCAGTTATCCTCATTTCCAGTTATGTGGTGATGACCCGGTACCCAACCCAGGTCAATTTTGAGGTCGATAATGAGTTATGAGTTAGTAAGAAACAAAGCAAATTTATATATATTTTTTAATAGAAGGCTGATATTTTGTATTTCCATTAAATTTTAATTATATGGATTATGGATTATATGGATTTTCACATTTTTCTGCCTTTTCTGGCACACCATAAAAATTTTTTAAGTTTAAATTTTAGTTGCGAATGGTATGAAGAAGCGTACTTCCGAATATTCCAGGTTTCTTACATTCTGATAAACCTTGTATAGGGCAGTATATGTGAGAGCGTAGTAGTGCCCTCTGTTGGCCTGTGTTAATATCTGTCTGATATTAACACAGTTACAATGTAGAGGACAATGTTGCCCTCTATCGATAGATAGCAACATTTTATAACTTGTGATAAACACATTCATCCATTACTCGATCTCAAGGGTGTAATCTCACCCGTTTGCATCCCCTTATTGACACCCACGGTCAAGCAAGTCATGTGTTAATATTTGTCTGACGATCTTGTCCTCTATCGACATTGTATAACTTGGGATAAACACCTAACAGTCAATATATTACCTAAATCTCTAAAGGCGTTTACCTACATATTTAAAATGCACAGAATTAAAATGTCAAGAATAATATTAAAAGATTTGATGCAGACCCTCTTGCACCCCTTTATCGACGCCCATGGTCAAGCAATCACAGTTATTATTTGTACCGGCTTCTTAGGGAATGCCGTTGATAGAGAGTATTAATGTTATACATTAGATCTTAATAATCTCTTTATTTGAGTTTGTTGACCTTTAGTTAAATAATAGCTCTTCTAGCGATGTGATATTCTTCGATTTGTGTAATGTTCTAAGTATGCTTAGAAGCCATTTAATAAACATTAGGTGTAGAATCTAATAAGCTGCAATATATTACAGATCAAATAGTGCTTGACAGTCTGCCAAGAGAAAGGAATACATTTGCAAGCTGGCCTGGTGCATTTGTCATTTGCCGTATTACCTTCTCTCGAGATATAAAGGGTGTTCTGCGTTTACAGACATAATTGACTTATGTATTTTCATATAAGAACTTCAGTTGCATATAAAAAATTAGTGATATACATTGTGAACAATAGATATAATCAATTATTAATAATTGGGTATACATGACATT
Organism: Pogonocherus hispidulus; assembly: GCA_963924545.1. NCBI lineage: Eukaryota > Metazoa > Arthropoda > Insecta > Coleoptera > Cerambycidae > Pogonocherus > Pogonocherus hispidulus. Next base: position 7,725,531 of record OZ004701.1, read on the forward strand.
TTTTCCAACTATAGATCTCAATAGAATGTTTTTCTTATTTGAAAATCTGAAGTAAACTATTTGTCTCAAAGTGACAAATATAGTAAAGGCTAATAAATTGCTTGATCATCTTCATCATCACCATCATCATCATCATTATCGTCATCATCGTCATCGTCATCATCATCATCCTCATTATCGTTGTCTTCACCTTCAACATTATCATTATCATTACCATAATCCTTATCAGTGATTCATAAATGTTGTTATGATTTGTTTTTGGTCAAAATATAGATTTTTTTAAGTTTTCTGTCATACTTACCTGTTATTTTAAAAGTGTTCATATCATAACAAATTGTTATCGCCGGAATTATTATTATCAATAACATCACCATTATTATTATTATCATGCGTATTAAAGTTTTGACATTTAATCTATAAGTCAGGCATCACTTTTTATACTTAATACATATAACATTTCACGCTATGACAGATAAACTGTCACAGATACTACTTGTATAATAATCGGGAGCCTATACTAAAATATTTCAGTTGATTTACTTCAAATAATGCAGGCATGACTATCTATAATTTTATCTCCTGATGTATCTCTATCAACATTAGATGAAACTGTAACACTAAGTAATATTTTCAAAGCATTTTTTAGTTGACATACAAGCTGTTGATGTTTTTTAATACAGTTGCCCTAAATTCCAAATAGACTCATGCCTAAAAATATCTAGTTTAGCAGATGACCTATTATATAGATTACCGATCAAATAAAAATATAAAGTTTTGTTGTGACATTAATGAGTGTCCTAACCCTTCACTTGATTGTGTAAAAATAGACCGACAGATAAAGACGGTGTGAAATTGTCTTCACTGAATGTTTCACCCCTCTTAACATTCAAAAACTTGTCATGTTCTTCGTTTGAACAGTTCAACTCATTTTTGGTGTATAGGAAGCACAAAAAGCTTATACTATACATATTGTCCACCTTGAGTTTATAGTAGTTAAAGATATTGTAACATATTGTTTATCTAAAGCTGTCGAATCAGATTTGAATATACTTTATCATGAAAAGCAAGCTAGATTTGTTAAAGCAAATTTTTTTCAGTGTACACGTGCGCGTACTTCTGTTAGTAAATGTGAATACTTGCAACTTACATTGAATAATTCTTTGGACATAACTCAACAAATTTTTCACATATCTCTATTATGCCAAGCACTTGGTGGGTGTTTTGATTTGTTAGTAAATCTGGGCACTAAATCACAATTTCGTGTGAAACAGTCAAAGGTTATGATGCGCTTGACGTGTTTAATGCGCGCGAAAGTTGGCGACAACCAGTGACATTATTTTGGGATGCTGTGAACGCAGCAGTCTGGCTACCACTGAAGCCGTGGTTTGTCGCACTGTCACAGAAGGCGTAATGCTTTCACTTGTCGTTGCGCACCGCTTCCATATGGGCTGGGAATTAGTCCCTAAGCTCTGCTAACTAATCTTCTTTGTTTTCCTATAAAAAATAGCATAGGAATGCGCCAAAGTATTTGATTGCAATAACGCTATATATACTTTGCTAGTACACTTAAAATATATTCGTATGTGTTTCGTATGTTTTGTATTTCGGCTTATTAAACCCTATTCAGGGATAGACGAAAAATTTGAGGTTTGAAGTGACCAATATTCTGAATTAAAAGCAGTGTTAAGCGGAGTTACTCAGGGAAGTATCCTTAGTCCCATATTATTTGCAATATATAGGTGCATTGGTGTCTGTTTCAATTATCGTTTATGTAATGGTCTTCTGCTCTGCTGCATAAATCGTTTATAATAAAACAAGTTGCTGATGTAGATTTTCAAGATTTAATAATTATTGATTTGGTGACAATGATTTGCATGTTAGCCAGACTAAAACACAGGTATGTATTGAAAAGAATAATGAAAAACTGGTATAAGAAGAATAATAAAAGACTATATTATAGCAGTGAATAATGCCCAATTGGCTGGTTTGAATCTGGTAAATATTTATATCAATTTTGTAAGTAAGAAATCATTTTCCAGATGCAAATATATTTACAACCTATACGATTATATAGATTCACAAATACATCTATCTGAAGTATCTATACAATGCGTTAATATCTAATTATAATAATATATCTAATTCTAATCATATGAATTATCCAGGAAATCGGAGACTTGTGTGGGAGAGGGAGCTCTATATTAAGTATTATTCAGCAGGACCCTTTTCCGCCTCAGGAACGACTTACGTTGGTAAATCCTAACCACCATTCAGTGCTGGAATTAGAGAAATCTGGAAAACAAGATTTTCCAAAATTTGTTTGATCTTATAACAAATTTCTGGGTATAATAGGAAAATTCATTAAAAGACTAAAGGGCATGACGTATACATCAAACTATATAAAATATTCTGGGTAAAACTTTGTATGTAGTGGTATATGACTCAATAAAACTTGCACTACGTTGCAAACAGGCGAGAAACATGTTTCGCAACATAGCCTTATAGCGTTTATTAGTCGCCTGGCATCGATGAAAGTTCTCAAGGACAACTATTAATATAATAAAATATATGTTACTTCTGTAGAGTTTGCTCAAGGAAAGGTTGTTCCAACTGATGTAAATATTCGGTAATGTCTTCCTTATTTCTCTGAAGATGAAAATCCAAGTTTGCTCAAAGAAAAGTTGTTCCAACTGATGGAAAGATTTGGTAATGTCTTCCTTCTTCCTCTGAAGATGAAATCTTGAAGTCTTGAGGAAATCTAAAACAAACGATGGTCACATTGAGCCATTGAGTATGGCTAGATACTTTTTGTGGATTAGTTTGATACCAGCTTTGAAATAAATTGAATTTATTATTTGACTATGAAATGTGACATGAATAGTTTGATATTTCTTGCATCACCATTAATATTCAATGCAAAATCCGAAATGAGGGTTTAAGAGGAACGTGGTGATGATAAAGTGGGAAAATTTCTCTAATTTTATATATTTTAAAATTATTTTCATCTCAAGTTGAAGAAGATTTATTTAAAATAATCTCAGATGGTAACATGGAACACCAATGATATAAATATGAAACGAGGAGTTACAAATTACAAGCTCTCAGAACAAATTAAAAAATCAAAATTTTCCTAGATTTTTCCTAAAAGGTTTTTATTTTCCTAGTTTTTTCCTAAAAGTTTTTTATATATGAGTTATTTGCACACGATTGCAATCATACCTTAAAATTTTTGTGGAGTCAAAAATATCTTATAGTAAAATTGCAAATTCGTAGTAGTTTTCCCAAGTCTATTGCAATAATGTTGATGTTAAAACTACAATTTTAAATATTTGTATAAAGGCAAGGCGAGTATCACGGAATACCGTTCTGCGCTTGAGCTATAAATCACATACTTAAGCAGTGCAGTCTCACGTTACTAACATTCATTTATAATACATTATGCTATATTGTGCGCAAATAAAATAGTGCGGAAGTGGTGTAAAATTAAAATAAGCTTTCCTGGTTAGATTCCCTATAGTCAAGATTTATTGATAGGTTTACACTTATTTGCTATGGAAACATTTTTCTCTATGAGATCAGTCTTTAAGTTAGTGTAGGATAACTAACGTTCAGCAGAAATAGAGATAAACAAAAACACAACTTTTGTATACCTGATTACACCATATTGACTACTTATAAGAAGTGAACAAGTTACTGAAACCATTATCTTTCTTCATTTATATTAAAAGAAAACACCACATAAATCAGACTATTATATGACTATTATATATAATAGAGTCACTCGATACAGAATGGGTCAATAATGTTTATGTTTAACATAATCCGATTTTTTAAAATGTAAAATGTACACCTTGTATCTTTATTTTATACATACGTTCATAAAATATTGTGATGGGTCTATTTGTCATTGTAAAATGATTTTTAACATTTCTTACTTGATCCTTTGATGTTTATTTGTCAAGGAAGAACAAGAAACTAGCGACGCGAACACCTTCGAGCATATATCCGAGCAAATATCGACCAACAGTCATTCAAAAGATATAATGTCATCAGGGAAAATGTACTAAAATTGTAAAAAGTCATAAAACTTTAATCATAAATTCTATGGAGAGGAACTTATGATAAATCCAAAACTGATTATTTTTTACTGCGACCCGAACCAAATCTATTAAAGAAAGTGATACATCATCTAGTCACTTACAATGCTTTGTTGTACGGTATACTAGCCTCTTTACACAAATGGCACCTACCATGACCAAACGACTTAAAAATTATCACCTTTATGAAAGGTACAATGTATTGTTAAAGAGAAGTGAGGAACACTTGGCGTGATAATTAAAATTCTTTTAAACAGATATATTGACATTGTTAAGTACCATTATAATGACGAAGGGACATTAGTGTGCATATTTTGGCAGGTAAAAAATTCGTGCCAAATTAAATTACATATAGAACAATTTGCATGGTCTGCTTTGTTCATCTGCTTCCTACAGATATACTGTAGCGGATATTGAGGCAGTAGTAAGTTACTAACGGCAGTAGGTACCTAAACTATCGCTTATCTAAATGACATCATCATGTTTTATTATTTGAAACTGCTAGAGAGGGAATGTTGAGATAAAGATTTTGACGTTATTCAGATTGGTTGGTCAACTCGATTCATTTAGTATCTTCATTGATTGAGGCGCAATAAGGTCTCTACCCACAGTGGTTCTGCTTCACCTTTTATACCCGGATCTTTGCTGGTACATCAAATTGATATTTGTATTTTTAGAATTTTTTTGAACAATAATAAAGTGGCTTTCTTCTGATACAAATATTTACAAGATCGTTCAAATTGGTATGTTTTCGAGGCTTACCGAGAATCTGCAATAGACAGAGCAAATCTGATGAACGAGTCTAGTGCCCTTTTTTCTAAAAAATAACAATGAAGAATGTCTGCAAGTTGTGTGTGTGGTGGTTCAGTATACATATTCACAGTACGATATTAAAGAGGTTGTTAAATAAATCTTTTCCTGCATTTAATAAAGGTATTTTCCTGCTTCAGCTGAAGCTAATAGTCCTTGACAAATCTAAAAAGAGTTTAGATTAATTTTATTTGAATACATGTGTAACGAAATGACGAAAGTTATTAACAATTTTAATTGAATATCACTTTCGCGGTAATAGCCAGCAAGCCAATACTGATTTTAATAGTACGTTATAAAATATATCAATTAGAGAGAAATGTTAATTGCGGTTCTTCACCTTCTTTGGCATTTTATTATATTACCTTTTTATGACAGAGCTCCGGCTCTGTGACATCTACCTCGAGAAACCAGATTATAGCACTCTGTAAGAATTTCACACCTATCAACTTGTTTGAATCTTGACAATACCGCATGAAAAATTTTAATCTGTGAAATTATAGTTGTAAAATAAACGATATTATATATCTACTTTACTAAGGGACAGTTGATTTCAAAGGAAAATATGTTACCTATAGCTATATATCACAAAATTACGCTATTGCGTGAGAATTCGACCTCATGGAAAAAGGAGAAGGAAAAAATTTGATCGTTAGTGTATTAGTTTGTTCTGAGATGTACGGGGTGTGTTAAATTCCATCATTGGGTTATCGTAAACTGCTGTAAGAACTACCAATTTCCATTCCTTTTTTAGGAGAGTAGTATTATTATACATTTCAACTGTTTTCCTACAAAACGTATTTCCTTTAATATCGACCGTATTTTTTCCCGAGTTTTGTCCCATTATTTTCGAAATTTAACGACGCGTTCGTTTATCTCTTATAAGCGTGTTATTTATGAAGTTAAGTGATTTATTACATTATATTACCTGGAATGTCAAACAACCTCAAATAATACAATTTTTGGCCCAATATTTTTGTTGGAGTGCTGATTGATATTATTCAACTTATAAAAAGAGTACCTTTTTAAAAACTGTCAAAATTGACAACAAACTTAAAGAATACTATTACGCAGAAATATTATTTTGGACTGCATAAACTTTAATTAAACAAACACTAAATCATCTAAAGTTATGATTAGCGTAGTATTACGATGTAATTTTCTATGAAAATCAGCCAGGGCTTCATGCAAAAAAATATCAGTTAGGGTTAAAAATGATGTGTCACTTGGGGTTGTTTGCTGTTCCTGGTTGTTATAGTAAGTAAATAATACCCTTTTTACTTGCACAATGGTTATAAAAGTATAAGTAAAAAATTATTGTAGTACAATACACTCCCTTGAGGTACCCCGTTGACACTTTCTAATATGTTATATTATAATTTGTTGATGGGGCAAATCTAATTTTAATTCATACTTGTAAGTCCATTTCTCAAATAAGATAATCCTATTAATTGTTACTTAAAATAAGACAAATCAATTACATTCACACTCGAACCGCCACACTTATTTGATTGTTTTGATGTGTAAGAATAATAAATAGCCGAGATGTCTAGTCGTCCACCCGTAAGACCCCTAATCTTCAAGCCGCTTAAAACGATTGACACCATCATTAGTGGAAAAAGCACCCGCTTATATCTAGCCATTAAGTCTTGTCGCCTTCTAGATGAATTGCTACCAATAGTCTAGGAAAAGCGGAATTGTTTTAGATGACAAACATTTTTGTGACGTCCTCTAATGATTGAGCTTGTATACCTGCCGAATGATTTTATACCTACTATATCCTCACGAATACCTTGATATCTAGGCTGTAACATTAAATGATACAGGGTGGCTCAAATTACAATTTTTTTTGTTGAAGCTATATATCTCCAATCAAAGCTGAGATATCTCTGAAATGTATGAAAAATGCATATTTCTATAATACATTGTAACCCGTACTTTTAGAGATATATTCATTAAATTTATGCGATATTTATATCTTGACACCTTCTTTTTAAAAAGTGTCTACAAAATATTCTTGTCCTGAGAAGATCTCGTGCCTGATACGTTGATATACGGTGGTTATATCTCCATTATTATATTTAAGAAATACCCAACAATATCTGTATTACTGTATTCGTGAGACAATATTCTGTCCAAATATACAAAAATATACAGAGTGTTCTATTTAAATTAACAAAGTTAACATCCGCGGCCATTTTGTTTGGACTTCGTTTGGTTTTCTACTATCATTTTCATAAGCTTCATAAAAAATCGGACATCTTTTATATTTCACATTTTTTAATAATTCTGTAAACAAAAAAGTAATAATTCTGTAAAAAGTTGACAGGGGGTCAAAAATATAGTGAAAGACTCTTTCACTATATTTTAGGAAAGATATTTTAGGAACTCGCAGATATATTTCAGCTCTGACTGCTTCAGGATTAGCTTCAGCAAAAAATTGCACAATTTTTTAGCAGTTTGAGTCACGTGTATCTTTTACCGTTTCTGATATAGCATTAGTGGAAGAAAACACCCTGTATACTTTGTAGCTCCTGTATATAGTCTAGTAACCAACTGCTAATGCTTTTCCAATGCATTAAAGAAAAGCTTTATATTCAAAGAAATATTCGAAACATCTGTGACAGCTTAAAATTCGTAACTGTATAGTAAAATTAGATTTGACAGGTTATACAATTATTAATTTCACCTCGTAGACTTTATACCTGCTTTTCTGTAGGTGGTGTGGTTGGTTATGCTCAATAGAAGCGATGATATAATAACATATATAAAATAATATTCCTATGTTTATTTCGTATGTCGTGACCAAGTTTCCAATGTTAATAGTCGTTAGATACTCGCATTACCGCAAGATTAGCATTATCAATAAAATCTTAAATATATGATTAGTTTTTATTCGTTACAAATACTAAGGGGAATGGTTTAATTTTATTTATGAAGGTAAATATCAAGGTTTCATACTTTTTGTGATTTTAAATGAATATTATTTTATTAAACCCACCACTACTACATAGTAGATATTTAAAAATTTTAATACAGGATGTTAAAAAATAGGTTAAACATGCGGTATATATACAAGCTGAACCAAATTTGATTACCACTACAGAGATTTTGGAAACTATTAGAGTTACAAAAAGACTTAAATGGGGAAAGTAGTGCAGAATTTAATGTGGATCAACATTACGCTGATAAAACTATTGAATTTTGTTTCGTTTCGATTTTATTTAGAAAAAAGTGAAAATCGCCATTTCTTAAAAATGGTTGAAAATTTGTATTTGTGGTGGTAAATTTGGTTCACCCTGTATATTATTGATATTATTAATAATGCATCACTGTGTGTCATAATCATAGAATTATACATATTTAACGTATACTTATTATTTTTCTAATTAATTAATTTATATTAATTGTTACCTTGTGTTGTATCTTTCGGATCAAGGTATTAAAATCGTACCTACTTTATAGAATACTTTTCAACAAAAACAATAATTTTACGCTTTTTCAAATTTACCTACAAAGTTATGCAAATAGTTTTTTATATATACAAATATTTACTCTAACCAATAAAATAATTTAAAGTGCCTACTGTTGATTTACCATTGGTAAATAAGCAAAAATTACCGGCCTCCAAAAATGGTATCTAAATAGAATATTTCATTAGTGTATTTGTTATACAATTCGAAAATAATGTGATATAATATATATAGGTACGTAAAGGAATCACTTTATTATTTTTAAGATATGTCGAAAACACCTTCTTTGCGTGAAGTATGCACCCCCAACATTGAATTACAACGGCATATGCATGTAACAAGATGTAGATAATACTATTAAAAATAAATATGTATTAAAGGCATTAAGTTGAGGTTATTTGAAGATATATTTTCGACATATCTTAAAAATAATAAAGTTATTCTTTATAAAATAATAAAGATATTTCGTATTTTTTTTAGATACAGGGTGTTTAAGGTTAAGTTAAAACAATTAAGTTTTTGGACAACAATTGCCCGCTACTGAGGTAACATATTGAAAAAATTTTTTATTTAGCGATAGAGGGATGTTTTAATGAAATTTTACTGCTTCTGGTAACTATTGTACACTAAGAAAAATAATATAATGGGAATAATTCATTATAAAATTCAAAAATTAATTGTTGAACTATATGAGTACGTTGATAAAACTTCTATACAATTTTCTTCTATTCTTCATCGTTTATATACCTAGGTGTGCTATGATATTGTGCAAATACGCCTTGTAATACATATTTTTTAAATAATTTAAACACTCTAACTTCCATTGTCATAGTGACGAGGCTCAATTAAAAAATGTTAAATATTAATTTATTAATTATTATATGCAGGTGTTTGATGACCTAAAGCTGTTTAATACAAAAGTTCTTCGTGACACAATCAAGGTGGGCATTTTTTACAATTCAATGCTATCGCGATTATTGTAATCTGTATTCATTGTACTCTCTCTTTTTGGATGAACGTGCTATTATTCATACTCATAAATAACAAACACTACTATTTGTGCTAATAAATTAATAATGAAATCCTTTACTGCCATAATAAATTGCATTTTTAAACTGCGCGTAGTTTGTAATATATTACTAGCGCATTATAGTTCTGCATTTTTAATTTAGGTTACTGTGGAATACTGGAAAAGGCATATTTTCTTTATTGCCTCATCTGAATTGTGCTTAGCTTCAGCATGGCTTTTTGGACGAGAATATGGAACGATGGTTGAAGAAATATTTTCTTCAAACCATCGATGAACGAAGATTCGCGAAGAATTAAATAGAAATTGTGCAAATTATTGTTTAACTCTAACAAATCAATTACTATATTATTACAAGTGTTTTTATATAAAGTACTGTTAGAAATGACGTTACGTTGACACAATGACTCAATGAATCAATTTTTTCCTTGACGGTGTATAGCAGCATGGACGACGTTAAACTCCTATCTCTAACACTTATTATTGGCTTTAATTTTTCGATCACCCTGTATTTAACTAAAAAAATATCTATCCATTTTACTGTAGTACAGTTTATTTTGTTATGTATTATGTTTTCTACATAAGATAAGAATTAATAATTATAGCAACAATTTCAGAAAATGAGACTTCTCGACTCGACAAGATGAGACGTGTAAGTAGTCTATTTTATGACTAGTCAGAGGTACTGGTGAAACCAGTAGTAATTAACAAACATTTTTTAAAGTTACTTGAAGCAGATCCCACTAAACACAAACGATAAATTCAAAAGGGTATTACAAATTCGATTTAACGAATAATTTCACAAAGTTTGCTCAATAAATAATACATAACAAAGTTATGTTGCAGCTACAATGTTGATATAGCTATAACAAAGTGCGCATACTTTCCGGGATGAATGGAATAATTTGATGCTGGCTATATGGTTTCCGCAAACGTGATAATTCTTGAAAACGCTCAAACAGGGTCAGGAGGAATTTGATTTATTTATACTTGTATTTCAATACATAGCTAACAACCTTTCATATAGCGGGAATAGGGCCGGCTTCGAACCTTTGTGCACATACTTAGATTCCATTCCGTTCTTGAAGATAAATCAGAAGACTTTTTTACATTACAAAAAAATTATAGCTAATAAAATTTTACTGGCATGTACACTGAGAAAACTAATTTTATTAGACTGGTTTGCTAAAAATCGATTTTAATGCATACCACTGAATGGACATATTTTTTAAATTTTTTCAATGAAGTTTTTTTCCAACGTTCTTAAAAGACGCTTTTTTTTTATAACGATATCTGGCATTAATGTTATCGTTTTCATTACTAGGATGAAAATGAATGAGTTGCTAGGCAACACTTTTAAATCCATCGGAGAAGAAGTACTTTGTCTTCCGCCGACTTCAAAAGTGACATATGTCATGCTTGTTTATGTCATATTATGCCAATATCTAAAAACATAAAATGACATGATATTATGCAATCATTTTAATATATAACTTTATACTAAACACAATTATTAAGTAACCCCAAATAACTATTATTTGTGTTAATGAACAAAATGTCTGTAGCAGTATACTACAGAGACATTTATATACTACTACTATGGTAACACAAACCATACTGACAGTTTGTTAAAAATTAATTTGAAGTTTCATTAAAATCCAAACAAATGTCATAGCTGCGCTGACATTTATTTGAATGGCAATTTAAAATATTAGATGTTTGTATCACTGACATAGTTTTTCCACATGTTACCAAAACACTACACTGAACTCGACGCGCGTTTCTCCAACCAAGTTGGCATAATCTGGAGATGATTAAAACTTTTAACCTTTTTAGACTTTAGCCAGTTCTAATCATCTCCAGATGATGCCAACTTGGTTGGTAAAACGCGCGTCGAGTGCAGTGTAGTATTTTGGTGTTATGTGGAAAACTACGTCAGTGATATCTTCACACCAAAGGTTTCAACCCCCTTCAAGATTAGATGATTGTAAAGAACATTATTACATTACACAAATTATTCATCTCTGACGATTGGAAAAAAAATAGTGTGTATTATTTGGATAAAAAGTGATGTTTTTGATCACCATCAAGTGATGTTGTGAGATTTGTATTCGCTCGCTACGCTGACGCTCCGCCTCGCGAACACAAACAACTGCTTGTTAGAAAAAATATCACTTTGTACCCTAATAATACAATATATTATTTTTCATAAGTTACATTATAGATAAAATTGAGATATACCAGTAAAGTCTAATTATTGTATTTATCAGAAGTATTGCTTAAATTTCTACAAGACTAGATCCAATAAGAACCAATTTGGTTATCGCTAGGCTGCAGATAGTTACTATAATGCTGAAGTTTGTACCTACTAAATTACCGATAGGTAGTCGAGTTCCTTTGCCCAATACATATGTTCTGCTCCCAGTTCTAAAATTTTAGATTTGTTGTTAGGTGTTTACGAGTACCTATATTGATTATTTTGATTATATTGATACTTTACTGTTTTGCTATTTAACAAATGTAGTTTAATTATTTTATTAAACTGTCATATTATCTAATTATTATTAGTTTATTAGTTCAATTCTTCGCGTAGAAGTACCTGGATCTTCTTCTATCATGCCCAGCACATTCTCTTCTACGTCTACCGTTCTTACAGTCCTTGGCCTTTCTGTTCCTCCACTTCGCTTCAATGTTCCCGTTTTTCGAAGACGTTGATGAATACTTTGAAAGATTTTTCTATCGGGAGCAATGTGGTTAGGAAATCGTTCAATGTACACTCGCCTAGCTTCTAATGCATTGCCATCAGCAAGTCCATAAATAAAATGCATGTCAGCCATCTCGGCATTCGTATAGCGAGCCATGATAGAGGACTTCACTAACAACCGTTTACACGTCAACTAGCCAAACGTCAATCAATCTTAACAAATGCGACACATACAAACTACAAAAACACAACATACAAAAACATACAAAATAATCATCCGAAGTCTCACGGTATGTTGGTAAGAAAAAACAACTCCTTTTTCTTACATGTCTTTTACTTGATACGTCCAGTGTAGTACGCCATACTTTTATTTCACCTACATTAATAATGTGAAAAATACCAAAATTGGATTTGTTGAAAATTTTTTTCGCCCTATATCTTCGCAACAAAGCGCTTTTTCAAAAATTATCAAAGGATAAAATATCCTTAGCCAAGGTAACCTCTTGAATTTTTGCCGCATGTTTAACTAACACCCTGTATAACATACGTAGCATTGTATTTGTAGACAGCGCAGCAAAAACATCGCAAGCCGGCCCTGGGCGTAAGGGAGAGGATTGTTCTCAGTTAACAGTTAATTTCGAGATAGAGAACCGGGATATAAATATATCTCGGGATGCCTCAGGATATTTGGCTCTGCCCAACCCGCCAACTGAATGTGCGACGGGTGGACGCTGGACGAATGGATGGTCACGACTGCCAAACCTGTTAATCATTATAATATTGTTAGTTAGGGTTCTAATAGTCAAAATACATGAGATACTTACCAATATATTTCACATTTCATTACGTACATATTTTAATGTACTGATACTTGTGAAGGAAGCAGCTAATAATAATAATAATAACATATCTCTATCCCTCATACTCATCTTAATGATGAGCTGGGAAGTCAGAGACTTGTATGGGAGAGGGAGCGGCATATTATTATTTTGCGGCCCGCGCGTGCGCCCAGGAACGACATACGATGTTATAACTTTAACTACCATTTAGTACGAGAATAAGGGAAACCTGGAAAACCTTATTAATTAAAGTGTACAGTAGGTTGTTAACCATTTATACAGTAATATTGCAGTACTAGCTGCATATTAAGAACGCTACCAGACAGCTTGTTTAATAAGTGGGAAAAAATTACTTACATAAATAGAACTATAGCAACTAAAAGCTAGTGGTTATATTATTATTCTTTCGGCTACATTATCTTCTCAAAATGACATGTTTGTATCCCTAACTAAAAGTTAATGGTCGAATTAAAGATATCTGTAAAACGCCAGACCAAAAGAATTTAGGTTTAAATTTGAATGACATACTCCAACCTACACCAGTATGACCTTCGCCAGGTCTGTTGTTCCTGAAGCAGCTGTACCTATGGCTTGTTAGTATATTTAGAAATTCATATTTTATCATGGAATAACAGTTGAGAAATCAATATGGTATCAAGAGAAACAAAAAGTTGTAAAAACCATGACTCCTTGATAGAAATTACAAAATTATGTATTTCCTAATCCTTAGTCCTAATCTTTTTACAGACAATTCACTATTAGAATGAACTAATTTATAAACCACTGGGCTGGAATAAGTTGTATATACATAAATACATGATAGTAACATGTGAATACGTTGAAGGACTACTACTGAACCACATTACATGTGTCAACCTCAACAATTCTAGAGCTCTAACAATTTATTGCTCTTCATGATATCACACTTGGCGGTTACAGATCCTGATTGGTTAAAACCTTTTCACCATTGGTTAAAACTGACGGTAGATCCAAGTGGCGCTTTTTGCAAACTCATAACGTCATTTTTATGTTATAAACTAGTCAACTAGATGCTACTTGACTCAGTTTCTGTTTGACCTCTCTTTATGTGTTTGGTCTTACCTGGTTCAAAAATTAATAAGCAAATCCGCATTGCATAAATTGAGTGCGTTTGCACATAATTGAGCACTAAATGGGATATTGAACAAATGTTAAATTTATTGATCAAAATCAACACATACAATAAATATGACTAAATTTTAAAGGCATATTCAAACTAAATAAAACCTGAGAGAAACAGAGCAGAGAACCATGCACTACAAAAAGGGAATTTTGGTGAAGTTTTTTCAAACTAAAATAGGCTGCGAATGCAGTGTATTACAGAAATACTACTAAAACTAATATCTTTAATTTCGTACTGATGAACCTTGTTGCATAAAATTATGATCTTTAAGAACCTAACTATAAAACAATTCCTTGGAACTGCGTGTACATTGTAAATTTGCTACACCTTCGTCTACCCAATAAGATTTGTATAGATAAGGCGAGGTACTCCTTTTGCAATAATCATGCGTGAAATGCTTAACCTCACTGTTAGTAAATAATTCTTAAAAAACGGACTTCTATGAACAGCATAATTATCTAGTAGGAAAACCACTTACGCTGCCAATTACTTTCAGTTTGTCTTAACCAGCCTGCATTTTTATTTCATCCAACATATTTCATTATTAATACGAAATGAACAGTATTTTTTTTGTTGGATGGCATTCCATTTGCAAATACCATTACGGCTATGTATCATACGTTCACTATACTTATTATTGGCTGATAATGACTCTATTGATATTTTTAAAAACTGATTTAATTAATATATTCTAAATATAGTTCGATGAGGATTGGCTGAACGTGTCTGTTCTCAGAAATGAGCTGAGTTCTATTGGATACATTCCCGCAACTTAAAAGCACATTAGCTGGGGTTGGAGCAGGATTGTTGTCATGTTATAATGATAGTTGCATCATTTGCAGTTTCAATTTTACAGACATTTTTTTTCGTTTCAAGGGTTTGGATAAAAATGTAATTTTATTTAGAAGAAGTTATCCAAATATATAGAAGATGCATCCAAACTGTGTTTCTAAGCAATACATCATATCCAGTTCTCATTATACAGGATATGGTAGATATGTTTATGAAGCAATTAAAACATATATCTTGAAGGAAACCATAATACCAAAATAAAACGTGATATGTTATTTTTAAATACGAAAAATAAAAGACGTTGACTGCCCGATAGAAAGACGTGGTGCAAAACCAAATCTGTGATCCTATAACAGCTAGTTAATTAACAGCTGTAAATTATAAGCAAAAGTCGAAACCAAAAATAATGTTGATTTTTTATGAAAATGCATCATTTTTTGGTAATCCAATATACCCGATTTATATGAAAATAGATAAGGCTAAGTTCGATATACCTATATTTCCTATTAAGTGTATACTTTTCCAAAAAAGTACTTAATTTTATCAATACTGGAATATCTTCTATATAGACGAGTAAAAAATGATATGTACTTTTCACTAATATTACCAATAGTAAGTAGCTGCTGTGGATAAATAAAAAAGGAATCGCTTCTTTGTGTAGATGTTTCTAAAATAATTTGAAAGCGTAGAAATGATCGAAAACATGAAAAGGAGAGGTGTGGTTCCAGGAAAATCGTGAGTCTGATCACGGCATTGCGTGTCGCGCCATACGAGTCTTCAGCTTTAATTGTCGTCATTGCAGAACACCTCAAGGAACATTTTCGAACCTTACAGGCTGTAATCTCCCCAGCAGACAATTATAAGAGTCAATTCAACTCCATAGTTTGACAACTTTGTTCTCATTAAGCACATGCATGTTTGGAACTAGAGTGATATTAAATTTAGATCCTTATCCTTTAGTATGCAGTCTTATTCAGATAATCACTGTTGCCAGTATTTGACATTTTTATTTTCTTTTTTTTTGTAGGTATATTTTTAGCTATATTTTAGTTAAATGATATTGTAATCAATGACCTGTATTTTATATTATTGTTATATCTCTCTACTTCTCTAAGTTTGTTTCTTATATCTGGTCTATTTTGGCAAGTGTTTTATCAGTTTGTAAAACTGACGTGTTTGTAAAAATGTATATTAAAGTTCGTCGTTTTATCTGTTTTTGTTTATTATTTATATAAAATGATGGGCCTACCAAAGGTTATCCACCTTGTACTAAATTTATTTCTTGTTCAGTTTTACTAAAATAAAAGTTAAGTATTCTAAACGTGGTTAACGTTTTTTATAAACATCGCAGATGTTCCCCTAGATATAGTTGCACCACATTCTATAAATGTAATCAAATCGTGAGTGAATGAAGAAACATCAATGGGTAACATGTATATTTAACATAAAAGTAAATATCTGCACTGACTTACTTACTACTAACAAATAATAATGGCTACAAACAAATGTAGGCTAAGATTTAGGCAGAAAATTAAATATCAAACATCAATCAATCATCGTTGAACATTATATCGTAACACATTTCTTCCATGTAGATCCAACAGATGTGGTGAAATAAAAAGGCACGTAAAAAAAAAGAGATTTGTATATTTAAATTAATATCGCTACAATTTCACTTTGCTATAATAGATTGGTCAAAAGCATCTTTTTTCATATGTAAATATGGCGAGCCGTTTAAAAGCTGACCATTCATACGATGATTTATGAAATATATCACAGGCTTAAAAAATAGCCACGTTAAAAATAACGGTTTTGTGGCCTTCCACGTAATGTGTATATATATAGTTTATGCTGTATTACTATCATAGCAAATTCCGCTTATTTACGTGTGACCCTGAATGTTTAAAGGGAAATTGTGGTATGACCTTTTCAAAAATATTTCCATAATTCAGACCATAATAGTAGAATTTATTGGACACAAATTAGAACTGCAATGAAGATTTATAAGTCATGTATAGGACTGTTCTTATCCACCATGAAGATGAACAATTGGTCTAGCGTCAGGAACACACACTATTAATGCAATAAATTTCAAAATAACATCGTGTCCCAATTATTTTCTCGCACCGTTGGTTTGACGCATATATTAAGACGGATCGAGTCGTAATTATTATAATTGTCTTATATGGATCGCAGGACCGTACTTCAAAATAACGATACTAACGCAAATCATCTGTCTTCAATGTAATAATAAGAGATTTCTAGCTACCAGAAGTGTGTGTGTGTTAGGCCAGAATAAAAAGGCCATCAGAATAATAATGGGTCTACTGACAGGACACTGTAAGATAAACAGGCACATAAATCTTATGGGACTGTCAGAAGAAGCAACTTGCAGATTCTGTCAAGAAGAAGAGGAAACCTCAGTACACGTACTGTGCCAGTGCGAGGGCCTGACAAGACTGAGATTTCAAACACTTGGGGATGGAAGACCAAGAGCCAACAGCTACATGGAGGAGACTCTATCAAGTCTGTGGAGTCTAATAAAGGACAAAGCTGGACCGGGTGCTCTAAGTAGGTTGGGAGTGCCACAATAGATCTTCTAGGTCGCGGTGGATTAGGCGGGGGGCCGACTCCTATATAAATCTAATCTAATCTACCAAAAGTGTGAGATACCTTAACAATGCAGGTAGAGCTGTGCAAGATTTTGACTAGCTATAAGTTTCAATTCAGCTTAAACAGCTGCAATTTGCTTTTCACTTAAGAATAATCAAATAAGCATTGCCTAGTGATACGTACGACAAAAGATCTTTAGTCAAGAAATTATTACCAAATTGTATCTCAAGATCAAGTATGGCTGCAACTTAAAAACAAATTTCATAATTCATTTGCAGTTAACTAAGTTATCCTTGTTGTGTAGGACACTAGGTTTATTTTCTCTTCAAATATTAAAGGTTGGGTATCAGTTGTGTAACCATGAGTTTAAGCTTTAAAGAGTTTAAGAGTTTAACTATTTTATTTATTTTATGACCTTAGATTATTCAGTAATTAACTACTGCCCAGATATAAGTGGTATTGTTAGAAAGGCAGTACCTTTGGTTGCCATGTGCTTGCAGTGTGGATATTGTTATCAAGTGCCTTTAGTTTTTAAGGAAATTCTCTAAGTTGCCCTAAGCTTAAACCTTTATACCTATTTATTTATTATATTATTGGTTAGAATTTATTGGTAGATTTTCTAATAGAACTAACACTCAAGATTACGCAGTAAGGAAAGATCTGTCGTACTCGATACTTTTTAACGAGTTTGATAAATAAAAATTTATCTAAACTATCGATTTTATTAGAAAACGTTTCGCAGTTCATGAAAAATATTACTGTACAGATTATGATCCCCGTATTTTGTGAAAATATGGACTGAATCCAAATCTGGCGTGACCGCAGAACGTCAATTGTCAGACTGCCTCCTAGGAAACTGATTTTAAAGTCCCGACCAAGCGTGGATTGTAACAGAGCTCAGTCTCGCTGTGTAGTTACTTTCTTATCTGTGCACCAGCCACCGACCTATACCGACCATCTAGTGGACACGGGCAGGTGGACATTCTGACATTCTTAGATGAGCTTGGCGGAACCTTCATTTTCATTTAGTAATAATCATTAATCAACACGCGCAATTTGCAATAACGCCACTTAAGAAAAACTATTCGTTAATTATACCTACTTCCTGTAAGACTAATTACAGCAATAATTGCCGTTCTAGTTCCTTTATTGCTGAGGATTTAACATGAAAACAGTTGAAAAGTGACGATGGGCGTATTAATTTTTTACACGGTATTGCTGTTACGTAATATTTTACTTGGTTTATTATTACACACACATCCATGCACCGTATCTAGATTCCATCTGCTAAAAAAATACTTTCCTGTTTTCTTTTCTCTTTTCTTTTTATTGCATGTCCTAGCGTAGCGTACGAACAGCTAAAAATACAAAATAAGGATGTACAGTCTGAGTCTCCTTTCTCCTCCTCTTTTCAACCTCTTACCGTCATTTCAGAAAAAAGTGAGCAATGAGAATGAAATGGTTTGTAGTTGGGTATTTAGGCACGCACATTAATTTAATTTTGCCTTTCTGCGCAGAAAAATGCGCAAACGTCTAAAGAAAGCTCAAGTACGAGTATGTCAATTTTGCATCAGTAGGCTGTGTAGCGATTTCCCCGGTGTATTTATTTGCCTGAAACTCTGATCTGACGTTCATTCAAGCTGTTTATATCCTTGAAGAGTATTTTTGCCGGTATTTAATTATCTGGTCGATGTACGTAACAAAAACCCCATTTAGGGTCGTTAATAGTTTTTACAGAGGTAAATTTAAGAGAATTAATAGGATTGCTGGTGATTGGTAGTGCGTGATACGGCCACGACAATAGCAGTGGCGCTGCAATCCATCACCACAGAGCGCTAATGACACGCTAAACACACGCAACTCGAGTTTTTCCTTCCCTTCGCCCGCCCGCTCCCCCTTGCCCCTTTCAGCCCTGAAAAACGTCCAGGGCCAGTAATTAATGTATTCGCGAACTGGCGGACTGTGAAAACGTACTCAACAAGATGAAAGCCTCATTTCATTACTGGTAAGGTCCCACTTAGACAGTGGAAACCGCGTCCATTACAAAAAATTTAATTTAATTTTTTTTTCGGGGGTTAATATATTTTTTAATTGGAACATGATGTCTCTTCTTCTGTATCATGATCTGGTATAGGTATAGAATTATTACAAAATCACATGATCAAATTCTACACCTTCATCATTGATTTATATTTTGTGTTGACATATACAGAGTGTCTCACTTAAAACTGTACCGCCTTATTGCGTCTCAACCCTCTAATTACTATTAGATTGATCTTAATGGATAAAATTTAACAAACTGAAGGTGAATAGGTCTAGAGTAGTATTAAAGTTGATTATTAAATATTATAAATACTATAAATATTATAAAAGATTTAAATATTGGTCTTGGACGATGGTTTTGTCACTCGTCGACTGAGACATGAGATGCTTGTAACCCGAAAACGGATGACTCAACTTTAATTTTATAACAACTGGTGTAAAGAGAATTGAAATACCTTATATGCTAGAAAGAAGCATTTTTTATACCATTTAACCCACATTTTGTTAGAGGTCGATATCTCAACTCGATATTAAAACTCGGTTTAAATATAATTTTACTAATATTTATATGTAATTCAAACGTAGAATTTTCAATTATATCTACTATTAATTATTCCTCGGTTCTATGTAGAAATCTAGCAAACATTCGTCATCTCGTGTGGCTTTAATTCTGTTCTAACACAGTGTAGATTTTCTTATGCTGAAGAAAAAATGAGCAAAAGAAATCACATAAACAGTTAGTGTCTACATCAAGTTTTTCACTCCATTTAACAAAACGCTGGTCCCCTGACTAACAGTTTGTTGAGGTTCCGGAGTCCGGGATTTCACGTTCCGGGATGACCTTTAGCCAGTGGCGCAGCAGCTGGTAGTGAATACTGCTGAGTAGTAAGCTACTACTCTATAAAATACAATTTTAATTAGAATAAAAAAATTGTTTATTTTTGTTTTATTTTTTAATTTAGAACTTTTTTATTAGATTATTTTTTTTTTAATTTCAATTAGCGAGATTTTTAGTTTTGTGTCAGTTTGTTGTGACTACAATTGGAATGTTTAAATGACTATATTTAAATAACAAATTATTATATGGTTAATTATTGTATATTATTGATAGATAGTATGGAGGATATATATATAGGAACAATATATTGAATAAATAATTGTCTAAACTGAAACAAATGACCAGTAAAAACCTGCCAGTGACACATATTTACCAGGTAATTTTATTTCCCTTCTAGATATCTACTTTTATAATTATATCTGCTACACAGTGTATACAGGGTGTCCCGAAATTAGATGCAATATTTTACCAGTTCTATAGTTAAAAAGGGGACTAAGGGGGCTACAGCCCCTCAAAGGGGCGATGTTTTCGATACATCTTTATATGAAGAAAAACTCCCCTTTTTAGCTAGAATACACTGGTAAAATATTGCACACTAATTTCGGGACACCCTGTATATAAAGATAATTGCAGTTGTCTATATGGAGAAAGTCGTTCGTGATAATGGCAGAAAGTTGAAATAAAGGACAAGCATTTATGATTTATCTATTATTTATTGGAGGATTATAATCTCCACCACTGGCGTCAGAATTCGTGTGTATTGGACCAGTTTGATGAATGGATTTCATCATCTATCAAAGACAAATCACAAATATGTACGCTTGTCTGGTTCTGAAATGTGCTTAGAAAAATAAACCGTGTTATTTTATTTAATTGAAAATGTAATACTTTTACAATTATCGTTTATTCTTGTTTATCATGTATAGTGAAAGCAACAACGAGCCTTCCAGAGACTGAAACTGTTAAATTTCAATAGGTATACATACACGTATACAAATAAATTCATAATTTTTTCATTAAAAAACCTATCTCCTAACCATCGGGATAACTAAAACTTATATTGATTTATTACAAATAAAATATTAACAATATAAGTCATAACGTAACTTATACTGAGAAAACGATTTAGTTGAGACAAATAAAATTTCTACAACTATTTAGAAGTATTACCTATTCATATACCTATTTCAATGGTGATATTAAATGTTTCATATTATCCAATACATTTAATTGCCAAGAAGAAAAATACTTAATCTGGTGAATTGAATGTTTGATTTACGCAAACGAATTTACTTGACACGCTTAATTTAGTTTACTATTGAAAAATAACTTTTAGTTTTCTAAACTGAGCCAAGTAGGTATTTATAGTTGCCAAATATTTAATGTACAATATACTATTAGATACCATATAGCTTTTAATTTTGATATCTTTTTAACTTCAGAAAAATTTAAAAACATTTTTCCTTCTACAAAATGGGTGAAATAATTATTACTAGCTTGTAACACAGCAACATTATTATTCGTGTATTTGTTTATTTTTATTTAACAACTAATCATCATTAGCCAGATATGGCGGATGCGCCAATATTAATGCCCTCGTCTTTTTATTATCATCTTATTTTGTCTTAAACTTTGAGAAAGAATAATTTATTTTAAAAAAGTAGATAGATATTTCCTTTTCACGTTTCTTTTGCTGAATATGTTTTTATTTCGATTATTTAATGTCTATTTCTGCAACTAAGACCAATTAGCAACTCCAGGAGAGGAAATTACTCCACCACAAAATGAGAGGAAAATATCCACAACCTATATATTTTGTCGAACCCCCACTTTTGTAGCAGGGAAGGGATTTTTCACTTGCCTATCATTTCATGGAAATGGGATCTCCCGCTTAACATCCTATCCAAGGGATAGTACCACATGCCTAAGTTTGTATAGAGTTTCTGTGAATTCACCGACGTACAAACCACTAGAAGATGGGGGCAACCACCGCGGGTCTTCCTTGCATGGTCGCCCTTCCAAGTAGTAACCGCGGACCACGTTGCTTGGCGTTCATATCGATAATATAAACACCAAGTCGCTATAAATAGTTATAAATATAAATATATTTTTTAATTATGAAGAAATGTAAGAAAAGCAAATATAAAATTACTGACAAAATGTAAAATAATCATATTATTAAATTACAAAACAGTTCAAATACTAGAATGTAAAATTACAAAAGGTATATGGTTTACAATATAAATTTTAGAACGAGTTGTGAATTTCATTTACAACTATTTATTTTTGAGTGTGAAGTGTATTTAGTGACAAATTCTCCATTTACACTTTTAACTAACAAATAAACTATATTTTAGAGGGTACCTATATTTTTATAAAGCTTTAACTATTTTAAGTACCCATATTTACAAATTTAGCTGCAAAATTGCTTAATATATATATGGTGATTAATTTAAAATGATTAATGAATTAATATATAATCGAAATTGGACATAAATATTACTTTTGAAAGCAGTATTAACTACTGTAAAATTCCTCATGTAGAATGTATCTTCGCGAAGTGAACTTTTTTAAATATAACAGTAAGTATCAGCGCTCTAACGTTGCACACACTGTAAGTAGACATACTCTGACTGAGTTTGAAGTGACCATCGCCTGCAGTTATTAGCTTGTGGTATTACCGGGTCTCGAGGCGTTTCCTCCGAGGTCTCATCATTGAAGTTGATCGTGACTGGCCTCTGATCGTGACATACACAGGAAAAAATATAACGTTTAAGTGGATATCTGCTACGCGTATATGCATATTACATTCCGAAGATCACATGCACATTAGAGTGATGCTATGCCACTCCATCTTGCGCTCAAGCATGCGGATAGAAGAGAGGAGTGACTCTTCGTCGAGCAAAATAACGAAGAACCTGAGATTATAGCTTTGATCGCCGCCACTTGCAGCTTCCGACATTCACGCTCACCATGGCAGTTGAAGATGTCCATTACAGTTTGCAATTACAGCCAATTGCATTAAAAATAGACTTACTTTGCAGACGGGATCTAATGAAATGCTTAAGTTACAGCCAACTTTTACATGGGAACATTTTTACGTCATTCCAGTTATATCGTAGCCTCAATGCGATAAAAGTAATAACGATATTTTTATTAAGTCTTGTACGTTTACAGTATGCAGGCAATATATGCAATAAATATTTATCGTCTGTGATTATTATTTTTCCTTACGAGCTAGCGTGACTCATAGCTTGTAATCGATGTTCTTACAGATATTAATTATCTATAAACTAACTTCTACTGTTATGATATGTTATTAATCATTTGACAGTGTCATTTTCAATAAAATGGAAAACTAGAACGCTTCTTGATTTCAGAATTTCTAGATTAAAGTAATAAGACTAAATGATGGTATTTTATTATACGTTACGTTGATATATACGACTACATTTAGATTAAGTTAGTATACAGGTACAGAAAAAGTTGTACTGAAATTGCCGAATATTTCGTGAACCATTAGAATCTACTATACAGGGTGTTAGTTAAACATGCGGCAAAAATTCAAGAGGTTATTCCTTAGACTATTCTAAGGACATTTTATCCTTTGATAACAAATAACAATTTATTACTAAAAATTACATGTAACATTTCTGAACCTACAAGAATTGTTCAAAATGGCTACCTCCAGCTCCGATCCAATCTTCTCCTCATAGACTCTCGAACTCTTTCAAAAACGCCAGGGTCGTTTCTTATTGAGTTACACCCAGCAATTTTAAATCGTCCACATCTTCCACTGGCCTAATATAAATTAATAACTTTAAATGGCTCCATAGGAAATAATCCAGGGGGTTTAAGTCCGGGGATCGAGCAGGCCATACGTGAGGTCCACCTCGACCAATCCAGCGATCTCCGTATGTTGCTGTTAAAAACTCTCGAGCAACTACACTAAAATGAGGTGGTGCACCATCATCCATAAACCACAATGCCTGTCTTGCAGCCAATGGTACATCCTCCAAAAACTGAGATAGCGTTTGTTCCAAAAAGTTGCGGTATACTTCGCCGGTAAGTCTTCCTGGTAGAAATACCGGTCCAATTATAGCCAGTTACCCACAATTCCAACCCAAACGTTCATCGAGAACTTTGTTAAAACGAGTTACTAAACCTTTGTTAAAAGAATGAATAATGTCAACATTCCATTAAGAAAACTAACCTGATCCATGTAATCTAGTCCTTATTTGTGTAAACGTTACATTTAGTAATAATAAATAACATCTTTTTATAATAAACTCTGTCTTATCTCACACAAGTTCATGAAGTTGTTGGTATAGCAAAACGTCTCAGTTAAGTGGCGAGATTTTAACCAATCAGAATTTATAACCGTCACGTATGGCATAGTAAAGAGCCAATCATTTTAGAGCTCTACAATTGTTGGTGTTGGCATATTTAATGTGGTTTAGTATTAGTTCTTTAACGTGTTCACATATTACCAACAACGTATTATGTATGTCCACTTATTGCAGCCTAGTATTATAAGATACTCCATTCTAATCATGAATTGGGTGTAAAAACATTGGGACTGTGAATCTCTAGTGAATCGATGAAGATATCATTTTGTCTTCTTGTAATTTTTTCCTTTTTTCTTTTAGTTTTTTTTGTAATCTTCCTTCCTAAAACTGGACAAGGAATTATCTCCTACAGTATGGATATGACATTAAGGAACACCCTGTATACATTTTATTAATGATATAATAATTTTGGATAGTAAGATATTCATGTAAACAATACGCTATAGGTACATGTAAAAAATCCAATATTTAGTTACTCATATTACGATATCTGCCAATTCAATTTCCGCTGGCTCACTGTCTGAAATCGTAGTTAATAATTCTAAACAGCTGTATAAATCCAGTAGAAGTGGTATTAAACGGGTGGCTGTGAAAAACGGATTACATTTTTAAATCCCGTATTACAACAAGAGAAAAATGAGCTTAATTGCTTGACGTTATTTTATAAAAATAGTCATCCCTTAAGAAGCATTAAGGTTTTAATTATATGAATTTAAACGAAACAGTTCCATCACGTTTTATTATAGCAATAAATATAGCTACCCTTCATGTCGATTGGAATAATTATTTATCAGAAAAATAAAGATCAGAAATACGTGAACATAAAGATATAGATATTAACAGTATTTTGTAAAAATATCTGTGAAGTTATTTGTGACGTAGCTATATGATCCTTAAAAAATTCGCAAAATAATTTGTTAATGAATCATAAATTTAATAAAGACGAGCAAACTAAAAGTAATACTCGGGAGCATTTGATTTAGAATTACTACATTAATATTGAAATAAATGTTAATTAAATACAAAGAAACAAAGAAATAAATATCCTACAAATCAATTATTTATTCTAAAATATGTATTTTGTTATTTTTTAAGGGTCCATTCACTAGTCCTAAATAAGCCCCAAATTGGCGTTCGTCTCGTGTCTAATTATAAAAAAAACTATAAAAGATAGCGACTTTTAGTAAAAAAGTATTGAAAGATAAGACTTTTAGTCTAAATCCCTATAGTAGTGATTTTTGGCAATTCTTTTTATTTTTAAAATTCCAGGGAAACAATCTTGTACTAAAATAGTGTATTTTCAAAAATTATTTTCTCTAAAATACATGTATTACACAAAAATTTGCTACAATAGGGATCCAGTTTATCTTTTGATCTTTCCGGTGATATATAATTTATAACATTAAAAAGAAATTTTGTTGCAATTATAAGACAAATCCGGTACCGTTGCAATAAGGGCTAACTTTATTTCCATGTGCCTTTTTACTTCGAAATCTTAATAATTCGGTAGTGGGTATATGTAAGCCTCCGCCCTTCGGCTACCCTACCTCTAAACCCGACCCCGTATTCATGCCTGTCAAATCTACAGTGAATAGACTCTTAACTCAAACATGTTATATAACAACTATTGACGATTTAATATTAAGTATAAACTGTGTACAACCAAATGATTTTATTTGAAGGATATGCCGAAAACAACTACTCCACGGACAATGTTCCCCGACTGGCATTGTATTATACTGACATCTCCGTAGGATTAATAAATAAGCCACTATATATTTGCCTCACTTTGTCTAACATTACATAAAGGGATAGAAATTCGACATGTTTATTATTTTAATAAATGGATATGATGATTGATTTATTTCAAGAGATAACTGCCAATATACTTGCGGGGGCGTAAATTCGGGCCGCGAAATAATAATATTCCGCCCCCTCTCTCACACAAGTATCAGACTTTCGGGTTAATCCTTGTGATTAGAATGAGGGGGTAGAGATATTATTATTATTACTTACCAAAAAGGGCATTACGTTGTGCTTCTTACCACTACTAACAAATGATTTGTCATCTGCGAGTATTACTCATTTTGTGATTTTATTAAATAATATATTTTGTTCTTTATTTTGGTCTAGACATCTGTGATTTACTTGAAAAAGTATTTGAAAATATTTTTTTAGGTACTGCAGAAAATCTAGAGCGCAAAAACAATATTTTAATATAGTGAAACAACCTGTACTGTATACATTACTCACAAGTAATCACAAGTGTTTATAACGTAGCAGTGTTTTCTATCAATCTCATGCTTTTAAATTATATACGTGTATACAGACCGCACACGTCTATTGATTTGTTAAAGTAACAATTTATATTTAACATGTTTCGTTTCTGTCAATCATAAAATATGTACCTTATAATCCGTACAGGTAATTTTGCATATACCTCCCAGTCACAGTAGAATAAATAATCCATAATTTATATTGTATAGAATACACTAGTGTGGAAAACACACCTAATCAGTCATTTATCAAACCAATTCCTGCTATGAAGCCAACATTTCTGCAGGCGACGATATGATATATATGTCGTACTGCAGCATAGTTGTTCAACCACATTCAATAAGATTTCTAGGGTTTGGCAACCGCCTCACTTATAAATGGACTGCTCTTATAAGCTGTCTAGGGTCGACAAATACGAGAATTGCCCATTTTTTCCCTGTTGACAGATGTACGCGCTTAATAGCTTGGAAAACTCTTGTCACTTTTTTCACACAAACCCAGACACACAATTTTCTCTTGTTAGATCCAATCTAATTTTATCGCTACATTTCACTTAAGCCTAGCATGGCCAACTTATTTAATGATCTGCGAATTTGCTGTGAATGTCTAACGATGATCTCCATTCGTCTTAAAGAAGTTCACAGTTCGTTTCTAATTATAAAATCTAATTACCTATTTTACTAAAATACATATTTTTCAGTTTCAGTCGGTATCATTTTTTTTTGCATTTTGAATTTATGAAAAATTGCAAATAATTCACAATTTTTTATTCAAGCTGTAACTGTCCCACACATTGTTTTTTTGTGTTATGATTAAGTGGAATACAAATATGAGAATATTATTAAATTGCAGAGTAATATTAATCAGTATTGTTTCTGATTTACAGTATTCATCAATTACAAATTAATGAAGAAAAACCAATTATATAGTAAATACGAACCTATAAGTATTTTCAAAAGAAATTAGAATATAGAGAAAATGTTTTATAGCGGCATATTTTTTGTATTATTTATCTGTTAACATTTATTTATTTACAGGATTTAGTTAAAAATTGTAAACGAAATTATACGTAGTCTTCCACATACCACCAAAACACTATACTGCACTCGGTTGGCATCATCTGGAGATGATTAAAACTGGAGAGATCATTCAGAGATGATCCAGTTTTAATTATCTCCAGATGATGCCAATTTGGTTGACGAAATACGCGTCGAGTACATTATAGTGTTACCAAATTACTTTTTACGAAAACGGGCATATAAGGTTTTGTGGGTCTATCTCTAATAAATAATAATGGAGATATGCCCAAGAAAGTGGATCATAAGAGCAATGTGTTGGAGAAAGACTGTGCCTAGCAACGAATCGATATATTACTTGCACATTGCTTTTATGACACGCTTTTTTCTCAAGAAATTTATTTTGACGATGTTTTGGGACGTCAAATAAGTATTATGTGACTGAATATTAGGAGACTTGGAAGACTGTTAACTCTGAATGATATATTCAGACGTTAAGACATCTCAGAAGACGAAGATGTCATGTTCAAAATACCACAACGCCCAGACTTAATCTTGCAACATGACAATGCGCGACCTGTTCCGCACCCGCCGACTCTCCAGATTTAGCTCCGTCGCCAATCGTCAATATCCATTGACATTAGTCATGACCTGGGATGAAGAATTGTATTTTTGTCTCATTCCGATATGTCTTTTGATTCCCATGCTAGACACTAGTAACTGTGAACAACTTATTAGCCGGTCCTCGTATTATAAATACCATTTTACATTTTAAATCATTTTTTTCTTTCTTTTATTTTCTTTAATACTTTGTTTTATACTAAATGGCGTAGACTAGGACAATATTCTAAATTTAATTCCAATTGAATATAATAAATTATATTCACTTGTTCACAGTTAAAACGTTTCTTCCAATGTTCGTCATCTGTGTACTGCTATGAATACAACTGTCATTAAAAGACATTGAGAAATATGCAGATATATACCCTGATTATTAATGCTAATGTATTTAATATTGTGCCTGAGACAATGGATCTAATTATGAGTATTCGTGCATATGTATATGCCTACATAATTTTTCCGTTAACATATTTCAATGTAACAGAAAGTAAGTTTTCAAGGAAAAGAATAAGAAACATGCCATTAATTGTATTCATTATTACAATTATATTATTGATTATAACGACAGAACTAGTATCATCTACTTAAAAAATAACTAAGGTTACGCCTTTCATAATTGTGATTTACACAAAATGTCACGGACTAAAGTTCACGCCAAGTTCGATTTGTTTAACTACGACTTGACTTCTGATTCAGTCCACAGAGGCGCTCGTCACTGCATCTGACCTTGGCTGGATTTATTAATTATTATAATTATTTTGCATGGTGAAGTATACGTTTGCGATGGTTTAACTTGCTTGAGTTGGACGCAGTACCTGCTATGATGGATCTGGAAGATTACAAAGCTCTTACATTTCAATTAAATACATAGAGGTACAGGCTGTCCTGATTTTAAGAAACTGTGTTTCACAAGTTGGAACGAAAAGTTAGAAAATTATTTCTTGTGCTGTCCATATTCATATTATTCATGGGACTAGTATGACCTACACCCAAGCTTGGGGATCAACAAATCCCTGGCATCACAGCATTTCTTACCCTCTCATCTACGCGTCTCGTTCATCCTTCCTTTTCTTTTCCATTACCTTCCGGTGTATAACCTTCCATGTCGGTTTATTCTCTTACACTTTATTTACCATAGTAGCTCTTAAAGAGACTCCATCATCCACTAAGCCTCTCGATCCGAACCACAAATTTGACGAGAACGTTCATCTCTTCTAATAAAAATTGGAAGAGTAACCTCAAATTACGTAAGAGGCTTTGACTGGCATGGAAGAGAAGAGATAGAACCGAACAACAGTGCTCGAAATTAGTTGGTTAGGGATAACAATGAGATTGAGTATTGAAGATGCTCCTCTGCATTGAGATACAAGGCATATAGGAAATTTATTGGACTAGAAAGTAAGAAAGATTGGTGTATCCTAATGAAGAAAAAGAAGGCAATCTTACAATAAAATCAATATAAAAAATACAAGAAATGTAATATACTATACCAACTAACGTACCAGATGCTCAAGATGAATAAAGGTTCTGTGGATTTTTTGCATCTTCTGTCAACTCCAGTCGTTACCTCTGAGTAAAGCCGACTCTTTCATCCTTGCATTTTGAATCAATACACAAAAAACTACCACAAAGTTAGGTAAGACCAGGGAAAAGCATCAGCTAATATGAGAAGCATATGTTAAATTCGAGGGTCCATTTGCTTAATTGAAATATTTGGCTTTCATTGGCCTATTGAAAAGTCGAATTCTCGGTGAATGAATTGAAATCCGGCTCTTTTTACGTAGGAGGGTGTATGTTCATTTTATTCTAGTAGCACATCTCTTTGCTGACAAACGAATATACGATACCGTGTACGATAACCTGTAATACACTCAGAAAAATGTATAGTTTACGAGGCTACTACACTACACTACGCTACGCGCCTTTTTAAAAATTCTTCAATATCACAATTGCTGATTTATAACATTTTGTTGAGTGGAAAGTAAAGGATCATTCCAATTACATATTCACCCTTCTTTTATTGTTAAGCTGAGACAAATCTGGAATTAGGTATAATTTTACGTAGTATTTAATACAGGTTTCCTTAAAAGAAACAATATATATACTTTTACATATTAACTCTACCAGTAAAGTGAAGGTTATGATTGATATAAATTATGAAGCAATGTATCGCTAAGAAAACTGACATTAGTGATCTCTTTATAATTAAGACTAGATTATCTTGGAGCAACAAACCAGTAATCTATTTTGACGTATTGCTCTTTTGACACACTTTTTTTGTCTTCCTTGCTATTCCTCATCTTTATGTAGGTCTGTTTTACTCAGATCAAAAGGTTCCAAGACTAATTTAACCAAGAGCATTAGCCTCATAAGAGTCTCGTCTCTGGATCATCATCATCATTAGCCCAGTCTCGTCTGCATCATCCGACACACCGACATTTCTGATGATCTTAATTCTGTATTCTTCGCTATGTCTTTATAATCTTGAAAGGTTCACTGCCTGACTAATTAGACTGACTCCAAGCAGCTTCTCAAATACTACATCTGTATTCTAAGAGGAAGAACGAATATTTTTCTTGATGTACCTACTTTTATTTGCCTTTATTCGTATGCAGCTAATTGCATATCTGAACATTAGGCTACGCTGTAATTTAGACTTGGCCCGCTAATTTTTCTGTATCACTAAATTTCAACGAACCCTTTGCTCCCATGTCTTATGCTGATTACACACAGTATTCGCATTTGGTAGTGAAATCACACAGAGATATGTTTTCAATTGCCTGTTTCAATGGTAGCGTGTGTAGCTTCTCTCTCAAAATTTATTAAACATTCATAAACCATTATTTGGGGCATTAAATTTGCAGACATTGACTAGCAGTCAAATTAATATAATCAATAATTAGCTTAGTATACTTAAGACTGTGATTTTATTTAAATATGTATGTCTCTAATCATATTGTATGACGTCATTCTTTGCTTAACTCTTCAAACTACACGTACATTGCATTCTTAAACAATAACAAATATGAAAAACAAAGTAAAACCAACCCATACAATAAAATTAAAATAGGAAATTGATATTAGCTATTAGGTAACCTTGAAAAACTCCGAAAACTCGGACGAAACGGGGTATTTGTCTATGTATATGGCTGAAAGTCCTCCTTTTTGTTTTTTATTGAAGAAATACATTATATTTTAACAGCCGACACATTTTTTAATAACATATTTATCAATTATATTTTGCATATTTGGTGTTATGTTTCGAACTTCTTCTCTGATACGATCTCCTTCGATGATGTTTGGTCTGTACTCAAGCTCAAAAAAAATTTTTGCAGAAAAATAAATACTTTTGAAATATATTGTATTCATTTTCAGCTGTCTATTAATAATCCATATTCTTAAAAGGAAAAAACCTATCCAGTTGTTTGTTGCTTCCTGTTATTTTAATTTACTAATTTTAACTACATTTACATAAAAAGTCGAAATTACATTCAATTACCTCTGAGCAGACCGATGACGAGCTGTCAGGCTGCTATAACATTAATTAGCATGACCACACGTGAAACGTATGTTTGCCACTTCCAAATTTGCTTAAAAACCCATAATTGATGTAGTTATTTGTTAGTTAACTCACTCCTCGCTACATATTAATAAGATTTAATACTGATAACTGCGTGTACAGAAATAATACATTTTTTCCGAATGCGATAAGCAGTTAAACTGAAAATGAGATGACAGCAAAAAAGGAAAAAGCCTATTAACGCATTGATTTTTATCTATGCCTCAAATAAGTGTAAATCATAAATTTCTTCTTCAACGTTTTCACAAGATTTTACCTACGTTTTTTGCCATAGCCATTAAAAAATGTAAAACAATGTGTAACAGGAATTAAATGAAAAAATAGTTTTTGTACTAGTACTTCTTTTTATTTCTTACAACAAATGTTCAAGATGGCCCCATTAACCAATGTCCAATTCGGTGCTCAAATTCATCAATTACATTTGGAATATCTGGTGTTATTTATTTGAAGGAGATGCCGAAAACAACTACTCTACGGCCAATATGCCCCGACTGGCGTTGCATTACATCGGAATCTCCATAGGAGTCGCCACATCGTTCATCGAGACCAAATACCAGACACTGACCGGTTTCGCGCTTATTATGCATTCATCAGAGTGCCATAGGTAGTGGAATCGATAGTAGCAGTGACTATAGAAAGAATAGTAGTATAGCTAGCGGGTTCCTGGGACTGAGGATGGCATGTCTACCTGAGTCTTATCAATAGTAGGAGGATTGGGTGAAGTTCTTGTACTCCAAGAAGAAGAAGAAGAAGTATCGTCAATGACCAGCAGGTAGGCAGGTAGGCGAGGCCTAGGATGGGAAGCATGTTAACTTGGTGTTAATGTGAGAGATTAAAATCAGTTGATGTTTGATTGTCCCCCTAACTAATGAGGTTTTCCAGGTTTCCCTCATTCCAGCACTGAATGGTATCATCTTACCAACGTAATTCGTTCCTGAGGCACAAATGCGGCTCGCGAAATAATAATGTGCTGTCCCCTCTCCCACACAAGCCTCAGACTTTCGGGCTAATCCTTGTGATTAGAATGAGGAGTAGAGATATTATTATTGTCTACCTTCCCTGGTCTTGCACAAACCTACATAGAAACTACTTGACCTTTTAATGAATAGTAGGATATCTGTTCATATGAGAGAATCTTTCAGTTAATATAAGGGCCGTACAGTGTGTATATATTTTACAAAATCTAATCCGGATTTGGTAGAAAATTCGACACAGGCTTTTGAATTATGAACATTTAATTTGGACGACACTGTATGTACCTAACTGAAGAATGTTGGTATCATGGAAATTTGATATCAATTCTTTCATTTCTTTCGTAGGACTCAAGTTTTAGTTATAAAAGAGGCATTTCATCTAAAATTGCATATTTAATAAAGTATCGTGCTGTAATTATACAGGCGATTGTGTCAATCTACTCAAAGCTTCCGTCCAATCAGGGAAATTGTTTAATTTCCGGTGTGCATGAGCTTAGAACGATGCTCGCGGTACCTCGTTACTCGTCACTGCAGCTTGCGTGATCTGGAAATAAAAAAATTTGCATATGCAGCTATCAGCCGTTATTTAAATATCTCATTATATTAAATTCTGATAGCCCCATCCTCTTGGAAGTTGGCTTCGAATTCTACCGTAGGTTCTGCCTTTAATTGGCAGAATCAGGTAGAAAATGAGGGACGAATTTTAATAGAAGTTCGACATCTTCTATCTCGAAAGTGGTACCTTTATATAGATTGTTAATGAATTGCTCCTATGATATAATACCGGGATATCAAAAATTATCTTGGTCAAGGGTGGTTGTGGATTGTAAAACGTGTGTCTTACTTTAAATTTTTGAATATGTTTTGTTGTGTCAGAATCTGTCAAGTCATTGTGCTGAAATTTTCTAATCCAGTTTTTGAATCATGCCTCTTACCACACAGCACAAAACTTTCATGATTGAAGCTTATTTTCGAACGGGTGCGCTAGTTAATGGAAATTGGCAATATAGTCAACGTTTGTGTTTGGACAATTTTCGAGAGCGCTTCCCAAACGTGGCAATATTACCGGACAATTTTTATGCGTGCCTTACAAATTGTGTTGAAGTGTTTCGCGATACTGGTTGTGTGACTCATAAAAAAGGTGCTGGTAGACCAAGAGTTCGTACAGAAGAAGTTGTCAATGACGTTCGTCAACGTATGGAAGAGGAGCCTGCAAAACCTTTGAAACGTCTTTTTCAGGAAATTGGACTTTCTTATGGAACATGTCATAAGATTTTAAAGAAAGATTTGAACATGCCTCCATATAAGATGCAAGTACATCAAGCTCTTCTGCCCGCAGACCACCCCAGACGCCTTGCTTACTGCTATTGGTTTGTCAATAATTTAATGAATGACGATCTTCTGGACTTAACTTTTTTTTCTGACGAAGCGTGGTTCCACCTTTCGGTATACATCAATTCTCAAAATATACGAATGTGGAGCAATGATAACCCTCATGTTTTTACTGAATCGCCACTACATGCCCAAAAAATTGGTGTTTAGATGGCAGTTTCTCGCAGAAGAATAATTGGGCCAATTTTTTTCGATTTCACCGTCAACGCAGAAAGGTACAGACACAACTTTTTGGCTGAATTTGTGCAACAGTTAAACGATGATGAACTTCGGTACGGTTATTTCCAGCATGACGGTGCAACAGCACATACTACACGAGAAAATATTGCTTTCCTCTGCGAATTTTTTGATGACCGGCTGTACAGAAGTTGAGTTTCCTCCGAGATCACCTTGTTTGACAATTATGGACTATTTTATATTTCCTTACTTAAAAAACAAGATTTTCGCAACTTCGGTAAATAATTTGCAAGAACTGCAACAAAGAATTGTTCAGCAATGTGCAACCATAACGCCAGAAATGCTGCAAAACGCTTTTCACAGCATGAGGAGGCGCGTCAACTTGTGCATCGAACAAAACGGGGGACATTTCCAACAATTACTGTAATTTAGTTTTTCTTGTTACCAAAACCGTTATTTCATAATTTGTAGTCATTATTGTTTTACAACTGAAATAAATATGTAAGAAATTCGTAGGTTATTGATGATGTCAGTGTGACAGTGACATAATTATTTCAAATTTAAAGTAAGACACACGTTTTACATTCCACAACCACCCTTGACCAAGATAATTTTTGATATCCCGGTAGTTTGTCTGGAAACCAGATACTTCTCTGTAAGATGGGCGGTGTATTATTATTCAGTACGAATAAATTAGATTGGTAAACTCCAACTACCATTTAGTACAGTAATGATGAAAACTTGTAAAACTTCATTGGTTAAGAGAACAGTCATACACATACCAATATTAATCTGGTATAGGTAATCTTCCCCTCCTGGGTTATATGTAGAATTAAGTATCAAACCATGGCCCAAGATAGACCTATGCATGGAATATCAGATAGGAATTGACAAACAGTTATTGTAATAAAGTGTGATGAAGTTTATTGTTATTCTTTAAAAGTTAGCAGTTCTAGAAAATTCGAAGGGTTATTTCTAGTTTTTATTCAAGACTTCGCGAAATTTAGTAAGTACATTCATGCCAGAACTGTCATTTTTTAGAAGCCTTAACTGGCATTGATATACTCACCAAAATATCTAAAAAATAAACCGGATAATGCCTTGCATTTTTTGCAGTTATCAATTGTTATCAATAATTTGACTGCATACAATGAGTGACCCGCTCTTCGCGAGTCAACACTAATCTCTGCTTTTACTAATTCTATTCAGTGTTGTGGAAATATACTCGATAAATATAACAGACAGTATATCTGCTCCTTTTTCTAATTCTATATTTTTCTGCCGAAACAAGTTGGTATGTGTGAAAGGGTAGTTTCGTGTTTAGGATTCTTGTCAGTCCCGCGCGTCTTTCTATTAATTGTTGGAGCTGTAATCTGGAACGGGAAAGAGTGCTTTCCTAGGTTGGGGGAAAAAGTGTCTTGATGAACATCAGGCAATCACGGTCCTATTCTACTATCGAACGCACTTACGTGGAAATCAGTATTAAGCACTATAGTTTTCACACGGCTATAATAGCTTCTCGAAAATACTACAGAGGAGAATATTAATTTAGCTCTGGACCAAATAAATTACTTTTGAAACTACATAAGCAAGAATGGTGGATGATGAATATGGAAAAGACTGAAAACTGCATTAAGTAATATTTTTTGTTTATTATCTTCTGCTAAAGGAAATTTAACAAATTCTAATATATTTTTATAGATATAAGTATTTGAACATTCAGTGGTTCAAATGAAATTTGTGTAACCGATAAAAATGGGGAAAATAATTAGGTGCTTTGCTATATAAACATGTACGAAAAATTAATCATATCCGAAATACACCGCGTGTGTTTTTTATAATGAAGATAATTTAAGTATTTATATATAACTATTTTTGGTTACATTTTAAAACTAATTTTTTCCAGATTTAGTTGGACCTACACTTAAAAATGTTAAAATTTACGTATAAGGATAAATATTATTAAACTTTAGAGGTAAATAACATAAGCACAACACTCACTATACCAGGGGTGGCCAACCTGCGGCTCGCGAGCCACATGCGGCTCTTGAAGGATTATTTGTGGCTCTCGATAAATGTACCCGAGTTCCCTTTTCATTTTTGTGCTATTATATTTTAAAAAATTATTATCGTTCCGTATGTGTTTCAAAATGTCTTTGAAATTACTGACGACAAATATGAAAGACTAAGTGCAACGTTGTAACAAATTTCATTTCCGTCCAAGTTAAGAATGATATTACTCATCGAAAACTGCGCAAACGAACATAAACAGTGGCGTAATCGTCCGTAATCGATCAACTCCAAACCGATTTTGAATTTGTAAACTGTTATTGCAACGGAAAGTTGACATTGTACTCTGGAGGAAACAATTTGTATCACTTTTGCTACGGATATAATTTAAAATCTGAAATTTTTGGTAAGTTAACTAAATTTGTTTCATAGTATGGCTCGGCATAGTATAAATATTAGTAAAAATAGCTCGGACTATCAAGGAGCTTGGCCACCCCTGCACTATACCATTTCTATAAAAAAAATGATAAATGTTAAAAGTGTAAAGCTGTTATAACTTATGTATTTTCAATTTGTCTCAATTTTTGGTATGAAATCTAGTACGGTAATTAAATTGAAATGTTTTCGGGAAAAACGTAACAATTACGTATAAAAGTGCGCAAAATAATTTATAACACAACGCTGTTTCTGACGTAAAGAAAAACAGGCAAGCTTTAATAACATCGTATTAGAGCTAGGACCTGAATTAATTTTCCTAGCTGACATTTTAAATAAGTTATGTGCCTGTCGTCGTATATTTTTATAAACCCCATTTAAATTTGCGGGCGCTCCTAAACGTTTATCCAATTTAACCTCACACCCCCATATCGTGGCCGTACTTCGAGTAAATTTTAACTTATATACGGTGCGCTGCGGCCTTCGGGGTTGTTTGTTCTCGCTGTGATACATTTTGATAAATGGCCCCTTTAAAGTGTCAAAGAAGTGTCACGAGTAAATAAGGTTATATCAGTTTACATAGATTTTCTGAAAATTTACACC
The DNA here is from genome assembly GCA_963924545.1 of Pogonocherus hispidulus. NCBI lineage: Eukaryota > Metazoa > Arthropoda > Insecta > Coleoptera > Cerambycidae > Pogonocherus > Pogonocherus hispidulus. The sequence goes on from OZ004701.1 coordinate 7,763,363, forward strand.
CAACAGAAGATCGTGAAGGATAGAATATTTTTACAGGCAGTGTCATATTATAATTTACAGAAATTTATTAATTAATATAATTTCAGCAGAAGTTTAGGAATGATATGGGAGGCGGATGGTATATTATTACTATGTATATAGTCATGTTCGATCTATTTCTCTCTTGCTCTAAAAAAAAGATATTGTAACAATAATGTCTGTAAGTTATTTGTGGTGCGTTTTCATGATTCATAGTTCATAGTTTCAAATTAAATATTCAAAGTGCAGTATCAACGCAAACTTCTAAAACATATTAATATGTAATATTACAGAATTTTATATAAAACTAAAAAACCACTGTTGAAAAAGTTAACTAAGAGCTAAATTATTAATGAAATTGTCAAATGTTATGTAATAATTATTAAATGTTATGTTAATTTATCAAATATTTAATTTATAACATATTATACAGTGGTTTTTTGGAGCAAACTTTAGAAGTTTGCCGTGATACTGCACTTCGAATATTTAATTTGTATGCTTCTGGTTTTCTGCTTTTTGTTATTTTACAGGTGGTGCAATTCCAAAAAAGACTACATGATTCAAGAAAGTGCGTTTGTTGGAAGTATTTAAATAATCATGCAGATAAGGTAGGTATTCACAACCGATATAGGAAGGTGGCTTTAACCTTTTTCCATATGCTTTTAAATTTCGATTTATATTCGCTATGCCTAAAATTGCCTCACTGAAATCAATGGCAGTTTTGTTACTAGGATCCTTTTTCTTTCCTCTAAAAGGATGAAATATTGCATAGCCTAGGTAAACCTTATTTTATACAATTTAAATTTTTATAACATAGATAAACATTACTTAATATTCCAAAGAGGGTACTCCTGTGTGTTTCTCACCACTAATATCATAACAGATGCCCTTTAGATAATCATGTAGCAACTCGTTCATCGAGTCCACTACCTATTGCACTCTGATGAGCACAGAATAAGTGCGAAACCGGTCAGTGCCTGGTGGTTGATCTCGATGAAGAATGTGGCGACTTTCATTGAGATACCGGAGTAATGCAATGCCAGTCGGGGCACATAGTTCATGGAGTTGTTGTTGAGGATAAAACCATTATCTATTTGAAAGTAAGACAAGCGTCAAAGTAGACATCCAAATTATTTATTCTGTCATTCTGCTCATAGACACGATCGATAGTTGATTGTCTATTATACTGTCAATTATTGTTTTTAATTAAAATTATCGTTTATAAGTATTTGAAGCAATAACGGTCCCAAATTAGAACCCTGTTGAACAACTGTGTTTATAGCATGAGATAGCGGACAAACATATTTAAAAACATGCTAAATGACGAACCTATAATTTGAAATATCCTGAATCTAATTACATGAATTTCTAAACGGCATATCTGCAACATCCTGGAGGCAAAAAACCACCCTTGATTTGAGAAACTAACAATAACACACTAATTGGTAATGTTATTAAATATTATATACACAATAGCACTTAAATAACGGTTGTAGAAACCAATTTAATCCTCTAGCTGTAACGCATTCATCGAACATGAAGAATGAATAAAATTGAAAAATCATATAAACAATAGGAGATGCCACACCAATGACCCTCGGGTAATAAAGTTGATAGATAGGAACACGGATAGGGTCAGCAGACTTGAACTAACCCAGGGGTACCATAACTCGACTACGACGGTATACGCCCGCCGAAGTGATATACTTCTTCCGTCAACCGCTCTAAATGTCTTCTGGTCATCAGTGCGCCTCAGTGCTTGGCCGGGCCCGCTACAGCCCATTAGGTTACGCTTCACCGCCGACCCACCGCCCAACACTGATTTCGAAAATTTGCCATTTCGTCTTTCCATATTTTCCTCCTACGCCGGATTACATACTGGCGAACGGGGCGTTTTACCGAGGAAGCGAAATACCAGAGCTCGAGGTTATGCTTTCCACTCACTACTAGCTCAGAATATACAAAGTGATTCGCTTACTGCCATTGATATTTATGTTTTATAAATATTAGTAAGGATTCTAAAATTACATCCGAATTTCCTACTTTGCTCAGCATAACCTGGGAAATTGTGGTATAAAACCGACTTGTAACTGAAGAAATACGTAAAAATTTGATTATGTTGCTCTATTCCTTTCTAGATGGCGTGTTAGTGTAATATAACGCCATAGAACGGATAACAATTAGCAACTTTAATAAGTCGTCTTCGTCCTGAATGGCGCTAATGAGACGCAACTAGTCGAAAGTGTCCTTTATTTGGTCGGAGGGATGTTTGATATTGGCGATTCCAAGAATGAATGCGCCCTCTGCATGAAAATATTTGAACCTACTTAAAAGGTAATTTTTGAAGGCTTATTGCTGATATAATTATAAACAACACGTATTTGGGTTTGTTTAACGTAATAATTTAGTGGTGCTTGTGATTTTTTGGTATTACCTACAAAGTTAAAAACGTATTAAACGTGGTTTAGTATTTGTACATCTTTATTTTTACATTTTAAAATGGCATTCAACAGAAATCAGCACAACACAAACTGCCGTGTTTATAGGTGTTATTCCACAAAATGTGTCAATACAAGTGTTTAAGATTGAAGATAGATAGAAGTTTGGCCCTAGTATAAGAAATAAGTGTTTCTCATTCATTTCTGCAAAAGGCATGTAACAATTTAATAACAGAGAACACGTTTATTTACACAACATAACCACTTTGTTGCAGTTTGTCTATACTTTTCTATTATTAGTCTTATAAAATCAGAATATATTTTAATTTAAACATTATTTAACAAAAAACAAGCATTAATATGGTATCACTATACAGTTTATCACACTTATTTTAGTCCAAAATGTAAGTAAACAAAAACTAGGGTACTTGTTTCAACCCAAAAAATTCATATAATTAGCAATGAAGCACTTGTGGGACGTTTGACTGCTTTTACCACTCTTTTTATCCTTTATTTCACCCTAACACCCTAGCACATGAAGTCACTATATTTATGGCAGTTGAATGCTAAATTGCTAGATGATGTGATATAAAATGCAACATTTTTACTCGTCTTCCTCCATATTTGTTTATAATTTGCAGCGCCCTCAAGGGTAATTTGAATCGCCAATACATTCGGTTACTGAAAACTCACATATTTCAATACAGATTTCCTGAAGGATAACAAAAGTATGGCACTGATTAAGTTTCCTCAATACAAAAGAAGTTTTGCAAAGACAATTACCAAAATTCAGATTTCAAACACGATTTATACAAAAAAAATTCATAAATCTCTTACAGCCTCAAATAGGAAGGACCCAAACAGGCTTATGACACATTAATACACAGCTAGTTGTTAAACATTGTAGTTGTTTCGGATAGAACTTATTGATTGAACATGCGTTTACATCCTTCCCTTAGAAAATATCAAAAGTGCTACATTCTCTTTGTGATTCTGATATAACGGTGTTTTTCAGTGTTGTGTATGTAACTGAGTAAGTATATATAAATTAGTGGATTAGCGCAATGTTCACGATAAGAGATAAAATATGAAAATACCCTTCCATAGGAACACATCGTTTCTTTAGACCAAATTTTCAGCGATATTCTTTTCTTTTTCAGAAAAACTTATCACTGTCATGTTTTCACCATGTTGTTATACATATTTCCCTTTAAGCTTAAAACATAATTATGTCTGGTAAATGTTATATATTTATTCACAGATGAAACATTTATTAAGAAGCTTCTTATTTGTGGTTGGCTCTTGGCCCCCATATGAATACGAACGAAGTGAATCGAAATGAGGTCAGAGTTCGCAGGAATACATTCCTCTGCTATTTCCCAGTATCATCAAAGTGACAGACAAAACAAAAGAGAAACACAATAAGACGGTGAGTGTTAGTCGTCGTTTTTCAAAGTAGCACTAGACCAGAGATCAATACTCAATTATCGGTGCTTGATAAGACGGAGCACCGTTGTTGATGGCCCACTAATGCCACATGCTGGTCGTTAGCCACCCTGCCACCATTTCCCTGTCTTTTCTCTTTTCAGACACACCACCGTCTTTCTTTATTAACTCGGTCCTTTATTGCGTCCAATACAACTAACACTCGCAACATTCATAGTCGTTATTTACGAGGGAGCGCTGCTAAATAAGTACTTAAATACAATGGTAGGCCCCTGAAATAGGACTTAGATTGCTGAAAAATCTTTTCTTTCTAAGAAATTATGTAGTGTTAGGGGAATTCCGAACTGCGATAGGGAAATTAATATGTAAAGTCTGAAATTCTGTATATTCCTTACACAATTTAGTTCACAATATTTTTCTCCCAGTTAAAGAATTGCTTACATATTTGGGAAATTTGGGAAGTTACCCTTTTTATTATTTTACAGATGGTATAATCCCAAAAAAAAAATAAATAAAATGAAACATGAAGCTGCACAACAAATAAGTTACAGACATTATTCTGTCTAATGTCATTTTTTTTCTACTTGACCCACCTTGTCTATATACTAAGAAATAATCCTTCTATATTGTTTATTTTTTGATAACGTAAACAGTTTTCTCCCTATTAGTCCTGTATCTCTTAGGCACAGTTTATTCCTATTTATTAGCCATATTTTATCTAAAATTATGATAGAATGATGTTTAGTTCGGTTATTAATAAAGTACAGGTAACAAATTCGACACCTAATAATAATTAAAGTCTCAAAACAAAAATACATGCCAGAGGATTAATTAATGAATGAGAACATCAAAGAATCTTAATGAAACAAAGAAAATTGGTATAGCTCTTCCATTTACTAATTACCACAGTGTAAAGTAAAACACCTCGCTGTTATGTAATTACAGTTCAAAATGTGTTTTAACGTTATATTAAATATGAATTATGATATACAGGGTCTTCCAACGACAGCATGACCCACACTATAATAATTATAAAACCAAAAGAAAAATTAAAGTCGCCGAGAACTGTCGATTTCTGTTCTTGGGGGAGCATTTTTGACAGTTTGATAGTGTTAGGTGCTATAAACATAAAAACTTCTATAAACGAAAATTTATGTTTTGCAAGTGTGAAGCAAGTGGCATATTATCATAAAAGTTTTATCTTCTCTTATTTCTATATGAAGTTTCAACGAAAGAAATAATTTATAATATAATATTTTTGTAAGTATTTGACAGTACACTGCTTATATAGAGTTGAATATTTTCATAATAACAAAGGTATATATATATATATATATATATATATATATATATATATATATTATTATTATTTTTTTGAATTTAAAGCTCTCTGTTACGGAAATAATCCTTTTACGAATATTATTTTTTAATTAAGAGGTTCTGCCTACACTGAAGGAAATGGATCAAATAAAATGTTTTGCTAAGACGATTTGCTTTATGATAGCACTTTTTCTTATTACCCTTAAGGTTAAGGCACTAACCATAAGGAAAATCGTTTTGCTAATATGCTTTTACTACCTTAAATAGTCATTTTGCTGTTCCCATATAGTGCGTTTTCGAATTATTTTTCCTACCATTTATTTTTCTAAAGGTAAGTAAATAAACTTTTATAGTAAGTGTGTGCACCAATTTGAGACTTACTTAGTTGGGGTTACTGTATGTTAAAAAGGGTGTATTTATTATCTAAAACACTATAACTTCACCAAAGTAGATATGCATAGATAAAACAAAGGTGCTTCAGTTATTTGACAGTGTATTACATGACATTACATCAGTTATTATGGTACTTTACAAGAAAATTGGTATAGGAATAAGGGCACTACCTATGTAAGAAATGTCTATGGTTTGAAAACTATTAGAGATTAAGTTTGGTAGATACTTTGCTGGAAAACTATTAATTTTATGTAGGTATAAGATAGTCGACCAAAATTATGTATGTGTAACATGTTTTATCTTGATATATCCTGTATGCATCTGAAAACATTATTTTTCTTTTCCTATATACTAAACTAATACTAAATACATATTCTAATAACAATAGTGCCATTTTCCTAGAACCACAGTATATCACTCTATGCTAATAAAGAAGTTATTAGGATAAATACAAGTACTTACTGTAATGAACCAGTAATTATAATTGTTACTAAAATATACTGTATAATGGCTCAAAAATAATTTACTAGTAGTAAAAAAAAGTTTTTTTGTGGCAACAAAATATTAATACTGAATTAGAGAAGTATCTGCTATCCCCAAAAAAACACTTATTAAGCATAAAATGGGCCTTCATTACTGACAGCAAAAAATATCGATTTACAGTAATAAGAAAAAGTTAACAAAAAGTTTTTTTAATGGTAAGTAGACAGATTCAACAAAATTGTTTATGCTGTAGTAACTATGCTGTCTATTTGGAGCCTATTTAATGCAGATATTTTGTTGGGGATATGCGATTTCTATTTACAGTTACTTGAAATTTCTTTCAGTGTAATTTTGTCATACTACTATTTCTGATTATCCTTTGTGTGTACCTTCCGGTATATTATAAAATATTAAAGTATTTTAATCTAAGCTTTAAAGTATATATTACGGTCCACTTTCTATTGGATTAGTAATTCTGAAAATATCAAAACAACATTACAAAAGTAAGTCAATCGCATGTATTTGAAAAAGATTCCAATTGCAAAAATTATCTTGTTCTTGTTATCTGGTTCAGTGATCAAGCATATAATTATTGTGAATGATAAATTAGTTTGTAATGTAAAGTAAAACCTGTTATGATTATCAAGAGATAAATCCTCAAGATGTGTTTTTTATTCTCACATCGATGTTATCATTTTGATTGATTTTGTCACACGAACAAACATATTCACATCTCGGAATGATACAGATATATCATGGTTATTGTATAGAAAACTCCTGCATAATAGTTTAAATGTGTACTGTTTGTATTAAAAACGACATATGTCGTTTATGTATACCGTGTGAAACAAAAAATATTACTGTTAGATAATTTAGATTGAAATTGGGTCTGCATACAGATCTGTTTTAAGTATGAGGAGACTGATCTCTAGTATCTAAAGAAGATATGTTGTCCCTTTAGTAGTTAAAGGAAAAGATATGCTCCCAATTTCATACAATGCAATGGTTGAATGAAATCCTTTGTCCTACACTCTACTAGATTATTGAATTGTCCCATTTTCGAAAGATCTAGTATCAGATCAGGTCCCACTGCTAATCTAGGTTTGATTTATTTAATTTTAATTCCTAGTATGTTATTTAGAAATTAGAAGCCATAAACTGCTTTTTCTGTTATTAACCTTTTGTATTTAAAGTCCGGTGATTAATAGTATCCTAAATGAAGACTGGCTTAATATTAAGGCTCTTAAATTCACTACCTGAGTTACAGTAAACACCCTGTATAGAGATTGTGTTTCTACAAGATTCATTACAGGTCATTCCATTGTATTTCCAATTAGTTTGCCACCCTGAAGCACCCCATCGTATTTACAGATACGAGGAAGATATAAAATGTGAGTTATTTCTATAGAACTGAAAACGGGCCGTTAGTATAGACAATTACAACTCGTTACAAGATGAAGACAATAGATAACGGCGTAACCACTAACCCAGAGACAATTTAAATCTACTGTGGACAACCCAGGGGGGTCAGGACAGAGCAAAGGTCACGCCATCGCCCACTAAATCTGCTGCACGACGTATAGCGACAGCCAAAAGGATGGTTACCCAGCATGCAACGCTATACGTCTTTGTTTCTGAAATGCACTATTTCAGTTTCAGTACACCAATATTGCCTCGATTATTTCTCTTTTGTTACCCTTGAACTATTTTCAAAATCATTTTTTAAATGTTCCCCATACTTACCAAAAAAACAAATTAAGATAATATTAATAAAATTTAGTTTTTGTTCTGTTTGTTACCTAGACAGTGTGTCCCCGAATTAGTGTGCAATATTTTACCAGTTTGTTCTATGGTTTAAAAGCAGACTTTTTCTGTATCGAAAAATGTTTTCTAAAAATTTTAGAATCGATTTTATATCGAAACGGTGCATATAATCGATGGGTTCAACAGGAGTACCTTTTTTACGTAGAAAAGTCTAAAATTTCATATCTTAATGACAAAGTCATGGAAAACTTACTTACAAAAAAGTTACATACATCTCGTATGTAAAAAATTAAAGCGATTTTGATCGAAAACGATGAGTTCTATCGATACGAACCAAATGTACCTTTTTTCAGTAAAAAATATTGAAATTTCATATTTCCTAATCAAAAGTTAAAAAAGCTCACTCCCCCCTGTTTGGAACGTATGTAATACAAATTTTGAAATTTTATTTACAGCAGCGGATTCAGCATAGAATACCAAATTTGATCAATTTATATCAACTGGTTTCAGAGTTATTTAGAAAAAATCTGCACTTACATCTGCATCTGCATTTAAAAAATGTAAGTTGTGGTAAACTTATCTTTTTTGGGACACCCTGTATAAATGTGAATAATTTGAAAATATGTCCTCATTCAAATAACAATCGACCTATCTTTGGAATTTGTTTGAAAAACTTTTCGTTGGGTCACCCAGTATAATATACCAATAATATTAGACTAATTTTTTCTAGTTTAGCATTAAGACCCACTGCACAAGTTAGAATAAACATTCTGTACAAATAACAACTTGTTTTTTTTTTTTTTTTTTTTTTTTTAATTAAGTTATATCTAATAAAAAATATGTGTATTATACTTATTCATTGATATCAATCTCGTATCAACGTAACAGAAATTTTCTTATTGTTTTTTTAATGATCAACATCTAAAAACTTGTCAGCATCAAAGTAGTTGTATTGTTATATAATTAGAAAAAATAGGCCAAATAAAAAAAAAATTTGAAATACTACAACGTATTTTTTTTAGATTTTTTTATTGTCATATAGAATGACATATCATACAATATATGTGTAAGGTGACCGATGATAGTCAACAAGACTTCTTACCGATTTTTTAATACTGTATATTTCTAAACAATTGATTACAGGTGTATTAAAATGTACATTGAACGTTTTGTTATGGGTGTTTGACTTTAAATGATCCATTAATTGTGGTATCCCAGAATTTCAAGCTCTGTCTTTATTTATCCTTTATTATGACAATAATTTTCATATAAACAACATTTATAACTTTTTTAATATTAATTTGTGGATGTGCAAACTATAAATGCTTTTCATCTAATAGTATTGAATAGTTTTACTCGATGGCTTAGAATTATAAATAATGGTATTATTAATAGGTAACAATTATGCTTTATCAAACCTGGAGCAGTTCCACCAGTAGGTACTTTAAATATTGAAACGTTCAAATTTCAATATTTCCTGAAGTGCTAGCAACGTTTTGTAATGATAATGTCACACATAAAAGTATAAACACCAGTAACATTGAGTTATCCTGAATACTGAGAAGATTAGGTTCCTGTGGAACTCTTGGTAATGTAGTATAAAACTCCGATCTAGATTTGTATACTACATATTCTACGACGAAATATCTATGACTAAAGTATCCTATTCAGGAAGCTTTGGCTTGTTCTTTTGTTCATGACGCGGTAATATTTTCAATAGGTCTATTAACTTAATTTTTCTGTAGGAGTGCTAGTTAAACAGGAATATATGCAGACAAAGAGCTTTAGGCAAGTTATTATTTATACATTCTTTTATACGGTTTGTAATCAAGTGTAAAATTTTATTATTCGTACAGTGTAAATTCAAGTGAAGTGAACTAGCAAAATATCAGTAGGAAGAGGTGGAGTAGATGTTAAATGCCAATAACAGGGGCAAAAGTAAAAGCAACAACGGTATGCAAACGAATGCGGGAAGAATGTAACGACTGAGAGACACGTTCAGTGATAGATGACTCCCACCAGACAACGCTTAAGCGTAGTTTTAATTAAATCTTGTAATTGTTCGGAACGCAACTATTCTGTCGACGAATACTAAACAACGACACTGCTAAAAAACCGCTAAGTGTCTAAAAGTACGTGACTGAGCTGTTGTCGTGATTCAATAAAATAAATGGGCTTCTCTGACAACTCTCCGTGTTGAGTGATGACTTTACGAAATATTTCGATAACCAATTAGTCTTCCCAGCGACGGAACTTAAAATCATTCCTTCAAAGAGTTTACATAATTGTTTCTATGACAGATTTATCATATATTTTATTAAAATAGGGCAATTCTTTACATGTTGATACTCTCTCCCTACAAGTATTATGGCAAAATTATTTATACAAAACTTACCTGGATCTTTACCTTACATGGATCCTAAAGTAATCCTTTAAATAGGGAAAACCATGAGTCTGTACAACAGATTTAACACTGTTCTAAAAAGAATTATAATTCATTTAAATTCATCAGTAAGGAGCAACAACTTTTCCTTTTTGCTTATTCAAAAGTAAGGAGCTTCAGTCGCACCATATCTACATTTCCCTGAATGTCTGCTCAACCATCGACTGACTTTCCTCAATAGAACTGCTACTGTTATTGTAATGTCATCCGCAAACGTAGTTAATATACCTTGGCCAATAAAGTTCAGTAAGTCATTAATGAAGAGCAAAAATCAGTGGACCCAAAACTAATCCTTGAGGGACACCGAAGGAAACTGAAAGTATGTTCGATCCACATTAATAGACGGTTTATTTAGGCCGTCAAAGGCTTGGGATAAGTCAAACATAAGTGACACAACATACTTACCTTTATCAAGTTATCCATGAACATAGTTAAGCAGTGATTTGTTGCAGCATCAACAGATTTTCTCTACCAGACCCATTAGGTGGTGATATATTTATTTAACATTGAAATCAGTTATAATATGGTTCAGACACCTTTCAATAATTTTGAAAACTTCAGATAATAAAGATACTTGTTTATAGTTTTCAATATCTGTGACATCACTTTTTTGTGCAATACAATTTTTGGTCAGTAAAGTACGAACATAATCCTACTGAGGTTGTACCAAATTTGCACCTGCATTTTATATTTAAGAAAAGTTTTACGTGACAACAGGTTGTGCATACTATACATAAATACCTTTTCTTTAAGGCGATATGTCTCTCGATACTAACCTGAAACACCGTGTAAAATTCTTTCCGTTTGAATATTTTTCCCAATGACCACTCCCCTCTAAGAATGATCTCAAGTGTGCAGCAATAATATTGTTACAATATTGAAGTATACCCTAGCGCATACAAACAACAATACATTATTTCATTATGTTCTTAATACTGGCGATATTCTGGACACATAACCCTTGCCAAGACAATCTAATTATATTGATTGAATGACAGCCGATTCATTAGGTGTCATTCTTCCAGGGGATGCCGTGCCATACTACGCTGACTGAACACTTAAGTAAAAGGACGTAGAAGGGTTGAACAGATGTTCACTTCTATCGCAGTTGCCATCTTATACGTTCCTTGGATTCTCTTCTCTTTCATTAAATACTTCTTAAAATGAATTTCTACTGTAACTTGGCTTTATCCTGTCAGTTGAACTATATAAACCCCAAAAAAGTGCTTAGCTCAATATTTATGCAGTGTGTATTTAGTCACAACTTAAGTAAATTAATGTCTGGGATGCATTAGTAGCGTGTGTAATCATGTTGAGTTTGAACCTAACCCAACATTGAGTGGTTGTTGATAATCATATTACACACAATTAGGTTGATGTGTCCTATAGAACAATAATAACCGCCCTTCTCCCACACGAGTCTTAGAGTTCAGGACTGATAGTTATGGTTGAAATGAAGTGTGAAAACATCAAGTAACAATGTATAAGCTAAGGTGGTATGCTGTCATGGTAAAATTTTTAAACTTAATCTGATTAAAAAAATTGGGATAAAATTTTCTATTTAGGTGTTCCTCAGGCAAGTTAAGAGAGAAAACACTGGTTTGATTTACGTTTCAATACTAATTCCTGTGAGTCGTTGTATTGTTAGCTGTGCTGTTTCAAGTGGATATCTTTATGACCTTTATCAGGCGCAACAGGTTTTATCAACCTTTTTCTTGAGATATGTTCCTAGGGTACACACTAGAAGGTTGATCATGCAACGAATTAGTGGTTCGCACTCGTAGATGACATAAAGTCTGATGTTTTGTCTTCATTGTAATGGTTTCAGATGAATTCCTCATTATAATATATGACTATATTTTATATAAGTCTTGTTAAGGTACAGTGGTCCATTGACAGCATTATTGATGGAATTTTTAAGGGATGTTTCATTTTATTAATCGGTATTTTGTCGCATTTGGTTATTTCTAGAGAGTTGTTCCAGGGAGTTACAGATCAATTTTGATTTAATGATATGATAACTTAGACTTAGCAGACTTAGAGCTTTATTGTTGCTGACTAAGGGTATATAAGGTATTTTTTCTTTCCATTTTCTCGAAACATTTTCTCAAATACTAAGTTGTAATTTTAATAAAATCTTAGTAACCAAGTGAACTTATTGCATGATTGTACCTATAGCTGTTTTTATATGACATGCTATAAAAAATTAGTTGTTATTTAGAATATTTATTTGTTTTACATAGCCTTGATATTTGGTTGAATGGGATAAAAGCAATAAAAGCAAATTACTACTAGCTTAGTTCGAAATAGCCTCACCATGTGGCGTCAGTGATATACTTCAATTTCATTATTTGCGGCTATTGTAAATCTATTGCAATTTGTCAGATAAATATGCCCTACCTCAAGTACCTCTAAACGCTGTCTATATAATTTATTAAACATCACCATAATCCGCCAGATGCCAGATTCATCTTGCTTAAGTTCGTAAATGTAAGTGTAAACCAAAACTTTAAAGTTTGTATAAAGGTTACATGCATAACTAGATAAATTACTTTTATTACTTTCTAGAATATTTGTCTTCATGTTCCGCAAGGTGCAAACTGATTAATGTAAAGTAAGCTAATCGGTCTCAGTTTTCAGGAAAATCTGGGAAACATAACAGAGTGTACCGCATATTTGTGTGACAAAATAAACTTCCAAATTTCTTTTAGGTATATTATTTTTACTTGGCCTGATTGGAAATCAGCTCTACGTGCAGGCTAAGATGGGCAAATCTCTATCAGGCCTCCTGTCCTCCTTCTGTCTCCTGAACTAATTATTCTTTTCAGTTTTATCTCATTCCTGCAACAAATAGTGATTGGAGTTTACCAATCAAAACCATTTCTGAGAGAAAATACAGCCAAAAGTACTAAATAAGAAAAAAAAACTTCGTATACCATGTAGTTTCTGGAATACTTTTACTATATCCATAAGTTTATATGTACTTCAAATACTTAATATTTCATATACGAAAGTATTTAAAATATTTATTTTTGACAACATTTTAGGTAGTACTTGAAATAAGTATTTAAAATACTGTAAGTATAAATTTGTTTATACAGGGTTATTCAGAACTGATCCATTATAAAATTTGGGGATGTCAACATACATGTACAAATGTGGTAGTGCAAAAAAAAATTTTTTTGGCAGGGTCTTAAAACTATTTAAAAATTGTTCATTGCACGCCGCTGGATACTGGTCCACTGTAATGGAGTGACCTTGGGACTGACAATGCAAACTGGCTAGCACAAAAAAAACTTCGGAAGATCTGAGAGTATACCGACACCCGGCGCAAAAAAGATTTGTAGCGTTTTTACTTTAAAATAAACTTAAAGATAGATAAATCTGACCAAAGTGACGTGTCTTTAAAATGAATAAAATTTTGTTACACTAATTTTGAAGAATTGCGCTACTTGATTACTAGGTATTAGAAACATGAAATTTATAAAAAATTTGCACATACCTTGTTATAAAAGCTGTTCGAAATTTTGTCCCTAAAGTTATCCAATTTTGCAGAACTAAAGCGAATGTTCGTTCCTCCTGGTTGCTGATCTTGTAAACGCAAATTATTAAGTAAATTGGGGATTTTCAGCATTTTGCTGCACAACCATTCACAAAACCTAACTTTTAATTGATAATCCACTGGTAACAGTCCATTAACTCAGCATTACTGTACACATGAGCCATTTTGAAAATTTTACAGTTTAACACTCCTAAGATAAATAAAACACCCGCGAGAGCGACACACAGACTGACGACTCATAGAAAATACAGATATTATCCCCACTCCAACATTATTCGGTCGGTGTTAACCAGGCGTTCCAGACAAAAACGTGTTTACTTTTTTTATCACATTCTTAGGAATGTGGTAGAAAATTATCAGATGTGTTGAAGTACAGTTGCCCAGCTACGTAGTTCTTTATAATGGTATAACTTTAAACATTGTTTACGGGAAATCCTAATACTTTTATTAAAATTTTTTTGGTGATATCGATTTCTTATTTAAGGATGCACATATCCTCAAAGTTTTAGAGATGAGTTCTGAATAACCCTGTATAGGTCTATAGTTATTTGGAATAAATATTTAAAGCTTTGTAATAACTTTTTGGAGTTATTTTTGGTTTACTTTTATCGAAGCGGAAAATTTGAGATACTTTTGAACATAGTAGTTCACAATCCCATATCACCGTGTACATATCTTTCAGTACATACTAGCTACAACATTTTTTATTTTGCTATCTAAAGTTTAAGGTTAAGGTGTTGAAAATTCAAATGTTTAGTTCCTAGATTCGAAACACAGCTTCTACAGTCACGGTTTCCGTGCTTAAAAACAAATAACAAAAGAGGTAGTGATAAAATGTGATGGGCGACACCTTCTACACAGATAGCAATAAATTAAAAGGGTGGAGTTGTATTAGTAATCACTGGTGTTCTGTAAGAATTTTTACGGGTATCAAATAACCTTTTGTATTCAACAGTGAACATTCGAATATGACGTAATAAATTTTATAAATTTAAAGATCAACCGATTGCTTACGCTTATACCTGTATGACTTTCAATTATAAGTACTATTTATTGCAAATAAACTTCGGTAAAATTCAATATTCCTGACATTGTATGACGGTTTAATCTTCACATGGGAGGAGAATTGGAAGCAATAGAACGCTTGTATATCCCCGCATTTCATTGTTAGTTACATTAGAAACAAATGCGCAGATATTTATCAGATAAATTACTCAATTTGAGTGTTTGTAATGCCATGGGCATTATCTGTGTTTAAACAAAAAGATACTTATTGCCAAACAAACTTCAGGAAGGGTTATACGTAGGTCTGTATCATATATGTGTTATGTCGAATTTGGATGAGACTGTCTGCATACAGGGTGTTTAAACGAGGACGGGGTAACAGATTACACCTAAACTAGATAAATATAATGTTTGTTAATTATTTTAAATTATACAGGGTAGATAGTACTCGTAACCGAGCCTACTGAGTGTTCTACTAGTCGGAAGTCCAATATCTAGACGAAAACAAGGGATATATGGTGTTCCACTTCTTCTCGCCAGATACCAACTTCAATTTTTTAAATATAACAATATGTTTTTATGCTCATTTTAGATTCTACAAGTAAAATAAAGAACACTTTGTGTATCCTATACCAAATGTCATACTTTTCAAGATATTTAGCTCTAAAATTTTTTTTCGTCGATATAGGTTGGTTGCTTACGAAGTTTCAAATGTCCATGTTTTTTTAGCAACTACTGAACTCTAATTTAAGGCAAATGTTGAGCAAGAGTGACTCTTTTAAACTCTGTGCCAAAAACTCCCCAAATTACCAAAAAGTTGAAAAATCTAAAAAAAAAAATTAAATACCACACTCTGAATATATCTTTATACCATAAGATGTAGAATTAAATTCTCTACAACTTTCATGAAGCTTTCCCTATGACTAAAATCCATAGTTTTTTGTCGAAGAGTATCAATATTATTTTACAAGTTTACAAAATATTTAAAAAATTTTTGAGGTTAAGTAATTAAACTTATTTCCTTCGTAGAATATAGTGTTTCTACGGCCATGAAGTCGATACCACTGATTTATGATTGTCTAATGCCAATAATTATTATACTAAGTACTGTAATATGTCTTTTATGTTTGTATATATATCGTGATTTAAATAATTCTCCTAAACGAAAAGAACATAATTTATATAAGTAGTATCGTTTGCAGTACTATACTATTATTATAATTGTTTACATTTGTAATGATTCTATACGATATACTGCATGTACTTACGATTGTGAATGCTTGAGGTATTGTTTATATTACTTAATAATTGCATGATTTATAGGCATCTCTACACACAGAGGAAAATTAAAGTCAATTTTACGGGACAAACTCCAAACAAAGCCATACAAAATTAAATATAATTTTTTTCTAATTCTAAAAGACATCTTAAATACCAATAATTTATTTTCGGATGTAGAATTTATTATATATTAGTAAAAAATATTGCTGATTTCTATTTCAAACGTTGAAGATATTTGATTCTCTTCAACTTTGCCATTTTCATTATACACTCAACTTATACACAATTACATATTTTTTAACATTATATACTGTCTTGATTGTACGATACATAGTAAAACATTTCATTTGATCATTCACAGACAAGTTGTCTTTAGAAGTCTGAGTCAAATGTTTAATACAAAAAGTAAAAGTAGTTGTGTGGGAGAGGGGCGGCATATTATTATTTCACGGAACTACGAGAATAAGGGAAACCTGGAAAACCTTATTAATTAAATTGTAGGTTGTTAGCCATTTATACAGTGGGGTTGCTGTACTAGTTACATATTAAGAATGTTACTAGTTTGGATTCGAACCATCGTCAAAGCGTGGAACGACTAAAAACCTGGTCTTTAACTTCTCGACCATACATATACGAAGTTTTGGAAATATCTGGACACTCTGTATTATAAAAATAAATTGCACATCACCAAGTGACTATGAAGGGTGGTTATTCCGCTTATAAGATATACAGGGTTATTCAGAACTTATCCATAATAAAATTTGGGGATGTTCAACATACATGTAGAAATGTGGTAGTGCAAAAAAAATTTTTTGGCGGGGTCTGAAAACTATTTAAAAATTTTTCATTGCACGCCGCTGGATACTGGTCCACTGTAATGGAGTGACCTTGGGTCTGACAATGCAAACTGGTGATGTCACATTAGTACGAAAAAAACTTCGGAAGATCTGAGAGTATACCGACACCCGACGCAAAAAAGATTTGCAGCGTTTTTACTTTAAAATAAACTTAAAGATAGATAGATGTGACAAAAGTGACCTGTCTTTAAAATGAATAAAATTTTGTTAGATGATTACTTGATTACTAGGTATTAGAAACATGAAATTTATAAAAAATTTGCACTTACCTTACAAAAGCTGTTCGAAATAATATTCCTGGACTTGTACACAATTTTGGGTACGCCTTATCCAATTTTGCCGCACTAAACCGAATGTTCTTCCTGGTTGTTGATCTTGTAAACGCAAATTATTAAGTAAATTGGGAATTTTCAGCATTTTGCTACAACAACCACTCACAAAACCTAACTGTCGATGTGTCGGTGTGTCGATTGGGAAATCGTTCCGCATACAAGCGCGAAGCTGCCAATGACTTTTGTCCAACTTCGCCATAAATAAGAATCATGTCCATTAACTCAGCATTACTGTACACATGAGCCATTTTGAAAATTTTACAGATTCACACTCGATAAATAACACCCCCACAGAAACAGCGACACAGAAAGACTGATGACAGCATGCATAGACAAAAGAGATATTATCCCCACTCCAACTCTATTCGCCAGGCGTTCGCCAGGTACAAAAACCGTTGTTTACTGTTTTTTGAAGGAATGTGATATATCAGATGTGTTAAAGTACAGTTGTCCAGCTACGTAGTCCTTTATAATGGTATAACTTTAAACATTGTTTACGGGAAATCCTAAGCCTTTTATTTTAAATTTTTTTGGTGATATCGATTTCTTATTTAAGGATGCACATATCCTCAAAGTTTTAGAGATAAGTTCTGAATAACCCTGTATAAATTTATTTATTTTTAAAATAAATATTGAAAATAAGAATTAACAAACTCTATTTTAGAGTAACTCGATGCATTTTTCTCAATTTCTTTGAATTGAAAATATTTGTATGTGTTGCGAAACCTTTTTAGCTCGGTTGCTTCTCGAATTAGATGTCTTATATCAAAGATACCCATTTGTTTAAGTATAATGATATATTAATCAATATTTTCAGATGCAGAATATTTCAGTCAGCTCAATATTGTGGCCTTATCAGTCTGGAAAATCGTCGAAAAGTAAACAATTGCAGGTATCGTTTCCTGGTACCTCTGTTCTATTCTAGACAGCAATATATCTTTCGCGTTTAATACGATCATGGCAGGCGTAGCCTCTATCGTACGATCAGTTAAATTTTAATGTCACGTACTTACTGTACAGTAAGGACATTTAATTGGAAGAAGAGTAATTTCCTTTCACTGATGTCTTACGTCTAGCTAAACTAATTATTCTGCAACGAACGCGGACGTGCGAGTGGGAAGAAACAAAAACCTAATTACAGAAACGAGCGACCTGATGACAACACATTACTGCGACGTCCTCTAGGACTCGTCAACTATCCTGCCGGCTCCTGCTGCAAACTGGACTTCCTTTCCCACGCTCCCGACACTAAATTACAAATGAGAACACGTAAACCTTATCCTAGTCATCTGGAAATAAATTTCTTTCTTTGAGAGCTCTCACTTTATTTTGTCTTCGGTGGGATCTTAGCAGTAATTAATTGACAAAAACTTTGCAGCGAACAGAAATTTGATATCAAGATTCACCTTGCAACTGGTAACTGTAACGTTTAAAAAAATTTAATTTGTCGGGTGGGAAAAACCGAAAAAGGGTAATACTAGGGAATTTTTTCAAAAACATATTTTCTATAATCAACCAGAAATGTCTAAAAAGCTTATTTTATAAGAAAAACCTTTTTTAACATTGTATTTACTTAAATTGCAATATTTAAACATATAGAGTACTTTAGTATTATCCCTTTTATATTTGAGAAAATCACCATAAGTGAAAATTTATATCACTCTATATATTACAATTATACGAAAGCGTATAGAAAGGACATCGTGTGAAGTAATTTTATAATTGCCAGTTTAAACTGTCAATTATAGATAATTGTCAGTTTAAACTGTCAATTATACATAATTTCCAATTTAAACTGTCAATTATACATAATTGACAGATAAAACTGACAATTATCTATAATTGACAGTTTCAACTGGCAATTATAAAATGATTTCACACGATGTCCTTTTATAATTGCCAGTTTAAACTGTCAATTATAAATAATTGTCAGTTTGATCTGGCAATTATGTATAATTGACAATATAAACTGGAAATTATGTATAATTGCCAGTTTAAACTCTCAATTATACATAATTGCCAGATCAAACTGACAATTATCTATAATTGACAGTTTAAACTGGCAATTATAAAATGATTTCACACGATGTCCTTTTATAATTGCCAGTTTAAACTATCAATTATAGATAATTGTCAGTTTGATCTGGCAATTATGTATAATTGACAATTTAAACTGGAAATTATGTATAATTGCCAGTTTAAACAGTCAATTATACATAATTGCCAGTTTAAACAGTCAATTATACATAATTGCAAGATCAAACTGACAATTATCTATAATTGGCAGTGTAAACTAGCAATTATAAAATGATTTCACACAATGTCCTTTGATAATTGCCAGTTTAAACTGTCAATTATACATAACTAGCAGATGAATCTGACAATTATCTATCTATAATTGACAGTTTAAGCTGGCAATTATAAAATTATTTCACACGATGTCCTTTCTGCGCTTTCGTACAATTATGCATTTAACGAATAAAAAGAACTACATGGAAAGTAATTTTTAAAATAATACTTCTTAACATTGAACTGTGTTACATTCCCCCACAATTACATAAATTGGAACATAAAATCCACATGGCTTTGCTCCCTAAAAAATCAATCCTTGTACCTCGTGTTTTGTCAATTACTGTGACAAGCTACAATAATTCTCAGCCCCAGAACATCCAGCGGATCTATAAAAGGCCTAATATATTGATATAGTATTTAGATGCCAATAAAAAATGCCGCAAAGTGTTTCATAATGTATTTGAGCCTCTGGTTTCCTTACAGAGTGGGCGAAAAATATTGGGACGGATTAAATGGTTGGTATTCCCCTACATATTTATTATATTACCTATTAATTGAATGCATGCATATGGTTTTCGTATTATTTTATACACAATTATCTTCACGGACTTTTTTTTATTTAACCATTTGTATTATTATACAGAAGTTATGTCATAAAATAGTGTCATATTTCTTATTTGTTTTAGTAAAATTTTCAACATGATGTTGAATTAGATATATTTTTCAATTAAACTGAAAATGGAATATGGAAATAGCAGAAATTATAGAAAATATATCTCTATTCAAATGTATGTCATGTCATCTCATGTTCCATGTAATCCAACTTGTCAAAATGGCTAATGTGCTTCTAGAAATAGAGCTTTTAAGCCAAAAGAGTAATCTGGATGCCTATACTTACCCTATACAACTTATTTCACTTCGGGTTCATTAATGTTTAGGCATTTTGGAAATGTTACAAAAAACTTATGATTTATTTTCATAGTGTCACATCATCGCGAAAGGGGCATTCTTAAACACGTTCTTTTGCTTAAAATTACATTCTACAATCTGCTTACGTAAGTAGGGCACCCTGTACATGAATTCTCGCTCATTTCAAATTGTTAGCAGCATGTATCATATATTTCAAAGAAGACACGTAGAAAATAAAATTTTTATTTGTAAGTCCATTATACCAAACTGTTAGAATTTAATGAGTCACCGTATATGAGGGGATATGTTGGTGTAAGAGCAGCTCCTCTTAATCATGGCTATTTTCCCCCAGTCGCGCATTTGGCGGTTAAAAGATTCCATCATTCCGATCACTGTGGCACTCCGGAGGGCCGTCCCAGTCACCGGTGAACGATATCTATGACCTTAGCTTAGGTGCCCTGAATAGACAAGTAGCTGCACCAGACATTTATACAACTAATGTGTATCACCCTGGACGCATTGGACGACAAATCGTTAGATGATAGTAAATAAAACATGTTTGTGTTCCTACAATTTTTAAAACTACTTTTGAACTAGAATCATTTTTAACGAACACACTATTTTAAGAAGAATTTGAACTGCAATTTGCGTCTCGAAATTGATGTGATATTCCTCGCTATTCAAAGTCTTTAGATGAATTCCTTACTTACTCGTACTCGTAATTTTAGTTTTCTCGAACAGCGGTCATTACAATAGTTATGGCACAGCCATTTTTGTATCGTGTTGTGTTTTTTTTCAATAAAGTAAGCGTAATTAGCCGCTTAGTGAATCTACATAACGAACATATTGTGTAGTGTATATGTAATAAATTGTATATAGTTTTTGTGTAGCGTTGTATTCAACAATAAGCAAGTAATAGGTATTACGGGTTATTTATACTCTTTAATTCGCCCAATACAAATAATACTACTTATAATACAATAATTTAATCGGTGTGGTGATAAGAAATTTTATTTATCTCAGATAAATCCTTTCCTCAGTGTAATATTGAATAGTATTCTGTAATTTTATTGTTTCTTCATGAATTTAGAATAATTGTATTATACCTTCCGATATTTAATTGTAAAATTGTTAGTAAATGTCGCACGTTCCCCGTATATTAATAAATAGTTCCTTCAGATAGCAGTAGGTAATCAGTTAAGTTTATCAAGTTTCCACGTCCAGCGTTAGTCCCCTTCAATCTAAGACAATATAACAACCCTTCCCAGCTGTCACTTGTCAACGAGGAATGCTGGAACTGCACGGACTTTGTGGATCTTAAATGCTGTCAACTTGGACAATATCAAGAATGTGACACTATGAAGGAACGGTTCGGATCTTTAATATTTTAAATATCAAGTCGGCGTGATGTGCTTGTGACACCGAGAAGGTAGAATATGAATGTGATGCATTTAATTTTGATTTTAAAAGATATAAAATACCCGACACGTTCATTTTTCTAAAATATTATGCAACTCCCTTTTTGTGACTATGATGTAATTCAAACCAATTTAAATTTAGTCAATCCCTCACCAATTATTTTAGATAAGTTTCTTCATTAAATATCTGGAAAACTAATATTGTTTTAGCTTCATCTAAACTAATTTATAGTCCCAGTGCAATGAATTGACTAACACTGAAATAATTTTCCTCTAGAAATACTACATACGTTACGGTAGTCAAATATTTTACAAGATTTGCATGTAAAAGTTATATATATAACAATGTTTATCACTTACGCCTAATTTGCTTCAAACCTGATATATTTTAGAGTACTAAGGGCATATAATTACATTCAGCAATGTTATTTTTACATGACTTTTAAATTCTCAGACTCAGTTTTTTTCTCGACTAGATGTTATAATCAAAACAAAATACAACCACTTGACAACCTTTTATTTACAATTTTCGGTTGAATTCAACCTGCAAGAGATCTGAATTTACATAAAATTTTATAATATATTACATCGTGTTACTTAAATGGAACTTACATAACGTGATTTTATGTTTAACGTATGCTCTTATGATATAACGACATAAGACTCATTCTTTATATGCCTAAAAGACGTGACTTCAACTTTTATAGAGGATACAACCTTTTGATACTGAAAATTTCAAAATTTCACTGAGAAGTCACCATAATCAGAAAAATCTGCTGACTTCAGACAAAAACAAAAATAAATAAAGTCTAAGCTTGATAAACCCATGCAGTACTACCACCTTGGTCTTCATTACATTCATATATAGGAGAAATTCAGCCAGCTTGTCAAATCCAACGATGTGTTGTTTTTTAAGCATACAATTGCGAAATATTTCATATTCGTAACGAACGTACGTCGCCTGCTGATTCACAGATCCGATTTGCGGCCTCATCTGAGACTCTCGCATATCTTGACTTAGTTAACAAATTGTATGCATTCATAATTAGCTTGAAGATCACATACATTCATCATGTCGATATTTATATTAACATGCCTGCACGACTGCCTTTGAATTACTGCTTCTCCAGAACACAGTCCAGAAAAAGTAACTATTTGCTTTGCTCGCGTATTATATTGTTAGCACCTCGTGCTCTTGACGGGATTATTAAAAATTCGATTCATTCTCATGATAAATGTCTTTCGAGTGACAATTTGTATGACTTACCTTTTATGAGTACAGTGAGGGAGAAGATTAATAATTATGAATAAATCCATTTAGTTGTGCACAGTTTGCTTCATATAAAATAGCCATATATAAATATTATAAAATTTTTAGCTAAACTGTAATTACACACATAGATATTTTAGTTATAAATTTTCCATTCCTTTCCTTGTACTATTAAACATTGTTTCAATTTTTATTTGGTAATTATAAATCAAATGCTTCATAATGTTACTGGTAAACCTTCACTAAACAAACGACTAGTGTCAACATTGACCACGTACTATCCATACTGTAAAATGTATATCCAATCATTACATCCAATAGAACATCCCCTTTTTGTACACATAATCTTTTAAGTGCAAAGGTTTCTTACTTAAGCGACCAGACCTTCTCTGTGTTAACTCCTCATTAAACTTTACAAGATCCTGATCATTAACTATTCTAGACTCCACACTACGTCTATCCGGTGTATTTATACTCGAGGAATCACTTGAATTTTCACCTGAAACAGCATCTTTAAACATCAGAATCATGAGAAATTTCACATTTGTTATTAGTGAAATGTCTCAAGTGAAATGCATTTCGTCTGGGCATTGATTTTTAGTTATCTTAGCAGCACATTGTACTACAATATTATCCTAGTTGAAACTCCCTGTTGTAAGCCATTTTATTGTAATAATTCTCAACAGTTCTCTTATGTTGATCTAGTTTTAACTGTAACATTTAAAGCTAATTTGGATTTTAACACTTCCTCAGATCATAGTATTTTTGTCCGTAACACCCTTCCCATCAAGATTTGGGTATCTGGAAGGAAAGAAGCTTTCCTTCTTGCTTCTTTGTTTTCTATCTTCTCACTGCATCAAAACGATTTTATTTTTACACACGACACACACTTTCCTGTAGGCTGGACATTTTTCTTTTTTGTGTACTCGTCCACACCTCGTGCAGTTAAATTCTTCTCCTTGGGCTTCTTTTTTATTTTCACTGCTCCTCTTGGCTGTTGTTTTACTCTTACTGTTGCTACCTTCACAATTTTAAAGCTTTCGCTTGTAATTTTCCTGCCTCTGTTACCTTATATTGATTGATTACTTTTTCTAATGTGAGATCTGTGTCTCTAATAATCTTTCCTGCAGCAGTGAGTCATTGGTACCTATCACAATGCGATCTCTGATAAGCCTTTCTTTTTATCATCAAACTCACCTAATTTTGCTTGTATTCGGAGATCTTTTAGGAAGTGATTCAGTCGAAACATTCTGCCGGTCTAGCACAATAGCTAAACACTTTATTATTTTAAACTCCGTCTTATGTGACACAATTCAAGAAATTGTTGGTGTAGTAAAACGTCTCAGTTAGGTGGAGTGGTTTTAACCAATTAGAATGCGTAATCATCAAGCGTGACATGATGAAGAGCCAATTAATTTAGATATCTAAATTGTTGGTGTTGGCACATGTTGGTGATTCAGTGGTGAACACGTGCCTTTCTCTAAGTGTATGGAGTTTTCTAAAGAATACCTTAGCCACAAATCTATATAGCTTATTACAGCTAATGAAAGTAGTTTTATTTTGAAGAGACGTTTTCTCCTAGTTGCCTACTGTTAAAAAGAAAATTCATTTTGTAGAAGATTCTTCGCTGCATTTTAAGCAAGAGTGTAGTTTTAATTTAATTACTGATGTAAAACGTATATGTAACTATAACTAATATATGAACAGAATTACGTCAAAAAATGTATTTGGGTTAACGGAACACACTGGATATTTTTGTCAGATTTAAATACAAATTTTACTTACGCAAATTGATACAAGTGTTGATAGTTCTGCCATAGTGAGAGTTTAAAATTATTTTATTGGGCATATATGAAATATATGATGATATATTTTCAGCACTGCTTTAGAATGCTTACCTTGTATATGTTTTATAACTACTAAACTTAAAATAATTTTAACAAAACTTTTACACTTCCCCTCTATTGCAACACAAATTGTTCAGTTTATTCATAATTTGCAATGCATTTTTATGACCAAATGAATTAATTTTACCTCATGGGTGGTGTGATTTCATTTGAATAAATGGTTTATTCACAACTGGTTGGTTGGTTAGACTGACATACAACTAGCTAAGTTAATTAAACAACCAACTAAATGACTTCTTGAGCAATTAGCCTTGGGTGTATTGTGCCTAGCGAATTTGAGATTTATGATAATACAAATGAAACCATAATTAAGTGATTCAAGAAAATCTGAATCGCGAATTGTATTTATAACATACATTTGTTATGTGACTTATTAATAAAAAGTAAATGTCGATTTCATACACTTTGTTAAGTATAATCTTCCATGTGGTTTATTATATTAAAATTATTTTTAATATATCCTGAACATATTTTTGGATTGCTCAAAAATACTAACATGCTTGTAATTCCGATCCTCCTCTACTCGGAGTAGGGACGGAAGAAGAGTTGGGGTTGGAGCATTTCTATTTAAGGCAACACAAAGAGCAATCTCTATCGTCTCATCTTCGAAGCTAAACGGAGAAACCAAGACTTTGTCATAGAGTTAGGACCCCTTCAGTTGAAAGCCCAAGTTAAAGCTGCAAAAGGTCCGAATCTTCTGCAGCTGCATAAGGATAAACCATTGCACGGTGTCTTCTGAAGACCATGGCTTATGCGAAAGACTGACCTTTGCTTTTTTAAGGTCAGCGGAGCTTATGTCGGAGACCAAGGGATTCATAATGGCTTGTTGCCGGGATGGTGTCGTGGGTGTAGAGGTCTCTGATATCAACTACAGGGCCTGCCATGGGGCGCCGGAGACAATTATGCATCTGCTCTTTGCTTGTCCCTTATTTGCAGTCTTGGCCTATATCAATAGACATAACGCGACTTTACGAGTGCTATGGCACTCGTATGAGATAGAAGAAACACCAGTGCTGCGGTACTGAGTCAGTTGTGGGGAATGAGAAGTGCCGAATTTATTGGAACTACTCATTTCCCACTCTCAGGCAGATTCGTGCCAATAAGCCTGATGTAGTCCTCCTCGACCACCAGCTCAAAACAATGTTTATCATCGAGTTCTATGCACCTGTCGAGACCAACATTGTCTTGAAAGAGGAAGGAAACGGATGAAATATAAAGACATTCTCTTCAAACTCCGCATACTCCATTCAGAACATACTTTGAAGCTTCTGGTACTGATTATATGAGCCCTCGGTGGAGCAAGAGATACACTACTTTCGGAACTGATACCGGCATGCCGAAATTCTGGATTTTCTTTGTCTCGAACAAAAGATCATATTATCATTTTTTAAATTAATTCTTAAATAAATAAATTAAGGTGAATTAGCTCTTTCTATCCCTTTTGGTGCGGCAGTTTATTGACTTAATTATTTTTTAAACAAGTATTTTGTTTAAAAAATTATCTAATCATCTCATCAGTTTCATCATAGAATTATCATTCTATTCTATTCTAATCATCTTCAGATGATGCCAACTTGGTTGGCGATACGCGCGTTGAGTGCAGTATAGTGTTTTGGTGTTAGGTATGTAGAAAACTACATCAGTGTTAGTAATTATTGATGTGCAAATTTTTTTACAGGTATAGGTTATATTTATCTGTGTTAGTAATTATTGATGCAAATATATTTACAGGTATAGGTATATTTGTGTAATTTGATTTAAAAATTGGACATCCGCCTCGAGCTAGCTCTAAAGTCCCGAATTATCAAAGGCACGGCAATGCGTCAGGAGGGTTTGTGTAAGGGGAACAAATAGGTATAAGAGATCATTGCATAGCAGGGTTGGTAATTGGTATAGTCTGTGTCTGTATATTACTCACTGTGTGTAATTACCCCCGAGCTGTCTAAGCGACATGTCCTCGCCTGCAAAGGGCGTCTTACGGTCCTTCATCGGCTTCTTAGTCCTAAATCAACCTCCAGGACATTCTAAACTGCTTCTTGTATAAACCCCGTACCGCTTCCGGCTACTACTCAATTTACTCATGCCCAATTTCACTTCTCTGTTTTGTTATCTGTTTAGATTCTCTACGTTGGCATTTATCACATGTGGAACATGAAATGTATGAAACATAAACATGTTTATTTAGGGTGATTTTCATTACCTATATAACATTAAGAATAAGTTTATTACATCTTTACGTTTATTAGGTTACGTTACGTTCTTTACGTTACGTTTATTACATTCTGCACCTGAATACAATAATATCTTTATTTTTAACTGTTTTCTACCTATCACTGTGTCGTCATCAATACTATTTAATATAATACTCTGTACATTTTTATAGGATATAATTGGTCTGCTAAATAGTAAGAGAAAACCTAAACAAATCAGTCCCAAGAGAAATACTTTGAGACAATTACTACACTTATTTCAAGATAATAATTTATCAATTTGAAAATAATTGTCAGACAGATAGTAGGTAAGACCCAAAGAGGGCACTATGGTGTGTTTCTCACCACACTAACATTCACGATACCCCTTAAACGACATGTCGCAACATCGTTCATCAATTCCACTATCTATGGCGAGCGCATAATAAGCGCGAAACCGGTCAGTCTCTGTGGTTGGATTCGATGAAAGATGTGGCGACTCTTATGGAGATACCGAAGTTATGCAATGACAGTAGGGGCACACTGTCCGTGGAGTAGTTGTTTTCGGCATCTCCCTCAAATAAATAAGTAAGACTGACCTCCTCAGAGACAATAGAGGTCATTGCTCTAATGGCGTTTGTGGAAAAATAGGTCGTTATCTGTCTGTAAATTTTACAATAATTGTCAGATAGACAGTAGCAAAGGCTCAAAGAGGGCGTTACGGTGCGTTTCTCGCCAATACTAATAGTTACTACACTTGTCGCATGTCCGTGTTACCAAAGGAAGACTATTGGGAATAGAGTTTGGAAGTCTGGTTAATGAGGAAGCACTTGTATTAATCAATGATATTAATAAACACTGAGTCTGAACACGGAGACAATCCTGCGGAGTGTGAGCCTTTGCTCGTATCGGTATAAATAAATACGAGTTGGCCATTTGCTCTGTTTTCCAGTTGAGGCTCAAGTATTTTGAGTATTTGCACACATGCGTGTCTTATGTTGATACAGCTAAACTGGTTTCAATCTCCATGAGATGACTATAATATAGTAAAGATTGGCGGTCAGTTAAACAGAATTTGATTTGAGTTTTAGTTCAAAATGAAAGTGACATCATAGATCTGATGTGGCATTTGTTCATGCATGTAATGAATAAATCCCAGGTGCTCAAAAAAATCGCATGGAAATCTGATTTGGCACAAATCCAAGCATGAGCTGTTACAAGTTTTAAGGACATTAATGATTGATGACGTGAATGAATGCAAGGAAACTATTTTGTTTATAAACTCATCTCCCTTGGCTCCCGGCTTTAAAATGAGACTATGAATGCAATCTACTACTTCTATTGTACCAGGGAAATTATCTGATTCTTGCTAAGCTGCCTGTTCCGTTTCTGATTTTTCTCCAGTAGCAGGAAAATGGATCTAATTGACCTGTTGCATTCATTATACATGGAATAACTTCTACTATTTGCATTTCATACGGTTGGTTGATATTGGTGGTAACATCCGTCTGAAAACCAGAACGCACCACGTGCCTTAAACAAATTTAAACGGTGTAGTGGCGTCAGGACCCTTCTTCTTTTTCCTCTGAGTACTCCAAGAAGTGTTCACTCAACCATTCAACATTTTCTATTTCAAATCGATATAATACTTTCCAGTCTCTCTCTCTCCTTCACATCCCTACGCACTGAGTACACTTTAAGATTCCATAAATTATTTAAAAACTCGACCATAATACCACTTACTTCGACAATAAGTTTGCTACTGACCAGATTCAAGTAAGATACACCAGAGGCCCCAACCTATTACATAATCCTTTTGACATTTTTATAATACACCATTTTTTTTAAAAACCCGATGAAAACATAATGGGGATGCTACTTCTTTGATACACCTTGTATATACAAACAGACACGTGGAATTTGTTGGTAAACGACATTCTTTTGTCCTGCAGTACCTGTTGCCCTTTAAACTTTATGCTAAGATGCTACACCCATGTTTACCTGTAAGTGCTTGCACACGTTAAAAAATCGGTGACATTTATTCTATACATGGACTGCAATTAAGCAAGATAATTTAGTACGGCAGTCTGCGTTGTCCTACACTCACGCATATCTATTCGACACCTCCTATACAAATATGCAGTAATAATTAATGCATTAATTGGTATGTCTGTAATAATTCAAAGTTTGTTTTGACACGGAATGGAGGAAAAATGTTAACACTAACATTGAATGATCTACAGAGTGGTCTTCATAAAGAAACCATTGGATGTTATGACCTTGTTATTGAGGCGACTAACTGGGTCTTTAGAGCATTGGTACATATATTTTGTCGCTTTAGGAGTCACCTGATGAACTATAACTGTACGAAGAACGATAAGATATCAGATATTTTATTCAAGGTGCTCTAAAAAAACGTGGCATATCAAACTTATGGTTTTTTTAGTGTGAAACCTTTTGTTGTAATGCTTTGTTTTAATTTATCATGCTCCAAACTGCTACAAATGTTATGTTTATGCATGCATTTGTTTTGGAAACTCTCAGAAACTGATAGCAGTCATGTGACTTGCATTTTCTTTAAACTTCCGTAAATTACGAAACCAAAGTAAGGAAATTTACTTAATAAGTCGTCGAGTTCGGTTATTTATCAGGTTCGTCGTCGTACAAATTACGTTTTACTACAATTACCGAGCGAGGCAAGACAGAAAACGAAGTACGTAGCTGTAAAATATTACTAATTAACGACTTTCAGGACATTCTCTGTTTCACTCTAACACAGTGCCGTACTAACCTTAATAACAGGGAATAAATAAGCAAACAGTTCTACTAAACAGTTAACTAAGGTTTTAGCTATAATAAATTTAAACACTGTTCGAAATATTTAAAAAATATGGGTTTAAAACATAAATACACTCAGTTCCAAAAAAAGTGGCGCACCCGATTTTTTGGTTAACTTCAAGGTCCTGTAACTTTTATACTGGTGAATCGATTAGAAACATTTTTGTGTGTGTGTGTAGCTTAACTCTTTGCTAATGGATTAACTAGTTAATTAATTAGTTAACTCATTAACTCATTCAAAATAATGGAGAAATTCAGCGCAATGTTTTTTATAATTTTTTTGAAACACCCTGTGCATTACACTAGTACTTGAATAAAAAATCTATACGATCGTGTTGAAATTACTGTCCTTAATGAACATTTTGTTTCTTTGTTCATTGTTTTATCTTAAAAATTGACGAAATTAGAGAATATTTACTGAAACCGTATTTATAGCAAAAAAATCACCTTTACATTAACAAATCACCTTACGACTGCAGCATTGATTGAAGCATTGAGTAGGCTTTGAAAAAAAAAACAGTAACATCTCCAAGCAACCATATTTTAATACCTAATAATTACAGCATTACAGCAACACACAACAAAATCATGACAATGAATAATTTTAGTATCTAGTGTTGCGTTCTAATCTGCGTGGCATACTGGAAATTAAATTGGTTATCCTCTGCTGTGGTATGTTATCCCATTCTTCCGATAATGCATAAGCCATTTCTTGTAGAGTCACTGGAGGCCTATCGCGAGAACGTACTCTGCGTCCTAATTCGTCCCATAGATGCTCGATGGGATTCATATCTGGGCTTTGAGTAGGCCACTGTAATGTGGTGATACCAGCAGTATCTAAAAAATCTCGCACTATTTGTGCTACATGGGGTGGGCATTATCATGCATTAGTACAAAATGTTGACCAGCTAACTCAGCAAGAGGTCGAACATACTGCTGTAAGACGTCATCGATATAAATTCGTGCTGTCATTGACTGCCTAATAGGAAAAATGTGAAGAGGTGTACGTCTATTCAAAAAAATTCCACCCCATACCATGACCGAGCCCCATTAAAATTCTCACATTCTCTAATCAAATCTTGATTAAACGTTTCTCCCGTTCTTCGCTATACTCGCTTTCGGCCATCTACCATATTGAGACAAAATCGTGATTCGTCAGTAAAGAAGACGTCAGACCATTCTTCATTGTTCCATTGTCCATAATTTTGAACAAAATTTCTTCGTGCTGCACGGTGCGCTCGTATTAATTTAGGACCTTTTACAGGTTTTCTGGCTTTCAAATTTATTTCCTGCAGCCGTCTACAAACAGTCTGTTTGCTAACTATTGTACCTCGACCTTGTCGGAGGTCTTGCTATGCATTCACAGCTGTGTTAGACCGATTTCGTAAAATCTGCAACCTCAGAAAACAATCATCTCTACAGGACGTCTTTCGGGGACGACCAGAACCCACTTTTCGAGCTGTGCTTCCAGTTTCTTCGTACTTTCGAATGGCTCTACGAGCTGTTGTTTCCAGAATTCTTACTGCACGAGCAGCGTATCGTGTACTACGACCATCACTCACTAAAGCAACCAATCTTGCATTCTGTTCGGGTGTAATAGGCATTTTGATTTCAAACACAAAATACGTTATGTTTTGATGACAATCACAATGTCAACAAAATGTTGTTAAAATATGGTTGCTTGGAGATGTTACTGTTTTTTTTTCAAAGCCTACTCAATGCTTCAATCAATGCTGCAGTCGTAATGTAAAGGTGATTTTTTTGCTATAAATACGGTTCCAGTAAATATTCTCTAATTTCGTCAATTTTTAAGATAAAACAATGAACAAAAAAACAAAATGTTCATTAAGGACAGCAATTTCAACAGGATCGTATAGATTTTTTATTCAAGTACTAGTGTAATGCACAGGGTGTTTCAAAAAAATTATAAAAAGCATGTCGCTGAATTTCTCCATTATTTTGAACGAGTTAATGAGTTAACTAATTAATTAACTAGTTAATCCATTAGCAAAGAGTTAAGCTACACACACACACAAAA
This sequence comes from Pogonocherus hispidulus, assembly GCA_963924545.1. Classification (NCBI taxonomy): domain Eukaryota; kingdom Metazoa; phylum Arthropoda; class Insecta; order Coleoptera; family Cerambycidae; genus Pogonocherus; species Pogonocherus hispidulus. The sequence goes on from OZ004701.1 coordinate 7,795,566, forward strand.
ATGTTTCTAATCGATTCACCAGTATAAAAGTTACAGGATCTTGAAGTTAACCAAAAAATCGGGTGCGCCACTTTTTTTGGAACTGAGTGTATATTTTCATAAGTCGAAAATGATTTCATTATAAATTATCTTATCTTAGATTTCACTAGACGTTCTGGAAGGCTTGAGAAAAAATGAAAATTTCTTCCAAATTTGTAATAGTTTATAGGGTGTTTGTTAAACACTAAAGTGCAGAGAACACAAATTCATCCATGTCGGCCAAAATCCAGTGGAATAAAAAATATTAAAATAGATTAGGAGACTTTTTTGAAATATTGTATATTTTTAATATTGGCAAAATAGACTCCAGTATAGATATTATACACCAAAACATGATTTCAATAGTAGTGGTGAGAAATACACCGTAGTGCCGTCTTTGGGTCTTTGCTACTATCTATCTGACAATTATTGTCAAATTGACAGGCAGATAACGACCTGCTTTTCCGCAGGTGCCATTACAGCAGTGACCTCTATTGTCTTTAAGAAAGACAATCCCACTTATTTATTTGAAGAGATGCCGAAAACATCTACTCCACGGCCAATGTGCCCCGACTGGCATTGCATTACATCGGCATCTGCAATGTAATTCGGGGGGTCACAATAAAATGTGACATCACAAAATTTACTAATAGAATCTACCTTTTATGTTGTTTATAATATCTATCCTACATTCGTATATAAAGAAGATACGGTCCTGTCCATCCAAAGTAATCCATATTATACTTCTTGCCAACTCATTCTTTAACAACACTAACTTTTTAATGCCTTTTGTACATTATTACGTAGCTGTTGGGATTGATACTCCTACCAAGTTTTTACTTTTTATTTTTTTTAACGCTAATTAAAATGGCATATTATTTTTTACAACCTCATTACCAGTTGCGTCCTTAATAACAAACTGGCTTTTTTATGTCCTCATTAAAGGGTGACACCGTCACTAAAAGGTATTTAGATGCATTATAAATATGAGAGATGACTTGAAGAGGGATATGGGGCTTGTAAATGATTTCAAGAATATTAACCTTTTTGTCTTCTTTGTTCTATGCGGTTCATTAGTAACAAAAAAGCTAATTGCTTTATAAATTAAAAGTGTTATGGCTACTATTATTTACAAGCTATTTGTTTTTAATCAGTTATTGGGTTTGTCTGTTTATATACAGGGTAGCCGGAACGTCTTTAAAAACTATTTTGCACTGTATCAATAACAACTCATTTCAACTATTTTAGACATTTTAACACAGCATGCCATGGAAACAAGTGCTATGTTTCTATTGAAACCAAGAAACCTACATGGAAATAATTTTGAGATTTAATTTTATGTGAAAAATTGTTTTTAAAAAAACTGACTTCAAAGGGATGTAGCTCCGTTATTTTTTACGGGTACTAATTTTTTTTGTAGAATCCTCTCCCCCCAGAATTTTCTGTGCATTATTTTGGAACACGCTGTATAATATAAATAATTTTTTTAAAATCAATTGGTACAAATTTATAATCTAGAACATTTGACTTGCTACAATTTACTTAAAAAATTATATATCTAAGACTGAGCTAATTGGACATGGAAATTGCCTAAGGGATTTCCTCTGCAACTCCCTGAGGAAATTCAAGAGGAATAAGTATTTACATTTTGATTTTAGAATTTTTCATATTTTGTTCTAAGAAAAATAAAATTACTTACAAAGAAGTAGAAAATAAATGATGATCGACTTGAAATGTTATAATAATACAAAATTAAAACCATAAAGTAAATTTTATCTTCCTATTCATAAAAAAAGATAATTGGAATTTTTGTTGGTTGTTGGAACATAGAATCACCTTCGTGATTTATTTTTTTATACGTAGCACCCTGTTCGTCCTCCGATTAGGTGATCGATGGCACATATCACATACCCTGTAATTTAGATATTTGTATTTAATTTTTAATTACCTACGTATTTTCTTTAATATCGATTCTGCTGAATTTTTATACTAAAATTTCGCCCGGGAACGAATTTCCTGTAAAACAAATATTAGCATTTCGTCCGTGTCTTGATCATTAAAATGCAAGTTGTCTCGTATCACTCTTGTACTAAATCCAAATATAAATTTAGACTGTTAGATGGTCATAAAATGGTGTTTAGGTGTTATTAAAATCCGCAGTAAAGGAGGTTGTTTGTTATTGTTCTTGTAAAATGGGAGATAAATTAATAGTCAAAGGCTGATTTCGAGGTAGGGACAACAGATTTAATTCAGATGAATTTTAAATATATTTTAAAGGTTAAATCAAAATTTTATAATATATTTTACTTGTTATTGTAATTTATGATATTATTATTACAAATCAGGAATTGTGAAAAAAGATACTACTCAGTATATGGGAAAAATGTCAGAAATTATATATTGCTAAAGAGATGAAGGAAAGAGGACTTTCGAAAATCACTGATTTGATTACTTTTTGGTGTCTGTAGCAGTTCAGGTCATACATTGTGTTACAGACATCAATAATTTTCAATTTTTAACACAAAACATACAGAGTATTTAAAAACATGCAACCAACAACATACTGAAGTAATTATAATAAAAATAAGAAAACATTCTTACAAATACAGACCCATAAATGACTAGGTAGGTACTATTGCAGGAATATTATCCAACAAATTGCAAGACAACATATTTTGTCGGATAAATTATTTCCTTCAAAAGATATAAGAAAACATATATTGACAACACTTGCAATTTTGAATAGTCGTAGTATGTTTTGCCATTACAAAAGCCTGTTTTTGTAATTCATCAGATTTTATTATTTACCTACGGTAATTTTCTTGAAGGAGGTTGGAACCTCTGGTGTAAAGATATCACTGACGTAGTTTTCCACATAACACCAAAACACTATACTGCACTTGACACGCGTTTTGCCAACCAAGTTGGTATCATTTGGGGATTATTAACACAGTGTTAATCATCTCCAGATGATGCCACCTTGGTTAGAGCTAACGCGCGTCGAGTGCAGTATAGTGTTTTGGTGTTATGTGGCAAACTACGTCAGTGATACGGTAATTTTGTTAAAAAAGTATATATTACATGAATATTTTCAATAAAGGTTACTATTTTTTCTTTATTATTTACCTACAATTCGTTTTAAGCCAAGAAAGTGTAAGTAAACGTTATTAGCCCGCCCCCTCACTGCGCCAATGGACATGACAAATATTCTTAATATAATCACACAAATAAACTATTCAGATTCGATACTGATACACAATGGCGTTTGATTTAAAATAATAAACGGAGTAAGCGTTTCACAATGGACAAATCAATGACATTTAATACAAGACCGTCTGGATTTTATAAACATAAACTAAGATCCAGAAATAAAAAACATCTGGTCTATGTCAGTACTGTGTGTCGCATTTACTTTAAGGTATGTACTCTAAATAAACCAGAAGCATTTAATTTATGCTGTAAAACATACTATATTTATTGGCTATATATCTATCAGTTATCAGTGGACTTGCGTTTATTTTGCCTGATTGATACTGTCCTCCACATTTTTCACTGAATAATTACATCTGGGAGGCTTGCAAATATTTATATTTTCAAATCATTTACTTTAAAGTATTCTGAGAATCTGAACCCATTATTTCAAATAATAATAACAGAATTTTATGTAAAAAATAAAAATCTGTTCCTTCCATTGTCTTTTTAAAATCTGCGCTCTATATTTGAATACCGCGCCATTGAATTCAATTGGCGATTCAAATTACCGATGAGGGCGCTGCAAATTGTAAACAAATATGAAGGAAGACGAGTAAAAATTTTGCATATCATATCACATCATCTAGCAATTTAACATTCAACTGTCATAAATATAGTGAGTTCACGTCCTATAGGGTGAAATAAAGGATAAAAAGAGTGGTAAAAGTAGTCAAACGTCGCATAAGTGCTTCATTGCTAATTATATGAATTTTTTGGGTTGAAACAGGTACTCTAGGTTTTGTTTACTTACATTTTGGACTAAAATAAGTGTGATAAACTGTATGGTTATACCATATTAGTGCTTGTTTTCTGTTAAACAATGTTTAAATTAAAATATACTCTGCTTTTGTGTAAAAATATCACCGATGTAGTTTTACACATCACATAATACCAAAAGACTATACTGCACTTGACGCACGTTCCGACACCAAGTTGGTATCATCTGGAGATGATTAAAACTGAGCTTTAATCATCTCCAGATGATGAACTTGATTGGAGAATCGCGCGTCGAGTGCAGTATAGTCTTTAGATCGTTATTTTGATTATGAAATTTTTTCAAGACACTTTTTTTAGATTACGGCTAAAATTTTGACAAATAGTGCAAATAAATGTAATAAATTTATTTTATAACCTTTTGCAGATCTATTGACAATGCAGAAATTAAAGTACCTAACAGATTTATATTTAAAAGATCAGAAGGGCCAAATGAACCATCTCATTTTTAATTAAGGACTCTCAAAGCCCCTATGCAGAAATAAAAGGAATTCATTTATTTAGTACACAATATATAAAAGCGGGGGAATTTAAAAATCGAGGCACAAGCAAATAACTTATTGTAAAGGTAATTATACCGTCACTTGTGAATTTATGCGACCCAATAAACAATTCAAATCGTCAGGACATCCTGCTGTAATATCGCGGGTCTCCGGCACTTGCAGATTTAGTGCTCGTTGCTCCCGCTATTGCGTAATTATTCACTCCTCTTACCTAAAGGTAAGGTAACTAGAGGTGAGATTAGAACAGGTACATAAATTGTATATACGGGGTGTTAGTTTCCGGACATACTACTGTAATTAAAATGTCATCTAACATTAAATATGATACAGATTATACATACATCCCTGTTCAATAATTTAAAGGACTACTTTTACCTGTACGATCGTTTTCAAGAAGTTAAGGATCATGGAAATAAATATTCGATTTCTTGCAAACATTGAGTATGCCACAGGGTCCCTTATTTGGACCTTTCTCATAAATCCCTATTTCATAGTTGCCGATATACTTGACAAAGGGATGAAGTTCTTTAGTAGGCCTTAGAAGTTGTTATTGGTAATGGTGGAATAACTGAATACCTACAACTAGTCTATAAAATGACAATTTTAAACATTGTATGAACCTTTAATTCTTATTTGAACAACGACCTGATGTGACTTAAGGTTTAAGCATTTGTTTTGTATTGATTCCATTTGATATAATGAAATATCTGACGTAGTCCCTTGTCCATGAGGTCATAGGTAAGTAAAATATCTTTATGCTACTACAAAAGTAGGGGTTCGGCAAAATTTCCAGATTGGGAATTGCTCGCCTCCTCGAGTAGGTGATTGGGCCTTAGTGGCGGAAATAAGCCGACGTTACATAACGGAAAAAATAGTATTGGTATTATGGAAAGGAACTCCAGATGTTTAAACACGCTACAATATTACTTTGTTTTATGAGTATAATCTGGTGTAAGAAGATGTTCCCCACAATATAAAATATCAACAATGTAAATCTATACTGGGTGTCATGTTCGTGGACAAAATGATTTATATATATTTATGTAGATTCGCATTAATGTGATAGCAATAAAAGTTTGTCATTGGTGTTGATAAACAGGCTGTAAAAACTTAATAAAACCTGAATCATTAAAATGAAACGTTTACTCTCAAATGTCACTGAACTTTTAGGAGTGGAATTGTTTTTGCTATTTATTTTTAAAAATTACTCTAGTAGGTTTCTACATGACATCAAGCAACAAGTCTTTTGGGAATATTTTGAATAATAATACACCTACAAAAGAATGTACCGATTCTGAGATGTTAGACTTTACAAAAATATTATTTAGTTTGTTAGAATTAGGATATTACTGAATCTGCATGTGAATTCTAATTAACTTATTTATTAAATGATATTGTATGCTTGATTGAATTATATTGTAACTATTTCCTTGAAAATCTGCCGTTTGTGAAGAAAAAATATTTGCTGAAAGGATTTCACTAGACATGCTTTTAAAAGGATGCTGTAAAATAGAAATAAAAGATAAGAACATAAGAGAATTGTGACGAACAGTCAGTAAACACTACCCACACTCATATATGTTTACTAGGTTTTATACGATGCGTCCCAGAGGTAGGGAATAATTGTATCAAATCAAAACTGACAATTTTATACAAAAACGATCAATTAGACCTAAATCTATCTCACTTTTTAACATAATTATAATTGTCTACCCTTCATTCTAAGCACACTGATTAACAAAAAGAAAACAGCTGCTTATCAGGATGAGAGGGAACATATTATTATTATGTCTGATAAGCATATTATCATCTGATAAGTATTCTTCCTTCCTGATCTGATTTAAGTAACATTTCTCATGGTTTTAGTCTTTCTAAGTCTTTCAGATATTTCTGGAATATATAGGATGGTAACTGTTACTGGATTTTCCGTATTTATTCTTGGAATATTAATATTTTGTCAATTTCAGTTTTATAAATGTTTCTTCAACAAAATCATCAGGAAATTGTTTTCTCTTAACCATGACTTATAAAATAATCTGTTATTTTTAATAACATCCTCTTCTTTATTAAAAGCATCTAAGTTTGATGATATTAAGTTAGCTCTATCATATAAATGTTTAGCTATACCACCTCTTTTGATACTTATGTGATGATTAGAATTAAAATTTAGATATTTATTTAGGTTGGTCTTTTTGTACCTATATAAATGAAATTTTTTCAACATTTGATTGTGTTTTGATTATTATATTACTATTGAACGCAAAATCTATTGAAACTATTATCAAATTATCTAGATTTTCTTGATAAGTTCAGATTTATCAGTTTATTTCAAGTATTAGTTTGTCGAGCGACCTGTATATATTAGGCGTGCCGTGCCGTCTCCTCTTGCTATACACACTAGCAAAACATGAGATGCATGTAACGATTGATTTTTTACATCCTACGTAACGAGATACGATACATGTTAGTGACAGTTTGGCATGCATCGAGGGAATTGTTATCTGAAAGGGTTAGGAAGATAAAGGGCGACTCTAAATGAGTTGCTGCCGGTTCCTATAGCCTCTGGTCACTTTCATTAACCAGCTACTTGACAAATGATAATTGGTAAAGCTATTGGTCACTCTGTTCGCTGTCACTTACCTCCAGTTCCTCATTTACCAAGTCTATTTAGTAGATACTGTGGAATGGCGTTTACTAATTGTAAATGATTTATATTGTTTATACAATGAAATATCTCTGTTTTAATTATCGTTTTATGCTTGATTGGAATTACTTTCTTAGGCATATATTTACCTTTTATTTTGCTGTATCAAGTACACTTGAAGAAATTTTTATTAGGCCATATCTACATGTCTCAGATTCACATATAGAGGGTATATAGAATTTAAGGCTAAAAATTATTTTTATCAAACATAGAGATTTCGACAAATGGAAAAAGATTTGCGTTTGATGGTAATGAGTAAATAATATCTGAAAATGAGTATTTCATATTTTTGCGAAACAAAATATGTATAGTTTACAAAATACCATGTTACCCATGCTGTTCTACTACCCTGTATACGTATAAGTTTTTTCTTTTGCCAATTATCATTAGTGTCATTTCTAAAAATTTAGCATATCTATACTTCTAATGTTTTTAATAGTATAACTACAATTTTTCTTTAGGAAACAGATAAAATTTTGTTTTGTTTAGTTTAAAAGAGTGTTGTCACATATAATATGTAGCATTCAGTAAACTAAAATTATTTTAAGTAGGTTATTATGGCAATTACAAATACAAAAATATAAGATATTTTTATATCAATAGTTCTATATGATTTTATTTTCAAATTTTTTAATTTACATTTAAAACGAACAACACTATAAGATCAATACTTACAAAAACAAAACCAATTAATAATGATCAAAATTAAAAAACTGTATTTACTAAATTCATTGTGAATTTGGTAAATATTATATTGGTCAGACAGCTAAAATATTACAAATAAGTGTCTATGAACACAAAAATTATGTTAGAAATTACCAAATTGATGAGTCTACAGTAGTAAAACATGTATGGGACAGCAATCGCTAGGTTGATTGGACGCAGGCTAAAATTATACAAAAAGAAGAAAAATCAGTGGAAGAGATCTTCTTTGACCAATATTTGACTTCATGTTTAACAAATACTAGATTATTGTATTTGCAAATGTTTTATCTTCTGCACATTTGATATAAGATAATATACTAAAAATGTGAATGTATTTTTTCTTCCAAGATGATTTTTCTTGTCATGAGCCTTGTGGAACTTCCATAGAAAAATATCTGACATCTGAGCACACAAAGCCTTCATTAGATGAAATAAACTTGTTGAGAATGACCCTTAAAATAAGACAGTATATGCTGGTCTACATTTTCTATAATAATATTATGATTACAGTAGTCAAATGCTTTACTAAGACCGATGTATAAGAAATAACAGCCAACTTATAATCTGTTTAATTTAAAAATTAAGACATTTAAATTATTGTATCTTCACTAATTTAATTGAATGAAAATATACCTAATGTGACAGCAATATATTGAGTTATAAAATAAATCTTAGTAGAGCAAAAATAATGTCTCTGGGGTTAGTTTAAAAGCTAATAGAAAGTTAATTGATTTGGGATAAAAAGGTGAGTAACTTTGATCCTGGTTCTCGTCAACTTTAGATTGCTCTCTCAGTTTATCTGGTGAACACACATGTCGCTGCTGTACGTCAATCTGTACTTTAGAAGCGATTAAATACGTACTAGAGCTATTTTAGTTCAGAAACACATTTTATGATTGATTCTTTCCGATATTTGTCATGTCTCCTGAAATAAATTTCTAAATCTGTACTTTATTAAATAAATAATTAATTTTATAAACATAGTTTGAACATATTTGATAAACATTTGAAGTAATACTGTAATGAGAATGAGGCAACTTCAATACCAAATAGAAAGTGTAACAAGTTATCGATTTTTTACTCATTGAGGATTAAATATTTAAGCCATTTGAATATATACCTATATCTCAAATATGTATATGTCTTTGAACATGTAGATATGATGCAATGAGCAAATTTGTACATCAAGAGAGCCATGCGTAGCAATTATTTAATAGAACGAGGTCTTATACAAAGTAACTGGTTATCAAGAAGTTTTTAATATAATTCTATTATTTAAATCTGTTATATTTTCCTCTGATAGCATTATCTGAGTAAGTTATGCAAAAGGAAGGAATTGGTATGGAAGGAAAACATAACTCCATTAGATATACTAATAAACATGTACTTTTGTTAAAATTAGTTATTACATATTTGCTTAACATTATAAATATGCAAATATTTAAAATGGTCAAGATAATTAAAGTACTATATGTGTGAACAAAGTAAATAGTTTTTTATAAAAACTATACAGTACATAATACCGGGATATCAAAAATTATCTTGGTCAAGGGTGGTTGTGGAATGTAAAACGTGTGTCTTACTTAAAATTTTTGAATATGTTTTGTTGTGTCAGAATCTGTCAAGTATGAAATTTGTAGGTTATTGATGATGTCAGTGTGTCAGTGACATAATTATTTCAAATTTAAAGTAAGACACACGTTTTAACATTCCACAACCACCCTTGATTTCCAACAATTACTGTAATTTAGTTTTTCTTGTTACTAAAACCGTTATTTCATAATTTGTAGTTCATTATTGTTTTACAACTGAAATAAATAGGTATGAAATTTGTAGGTTATTTTGATGATGTCAGTGTGACAGTGACATAATTATTTCAAATTTAAAGTAAGACACACGTTTTACATTCCACAACCACCCTTGACCAAGATAATTTTTGATATCCCGGTACATTAAAATGGTAAAAAGTGGAAAGAACAAAAATAATTTCCAAATTGACTATTATGTCAAAAACTACTGATGAGTACTCACTACTGATTTTCACTACTAACGTAAAAAATACAAGAAAGATTTGTTTTAGCAAAATTATTATAACAAGGGCGCGTTTGCACTCCCACACCCATACTTATTGCATTTGGAATAAGCTTATTGTATAAAAAGGGCGTTTGCACTCCTTTCTCGATTAAGGGCCGGTTCTACAATCCCAGTATAAAGTCTGGAATAGTAATTCTCGGTATATCTTATCCCTCGAATTATTCGGAGTATAAAAATGCGGGCGTTCTACATCACTTGTACAACGGCGGGATAACTATACGGAGTATAAACGCCGAAAAAGCAGGTAGTAGACCCAACGCACAGATTTAGTCCAAAAGTAACTGAGAATGCAAAGGCGGGAATCAGTTTGTTTTAACCTTCGATACTTCGATCATATAATATAACCTATCACAAGTTGTAATTTACTTACATACTAGTAGCATGTTTTACATTTTTACTTTAATTAGTTTCAAAATAGGAGAGAAAAAAAATGAATGTTCTGGTGATGAACGTATACCTACCCAAAGAGAGAATAGGAAACTTGCGTTTCCACACGCCATATGTTCTTTCTACACAATTGTACGAATATGCGGTTCATTGAAAATAACTTCTGCTGGTGTATTTGGATGATTTAAAGGTGTTACTAAAATATTTGTATTGCCATACTCGCTATCTCCTAGTACACTACAAGTGTCAAATTCATTACTTTGTAATCTGCCCTTGATTCGACTGCATTAAAAATTGCCTGGTTACCTATGTGCTGATCCAGGCCACCGTGCAACTATGTTATTCGAAGATGTGCATCACAAATACTTTGTACATTCCAGGAGAAATAATCTTTACGGTTTCGGTACATCACTGGTTGATTCCCATCTGGTGACTGAATGCGAATTGTTTCAGGTAGCTTTATATAAGTTCACGTAATGCCGCTATTGCCTCAGTTATGCCTGTTACAATACCAAGAACAAATATAGGTTATGTTTCTGAAAGGGACAGAGCTACGAGATAACCAATAGAAAGCAAGAATAACTATATTCCGAGTATATCTGGGCGAGTTCGGAGGTATAAGCTATTCCATAGTTTATCCCCAGAATAAAGTTATACGGCGATTGTAGAACGCTCCTTTCAACGATATTCTAAGTATAACTTTATCCGTGGTATATACCTGCTTTGTAGAACCGGCCCTAAGTAGTTAAAAGATGAAATATTTTTAGAAAACTTGCGACGAAGAGAAATTATCGACATATTCAGCCATATATCGACATTCATAACTAACGGCCTAACCTCAAGGATTGTTTGTTGTATTAATAATATACTATAACCGTTGAGTTTACTCTTTAGTTTCCAAAGGATCACTAATGAAGTCTTTCATTTGTCACATGTGATTCTTCAGTACGTGAAACATATGAACTTCTGCAGTTAGATCTGATTAAATCCAATCGCAATCCAATCGTGTTTTTATCGCAATTTGAGTTAAGCCAATCATACAATATTTTAGGATTGACTTGAACGTTCTAAGCAGCTTGGAATCTCAATTCCATGCATTTAAATCATCATTTTCAGCTCTTTTTTCAAGTCGCTTGGTTTCAAACCGGCTTAAAATTGACGAAACAAACGTAGCCATTTAGTCATATAGGAACTGTACAACTCTGTGCCATGTATACCTATTTTCTATATCTGTTCGAGTTGGGCTTAAAATAGACTGAACTGAATCCCTTTGTGGACCCCCCATACTACACACTCAAAACAAACCGCAACAAAGGCTTTGTTAATTCTAATAATATTGACAATATTTCTGCTGTTTATAAAACACCAACTGAAGTGGTGGCATATCGATAAACCGCTTAAAATAAAATTTATAAATAGAACTATTTTAATGCATAGCATTATATTTAGTTCAGGAGCACGATATGTAATTTAGCAATGTTTTTGAACAAAATGCAGGAGGATTGAATACATAATACTTAATATATTGTATACAAAACGAGGGGCATACAATATTTTGTCTCTATTGCGTTAACTTCAGTCATAGTAAATAGTATATCACGGGTTTCTTATATGGGAGGCGTATGTTCTTACAGGTCTTAGGAACTTCAAAAAATGTTAACCTTGTATCAAATTATAAACATGCCTATGTGCTAAAATAGTTTGACATAGTTTCTGTAGCTCTTCTGGTTATACCGAAAGTTGGAAGAATGGATTCAATTTTAGGGTCACTTTCATCAAATTTCTCTATTCCTAAAATTATACGTTTTCGAAATATAGTGTTCTTTAGTAGTAGTCTTCAAAAATTTCTAGCTTAAACCATTGTGCCTTTTATAGTAAGAAAGATAAAGCGACAATATTCACAGGGCCATAAGCTTTGTAACCATCTTCAAGTTGCTGAATCTCATACAGCAACTGTCTACCTGTCTCCTTTACTTTTAAGTTATCCTCAGTTCTCAATTTTTCATTGTTCTAAAGTAAATTTCAATTTTTCTTGGCGAGCCGATGGCTCAGGACTTAGCGTCTCGATCGCTCAATCCAGAGGTCGTGGGTTCTAATTCCCATTCACATGGCACATTCCACCAAACAATTTTTAATTAAATTGGTCGTAGATCAAGACTTATTCGCAGGGATGGCTTGGTAACCATCCTGGCGATGGCCTAGGATGGGAAGAATGTTAACTTGGTGTTAATGTGATAGATTAAAATTAGTTGATGTTTGACTTGTCCCCCTAACTAATGAGGTTTCACCAGGTTTCCCTTATTCCAGCACTCAATGGTGGTTAGGGCCTACCAACGTAAGTCGTTCCTGAGGCGCAAATGCGGCCCGTGAAATAATAATATGCCGCCTCCTCTCCCACACAAGACTTTCAAGCCAATCCTTGTGAGTAGAATGAGGGGTAGAGATATTATTATTATTATTATTATTATTATTATTATCATTAAATAAACGAACAAATTCATAATAACTTCATTTGTGTGCTTACTCTTCGTCCATTTGTTTTTTAAACTTTTAAAGCAACAATATATAAGTATTCTTATAGCAATGTATAATAATGTCTGACTACCATTATTTTTACAGGCGATAGTATACATCAAAATAAACAAAAAAAACCTATATAGGTAACATGGGTCCAAAAATTTACCATTTTCGAGAAAAAAATTATCAAAATATCCGATTTAACATGCAAAACTTACACTTATTTACGGAATCTGTACATAATTGTCTGTATAAAATATTATGAAATCGAATTTTTACGACTTCTATGAATTTATTTGCTCTTAGTTTTAGTAGAATAACTTTTTTCTTGATCAATAAAATTCGATAAATTACATATCGCGCATTATGACAACAGCGCAAATAAATCGTACCTAGCATTTGACTAGTTGCCGGACACGATTAATCAAGTTGGTGTTTGAAATTCGTATCTGTTGTCGGAACGTATTTGTTTTACCACCATTTCGTTTGTCGTTCTAAAAAGTCATTATTAAAATGTTTAGCACAGGTGTATCGCGATATGTTAATAATTTATAAAGAATTGTGAAACTTGAATTCGGAGATATCGTGCGTGTATTGAAAACAACAGTGGAGATTTTGAACATGTGCTGTAGTTTATTGTGTACTGTGTTGTGTAAAAATGACTGTATTTTGATGTTCGGTAAGTGTCTACATTATTATTTTTAATACCCATGAATAATTAATTGTGTAACATGTGTCCTTAGATGTTTTTGTTGCATATTTTCAAAGTCATAGAATTAAAATTATGTTCCTGTTTTAAACGTTTACAAATTGCTAAAATTGAAACAATTACAAGACTATCTTCATATAAAAATTCATTATTCATTAATTGCTGTATAATTCTATTTCAAAATTAAATCCAAAATAATTATCATCTAAATGTCTTCACTTAATTATTCACGACTGGTATCGTTTACAGTTGGGTTTTTTGTCATCCACTTAAAAAACAAGTTGCCGCGCGCTGGCCAACTAAGCTCCAGCTGTTCAAAAAAAGGTTCAGTGTATTTGACACTGTTGCCAAATTGTAATAAAATTCTTTGATGTTATTACTCAACGTATTTGAAAAACGGTTTAATTTGCACTTAGGTAATATACAATTTTTTATATATATGTATAGTTATTATAATGTACTTTTCAATTTCTTTGTCAACGAATATGTAACCGTTTATAAAGTTACGTGATTTTAGTTGATTGTAGTCTGAGGGTAAGTGTAAATGTAAAAGAGATAGGTATAGGGAGCTTACCATACTACCTATCGAAACAAAACACAATTTGGCATATCAATTTGGGAAAACGTACGGGGTGTTCCATTTAACAAAATCAAGTTCAATCAATCAAGTTGTATTCAATTTTCGCCACCATGTATGATGAGTGTCAGCAACCTTGATATGGTTACAAAGTTTACGGATTTAACTCTTCCCTGTGAATATTGTCGCTCTATCTTTCTTTCTATAAAAAGCACAGAATTTTAACTAGGTAAGTACTGATGTTAAATTTTGTTAGGCTTTAGAGAAATTTGATAAAAACCCTAAAATGTAATTATTTCTGCCCTTATTTTACAAATATTTAATTTTATACAGCTAAAATACAGATAAAAATAGCTAATAGAAAGTAAATATTCGTAATACTCTACTTATGAGTGTTCCTCGTTTGATTTGAAATATATCAAATTTATGGCATACAAAGGCTTTATTGGAGAGAATCTGTTTTATGGGATATAGGAGTATTTCGGTGGGTAGTTTAGTTTAAAGCAGCATATTGCGGTCTCCGGGCAAAATCAGAAATTACACAGCGCGACCCTGGTTATTATTTAATGGCATATTAAATTATTAGGGTTTATGTCAAATTTGTGGCTATTATAACTTGCCTCGAGGTAAGATTGCAGACAACTGTTTACTGACTATTCATTCATTAAGGTTCCTTCAACTCATGTAGTATGTATACGGGATGGACATTTCAAAATTTATCACAAAAGACAAATAGTCCTGGTATCTCCCTAGGTAACTGTTGAATCATTTAATAACTAATTAAATTTAGGCCGTCTGTGTCTTGGAAACGGTGGTCTCTACGGGATGTTACTATCTATATAAGCGGCGGAAAATTGTCAATTATGTTGGTCGTTGGGATTCGCGAGTTATAGAGATTTGAAATTTTCTACTAACTTTTCTACTGTACTAGTTTATTAGTATATACGTTATTCCCTGTAACTACGTAGTACAGCAATTTAAACATATTTTTTTTATTAGGCAATTATGTGTATATATACAGGGTGTTTCCTTTCAAATAACATATTCTTGAAAAGGGTTAGAACTTTTGGTGTGAAGATGACACTGACGTAGTTTTCCACATAACACCAAAACACTATACAGCCCTCGACGCGCGTTTCGCCGACCAAGTTGGCATCATCTGGAGATGATTAAAACTGCAGTTTTAATATTTAAATATTAAAAAATTATAGGTACACGCTCAGATCTTCAACTTCTAATATAAAAAGTAAACTGACCCTAGAATCCCTAGATATATCCAAGCTTGACGTTATTTCATAGTTTGTTTCTTTTGGGATTACACCACCTGTAAAATAACAAAACTACAAAAAACAAAATAGCAGAACTTTAGAAGTTTGGAGCAAACTTCTAAAGTTTGTCCCAAAAAACCACTGGATAACGTGTGATTAAATAATATTTGATACATTAACAAAATTTTATCAGTGGTTTTTCAGTTTTATACAAAATTCTATAATAGTATATATAATATTTTAAAATATGTCTAAATAAAGTAGTTGTAATAAAAATTAAACACTTAACTAGCTTTCTTCTATACTCTTCGTCTTCTTCTTCTGTAGACTGTTTGTACGATAAGAACTCTTTATATAAAAAGAAGTACTTTTGTCAGATTGACATTTTTAATTTAAATTGTCATCACATGATATTATTAATTTTTCATTGGTAACATCTTTTTGGAGTAGAGGAAGCCATGTTTGATCTACGAATATTGTTTCTGATGAGATACAATTATCACCATTAAGTTTAATGAAAGCACTTTCTTTTAATTTTCTTTTAACCGATTTTTCTTCTTTTTGTAAAACTTTAGCCTGTGTTCAATCAACTCGGTGCCCGTTATCCCATACATGTTTTACTAATGTAGACCTATCAACTTGGTAATCCTTAACATAATTTTTATGTTCGCGGATCCTTATTTGTAATGGTCTAGATGTTTCACCAATATAATGTTTACCATATTCACAAGGAATCTGGTAAATACAATTTTTTGAATTTTGATCATTATTAATTGGTTTTGTTTTAGTAAGTATTGATCTTAAAGTATTTTTCGTTTTAATGTCGTTCTTATGTTAAAATCATTACCAAGCCTTTTAAGTCTTTCAGAGATCTCTGCAATATAAGGAATTGTAATGACGTTATTTGTATAGAAAATCCATTTATCTACTTTTGGAATTTTCAAAAACGTCTATTACACGATTATTAAAATCTGGAATCGCTGCAATTAGTGTTTTCTCCATACTTATCATGCAAAGTGAATTTAATCTGTCCTGCTCCATTGTGTTTCTCAACTAGATTTTAATTCTTTTAAGCGTTGATAAACAGCGTTCACTTTCAACTTCTTGTCATAGGTATGGTACAAATTAATTTTAATAATAAAACAGTTTCACTAAAACAGTCCATGAGGTTTCGATCTATAAATAATGGCAAAATTTCTAAGCAACTTGCTGCTTCACGAAAATCTTCCCTGTTGTATATAACCGTTAATTCACTTTTCAGTTTAAATTTGTTCAAAAAGCTGAGTTGGAGCTGAGCTAGTGCATTGCAAACATATCTATCGGTTCATCTTTACAGGCTGATTAATCTGTGCTATAACTAATAAAGACTCATTTACATTTATCACTTTGGATGTTCATCTTGGAGGAATCATCCAAAGTGATAAGTGTAAATTGCCTTTCATTTGTGTTGCATCCAAAGTGTACATTAAAAATGAACGATGAAACAAATCGACCCTCTACCTATTTTTGATGAAAGAGATGTGCTCTGAACCGATTATTCATCCAAAGTGAAGGCTCAGTGAAAAATGTAAATACGATGAGTTCATTTTCGCCGCTACTTCACTTTTTAGTTTTAGTATAGCCGCCAGTGCGATTGTTTGTTTGTTGACATTTCCAACGTCTTTTAGCACGGCCAGTTGTTGATATAATTGAGTTCAATTCATTTATCAGTCCACTTGAAATTAAGTCAATGCCATCGCGTATAAGACTTTTTACTGGAACGAGACATCCTGCCGCCTGGTACCACAAGTTGTTGCACCAAACACGAAATGACGAAATTCTTAGGAACAGTGAATAGTGACAGAGGTGAAACCACAAAACTGGATGAAAATATGTAAACAAGGATGATCACTCCGGATGATTCACTTTGGATGTACATCAAAAGTGATACAGTGTAAATCCCACTTATCACTCTTGTTCACTAAATATGGAACACTTGAAAAGTGGTTGAACCTGGGGATCGAACCTACACCATAGTAAACAGTGTGACGTAACTGAGATGTGCTACCACAACACTTTCTGGTTTACTATATTATGGAGGTAATCAAATAGACGAGCTCTTAAAAATTCTTATATCTTTGTTAGTTTATTGAAATAAAGTAACAATTAAGAAAACAAACAATTTGAACACCTCGTATATGTAGTTGCATACGTTCAGTGCTATCTCAAACGACCCTTTCATCGGTGCAAAAAAAAGTTAATGGGTCATATTGATTTTCAACTTTCAGGATGATCCCCTTCCAGAAGTGTAGATTAGAAACAAATTATTATTACCAGAGTATACTTAATGTAAAAAAGCATATTCTTTAATGTAACTCGTAAAGAAAAGCAACGAGTAACAAGGAAATACAGACCGGCTACATTATCGCTGTAAAGCACGCGTTAAAGAATTCAATATGATTTGAAAGGAGGCCGTAACAGTTAAGCATTTGTCTTAATGTGCTCCCAGTGGATGTGGGGACATATATAGCCCCGGTGGTTGCATATATGCGCCCCGAAAATGTAGCAAGTGGCGAGAAGGAGGTCGCGATAAGAGAGGGCTTTAGGTGGTGCGCCGTGATAAGAATGCTAGGAGCGTGATAAGGAGCCGCCTAAGCGGTCGGGAGTGTCTCTAAAGATGGATGACTGTCACGGGAAATCCACCCACCTATTTCTCCGCTTTCGGATCACGTATTAACGGCTTGTGACAACTGTGATCTATAACACTGATTCTCCCTAGAAAAATTACCTATTCTTTACATCCAGGCATTTGGAAATTTTAATTTTCCTTAAAGTGGGTATTTAGTATGCCGCATGGAAGCTTTGGTGTCCTTAAATGATCTACAGGTTGAAAACATTAATTTAATGACTTTAATCTAATCGCCAACAGTCATTAGATTAAATCTAACATGTTGAATCACACATATTATGTATTACCACTCTATTTTGGCCTTTGATACTAATATTCATCTTTAGGTCTGTCTCTCATGCTTCAATTCATTCAGGCACAAGATCCTACTTCTCCCTTTAGAAAAGACACTTACAAAGTTATTTATAATAAGAATTATTGTCATAATTTTCATGTTTGTTTTTCAGTAACAAGATTTATTTTATGAATAATAAAATAGCTTGTGACACAAACTTTCCCTCACCGGTTGTTTATTTTGAAAGATTAGGTTTTGAGAAATTTTAGTTACGAAAAAAAAAATGTTTTAAGAATGAGTATATGAATTGACTGATGATATTGCCAATAATACAATTATTTCACCATTACAGAAATGTATCACAAATTGTGCTAGAACAGGACAGGAAATTGGATAATAACATTAAAAACTAAATCATATTTGAAAATTCCATAAATGTGTATTGCAGTTACACGGAAGTGCAAGGGGACAGACAATTTTCTGATGATTCACCGTCGAGGGAATTCCAACCTATGGGACTGTCACTTGTAAATTGCTTATACCCTATACATACCACCCCAAACTGTGTCATATTTATGTCATTTATTTATTTCAATGGTGAATTCGTAATAGGAAAATATTGAACCTAGTTATATGCGCAGTTACACGGTTTGTCATATAATAAAACAAAGGTAAAAGGTTATCCATATTGTTTATTAAAATATTCCTGATGTAAAGAAATATAATTTTATACCTACACTGAGGGAAAAAATTATTAATTATAATTAAAACCATTCCGTTGAGCATAGTTTACTACATATGAAACATCATAGTTCTTATAACGTATTTAGCTAAACTAAAAATAAATGATTTCGTTTACGTAATCGTTACAATAACGTTTTCAATTTTAATTTAGCAATTATAAAGCAATTTAACTAATCATCAGGCGTGATGTCATGAAGAGCGAATCATTTTAGGGCTCTGGAATTGTTAGTGTTGGCACATGTAATGGGTTTTAGTATCAGTCCTTCGACGTGTTCACATGTTACTAACGTGTATAAAACTTATTCCAAAATTTACGGCTTAATTTGTAACATACAGCTGAAAATCCAACATATATTTTAAAAAATGTTATTTCTTTCTGTTAAACATTATCGGGAGGATACCTAAATTTTAATATTTTTTCTTAAATATGAGCCTGTATGTTTGAAACAATGCGCGACGTACGATTCTCGGGAGAGTGAAAGCGCAGTCACTATTTTTATTGTAATTTATGAATTTACGTAATAAAAAGCAAGTAAATCATTTTTCAGCAAAAATGGAACTTCCCTCCCACACAAACCCTCTAAGTGATTTATAACCTTCTATAAGTTATAATATAAATTTTATCACCTAAAGGTAAATAGTCGAATAAACTTTTTATGATTTATAAACGCCAATCCGGAACTTTTTTATGATGTTTCAACGTCAAATTAACATTGCTTGTGTCTCGCTCGCCTGGAATATTAAGAAGTGGTGATACGTCTGCTCCGGATTAAGTTTCTTATTCAAACATAAGGGTAAGACGACTTGCAGGTCCGTAGCCACCCTAATTTTATAATTCTACGCAGGGAAGTATTAAAGGAGCAAAAAAAGAATATTAAATATTGGGGGGGATTGCTTTATTTGCTAATAATAAAGATATCAATGGTTTTACAACAGATTGATTTGTTGTCGAAAGAAGCTTGACACTCAAGTTGTATTCTGAAACTTGATCCCATGGTACAATTTGTCATTTACCATTAACTGAAACATGGACACATTAGAAATGTTTTATATTATATGTAAATAGCAAAAATTTAGAATAGGTTCAATTTTACCTGATCATTTTCAATTTTCAAAACTCCACAGTATCTCTATGGGATCACTTGTGGACTTAGTGATCTGCTAAATCCAGTTGGTTCAAGTAGGTTTCTATAACCATTGGCTTGGTCAATATTCTTGGTCTAAATAGGTTTTTATGATCATTCAATTAAACAGTCAAATAGAGAGAACAGTGAATGGAGGATTTGATTGTGGAGGAAATAGATGAAGCGCTGAAAAATACCAAAAATACAAACATCATACTCAAAGTTATGTGTGGGAGTGTGGGCAATATCTATATTCAAATATTTCAGTTACTTGAACATCAAGTTCTTGAAAATTGTCGCAGCAGAACAAAACACTATTATTAATAATCATAGATTGTGCCCATAATTGTATAAAAGTAATTTCTTAGACGAAGATAGAAACTAAGAATCCCTTTCTACTCTTTAAAGTATATCTAGTACATACAAGCGATTTGAAATCTTTTGAATGAAATCCTATAAACACTTTTAAATTTATTTTATTGATGACCATTTCCAGTTTCTATAGTAACTCCTATGGAAAAAATTGTAATCGTATACAGGGTTTTTCTTAATCTCATGTCCATACTGTAGGAGCTAATTCCTTGTCCAATTGTTAAATTGGACAAGAGATCTGTTAAATTTTTTTATTAATATATTGAAAACTCTTTCGACGATTTGGATAAAACTTGGTACGTTGGTTTGAAGTAGTAAGGGGCTTATTTTAACATGAAAAGATTAAAATTGTCTGGCAACCATCCTGGCGATGGCATATAATGGGAAGTATGTCAGCTAATATGAGAGATTAAAATAGGTTGATGTTTGACTGTCACTCTATCTAATGAGGTTTTCCAGATTTCCCTCATTCCAGCACTCATTCCTAGAGTGCTTAGGGCATAACAACGCAAGTATTTCCTGACGCACAAATGCGACCCGTGAAATAATAATATGCCGTCCCCTCTCCTACACAAGTCTCAGACTTTCGGGCTAATCCTTGTGAGGAGAATGAGGGGTATTATTATTATTATTATCTACATTTTTTTTTAATAATTATGTAATTATTTAGTTATTTTGTTTTGTTGATATTTAGTATCAATAAACTATTTGAACAATCTTAAACCGTAGTGTGCAATACTTCTACAAATATCCTTACTTGAGAAGGGAAGTGTAGCACATTGAGCAGAAAATGATAAGAATTGAATGACAATTGCCGACGCTACGGCCCTGAAGGGACCCAGGAATCCCTAGTCCTTTAAAGTTTTTTTCCGGGTATAAAGCGCTAATTTAATTTTGCTCCCTGTTTATAATGGGATGCGAATGTCAAAGCGATTCTCCTTCTCCCCATACTTGTTGCCTGCGGTGGCCTTTGGCTTTACAGGTCCCCAAGTCTACAAATCCCTCGAGTTGTACCGGAAGCTTTAAAACACGTTCACAGGATCTTCTTTTTTGTTATTAATCACTTTAAGGTCTTACTTGCTCTATCGCTTTTCCTCTGTCTATTCTTTAGAGGAAATGTTATTAGGACTAGCAATTATTCGAGTAATATTCGAATTACACATTCAAATATTAAAAAAATGACAGCTGGCATATCCCCAAAACAATTTTTGATTAATTAAAACTGTTGCGATAATTGGATATTCCTATCTATGTCCAAATTAAATTACAAATTAATATTATCCTTCCTCATGGTTATGTTTTTGATTTTTTTATTTGTTGTCTGCCATATATCATCATGAAATTACATTACACATTTTACTAAATACATCCCGCTATATGACACAGAATTTTGTCACATCTTATTAACGGTATATTCTATAACAGGAAGTTTATTCGGTAAAACTTCGAAGTGTATTTAATTTAATATCTCTTTTATTAACCACTCAGTACGAGGAATGTAAATAACGTAAACGAAAATGTTCTAATAACTATAAATAATGTTACATGAGAATATTCCGTTAAATTGCTTTAAAGTGAATGCATGTTCTGAATTCATATAAAGGCTAACTACCAGGAACATTTTCGTCTTTGTCATTTAGCTATATCTACGTAAATAACCTTTAAATTCTCTAAGATGCTTTAGAAAATTGGTATTTAATAAAAATATTAAATATTTGATCAATTATTTCGAAGCTAGAGTTTAACATAAGCATAACAAACACAGCCCGCAACTATAAGAATGCTTTAGAACAGCTAAAGTTGTATACAGGGTGGTTAAAAGTAGATAGGCTATTAGAGTAAGTCAGAGACCAAAATCTCTTTTGGTTTTTTTTAGCTCTCTTCAAATAAAATAATGGCGTCCCTTTAGCTCTTCCGGTTATATTATGAATGAAAACACATAAAAAATATAACAGTGATGTCCAAATTATAAGCTTCACGTTGTATTAACTTAAAGTGGATTATGGCATCTGATACAATGGATATTTCCTTGGATTCAAGATGTTATTCATTTATTTTGTCGAGTAACATTTTCCTCATCCTTTCCGAATTTTTATCAATAATTAACAGCTCCAACTAGAACAGTAAAATGTTTGAGAGATGTTCAATATCTTTAGAAGGAATAATTGGAGCAGTAGATTATGAATGAAAACATAAAAAATGTAACAGTGATGACCAAATTATGAGGTTCACGTTGTATTTACTGAAAGTGGATTATGGCAGGTGATACAATGTATATTTCCTTAGATGTTATTAATATACTTTGTTGAGTAATATTTTTCTCATCCTTTCCGAATTTTTATCAATAATTAACAGCTTCAACTAGAACAATAAAATATTTGAGAGATGTTTAATATCTTTAGAAGGAATAATTGGAGCAGTAGATTATGAATGAAAACACATAAAAAATATAACAGTGATGGCCAAATTATGAGGTTCACGTTGTATTAACTTAAAGTGGATTATGGTAGGTGATACAATGGATATTTCCTTAGATGTTATTAATTTATTTTGTTGAGTAATATTTTCCTCATCCTTTCCGAATTTATATCAATAATTAACAGCTCCAAGTAGAACAGTAAAATGTTTGAGAGATGTTTAATATCTTTCGAAGGAATAATTGGAGCAGTGGGATGGCCGCAGCAGGATTGTATATTTGTACCTCCCAGGTAAAGTAGTGGAAACCGAGGGGAAAGGGAGTGCGGTTGGTGGCCGGTGGCCAGTTTATGTTATGATGTGAAACGAGGATCAACTGGCAATAATTAATCGCCTCCCTGAAGAACGGTAGACAAAGGGAAGCAGCCAAGGAGGCCTCCTGAGATCCCGCTTCGAGAGGTAGGCGAAGGGTGGATGTCGGTGCTTGGCGGGGAATCCCAACTGGGAACCGAATAGCTCACGGTCAAACTAAGAGCCAGCCACTTAATGTGACGCTCGGGACTCTCGACGTTGCTTCTGCCTTCTGTTGCCGATGCCGAGATGCCCCACGTCCGACACAGACGTTACTCAGCATCTAGAATCCATGAAACTTCAATCCAAACTGCTTCCTGGTCCTGATGGATTATCCACCCGACCGAATAATTGCAGTGGTATTGCCAATTTACTATTTTTAACGCTTAAAACGAATATTTCTAAATTCGTTAGTATGCTTTTATTTAAAAAATCTATTCGCATCCTATAATCTTGATAGGTGTAGACATTTTTATATTTCTATTTTCATATTCAAACTCTTTGTATGTTTCAAGTGGCATAAGCGTTTTTATAAAAAATGTTTTTTTATATTAAGTAGGTTTTATTATCCTTTACACAGTGTTATTCATAACTTATCCATAATAAAATTTGGGGATGTTCAACATACATGTACAAATGTGGTAGTGCAAAAATTTTTGGCGGGTTCTGAAAACTATTTAAAAATTTTTAATTGCACGCCGCTGGATACTGGTCCACTGTAATAGAGTGACCTTGAGACTGACAAGCAAACTGGTGATGTCACATATAGCACGAAGAAAACTTCGGAAGTTCTGAGAGTATTCCGACACCAGGCGCAAAAAAGATTTGCAGCGTTTTTACTTTAAAATAAACTTAAAGATAGATAGATAGATGTGACCAAAGTGACGTGTCTTTAAAATGAATAAAATTTTGTTACACTAATTTTGAAGAATTGCGCTACTTGATTACTAGGTATTAGAAACATGAAATTTATAAAAAATTTGCACATACCTTGTTACAAAAGCTGTTAGAAATTTTGTCCCTCGACTTCTACACACTTTTGGGCACGCCTTATACAATTTTGCCGCACTAAAGCGAATGTTCCTCCTGGTTGCTGATCTTGTAAAAGCAAATTATTAAATAAATTGGGGATTTTCAGCATTTTGCTACAACAACCACTCACAAAACCTAACTCGTAATTGATAATCCGCTGGTAACAGTACTTGAACACGCTGGATATGACTCGGATAAAACTGAGCTTCGTGTAGTAAGCGCCACACCGTTGATTGGGATACCCCAGGCACCTGCCTAGCGATCTGACTTGTACTTATTCGCGGATTTTCACGGCCCAGATTCAACACTTGTTCTTCAACTGCTAAAATACGTTGTGGTCGTCCCGGGCCACCATCTCGTCCACTCCAACTTCACCATAAATAAGAATCATGTTCATTAACTCAGCATTACTGTACACATGAGCCATTTTGAAAATTTTACAGTTTAACACTCCTACGACAAATAAAACACCGGCACTGAGAGTGCGACACCGATAGACTGATGACTGATAGACAATAGAGATATTATCCCCACTCCAACTCTATTCGCTCCGTCTTAACCAGGCGTTCCAGGTACAAAAACTTGTTTACTGTTTTTTGTAGGAATGTAGTATATCAGATGTCGTTGAAGTACAGTTGGCCATTCACGTAGTCCTTTATAATGGTATAACTTTAAACATTGCTTACGGGAAATCCTAATACTTTTATTATAAATTTTTTTGGTGATATCGATTTCTTATTTAAGGATATATATCCTCAAAGTTTTACAGATAAGTTCTGAATAACCCTGTATATTTATATATTGTTATGTTTTTTTTATATTTTATCATTTTAGCTTTTATTTTTTTATCTATTTAACATCATATTATTTTTCAACATTTATTTTATTATTCTGTATTTTTTATATTATAGTTCTGTAATTATTATATAACAGTTTTATTTGTAGCCGTTACCCACTCAAGGTTTCTATCACTCAACTCAATAAAGTAGGTATTTTATTGAGTTTAGTAAATACCTCTCTAGGAATTAATCTTCAAAATACTTAATAAAACTATGAGTAAATGAAACAGATACAAGATATAAAGAGTTTGTTCGACGATCGCAAGGGAATAATGCTGAATTGTACGTGTTGTACAATATGGCTATGGGGGCAACCCTGTCGGTATTTATCACTTCTTGCCAAGTTAAGACATAACCAGAGGTAGACGGTCCAAATTATGGATGGTTAAGGGGGCATAAATCAGGTTTCAACTTGGTGTCCCTCTGGTGCCGGCCACTAAAATTATGACGCATGTTGAGCTTTATTACACCCACGTATTCATTGCCTGGCGTATCTAAGTGTATTCGAATTTAATTGGATATTTTTCAGAACTGAAATCGAATACCCAAGTGCAAAAAAATTACCTACACAGGGTGTCTCGGTTTCGTGGTTGAATTGGAGTTGACTGATTTTAGTTAGGAGTAAAATTTTAAAAGGTATCCTAGGAAATATTATCTGTCTAACAAAAATATACGATAATATCAATTAATGAGCTTATTACAGATAATACTCTATTATATCAGAACACCGATCACTAACAATAGTGATAATAATTCAAGATTTAAATGAAAGTAAAATTTAAGAACATGTGCTTTCAATAAGCGTAAAATTGTCAACTTGCTTGTACTCTGTTGAAAACCAGACTCCTCGAATTTTTAAAAATGTCTTAATTTCCTGTCTGTTTTGCGTCCCTACCTTTTCATAAAAGTGACCAATCAGAAACACTTTAGAGGTAGACAACATATTACAATGTAGAGAGCATTTTGGGTTGCGGGTATTCAGGGAAAAAATTATACGTATTTTTGATATTATTTTTAATCGTCCGGAAATATACTGCTCGTCATATACAAAGGAACAAAATGATTAAAATTTTGTTACAACCCATAATACTGCATATAATTTCCTCATATGGCCATAGACTTGGACCCCAGTATACTTTTCCTTTGTCGCAATGGACAGTACAGAAATAAATTATACTTATTAATATAAAGTATACAGACATAAGTATAAGTACAATCACCGTATAAGTATTATTCACTCCTAACACCAAACGATGGCAGCTGTTTAGACCGATTAGATCTTTTCAGTACCGTACAGGTCTCAATGAAGACAACTTATTGTAGTTGGTCGTAGGTATAACATTATGATCCTTGCTTTAAGCAGTGGGACATTAGTGACGCCATCTCTTTTTTTCTTATTAATATCTCTCGAACATCAGCACCAAAACCCAATGATTATATGCAAGTAAGGAACATCTATTTTTTCCTTTTCATCGGTAGTGAAGTAGCGGATCGCTATTGAAGGTGAAGCGAATTAAATTAAAAAAGAAGTCTACTCTTGCGTGATTCAAGCTCATGTCAGATTATTATCATATTACAATATTCAATAACCAAATACTTCGCTGTACCATCGGATAAATTACCGGTGCTGAGATTTTTAAATAATATGGCAGTAAGTATTTTTATGTTGTTTTAATGGCAATAAAGTATAGACGCGTATGGTTGGATATACATGAAAAGATTTTTTTAAATAAATTAATAAAAACAAAAAGCTTTAGTCGAAGTCTAAGTTGCTGTGCAGTAGGTAGGAAAATTACTTACTTTGCATCATGGCTGATAGATAAATTCGAAATACAAAAAGTCTATCTTACAATAATAATAAAAAGTCCTGAAATATTACAAAATATTTGAAACAATATTTGTGTATTATTTTGTATAAAGTACAACGTAAGTAATTCAATATTCATTCAATAAGACTATGATTAATGCATTCCGTAAAAACAATTGAGAAAAATGATATTAAGGCAATGATATGGCCTGTCATTATTCAATCTTGAATCTATTATAATCTAGCATTCAAAGGAAAAACCTCATAATTTAAAGGAACATATTGTAAACCTTGTGCAATATTTTCACCCAACCACTAAATAAATAAATAAATAAAAACTTAAAGAAACTAATAAACAATATGCCAAAAAAATGCCAAATATACCAGATTAAATAATTACGCCTATAGAACTGCATTAATCTTTTCCCCTGAAGATGCATTTTAGAGTTCCGAAATTCCCAATAACGTTTAAATATGATTTATTACATTAGTCAAAATGTGAATTAATTTCAAAAATTTGTTCAAGTAGGTCTGTATATGGTTGATGATAATTCAAAGACGGAACATTGGCTTTCAGACCTAAATTTCAGATTGTAGGTCAAGAGAAGTTGTAATGCAAGAGTTATGCAATATATTCTTCGATATCTTTATAAATAGTGTCAGAATAATAATATCCATATTTTGCAAAAATGCTGGAACACAAGAAATTGGCCTCAATTAGACCAAGTTTGTATCCCCATCCAAACAATAGAAACTGAACGACCCTGTACAGTGTGTCCAAGATAAAGATAGCATTGGGATCTTGGAAACGGTAAGAGCTAAATTCAGGAGGCTTTTCCTTGTTAATTTTTAATGGTGGCAACAACAAGCTAAAAACGTAATTAAACTATTACTTGTGATACATCCTTGAATTGAGAGTAAAAAATGGTATCAAAATTTCTATTTAAAAATACAGGGCCGTATTTAAAAAAAGAAGTTGATGATGGTTTCTCGGACACGAAACGTCGGACAAAAACTTGATGAATGCCATCTTGTTAAGCTCAAAAAGTGGCAATGGAAAAGTATTTTTTATTTTTTGATAGCTGTTAAAATAACGCCAGAAATAAATAAAAACAAATATCGCAAAAAAAATTTTTTTCCAAATATGTCGAAATCAAAAAAAGAACTTATTTTTGCAAAGTCCATGTAAAAGGTATTCAAACTGCTCAACTTTTTCATAATTTAACCAACTTTGTATCTCTTACCGTTTCCAAGATCCCAATGCTATCCCATCTTTATCTTGGACACACTGTATACGGAAAATTGTAATGGCTAGAGTCGATTACGCATAAGATTTATATATATGTACAACGTAAGGATATTGATCTAGAAATTGTACTGGCAATAACATATGACGACTATGGAATCTGAGAGATGTATGGAATCAATTAACTATGAAGGGGAAGTTTTGGTGAATTGATGATAAGGTTATACCGGAATAGGAGTTGGAACTGCTTTCCTCTGTCGTATGTCAGTATGTCTATCACGTAGACGAGTGAGCAGACGTCCATCCAACCCTCAGTCACCCAACATCGCCTAACACGTAGCTACGTTTGTACTGATACAAGATCTCTTGACCCTACTTTTCAGTTTTCCCTCGCTCTGCCCCAAATTCGTGGCTTCATGCGGTTCACTTTATTTGTGAGGCCATCTCGAACGTTATTGTATTAGATATTTACCGGGAGGTGAACGCCGTAGAATTGTTACTAATAGCTTATAACTACAAAGCGTTAGCTAGAAAGATAAGTTAAGATTACAAATTAAAGCTTTTATTATGTTGTGTTGGTTTTTCCGCATAGACAGTAAGATTTACTCGGCTGCTTGACTTGATTTTAGGATTAATGGTTCTCCTAAGTTAGCTAGTCATTACGAAAAAAATTCCTTTTTTGAAATAATTCTCCATTAACGAATTTCTCATACAGAATTACAATTATGAATAAAAATAACAATTGGTCATCGGGAAACATTTAGTAATAGACATTTACTCTATTGCAAAAGGCCTAATAAGACGAAATACTAGTATATAGAGTGTTTTCTATATATTTCTTGGAACATCTAAATGAGATCAATGTTTTTTTCTAAACAATTATTTTCACGATGTTTCATAAAGAACCACCCGCTTCGAGTATCCACTTTATGAAAAAAATAGTTTATGTCTATCCCCAACTAACAACTGTCTGACCCCAACATCTGCATTAATTTTATATCTTCAAAGAAGGTTGAGGATTTTACAGAACATTACATTTTCATTGGACACTCATCTGCTTGGTTTTTTAAAGGAGCACATTGGAATAAACAGATTATTATGTTTTAACAATAATTGTTAAAACATAATAATCTGTCACAGAGCTGAGAAGAGTCCATCCAATATTTTAATTTGTAGTGAAACTCTATATCTATATCTCATTCAGTTATTATTTATGAAAGTCTTTCATTTAGTTATACAATTTTATATAGCTTTTAGGATGTCAGTTGCAGATCAATTTATATTATACAGACATGTTTCCGATCATAGGAAAGGATGTTATAATTGGGCTCAAGGCTCACTTCACTTAAGTAAATCAAGAGGCAAACTGTCTTACATATTTCTTTTCAAGCAAGTGTTATTAGTGAAACTAACTACTGTTTTTGTATTGGTGTTTTTTGTGTTATCTAACGTCGGCCTATATCCGAGGCCAATCACCGATGTCAGAAGACGAGCAACCCTCAACCTGTAAATTTGCGGAACCATCACTTTTTATAATGAGGTTAGGGATCTTTTCCTTGCCTATAATTTCATAGACGAGGGACCTCCGGCTCTCATAGGCAAGGAATCTCCGGAGTTAGATCCTATTTGAGCAATGGTACGTCTTCTGCACATACCTTGTCTAAGTACCTAAACCCTGTATAACTTCTGTGTATTCACCGACGTTTAGACCACTAGAAGATGCGAGCAGGCATCGTGGGTTGTCCCTGCATAGTAACTCATCCAAGAAGTAATCACGGACTACGTTGCTTAGCCTTCATATAAGTTATATCTCTAAATCGCTACGAAGGCATGTCCGTCTAATAGTATTTACAATTATAATTTGTTTTTCGACAATTTGGTACCTTCTCAATAAAGTTTGAATACCTTCTCAATACCTTCTCAAATGAATAAGCGGTACACTTGGGGAAATTTACCTTGTATTAGCATTCTCCTATGACTGAAAACTTTTAATCTGTCTGTATATCTTTATTTACGAATTGAAGATAATAACCAACTAATAAAAATTACTTGCTCTAATAAAATGGACGTAATTAATAAAATGTATAATGAAAGAAGTTCCTAGCTGTATTTAGAGTTAAGGAAGTCCGTGATGCCTTCTACATTACGACATTTATAGCCCTATTATGAATTAATCTTTTAATTTACACTTCCTTTTCAAGCTTCGCATATTTAATCATACTCCATAGCTTTTATGGCGAATCTTCCTGTTTCCATCTTTAACTCTTTCTTTCTCTTCCTAACTATTAAGTTGTTTACCATTGGCGAGCCTTTAGAATTCAGTTGTTTTCTGAACACCTTTCTTCTTTCTGACATTAGTTAGAAGCCAGTCATACATTACTAATGGCGTATCTACATAGGTATGTAGGTTATTTTGCACACCTGTTAGGTTTTATGTATTATTGAGTTTTACAGCATATTTTGGATTAAGCAAAGCCAAGTCTGTCTGGTGATGGCTTATTCGCTTGTTAATTACTCTTGATATTCTCCATATCATCGTAACCAGGCAAATTTTAATTCCAGTATCCGCCTGTCAAAACATACAAGTCAACAAGGCAAAGTCGATGAAAAATATTTTTTAATAACAAACTATAATATAAAACAAACAATAACAATTAACAAAATAACGAAAAACATTAATCCAGTTACATTCTTATACTGTTATAAAGGAAATTAACGAATGTGTTCCAAATATTGGCCATTTTGTTGAAGAAACTTTCATATTATTCAAAGGATTCTTCGACATTTGTGGACTCATTTGACAGGAAAATTTTTCGAAAAATTCGTGAAAATCTGACAAAATATTTCACTACTTATATTACGAACCATAGTGTTATGTATCATCGTCCAGCTAATGTGAGTTCTGATCTAATAGATCGAAACAACTTTCTGTCTTTGAACGATACTTCATGGTGATTTCAAACCCTTATTTGAAATGATCAGTTTAAAGAATTTTTAACATAAATGTCTTACCATTAATGTTCGAACAACTCATTCTTGTGGGTGAATCTTTTAAAATCTGCAACTGCTTATTGAGATTTCAGCTACTACGTTTCAACTTCGCCCCGACTTGGTACATAAAACCTACTATTCATTGTCCAAATATTTATTACCAACATAATATGCACCATAAACAAGTTTACCGTTTTAACTACTCCACTCTTCCCTACCCATAAGCAAATACTTACCTTAATAACAACGCCGGAGTGCAACTGGTACCACGTTCGACGTTTCATTACATCGCAATAAAAGCTGTCGCGTTCGACGGACCTTATAAATAATTTATTGGTGATGATAAAAGTCAGAAGACGCAACATACTTAGCTTGATTCCGGAGCGCTGGAGATGCTGCACGTGCGCATTCAAGCAAGGGCCGTTATTTCCGTATACCGGATGTAGTGTTGGGGCGGCAAAGCCAGCCTGGACAAATTTAATTGACAACTGAACTTACAGTAAAACTTTTCCAGATGAATTTTTTCGTCTGCTGCTGTATTGTTTGGTTTTAGTTACTTGCTGCATTATCTATTCGTGCACCACTGCTGATAAGAAAATCAGTACTATTTTCAGAAGTGTGGGAAATTACCCCATAATTCAAAATCCTTTAAAAGTACCATAAATAAACTGCCACACTTTATTTAAAAAAATTTATTTTTTCAACTTTTTTTTACAAAAAGTTTCGAAAAATATCTATTATCACAAAAAACGGAAGCAATCTTCCGGTGCCTTTCCGAATCGGTGGCTCAGGCTTTAGTGTCTCGATCGCTCAACCCAGAGGTCGTGGGTTCAAATTCCCATTCCACCTAACAATTTTTAATTAAATTGTTTGCTCGTAGATCAAGGCATGTTCGCAGGGATGGCTTGGCAACCCGATGGTCTAGGATGGGAAGAATGTCAGCTTCGTATTAATGTGAGAGATTAAAATCAGTTGATGTTTAACTGTCCCTATAACTAATGAGGTTTTCCAGGTTCTCTTCATTCCAGCACTGAATGGTGATTAGGGCCTACCAACGTAAGTCGTTCCTCAGGCCCAAATGCGGCCCGCGAGGTAATAATATGCCGCCCCCTCTCCTAGACAAATCTCAGACTTTCGGGGTAATCCTTGTGTTTAGAATGAGGGGTAGAGATATTATTATTATTATTAATCTACGAGACAGATCCACAAAACATTTATAGACAAAAAATTTGATTTCTAGATCATGTTATGTCAATAAGCATCAAAACTAATTAATCCAAAACAGTTTTTTTCTTCTTGCAATATGCCTGGGTATTATTAGACAAAATCTATTATATGTGGTATTATTGTTCGCTCTCTTCCCTTAAAAACCACTAAATATTTGGATTATTATGGAAAAACGAATAATTTTCCGAATATTTTCACGTCAATTACTACTAGATGACGTGCTATTAAGTACTACATGATGCGAGAGCGTACAGGGTCTTCACATACACGGTTATTCACACAAAGCGGGTATTAGACGTTCTTGGGGTTCGGTTAACTATAAAAATCTGATTTTTTTATGGGGGAGGTTTTCGATTATTTCCGATTCAATGAAAATATTTTCAGGTTTGCATCACTTCCGGTTATACCGGAAGTAGACCACAACTTCGTTATTTCAAATGGAACACCCTGTATATTATTGCAATTTTGAGCTCTACCTGATATTCTAAACACATTTCATGTAGGATGTCCTATACCTATCTTCAACTGTTTTTGAAATATTGACAGGTGAATATTGACATTTTGCCACTTTGACACTACTTTTACTTAGTGTAAAATCTAAACGGTTTGAGATCGAACAAAACGGTTTGCACATTCCTATCTTAACTTTTCAAAAGCTATAGTTTGATACTAATTTCAGATTTATCCAGAAATAAAAAAAATTCGATTAAATTTAATCTCTTGGTTAAATCTGAAATTAGTATCAAACGATAGCTTTTGAAAAGTTAAGATAAGAATGTGCAAACCGTTTTGCTTGATCTCTAACCGTTTAGATTTTACAGGGTGTCAAAGTTGCAAAATGTCAATATTCACCTGTTAATATTTCAAAAACAGCTAAAGATAGGTATATGACATCCTACATGAAATGTGTTTAGAATATCACGTAGAGTTCAAAATTGCAATAATATACAGGGTGTTCCATTTGAAATAACGAAGTTGTGGTCTACTTCCGGTATAACCGGGAGTGATGCAAACCTGAAAATATTTTCATTGAATCGGAAATAATGGAAAACCTCCCCCATAAAAAAATCAGATTTTTATCATTAACAGAACCCTAAAAACGTCTAATACCCGCTTTGCGTGAATAATCCTGTATGCTTTGAAGTAGCCTCTAACTTCTTGCCCTTTGATTTTACAAAAAAAACCGCCTAAGACCAAAGATATATGATAAACTTGATTTATTTTAAATAGAAGTACAAGTGTACATTTTCATAAATCTGGAAAGACCTTTTTTCTGCGTTTTCAAAATATATAATTTTAATAAATTATCGGTAATCGTTTTCGAGATATTTAATATTAAAAAATATTCATCTATTCTCCCACATTATATTTCTGATAGCATATTGTGCACCTTCAAAAACATCCTAAAATCTGTATTAACAAAGTTCTTTTGTAAAATCACGTATCAAAAGTACGTGAAAACCATTAGAAATCATTTTATCTTTTTGGGAATAAAAAATGCTTCCGTTAACTCAACAGTAATTATATTAGTATATCGCATTCTAGACACCCTATATATGAATTACTTACAAGTGCATTTCTGACAGAGAAACATATTTTACGTGTGGAAAGAAAACAAAGCCTAAGAAGAAATAAAACAAGAAGCCTTTTGTAAGTTTTGTGTAACCGACTGGACGTATTGTATAGAATTTATGCTTCATTGATAAGTTTCTCCCAATCCAGAAGACGGCCATTGGAAGGGATCGAAGTAGAGTGGTTCTATAATTAATAGAATTAAGATTTGCTCTTTTGTGGTATGGATGCTACATTGTGTTGTTTTGTGACTAGAATTCCCAAGAGTCTCATATCTGACTCCAATAATCCGAGAAAATATATATCACACGTACTGGAAGTGGTGGATAAATATTAAATCTCGAGGTATTTTCCGGAAAAGGCGCATATTTATTGTTCCTATTTATAAATATAATATTTATGAATCATGGCATATGATACGTAATAACAAAAATACGTAAAATATTTATTCAAAAACTAATTAGAAATAGTGTTAAATACAAACATGCATTTATTAATTTTAATACCTTGAATCCAATGGTAATTCAATTTTTTTAATTTACCTAGATACTAATTTTCCGGATATGAACTAACCATGATTTTTCTTGGAAAGGAAACCATACTATGTGAGTTATAATTATAGGGAGTATAGTTTTCATGATTTTTAAAAAATATGTGGTAATAGTTATTTTCTCGAATAAATTTGAACGAACCTTTGTTTTGATAGCAGAAATTTCAGCGAAATATTTCTCTTATGTTCTTTCACAGGTGGATTGCTACACTCGACTTCGTCTCTTACTACAAGTTACACACACATAAGACATACACAATTGAATTCAGTAGCAACTTCCACATACGTCACACTTCTATAAATAAGTTCTTATTTATATAACAAGTATGTACTTATTTAAGAGAATATTTTTAATTTTCCCTATTGATCTCTTTCTTCTTCTTGAAGTGCCTTCTCCATTCAATGAAGATCGGCAACAATTCTAGCAAATTCGTTTCTGTCTTGGGCTCTTCTTAGCAGGGAGTTTGAGTCTAAGCCTGTCCAATCCCTTATGTTTTTCAGCCAAGAGCACTGTCTACGACCAGGACCACATTTTCCCTCGATCTTGCCCTCCATAATCAGTTGCAGGAATCTGTACTTGTCCTGTCTCATGACATGGCCAAGGTAAGCAGTCTTTCGTTTTTTTATGGTTTCGAGGATTATTCGGTTTATTGATCTCTGACATACTGCTATTTGAAACTTAACCCTTAACAGTAGATTTAAGGTAGTCAAAATCTTTAAGCACAGTCTGGTATATGGGTCCCTTTTTAGTCACATTCGTAATAATGACATTAGACTAACTGTATATACCGCAATAATCGCCTGATGTATTTTACTCATCCACTATTTGTTCATTTATAATAAATTTACTTAATAATATATCAAAGGTGCAAAATGGAGATCCTTCTTTTCACCTCATCGCACACCATTGGTTACAGAGTCAAAATTATGTAATTATTTTTGTTTTATGTGTCGTTACAAACAAAATACGACTCCAAATTATACCGCAAGTAATAAAATAAAAATAACACACTAACAGCTGTGAACTCATGGTGGCCATTTGGTAGCCTTAGATGTGTTGGATTATACCAAAAAATACAGACATTACGGTGATGGGACGTAAGAAGTCATTAAGATCTATAGAAGAGATAAAATTATTGTTTGAGAATTATTATTGAGATCTGTTTAGGTATTTTAAATTAAGTGTGCATGCACATCACCATTTTGTTGTTAATGGAACTACTAGGTTAAATTAGCAACGTTTTCATATATTTTGTGTTCATTTGAATGATCAAAATAGAAAACCAATTGAATTGCAATGGTAAGATTGCAATATTTGTTTATAATGATGTGTATTTTTTTTGTACTGACGTTTCAGCTTGAGCTTTTGGCATACCTGCATTTACTTTTCATACATATTATATTATTTGTCTTCAGCTATAATTTCCAAAGTTTATGCGTGTAGATTAAGAATCACTCTGTATATAATATATATAAAACTATATTTTAATGGAAATACTTTGTACTGCGGAAACACCTCATTGGGGGGCGCACCTATTTTCATAAAATTTATTTTGGTTCATATTTTATTGTCATTAAACATCCTGTATATGTTGTTTTAAATTATTTCTCTGATGTAGCGAATATGCGTATGCTGTATTACCTAAACAAATGAAAAGTATGCTAATTATACTATCTATCACTATTATTATTTTTTATCGCGTTCTAATAACATGTTGACGACATTGACAAATATTTGCATAATCAATGACAAAACCTAAACACATAATCTGTTTATTCTTTATCCAGGTGCATAATGAATTAGTTTATCAGAAATGTAGGAAACTTAATAAAAGCTACGCGCGACAAACAAAGATAAGGGGTTAATATTTGTTTTCCAAGAGTGGCAATTTAATGAAACTAGGCTAGTTTGATGAAGCATTTGTATTTGGTGTACAAGGGGAATGACAACAAATATAGGCTGTTTACTACAACAGCCGAGGGACATTATTTTAGTAATTTAAGTAATGCCAAATATTTAAAACTAATTTTTCTAAATTGTTACTCATATGTTTGTAGTGGCGAGATACAGTGGAAATACACTGCAGTGCCCTCTTTGGGTCTTTGCTACTACCTGTCTGACAATTATTGTCTAATTGACAGACAGATAACGATCTGCAGAAAAGCAGATGCCATTACAGCGACCTCTATTGTCTTTGAGAAAGACAATCCTACTTAATTATTGGAAGGAGATGCTGAAAACAACTACTCCACGAGAAATATGCCCCGACTGGCGTTGCATTACATCATTCACTACAAACATTCACATATGCCCCTTAAGGCTTGGTTTTTAAGAACATTCCATCGCGAAAATTTCCGACGAAGTTCGTCGACGGAATGCATTCGCAAAGTTCGCTGTATTTAAAAATGTACTTTCAAAGCCGTCCGTTTTTTAAAATCTGTTATGCGTCTAGTTTTAACGGAATGCGCCGATGTTGTTCGTTGTTATCAAAAACATTTGGTTTCAGCGCAATTCTGCTGTCATTTCTGGTAGTTCTTGTTTAAAATTTGTGAGGTGTGGACATAGGTTGGTTAAAAATATGCCCAACAAAAGTTACCAACAGCTGCAATTTTCCAATGAAGATGAGGAGAAATTAATAGATCTGGTGAAAAAGAAACCTTCCTTTGTATGGTGTCAAAAACAAAAGTTACTAATATAATTCAGAACTTTATCAAATAAAACTGGCGTCAATCGAAAATATTTTCGAAATTTTGGTTCATTTTTTGATAAGTGTCGCTTAATTAGTACTCCATAAGCTACTTCTGATTTTCTTGTTTTAAAAATGTTGTCCGGTTCTTCATTTTTCAATAACTCCAGCAGCAACTCGTCTTCTTCATCTGCAAATTCTTCTTCTAATAATAAATACAGTAGAAAATCCTCCATAGCACAGCACAGATCATATACTGATTTGCATATTGAAATTCATAATTTCCGTCGAATTAAACGGTCATCAGTGTTTTAAAAAAACACTGCGTCTACGAACTTCGCGAACAGAATTCGCGAACGCATTCCGTCGACGAACTTCGTCGGAAATTTTCGTGACGGAATGTTCTTAAAAACCAAGCCTTTAGGCAATCAATGTCGCCAGATCATTCATCGATTCCGATATCTATGGCAATCTGATGAGATCATAACAAGATCGAAACCGGTCATTGTCTGGTATTTGGTCTTGATGAAGGATGTGGCGACATCCATGGAGATGTTGATGTAATGCAACGCCAGTCGGGGCATATTTCCCGTGGAGTAGTTGTTTTCAGCATCTCCTTCCAATAATTGTTACTCATATATTGCACATTATTGCACATAGTAGATGAGTTTAGCGTTCGCGAGTTGGTCACAATTCCAAGATTTTCAATGTGTTCTGTCATTTCTGGTATGTCTTCTGTCGCTTGTCAGTCCGTTTTCATGTTCAGTATTTGCATTTTATTTATGTTTCGATATTTTGTGTTTTTGAATACTTAACTACAAGCTAGTCTTTAAAAAAACAGTTCTTTTTAGAATTAAACACTTTCTTATCTCAATTTTGTAAATCAACGGAAGTCGCAGTGCTTAAACCTTAGGCAAAAAAGGGACAGGAAATGATAATTTTCTTGATAAAACTATTTTGGGCAAGAACGAAATAATCAAGGGTCTGTGCTTCTTTTGACTGTTGAGATGTAAGTACTCATAATTCTGATTGTCACAGTACAATTTACATGAAAACATTTTTCTAATTTGATGTATATATGTATTATATTCTTCTGTTTACGAGTATTTGTTTTTCTCTGTGAGACGCGGATGGCACACCGAGGGATAAATAAAATGTTGGTCGGATAGAGAAGTTGCATTTGACCAGGAAAATAAACAACCATTAGTTATAAACATTAGTGATGATGATACTGACGTTGAAGATAATGAATTTGAATATAATGATGACTAATACTTGAAAATATTTTAGCCGAATGTCCCCATCGACCTTGGTTTCAGAGTTTGTCTAATTATAGCTCTTCCATAATCGATCAATGGGATTCTCGACGGGACACCCTTTATAATATACAGCCAATTTTTGTGTCGATTTCCACCAAACTATTTGAAGTTCAATATTATTTGTCAATTACCAAATTTTCAAATCAAGTGAGCGGTACTGTTTTATTTACATACAATGAATTTAGTATAGTTTCTAAAAAAATATTGAAGCTGTCAATTTGTTTGCTATCTACTCGTAAGTATCTACTTAGTTTTAAATTAGACACCTAAAGATAATACTAAAACAATCAAGTATATTCTTCTAATGGTATTGTTCTCTATCATACCAATGACCCTTCAGCCATGGCTACGGACTTGAAAATAATTTAGATTAGAAT
The DNA here is from genome assembly GCA_963924545.1 of Pogonocherus hispidulus. Classification (NCBI taxonomy): domain Eukaryota; kingdom Metazoa; phylum Arthropoda; class Insecta; order Coleoptera; family Cerambycidae; genus Pogonocherus; species Pogonocherus hispidulus. The sequence continues at coordinate 7,834,669 of OZ004701.1, forward strand.
AATCATTACAGCAAACCACAGAGGTATAGTTTTGTTGTTGGGTTCCCAACGCAATATAAATTCGAATAATAACAGCGGCATATATTTTGACATCATTATGTTGTGGTCACGTTTCGTATAGTAGCCGGTGTTGATCACGATTTTCGAATGACAACCTGTACAACTACGGTAAAATACAAGTTATAATCAGTGACGCAGCGACGGGACGGATAAAAGACAAATGATGATTCATGGGGTTGCAGATTATTGGTTGTCCTTGATGGGTCTATTTCAACATGGCTTGAAGTGCATGAAGTAACACGTGTGAGAACCAATCTCCGCCCTCTCCTCTTTCAAATAATTTGGAGTATCGTAAATAAATTTACTATCCCTTAATTGAAAAAATAATACTCAGTTTTTGAAAATATATAAACTACATTACTCGTTTTTTCGGAAATGATCTCTATCAGGAAAAAAATAACCATAAGATTTCGGTTTCTGTTATTGTTTATTTCTCGAAAATCAAGCCCAGAATATAACAGCTTTAGCTTACCTACATCTGGTCTTATTGAATTTTGTCTACATAGAAATGGAAATGCTAAATCAGAATGTTCTGTGTATCAGGGAGAGAAAAGATGCAGAAGCTCAGTTTTAAAAAATAGAGTACCTCTAATTATACCGAATTTAGTCTTATTTATTAATCGTAAAATAATCGATACATAGCTGAACACATTAGAACAAACTTATGGAATCTGTGAAGAAATATTGAGCCGCCGCCTCTGCTTTATATCGACGATGAGACATGCCACTATGGCAATATGGCTATAAGGCCACCATCCACCACGTTAAATCTGCAATTACCTCACCTGTCATTACTAGAAGATAGTCACGTACTCCGAGCGAACTATAATGAACTTTCTGGAAGTTATCCGCTGGATTTCATCATTGTTTTATTGACAACGGTAGCAGTTGGTTCACTGTTCTAGCACTGGATTCTTTTTAAATACCTCGAGCAGATTTAGTAACTTTCATTGAAGACACTTCACACTTATGTAGATTTAAAAATATATTTGGTACGAACTATAAGAAATAAGTGTTTATGATAATAAAATGATAAATAATAATAAATTAAAATGAATATAGTAAAAATAAGTAATTCAATTCTTCATCCAATTTTCTTAAATACCGCGGTCTGTTCAAGGTCTTCTATGACTCTTTCCTGCTCCTTTGGTTTAGAATACTCTATACTCTATCCAGTTTATCAGATTCCTTGATGGGAGCTGTGACCTTTTGCTTATTTCTTGCTTTGGATGTAGTGTTAGTACGTCAGGCATTCACAATAACATAATACATAGTGTTTTCTTTTCCTTTTGGAAAATGCTATGATAAGCAAAGGTAAGACCAAAGGTTCTGCTTAGAAGAGACACTAGTATCTTGATAGCATTTTGGTGCTGTGAAACTTTTATAAAAATAGATACATTTAACTCGAATTCTTTTTATCGTCGTCATGCTGTATTTCTTTTTCTCCCGCTTATTATATTTCTCAGTCCGTCTCTATCTATCCATCATTTTAAAAACTCATCTATTGGAAAACTCCCTTCCTATAAATTTAATATACATGGCGTTGAAGAGTTCTGGTTCTATGGGAGCCTCAAATGCTTTGAGCCTTTATATCTTAGTATCTAATAAACATTACTCTATTCTTTCTAGTTCCACAATTCCATTAAAGCAGTAAAGTTTCGAAATATTCTGTGGATAGCCAAATTAGTATTGACCAATTGAAATTGTAACTTGTATGGAATCGACTATAGTTGGAACCAGTCTTAGATAAAGAAAAGATGTCTTGACCTTTGGAATTTGAGATTTAGTAATGACGTAAATTCCAGTTTACTCCTAGTTTTTCCTTGCAACTGTCTCTACCTTGTTGGTACCGAATTTGTGTATACTTTGCAGTCATATTATCTGTGGGAGTTTATAAAATTCTTCAAATAGAATGTATTTCTATCATTAACTGTTTATAGAACTCCCAATGCTCTGCTTGAGTTGCAATATTAACATTAGCCCCTGGATTGGCATGTGTGTATGATTTATGAGGTATACTTTAAGATTGGTAGAAAACTTCTATTGCGTGGTATTGGTTATAGTACCAGTTTTCTACACTGCTTGATAGTCTCATTGTTCATGCCTGCAATGGGTTTGTTTTTCTTCATATACTCACCCACATGATTGTGGTTCCGGGTCTTCTAAAGATTATTTTCGCTAGGAGTTGACGACTGTATCATTTATAGCAAGGACATATTCAATTTTCAATTATATCCAATTTTGATTCAATGCTTTAATTTGATGCTCACAAACTACATCTTGAATATTCCTATTCAAGGCAGGTAAACCTTTGAGGAACATTTCTTTAAGATGCTTCTTCAATTAGAGATGGCGTTAGTTGTGGATCTAATTCTCCATTCTTCGGATAACCTATGCTCAGTTTGGTTGGTAAAATTTTTCTGAGAATATGTCACCTCTGAAATAGAAACCAAACATCGTAGTAGTGGTGATGAGAAACACATTGCTGTAGTTGAGTAGTTGTTTTTAGCATCTCTTTTATCTCACCTCCAGCAATAACTTTAGAAAACCGTATTTCAGCTATTACATTAATTTACTAATCTCATATTCACATAATAGTTGTCAAATTACTATTTAAATAGTATTTTTAAAAGGGAACAAAAAATATGAGAGTCTGCATAAAAATTTGGAGCCCAAATCGAGAATCCAATTCGTCACATTTGCTATGTCGGCAACTGCTGAAATAATTATAATATTTTAACGATTAATTTCCACAAGTCACCGCAATATTGTTTGCTAACGATAGCTCCGTCCATCGGCTAAATTGGTTCAACATGACTTGTGTTTTCCAGAATCTCGAAGCAAAATGTGTTTATGATGACGTCCCCATTGTTTCCTAGCTTACGCCAACGCAATCGGTGACAACCTCTTTCAACTCTGATTGATTTCTGTCATTCGCAGATATTGCCCATTGCCGGTTCTCTTCTCTTATAGAATTTATTTCAAAAACCAATAAACTCCTAGTCATAAGTTAAGGACGTTGATTAAAAGTACTGTAAATAATTTAGAATCTAGTGTAAAAAGTTCATTTTTAATTGTTAACCTTAGTAATTTTTTCTTAAAAAGTTTTTCGAACGTCCTTTTTTGAAACATAAACATTTCAAAATTATAATACTGTATGGTTCCTGTAAAATATAAGATATAGTACACATCATGCATATACAGGTTGTTATACCAAATATTATTTGAACAATATTTCACTTATTGATTAGGATCATCAAGAATTGGGAACTCATAATGTTTTATTAGACAGGTTGCATGAAAATCTAGTCACTGTGGAGGTCATAAAATCATGTAAGCCTGAAATTTCATTTATTAATATTCTGTGCAGCAATAACGAAATAGTTTTTTCATTTTAAGTTAATACCCCGTATAGCGAAAATGGCTAATTTGCGGATGTTGCTTATTATATAACAATCATTTTATTCTTTTGTAAACCCGGTTTTATTTAAAACAAAGGTTTGAATACTATGATTAATTTGTATTTCTTTTATCCTGAATTATAAAAGTGGCTTGTCCTCACATCCTAAATTTGTATGTATATATCTAAAAGCTGTAGAAAGTATGTTGCTTTGGTAGAAATCGATCATGTGTAACTGATGATAGATTTAGTTTAATTTATAATTTGACTGTTATTTATTAATATTCATTCAAAAGTAATGATTTATGTGTCAATTTTGTGAAACCTTTGACGGGAAACTGACATAGAGAGAAAGCTTGTATTGACCATTAATATCGTGGTACATAATATTATAACAACACTTGTCGCAATTGTTCAAGCATATTAATCAAAATTTCAATTTAATATAAAAACAATTTAATACATAGGCTAACTTCTGTTTCATTTATTTATTTATTTATTTATTTATTTATTTATTTATTTACGTAATTTGTGTCTACAGGAAATCCCAAATGATACAGTTGGTAAATACAACAAAAAATGTGTGCATTAATACATTTACATTAATCGTAGAGAAGATACAAAAAGAAAAAATATACCTATATAATAATAATTAAATATGTAATATGTGCAAATTACTTGCGAAAATTTGAAACTCAGTCTAGATTAAGTACAGCAAAAAATCAAAACTAAAATCGCATGTTTCTAAACATGTTCTTAATTTGACCTAATGATTGGCTAAAAATATCAGTCATTAGGCAAAGAATTAAAGCTTCTGACAAATCATAGCTTGTACAATAAGGTATTCATATTTAGTAATATTTTTTCGGGAAAACGTAATAGTCTTATATTTACAATGATTTAGTTCCATATGTTGTAATACATATCACTTAACTAGTGAGTTTAGATCTTGCTGTACTTTACTATCTGTATCTTCATCGTTATTAATATTCAAAAACCATTTCAAATCATCCGCAAACAATAGGTATTTACAATATTTAATACAGCTGGAAATATCATTAATAAACAGTGGGAACAAAATTGGTCTTAGATGGCTTCCTTGAGGCACACCGGAAGTAGAATTCCTTTAAAATCCATTGATTGTAGCTCTTTATTAACAGTAACCTATGGTATACACGGTCACAAGCTTTACAAAAATATACCATCCACTTGACTACTATTTTCCTCACAATGTGTGATATAATTAGTGAATAATACTAAATTGGTGTCAGTACTGCGACCACAATATAATCCATGCTGTTCAGAAACAATAATATTTTTATTCTTGAGAAGTGGGAAATCAGATCCAGGATCTCAGGGTTCAAAAATCTTACCCACACTACAAAAACAAAAATCGGTCTGCATGTGGTGGTCTATAGGTGATTTCGGATTTCGGACTATCAGATTTATGTAAAGGGAAAACAAAAGTAGATTATTTGTATAAATTTGATTAAATAATATGTACAAAATAATTTTAGCAGCTAACTTTCTAACTAAATAGTTATAGTTTAATTGTCCTGAGGTGATATTCAAGGTTACAAGAAAATATTTTCTGCCAACGAATAAAATTTTTATCAGGATTAACTACAGTCGAATTAGCTTTTTATTTAGAATAATTGGATAATCAATTTAAGTGCAAATGAACCAAATGTTTTGATTAGACAACATAAGGCTATTACTTTTTCTTCTTGGTCTAAACAAATCTAAGCGCGATATTTTATTTATATCTCCCAGCAATGCCATATAGTAGAAGTGAAATATTACTTAAATACAAAAGATAATACTAACTAGCCTTCTTCTTCTTTCTCCTATGGGTCGGTTTGTCTGTAGCGAGTCCCAAAGCACTGAATCCACATCTGGGCCTAATGTGCATCTCGCCATCTTCTATTCAGCGAGCAACTTTGTTCTTTGGATAAAGTCCAAAAGTCTCCTCGCTGAAATTTCTTTTAGCTCGAAAGGTTCCAAAAATGGTTTATTCAGGAGCATTAACCTACGAGCGTAGCCTTCACATTCACTTATAATGTGAAACGAACTAGCCTTAGTTTTAGCCTTACTTCATGAAAGTTAAACATCTATCTGTAGTCTAAACTGACTACAAGCAATGTTTAGAAGCCAGGACGACTTCAAGCTCTCAAAATCAGTTGACTGGTAAATTACTGAGTATAGTCGTATATTATAGCCTTGGTTCTGGTTCCTTTTCCTGGAGAACCAGACCAAAATATGGACATTATTATCACGTTTGTATAGCCTTTACAAACATTTCAATTACATATTTTCAGAATCATATCTACTGCCAACTAATTTTTACATACTCTGCTGTATGCTGAAAATTTGCCATGAATTATTTTTTATATTTGTCATATTTCTGGTACGTTTTTTATCTGTCAACGTTACGATTGACTGCGAAATAGAAATAGGACACCCTACTGATACTATTCCATCACTGTAAAAATGACGTAATGAACGACAACGGGAGCTTATAATAAAAGATTGATTTTAGGTAAATTGCTCTAGATTGCTGTTATCTGCAAACAAAAAATCCGATATTAGTTTAACATATTACCCTGCAAGTGTCAGCAGTACAGTTGTCGTCATTTATCGCAAGTGGTTGTCAAGTATCGACGTCTTCCACAAGCTGACTGCTTCCCACGGGGTGTAATGAGACCATCGCTCACGTGTCATTTGAAATTGCTTGTCACATCTGGGCCTTGCCGACTGTAAGTGGGAGAATATTTAGTGAGGAACAAAATCTTTGCATTTACAGTGTGTACTTCAAAATTCTCTGGAAGTGCTTTAAAGTAAACATTTTAAGTAAAACATATTAAAGTACCTTATAAGAATTATCTATTGCAAAAGTACATCACCGTCACTTGCTAATACTTGTCCAAAAAACATAAGTATTTTGTTTAAGCTGCCAAAGTAAAACCTGTAATTTTTGCTAGTTGAAGTATGTGAAAATACATAAGTACATATGCAGCAGGGTATCTTAATGTAAGCATTATATTCCTTGTTTTAAGCAATTTTACGTTCTTGGAAGTTCTTTTCAAAAGCGCTTGGATTTCAATATTTTTAGAACTAATTGATCATTGGTAATAACACTTTTAACAGAAGCGAATAAATAAATAGAACACCATAAATTAAAACACTTAGGGCCGGTTTCACAATGTATTTTAACCAATAGTTTACTGACTATAAGTTTAGAATGTGAATTTCTATTACATTTTATCTATAACTATGCACATTCTATACTTATAGTTAGTAAACTATTAGTTAAGTAATGGTAACCAGCGATTGTGAAACCGCGCCTCAGAGGTTTGATTCTTAAAACTGCCTCACCGAATGGTTTGTCCATCTCTATGATCTGGTTCAGTATTAGGTTATTTTTTCGGAGAAATGTATTATCAGGTATTGCCTGTATACTGTTGCTAAAACCCAATCATTTTTCAGTTTTTGCTGAGTTACAAGCTAAGGAGTTTTGTGTTCTATCATAATTCCTCCCCAGAACATTACACTTTCTCCTCTATATTTTGGTCTACAAACTAGACTCCAAACTGATATGGCAGTTTGGAGTCTAGTTTGCCTTCCTTGACCTCTTAGAAGGAACATTCGATGGTCATTTCATTTAAAATCAATTCTTGGTTCATCTGAAAACAGGATATTTCCCAATCCTCAATCCCCAGTTCTGATGATGTTCAAAACACCAATTCATCCGGTCAACTTTGTTTTGTCTTGGAACTCTTAACTATTGCATGAATTCTCTTTCTTATTGTTTCAACGGAAACACTAACACATGTAGCTGCAAAAGTTGTTTTTTGGAGATGTGAGAAATAGTGGCATCTCTTCTAACAATTTGACACAACAACAATAGCAATGATTTTGCCTGTCTGAACCTCTGGCTATTCTACGTAAGGCATTATTGTATTGTCTTCACACAAAATTAAATTTTCCATTCTTTAATAAAACAACTGAACGAAAACTATGTAAAATATATCAACTTTTTTATGCTATTTTCATTTTTTTTAAGATTTCTAAGAAATATTGAGTAATACAATATAAAATGGGATGTGTATTTATTAATATATTAAAAATTAACTTCTGTTATTGCAGAAAACCTCAGAGTGAACATGATATTGTTAAATTTAATTGGAATGTGTTTCCATAAAATAAATCAAACCAGACTCTATAATAATACACAGAAATTTGATTTAGTACCGTATATCATCGGTCTAAAATAAATAAAACGTGTCAAATGGTCCATTGTGAATAATATTTATAGTCTCATTGGTCCAGTGGTGGAACATTATGCTATGTTTACAGTTTTCATGAAAACAGGATCGTATCATTGCTGGAAATACTGAATAGTTCAACCTCCTTATTTTCTATTACCACTAGCGTCACAATATATTTTGTTTTCTAAGAAAATAAATACTTCAATTGACTGTGTTAGCAGTTCGCCACGGTACTTGCCAATGGAACAATTAATAATTTTAATAGGGGAATCATGGGATATTCCGATACTAACCAACAGACACTAATCGGTTTCGCAGTTATTCTGTGCTCATCAGGATGCCATAGGTTGTGGACTCGATGAACGATGTTGCGACATGATTGCCTAAACGAAATCTGGTATCTTAGTAGTGGTGAGGGACACAGTAGTGCTCCCTTTCGGTCTGTGTTAAGAAAATGCTGTTCTCTTTCCCTCTTTCATCGAGTCTGACACGCTGATGAGCACAGAATAATTGCGAAACCGGTCAGTGTCTGAAGGTTGGTCTCGATGAAAGATGTGGCGACTTTCGTGAACCTGCCAAAGTAATGCAACACCAGTCGGGAACAATGTCCGTGGAGTAGTTGTTTTCGGGATCTCCATCAAATAAATAAATAGGATCGTCTTCCTTAAAGATGATAGAAGTGGAAGCTACAATGGTACCTGCAGAAAGTCAGGTCACTATCTATCTGTAAATTGGACAATAATAGTTAGACGGATAGTAGCACATACAGAAAGAGGGTACTACTATATTTCTCATCACTACTATAATAGAATATTGTTTGTTCTGAATAAAAAATCAAAATCAATCAGAATATTGTTTTCAATGGTTTCGAAGCTTTGTTGTAATGATGCAGTACAAGTTAATAACTAATACTTTGACATTATCATAATGATGCGTAGATAATAATCACTTTTGATTTGTTGAATATTGTCACTTTGTTATCAATTTTCTATCTTGACTCACTGAAGCTGGAACTAACCCTTCGTATTACTTGCAGGTACGTCAATGCGTCGATTCATTCTATTTCCGATTTACTTAATGTCACAGACGTCGCCATGTGATGTCGTTCTTGTGACCAGTCAACAGTCAACGCTAACAGGTCAAACACATCGAAGATGTTTTTACTTTTAACTTAATGGATTGCCCACCCACCTACTAGTTCACTTTTAGAATATGTAACCGCAATAATGGCAATAATTTCCAGGAAAACTGTCGTTTACTATAAACAAGAATATCCTTTACACACTAGATTTATAGGTCAGTTATTCTATGATGGATGCTTTACTACGGGTAGCTAGGAAATCAAACAATGTAACAGTGTGTGCTATGTCAGTGTGACCTACAGGGTGGTCTAGAAGATTATATTATTTGGTTATTGGCTACACTGTATAATAAATACGTTACGATAGAGAGGGAAAAATAAATTACATTTCTATTTGTAGGTTACAATCATTTGCTGTTAACTCATCTGCGACATAATACCTTTACCCTTCATTCTCATCACAAAAATTACTGAGACATGTGTGAACGAAGGCTCGGCTTATTATTATTCAGTAGATCGCATATGTACCTCAAGAAAGACACGTTGGTAAGCCCTAATCATCAATCAGTGCTGGAAACCTAGAAAACTTCAGTAGTTAAAGGGACCTTATTAGTTATGAGGGACAACATAATCTATTTAACCTACTTGGTCGTAAATTGAAGACGGAAGAGAGGTTGATTTGAGCAATATATTTAAACTTCATTGCCTTCAGAATTAGACAAAAAATCCTCAACAGATTAATTATAAAGAAGTTGATTTATTTTAAACTAGTTATTAAAAATAAAATATAGAAAATGAGCAAAATGAATCAGAAAATGGACTGGAAAAGGACAATCATAAGTTATCGTAGCAACATTCAAGAAACTGTTAAGTTGCTACATGTATTTACACAGATAATTCGTAGTGTGTGTAAAGAATAACAAAAGAAGGTGAGGAAGACAAGAAGAAATTGATAGTAGTAGTAGTATTGGGCTAAAGCTCAGTCATTAAGGCAGTAGCGGTCCCTTTTAGGCTCTTATCCTTACTGTCCCATTATCCACTCTGCATTGATTGACCTACGAATGTTTTGATATTCCAATAAATGTCGAGATATTAGTGCACGTAAGTGAGGAAATTTGTTTTCCGCGGCTCCTCAATAACAAAGACATCTTGGCCACAAATATTGCAAGATATAAATCGGCCTTTTTTCATTCTTCCCGCATTCCAGAAAAGTAGGACCCTCCTCTGCTCATGTCTAAACTTTCAGAATTCACTTAGTTTTCTAAATAATAATTTAATTCTCAAAAATTATTTAGTTACGAACCCATCTTTATTTTAATGTATTATTGGTCATACTGTGTATATTATTAAAATATTTTGTCAATGTACTTAATGTTCTCTAGGTAAATACAACATTTACTTGCATAGTGGATATATTTTTTATTTGTATTTTTGTGAGCTAAATTATGAACGTTATTTTGTCTATTTTACGTTCTAATAATTTTTTAAAACCACATTCTTGTTCGGGGACACAATCATTATTCATATCAATAAATATGTATCGTTATTTCTCACTGTTAAGGTGAATAAGAAACTAATTACAAATTACCTAGAACGTTACGTTACATCATTAGCCAGCAATTATAGAATAGAAATAAAAATAAAAACTAAGTTATCGTAATGCGATCACTGTGAATGGTCCATAGTAAATGAACAAGCAGGAATTCACACGGAGGGAAGATCTGTAACGAGATTTACAACAGTCCAGCACCAATAAGAGAAGTTCTGGCCTTTGGAACAAGTATCACTTACAAGAAAAACGTGCATTTACTTGAAAAATAAGTCATTATCCAGGTTTTAGATATTTACCTACTATTTTTCAATTTTTGTCTTCGATACTAATACACATTTGACCAATAATTTACACAAACCTACAATGCGGATGAAAATAGTCCCCTTTCTTTCTGATAGTTTTAAACCAATCAAGATGAGAAACTTGATTAATTAGGTCCAATTTATCATTTTTTAATGTAAAATAAGTTTGAATCTACAAAGATGCCCATATCAATTATACATTTTAAGGCCAAGGTAGGTTCTACAGTGTGCCCCAAAATGATGGGACAAAATTCATAGTTTTTTCTAGTTGGGATTAAAAAAAACGCTGAAACAGGTCGAGTTTTAATCACCTCCAGATGCTGCCAACGTGGTTGGCGAAACGCGAGCCGAATGCAGTATAGTGTTTTGGTGTTATGTGGAAAACTAAGTCAGTGTTATAATAATGTGTTTTATTAATTTTTATATCTGTTGTAATTTAATTATTAATTTTCTTGAGTAATAGAGTCATACTTAGTCCAGTAAAATCAGATCCAAAATCATAAATGGCCAACGCAATTCGTAAGAAACATTAACGTTGAAAAGAAATGTGTGAAATGGCCATGTTGGTCCCAGGCTGATGAAGTAGCGTCCATTATCGGGGCAGTGATGTGTCTTGAACCAAACTATTGTTGCAGCAGCTTTATGGGCTCTAAACAAAAACGTCATTACTGATCTGGATACAGAGTGAACAACCATCAGATACTCACTACCTTAATCTTATTTTAAAAGATCTTTATAATTTTCTTACATGGAACAGTAATCATTATTGATATATTATTATATTTTATTTTGTTTTGTTGGTGCGCTAATATTTTGCTTGTCCTTTATATTATGTTCTTATAAATGATCGGCAGGTTTCAAAATCTTAAAATTTAAATTTATTTAAAGTAATTTTAACTATCATACATTTCTTGTAATTTAACAATTTTTTGATAATAGTCTTGTAGTGACTTCCTGTCACACATGTGCCTGAAGACGCCAAAAGCTGATACTGCTGATTATCTGTTTTATATGCTCTGTAACTATTTTAATAATTTGGATATAATTATCTTTTTAATTATTATAGTTTTGGTTTTAGTGTCACCAAATGTAACGCCACGTTAAATTTGAATAAATCCCCCTCTCCCAATAAATATCAGTCTCTTATGATACAATCTCTTACAGATTGACAAATTTCTGACTAATTTCATGAGCAAGTTATTGTAAAAATCCAATTTGAAACCAACGAGTTACCTGCGTAGTGTTAGCTGTGGTTTTTTAGCCCACCCTGTAAAGTCTCCCCGCCTATATGGTGTAGTTAAATGGTCCTGTGAGTGACCGGAGCGGTGCTTACAGCGGAATATTTTTCAGCCTGTGTCCCCAAACTACTAATTATTGTTTGCCGTCTCTGCTGATACATAAACACTTAATGGGAGAAGAAATAGCTTTTTTCGAAATAAACGTTTTATAGTCACTGGCAGACTATTTTAACTGCGGACCAGTTGGTATTTGCATAGCGATTTATAGATGTTAGTGTATTAAATTATTTAATAACTAACTGATCGATTGATAGGTAGATTAGTTTTCAAATTGTATAAAGTATTTAAATATAAGTTTTATGAAAATAAAAAAATATATTTACAGAACATTTAACTACCTTTTTCCTCTACGCATTTTCTACGGATTGCTGGCTTTCCATCAGTGAAGATTTCACATTGTGATTTTCTGAAGTATCAGATTCGTTACAACACCACGAAATCTTCGTGGAGGAAGAACCAAGTGCCGACTTATAATAATATTTAGACAGAACATACGAGTATATTTTAAATTACTGACATTTTGATCAGACTATTACTAACTAACTGTATAATATATTGCAACCTATTTTCATCCTCTTCAAATAGATCAGTACTGAAAGCAAATGATTTTTGCTTTTTACTGATGTGTTTATACTAATAGTTAATAACAACTGTTGTTGAAGGTATTGTAATATGTACCAGGTAGGCAACCAAAAAAATTGTTGTTCCTTCACCAATCACCGGTATCCATTACCTCTGAACGTACAATGGGGCAATCCTTTTTTACTGAAATAAAAAAACTATTAGATTAATAATGCCCAAGTATCTTCAACATAAATGATATATAAATGACTTAAATCAGGTGCCGGTCAGCGAGTCACGACTAATGAAGCGTTATATAATAAGCAGACAAACGCGGGCTTCAAGTCATGAGAACAAAATGAAACCTCGTCCTGATCTTCACTGCGCCGATGAAGAAAGTCATTAAAAAAGCATTTGACTAATGAAACAAATGATTGATACTTTATTATGGACGTACGGATAGACATTCTTTGGCCCCCTTTTCTTGTGGACACAGTGGCATGCAAACTGCCACAGTTCACTTCCTTTCTACCTTCTAACCAAATAACGTTTGTGTAATAAACATAAATTATTTATTGAAGTTTTGTATTTTATAATGTGGGATAGGTTCAGGAATACTGTTGCTTTCATTTACGCCCGTTTTTTAAATTGCTGGCGCACGTTATTGGATATAAAATAAAATATGATTTCTACCATTCCATTATGTACCATAAATATCATTTTAATTTTACTTTTGATATGTACAACGACGATAACTATATTCTTCAAGTGTACGGTTTCTTTTGGATTACTTGGACACTTAGAGTTTCAGGTAATATATTTGCAGTGACAGTTCAGAACCTGATAGTAAATTGTAGATTGACATAATGTTGATGCAACTTTTTTATACTTAGTCTTATCTACTCTTAATTTAATAAAAACTCGTCCAGTGCATGACATCAAGTTCTTTCCAGGGGTTAGAAATACCAGCCTTATGTGTATAAGCCATTGGCAGACCAGGAACTAGGAGCAAAGGATATCGAATATGAATATGAAAGCATTGGTTTGAGACCGCAGTCAGATCTCATGCAGATCTCAGTGAAAAGTCTCAGTGAGCAATGTGATCCCCGGTAACAGGATTATTGTTTATTCTCCCATTTTATAACCTCTTACATTGTAAAATGTTTTGGTATCCCTATCTTCAGTCGGTTTCAGTCTAACGAATGAGGGATATGCACTTTTCGGGCAAGAGAATGTATCTCTTCTGCGTTCTCTCATACCTTACTAAATTACGGAGTCCTTGATGATCTTTTGCCATTGCTGTAGTGGACATATTGCTTTAAGTGATGCCCGATTCCTTAATATTATGAATTCTTGTGCCTTTTTAGTGCCTTTTTAGTCCCTAAAAGGTGATGCAGGTGTTTAGTCAGTACTGGTTTTTTTCTTGGACCTGATGTTTCACTGACTGATAGGGAACAATATACTGTTTCATATTTTACTGGAAATAGCAGAATTGAAAATCCCACACATCGTTGGTTCATGGTGTTCCTACTCACTTATAGAAATGAGTGACTTTTCTTTACACCATGAAGTATTTCTTTTTCGCAAAGACTTGGAAGAGCAAGTTCAACTCCTCTGCATTTCCGTGTTAATATTTTTCTCTATTTGTACTTTTATCATAATTTCGCACTTAGTGACCAAAATACATGGCTAATAATACTTAAATATTTGTTTATGAAATAAATCTGTTCTCTTTCATGTTTTAGTTCAACTACTTTCATATTTTTGTCCTGAAACTGAAAATAGTATTATTAGTATTCACTGTTCTGACGTTTCGTGTATAAATAATGTGTTTTTTTTATTTTATTATATATGGAATCTGTTATTTATTTTATGGTAAATCTTTTTGGGTAGGTGATGAGATACTGCAGGGATAGAAAACAGTTTTTTTATGTAATATTAGTACCCTTATACAAAATTGTTTACTTAAATAAAAAATTTGAAACGAACGATTATTTTAACTTAGTCTAAAATCGACATAAATGTTACTGCTAAAGCTAGTACTCAAATATCTAAGTCAACAAAGACCACCAATTGTCTTAACTGAGGACTTTCTCCAGGATTTAGCTAAACCAAAACGACATTTTGATATTTAGAATAAATTATAAATAAAAATTGTGTTTTATACGCCACTGGATGGTGGAGCGGCAGTGTTAGTAACTAGTTTCGTCTGTTTGTGGAGTCTGGACAAGCCAACCATTAATAAAACAGTGGGATTCTGTTTTAAACGGCTTCTTGCCTATTTGATCGTGGACGGTATATTATAGCGCGCTCTTTATACAAATAAATCAATTGACGTATTATTGCTAAATAATAACGTGATCTAGAGAACGAATCTAGATACAAATTATTCACGTACACCTGCGCTAATGCCAAGGTGCGTATTTTCACAAAAAAGTCCGTAAAATATTACAGACATCCATAACTTTATTTTAAACACGAACATCCATATGTTCCAGGATAAATTTCTCTATCGATATAGATTATAATCTGACACATAAATTTACACTTTTCAAAGGAAAATCCGACTGCGGCTACAAAAGCTCTTGCACGAAATGTAGGACGATACATTCTACATTGATACTATACAGCTTGTCTTAAGTAAAATGGTCTCAAAAAGGTTCTTAAGATGTCTTTGGATCATTTATGTAACCTACTCTATTTACAGTATTATTCCATAGAATATCCTACGATGACACAATCAGTGAACTACATCACAATCAATGTTTCGTAGTTTTTGCTCCTCTACAATGTATCTCAGATAAACAAAACCATTAAGGATGGTATAAGTTTGAAACAAATTTAAAAAAAAACCGATAGTATAGTACTACAGTACTTTTATGCTGCATTGGATCATACTATTAGCTCTTTTATACTGCTCTTTTCTGTACGGTAAAGGTCACTAGAACAAAGTTTAAATTAACTGAGGAGAAGATGCAATTGACTATTGTATCTTGGGAGGAGTCGTGTCTCGTTCTCAGAAGAAGATAGTGGGTCAGCAGGTATGGAATATCAACCATAGGCACATGTTTTAGGCTTACTTATATTTCTATTGGTCACTAACAGGATCAAATGCAGTCAAGGTAGAAGATGGATATATTCTATCTATACAAATGGAAAGGAAAGCAATTATTACTTGATATCACACCTTTATTCCTTCCAAAGGACTCGTCTTGATAAAAACCAGTAAGCCAAAAATACGTATCGATAGATATCTTTCACACTTTTCCTCTGTATGTTTAATTGTTTGTAAGATATTTCTTTCACTTTATTAGTAACTGTTGTATCTTTCTGGTTACGTAGTGAAAGCTATTGTTTCCATGACAATAGTTATTGGTGATCTATTTCACTCAAGCCACACGTTTGCACCTGTCACTATAGTGGTATCGTGTGGTTGTTCTTTCCTCTGATCCTTCCAAGTTTTACAAATCCTTGAGCCTTGACTAACCCATATTGATAATTTGCATGCATTGCAAATTATTAAAGCATTGCAGCATTGTAGAATTTAAATTAATATTACAATCACAGAAACACGAATAAAAATGCACACTAAGTGCCCAAACCGTGTTATGCACCTGAAATCTACTCATGTTGTGGATGAAAGCAGTCAGAGACAGACAGACAAAGTTGAACAGAGACATGTTCTATCTACTCCCAACTTATTGGTTCGAGAAAATATAAAATTTAGTCTGTAAAGAAAACATTTTCCCATTTGACAGAAAAATGGAAAACAACTCTGCCTACGAGACTTGCAACATTATATCATAATAATGCAGCTCGATGTTGTTAATGGTTTGATTTGCCAGTTAAAGCACTATCAAAACTTTCTAGATCTACTTTAGACCATTTCAAAAACACTTTGTAGAAAAAATATGTAAAACTATTTTATAAATAATATTCTACGTTAACCATCTAAACTAAACTTATGTACAGGTAGGTTATATATTCTTCAGAAGTGTTGTTTATGATTAAAAAATAAGTGTTCTAATTGCCGGCATAGTGCTTGGAATAAAAGCAATTTATTCCGACGTGAAATTTCTAATCTATTTTCCTACCCTCAGTCAAGTTACTTCTAATTAAAGCGCATTTTGCTTAACAAGGGCTGTATATCTTGGGAATTATCAATGTATACATCCACATCTGCGACAATTTTAATTTTTTGTCATTAAAATCTCATTTTGCGGCAATTCATTCTACTAATTAATTCAAAAATTCAACCGCAAGGGCTGTACGCCTTAAATTATGATATTACATTAATTCAAAGGCTAATAAAACGGTTTCTTAGCCCCAGTTTTATATAAATTGAGACTTAGTTCGAACAATTTTTAGTCATTTTATTTCACTTACTTAACAGTGTACGCAAATCTAAGGTGAAATCATCAGATCTTAAAGTAAGGATGCTTGTTTAATATATCATTATTTAAAAGATGTTGATTACACTATTAAAAAGAAGAATGTATTAAAGACAATGGTGGGGTTATTATGAAGATATGGCGTTGTAATTCAATGTTGAGGGGTGCTGCATATGGCACGCAAAGTAGTTGTTTTGGACATATCTTAAAAATAATAAGGTTATTCCTTTGCGTACCTAGGATTATAGGTAACGAGGAAAATTAAAAACTTTATTGAACCATAATATTTGATAATTTCATTAATATATCTCTTAATCAACTTTTTGGCTTAATTCCATATATTTAAATAAAGATATAAATAATTTTCATTAAGTAGTGTTTTGATAATGAAATAAATACTATTTCGAAACATTAACTAAAAAGATAGGTGAAGTTTCAACAAATCAACCTTTTCAATTAACTGATACTTTTGGTGAAGAGATTTATTTTCCTTTTACATTTTTTCAGTAATCAGAATCAAAACATTGAAAAAAAAACAATTTAATCAAAAATATTTGATGTTATATTAACATTATTCTTATGATTGTTATTTTTTTTTGTTGAAATCCAGCCGACCGGTTCCCTGACTCTAGGTCGGCCGCTGGTGATTAACAGTAGCTACCCCCACGTCCGTGGGGTGAGTAACTCCTGAGTCCGGGAATCATGTGCCCTGAGTAGACGTAATGAGCCCAAAATGACCGCCTTCTGCATTCTTCCGGTTAGAAGAAGAAAGCAGTGTATCTCTTGCTCCACCGAGGGCTCCTATTATCAGTAGGTACCACAAGCTCCACAGTATGTTCTGAGTGGAGTCTGCGGAGTTCGAAGGGAAGGTCTCAATAGTTCGTCCATTTCTCCTCCTCTTTCAGGACAATGTTGGTCTCAGCAGAAGCCGAGAATTTGATGACAAACATTGTCTTGAGCTGGTGGTCGAGGAGAAAGGTTATGGGCTCCAATCTGCCTGAGTGTGGGAAATGAGTAGTTCCAATAAATTCGGCACCTCTTATTCCCTACAACTGAAGCTTATGACCTTCTGCAGCTTTAACTTGGGCTTTCAACTAACCCCAACTCGGTGAGAGAGTCTGGGTTTCTCCGTTCAGCGTCGAATATGAGACCGAGTTCATCAGCTGCTCTTCGTGTTGTCTTAAATAAAAATGCTCCGTCCGACCCCTGCATTCTCATGGTCTTGGATCATATAGCGGAGGGGATCCGAACTCATGATTACCTAGCAGGCTCCATTCAATACCATTCTGATGTGCAGACACTCCAAACTCAAAAGTCCACGGCCTCCCCCTGCCCGATGTCTTGGGAAGTACAACCGTAGAGCGGACGACCTAGGATGCAAACTCCTATTGAGATGCACCAAATTGCGTGTTCCTATGTTCAGTTGTCGCAGCTTTTCTTGTGTCCATTTCGCTACTCCGAAGGAGTAGAGGAGGATAGGAACGGCAAGCATATTAGTAACACTCACCTTATTCTTACCCGGCAGTTCGGAAGACCAGATCTGCCGGAGGCAGTGTCTATACTTGCCGCGGAGAGCGTTTTTTACGACAGCAGCCTCTTGGATGGAGCGTTGTTCGACACCCAAGTAGGCATACGTCTCTCCGACATCCATTGTTATTATTATTATCATTATTATTATTTATAAAAGATGAAAACTAAAATTATATATGAAGTTAAATATATTTAATGCTGAGAGCACTGATTCAGAAGAAAATTTGCACAAAATTAACAATAATAAAAAATGATAAAAAAATAAACAAAATCTATGCCATTTTTGTCCAGACAGAATTCGTTAGGAAAAAGCACATTAGCCAATTTTTTTCTTTCTTTACTAGTACTACACGAGTTATACCGGGTACCCTGTATACTAACCGAACAAATAATTCTTTTATTTCTTTAAATCGCTGCAAGCCTTCGCCTAGAACATTTTCAATGAACGTTGCGCTGTTAGGAATTTTTAGAAGAGCATAAAACGAGAACGATTAAGTTCAGACAACAGGTTTAAATATTTGTAATTTTCTGGACGATTTAGCAGCACGCGATTCAAGCCCTGGAGGAAACATGTCTAATACATCACCCTTGTTGAGGGGACACTTCAAAATTGCCGCTGTCCTTTATACCCTCCCCTTTCCGTTGCTTATCTTGCGGGATTAGCTGTAGCAGCGAATTAAATATTGAATACATTTCGAATCAGCTCTATTTGATTTTATAACTGACAGATAATTAAGGTCAATACTCCTGTGCATTATTTGGTATTCGTCGAGTATTATGCAACCAACCTAACTTAGTGGAGTATTGAATATGTTAAGCAATTAATTGCTAAAATAAACCCGGGATTTTTAATTAATAAGGAATGTATTTAATGTACAAAATATAAAATTATAACAGAAATGTGTATAGAATTCCATTATTAAAGAATGTTTCTCCATGCGGTTGGCGCAGTTAATAATTTCACAAAAATATAAACTGTATTGCGGATAAAAAGTTTGTTTTATAGTATAACTACGCGAAAAATGTAATTTTTAAATGAGCACATTTAGTTAAATAATATAATTATATAGTTAAATAAAAAACTTTTTCAATTTTAAGATACAGTGTTAACTATATTTTGTGACCCTTTCCAAATTTCTAATTTTAAAACAGTTTGAGATAGATAGATATTAGTTTTGATAACTATCATTGCCATTAAACATCTGGTTAGGCCGGAGTTAACTGCTTTTATTTTCAGCGATGAGATAGAACATTATTTTGAATAGGAAACTTTCAATTAATAAAAAAATTCCATTATCAATTAACTTCCTGTCTTATCTGCAGATAAAAAAAATTAATGAATGTAACAATTGTACAACAAACTTGTTTTGATGGCTTATAAAACCATCACCCTGTATAATAAACATAAGAAATGAGACATAATTGGCAAAGAGAAGATTAGACTTAATAAGCAAAGTATATAGGGTTCTTTTGTAGTATATTTTTAATATTATTTATTAGCTTATTTAACTGTTTATATCCTTCTTTATATAGGAATTAATCCAAAAAGGTAACTAAGAGATAAACTATTAATGAAATTATCAAATATTATGGTTTAATAAAGTTTTTGATTTTCCTCGTTGAATTTTCATATCAAGATATGGCGTGGTAATTCAATGTTGGGGGTTATTTCCGGTCACTGGAAATTTAACAAAAATGAAGGTAATGATTTGAAACTTTGAAACGAAAAAAACTTTGAAAGGCATTTATAATTTTATAGAAAACAGCAGTAGATATATCTCAAATAGTTTTCTATTGGTCAAATACAATTGAAATGCTTCAAAATATACCTCCTAAGGGTACCTTGAGGTATTCTTTATTTTTCATGTAAAAAAATAGGTATACTTATAAAAAATCTTTGTTGTCATTCTAAAAAAAAGCTGTTCTTTTCTCATATAAATCAGTTCGATATTCCGTACCGCATTTGCTTATTTTTCCCTTTTTCAATTTGATTTTCTTTTAGCCTCAGGTTGAGATACAATGTTTACTCTCAAAAACCGGATTAATATAAATGCCAGTACCGAGAGGTCACCCACAAGTTTATTCATTTGATTTTGATAGTTTCCATTGTCAAAACATTTATAATCTTTGTCGAATAATAAATACAGTGTTTATAACTTACAATGTAGGTTATTTATTATCAGTTCATCAGTTGTGGTCTTTATATTTTTCTAATTACTAATTACGAATAAGTTTTAGACGTACGCATTTGAAGTTTGAAACGCAAATTACGTTGAAAACAAACGACACCCGAAAAGGCAGTTATTACAGAATTATATATACATTGACAAATAGCAAACATTTCCCTTAGTCATGCTTTACAAATTACGACACCCACGTTTTCTAACAGCACTGAAATATAATTTGCCAATTCGTATCTAGATTTTATCCTTTACAAGATTTACTCAAGGTAAATTTACTATTACGGTTTGAGGGTACGCCTTCAACACTGCATGTCACGAAAAATGTGTATAGAACTTTAGGAAATTACTCTCTGCATCATAAATATAATTTTGAATTTTGTTCAGGAAATATATAGTTGTTATTGTAAATGTTACAAAATTTGAGAAATTTTTTTTATTAATATTAATGAACATCAATAAGTGGTTTATAAAAAACAATCTCTGTAGATGAATTAAGAACGGAATATCAGAAATGATTACGGAGATATTGATATTTATATGTATATTTCCTTATTTTGCAAAGTATACATTTTCCTGCATTTTCCCTATCCATATTCTATGTATTCTCTACATATTCACTAAGTTCTTATTTAGATCTATGCCATCCTAGATCCTTTAGCTACTCTTCACCGAAGAGGTGCAAAAACTCCGAAACATCGAAGCCTACAGCCGACTTTTGAGGTATAGTGTCAAACTTTTACCGTAAACATTTCTATTTTGTATGTAGTATTCTTTAAAAAACGGTTTTGTTAGTTATTCAGCATTAACAGTTAAGTTAGTTATGTAAACATGTTCAATTTGTTCTATTTAGTATTTCACAATTATTATGTAAAATGTATTATTACACTGTAGTTATACATTATACATTATGAACATAAATTCGCTTTTACATGTGATTATAAAATAACAAAGTAAAAATACAAACTTACTATGTACAAAATTTGGATATGTATAATCACATTGTAGTTTTACAGGAATCGGATGTAAAATTACATTGCAAAATAATTTTACAATGAAACTTGTTTACTTGTAAAATTACAGTCGATAAGAAAATTACAGTAAAAATGGAGGGTAAATAAATTGCCATCTATTTTACTGTAATTCTTTTTTTCGGTGTGTATAAAGCAGAATAGATACTAGAATATATTTACGTACTTATAGATGATAAATATAAACTGCATACCAACTCTTAGTTTTATCTGATCTTAATTTAATCAACGTTGCATTCAATAGCAATAGCTGAACTTGAATTAAGCACATTAGTGGTAATATGAACAGATGAAAAATAAATTAATGAACTAAAATTTCCTGCTGCATATTATTAATAACTAATATTATAGGGAGTAATTATTAACTGGATAATTTATTAATTTATATCGTGTTTTAATTTTGATTATAACTTGTAAATTCTACTGAATTATTTATACTTCTTTGAGGTCCATATTTGTAATACATTTGTAGTATATGTACAGGGTGATTCAAATTGGTATATTTTCGAGGGTTACTGAGAATCTTTAATAGATAGAGCCAATCTGATGGACGGGTCTAAATCTAATGCTCTTTTTCGAAAAAATAACAATGGTATTCCTTCAGTAGAAGAATCCGTATTAAAGAATAGTTTATATAACATTTTTATAATAAAACTTAAGAGCTTAAAACTTAAGAGATAAAACTTTTAAATTAATATCAGTTTAAATTATGGTAATATCTATAATTAGATCACTGCCATGAGGAAACCCTGTGAATGGTTGTCTAACAAGTTGTTCCTATCAGTCTAAGATTTTAGTTTAGAATATAAACTTACAAGTATATATAATTACGAATAATTGTTAATTATAAAGACGAATGTGCACTTGACAACAAGTTAATTAACAGCTTTACAGGTTTATAATGAGATAGAAACGCTAGTAAGAAGCTAAACATTTAACGATAGACATAGGAACATTTTTGTTAAATGTTGAGGAGCTAGTTCAAGATGGACATTACTTACCTTTTAAAATCGGATATTCAATATATTGTATATTTATTAACTTTACCATAATATATACTACGCAATAGATGAAGAATCACACAAAATATATTAGTTACACTTAACAAATACACTTAGAAGGTTGAATGGTTTGCCATTATAAACAAGGAAAAAGTCCATATAGGAGTTTTTAATAACTTTTTAATATGCTGAAAGTCAGGTGAAATTATACACCAAAATCTTCATATCTTTCATAATATAAGGAAGAGCTAACTGGAGACTAAAACAATGGTTTATGGCATAATTTTTAGGTACCAAAAGCTATATAAATAATGAAGACACATTCATGGGTCACATACAAACTCATGCTTCAATCAATTTCAACAAACACTTTTGGATTAAGGTACCAGTCAATGAAACATAGATCCAGGATTTCTTAGAGACTAGAATCTGACTTACACATGGTTCGAAAATAGGAGAAGTCATAATTTTAACTAAGGAATGAAAGTAAGGAAAGTTTATGGTCGAACGGGACTGGGCTGCGACAAGCCAGGCTCTTAATTGAAGGGCCTTGGTCGAACGCAACTTGATCAATACTTGCGCTAAGTCGCAACAACATAAGGATTGTCACAGGACTGCTGACAGGTCACGGACATCTCAACAACCACCTTAACACTATTAGCCTTGGTGATACCAGAAGGTGCAGGTTTTGCAGACACGATGACGAGGACTCCATTCACATCCTCGGTCGCTGTGCCTGCCTTATGATCAAGAGACACAAACATCTGGGTGCAGCATTTCTCCTGCCCCAAGGCATTAGAGAGCTTCCCCTAGAACGGGTGTTGGCCTATGCGCATAGCACGGGTCTCTTCCAATAGCTCTCGACTAGCGGCAGGCACAATGGGTCGAAAGACCTGAGTGCTGCGGGTGACCGCGCCGCCTTCCAACAACACCAACAAGGAAAGTTTAAGTACCTAGTACCTTCGAGGAATACGGTGCAGACATTTCTAGATCGAAAAAACGAGACAGTGCAATATGGTATAGAAAATAGAATATATATGCAACAATAATATATACCTAAATACGCCAATTACCGTTTAAGATATTCGGCTTGTTCTTACCTATATACATCTCTTATTTTGAAGTATGTGAAGGTTCTGGTAGTCAGAATAGGTTTTCTGTCTGATCTGACTGTGTGTTATCATGAAAAAACTCTGAAACGATGCTTAACTGCACTCGATTATAGGTACAAATGTTGGATTAAGTGCACCAAAATACGTAGTATTCTAAGAAGAAGATGAACTGTCCCTGTATACAGTGTGACATTCATGATATACCCCTCATTCCTCCTTTATTTTTTTAGATACAATTTTTGATAATTTTGACATAAAATTTACCTTTTTTCCGCTTCCAGTTTCACCGGAAGTAATACCAACTCTCGTACCTAATTTAAAAAAATATATGCCACTTAAAGGAATATATTTTATTCACTATTTGCAAGGTTTTTCAATAATTATACGTCTTATTTATTTATTTTTTAAATATATACTGCCAATAAAAAAGAAGCTGCACATTATTAATATGTTGTAAATTAAACAACAAAATACCTGAAAAGTTAATCTGTGAATTTTGTAGCTTCTTTTTGAAGATTTCTTACATTTAAAATCCAAACGAAATATGCCCTTTCGCTTCAAATAGAAAGCTTATTATTTAGCTTCTTTAACTTCAGCAAGCAAAAGCGAAAACATTTCAACTTGAGCTTTTGGCAGTGTCTGTCTGGTCAATAAAAATAATCAGCAAATGAAGCATAGAGTCACAAAGCAAGCATGCCAACGGGTCCTTTGAACTTAGAATTAATCTAAATCTCCCTTGTAACGCTGCGCCCTGGGAATGTCACCCCATTTGTTTGACAGCAACCGCTCTAAAAGTATTATTTAAATAGGGACATTTTCGGTTAGGTTTTAATTCATTGATATTCATGCAAACCATAATTCGTGACGTTCAAGATGCTGCGTGTTGAGTGACACTTAGGTGTTCCTAAGAATTATCACTGCTGGAAATTAATACACAGGTGTTTTTCACATGTGTTTAGTTCTCATAAATAGGGGTCCTCCAGTAATACAAATAGCAAATCGATATTTCCTGAATTTTTACTTTCAATAAAAACTGAAATAATTATTCTTTGGAAATTATACATTTAATAATGGAACACATAGACTGTTTCATATAAGTCTATCCAATTTATGACGTGCAACATAAAAATCCTTATAATTGCAGACGACAAGTACCTACGGTTTCTGAACCTGTTTGTCTGATTTTTCAGTGCGACATCTATGTTTTGGTTGCATAAGTTCACACTGAATTTGATTCATCTTTTGATTGCTTCACCGACAAGGGACTGTAAACGCGCCCTTAAAGCATTCTTCACTTATTTTTTACAATACGATATATCATTACAATATCTTCGCGGTAACGATACCTTAGTCCTTATTTTTCAGTACACTGTATGTGTCAGTTTTTATATAAATTTAAGAAATGAAAGCCGTGCACCTATAAATTAAATTTAAAATGTTTATGTAAATAAAAATGTATGGCAGGGCAACCGCGAGTAAAAAAGCATCTTTAATTAATTTTAAAGAGCAGTTTCTGAATTTAATGTAAACAAACTTTTCAATTTTATAATCAAGATTAATATAATCCTAATTTGCATCTAAATTTACGGCTACAACGGATCCGTTGACTAATTTAGTACCTTAAAAAGCCCTTGTTCAAAAATACAACATGTTCACGACTAACTTTTTAAAGTTCCTTAAGACAAGGATGGTGTAAGGACTGTATTCCAGTACTAGAGTTGCCCATTAAAGGGGGAGCACCTATTTATCTTTTTATGTGCAATTACTGGATTCATAAATGACTAATTACTTTACCACAACTGCTTTTTACAGAAAAACTTTGCAACCCCTTACAAACAATTTATTACGAAGATCAATGTATCTATACAAACTACTTGTAGGTTATATTTTGAAATAATATTAGTTCGTTACAGTGCATTCCAATAATAATAATAATAATAAGGAGAGAAGATGGCATATTGTTATTTAGTAGGCCTCATTTTTGTCCCAGGGACGATTTACGTTAGTAAGTGCTAACCACCATTCAGTGCTGGAATGAGGAAACCTGGAAAACTGTATTAGGAGGATAGTCAAACATCAGTTGATGTTAATCTCTCACATCACAGAACGCTAGGTTCGGTGAGCAGGCCTTCATATTTGAGTAGACGATTTAATTAAACAATTTCCGGCGTAATGAAGATTCTAACCCACAACCTCTCGATTAAGTGATTCCACTGATCTGGTATATAATCAATAATTATATATTTATTCATTTTTAGTTCATTCATTACATTTCAACTTTAATACTTAAAAAAATATTTGAAGGAAATGCCAAACATAACTACTGTACAGACTATGTGCCCCGACTGGCATTGCATTACTCTGGCATCTCCATGGAAGTTACCATATCCTTCATCGAGACCAACTACCAGGCACTCATCGGTTTCGCATTTATTTTGTGCTCATCAGAGTGCCATAGGTAACAATCATAATAAGATCGTTCATTGAGTCCACTATCTGTGGCACTCTGATGAGTACAGAATAAGTGCGAAACCGGTCAGTGTCTGATGAAGAATGTAGCGACTTCCATGGAGTCGGAGTAATGAAATAATTCCGACTAATTATAATAAATAAATAATGAAATTCAAATAAATAAGTAGAATTGTCTTCCTCAAAGATAATAGAGGTTACTGCTATAATAGCCCTCGTGAAAAAGCAGGTGGCTATCTGCTTGTCAATTAGACAAGAATTGTCAGACGAATAGTAGCAAAGACCAAAAGAGGGCACTGTGTGTTAAACGTAAATGTGATAATTGTAAAGTATTAAAAATTATACAAATTTTTTGAAATTTACTAGTTCCTTTCATTGTATGACAATAATTGTTTCATCAACACAGTGAGTAGTATCTTTAGGTGTTGAGTATTACTACTACTACTACTACTAATACTATAACTACTACCTTACTGCTACCGCTACTTCTATTCCACTCCCAGTCCTGCTATGAATGACTAGGATTATTTATATCACTACCACTACTACTATTTTAAAAAATGCTCAACAGATTTAATAACAATTGACAAATTATTTTTCGAGATTGTTTACTCAGATTTTTTGATATACTATTCGTAGATTGAAATACTGCCTTAGCCAGAAGCTCTTCTACTTATGGTATAGAACTTTCCTTCATCTTTAGTCTTCTTTCCTTTTTTCTTATTTTATTTTATCTGTTTCGCTTACTTCTTTTTCGCATTGTTTATTAACTATTTAAGACTCGTATCGATCTAGAATTGTTAAGAAGTACAGAATTTGTATAAAAATAGTTATAATGTAAACTTTTATACATGCAAGTTGGTATCCTGATATGCCGTAGACACGACAGAGAGTCCTTCATATTCTAGACTAGTGTGAGGGCTCTGTTGCATGAGGTACTTGGAACCGGAGAAGCTAAGGGAAGTTTTAGTTATAAGTAGGCTTCTAACTTTATATAGGCAAAGTTGTTTACCGACAAGTAAAATAGTGTTATGTAAAATAAGCGAGAACTGCTACTGCGCTTTGGAAGGTTGCTGCAACCTAATATTAATAGTAAAATAACTATTTAAAAAAAGTGCATCGCATCTTAATGATCGCTGGTATAGAAATTAATTGATGAATATATACAGAGTGTTCCAAAATTAGCCTGCCAAAGTCCACTTCCGGATTGTACATTCAAAATTAAGGAAAAAAGTTTTAATAAACATAGGTAGAAAAATGTTTCCTAAGGGAGCAACAGTCCCTTAAAGATGCACCCCTGAAGAGGATTTTTATCGAACAGCTCCGAAACTTGTGAAGATATAGGACATTGATATTTTGGATGTTTAGTGGCCATTCTGTTTTCAAGAAGGTGACGTCATTACAATTCCAAAAATATATTCAAGATTAGGTTAAAATTTGAGAAGTTGGGATAAAAACTACCACAACTTTCTTCTCTGCACGTGCATTACCATTACAAAACCCGTATACAAAATGCATATCTGCAAGTTCCTGATTTGTGTATTGTTGCGTTTTGAAAATAGTTTTTTAAACAATACGCAGTTACTGTTTAACGTATAACTTATATATTCACCAAATGTCAAATAAATTAACGCCCAACTTTCGTGGCAAAGTCTTTAGATTCTTCATATTATGATAATATTTTCCCATAGATTCTCAAAAACTCATTCAACTTACTCAAAAACGGTGCAAAGTTTTAGGACATCAAAGTTTAATAAAAGTAGCTTTTTTTGTAAAAAACTATAGAGTTTTAGAATTTTACATCAAATACTGAAAAAATTGGCAGAGAAAAAAGTTGGGGTATTTTTTATCACACCTCCTCAAGTTTTGACCCATCCCTGAATATTTTTTTGAAATTGTAATGACGTGACCTTGTTGAAAACAGAATGGTCAGTAAACATCCAAAATTTCAATTTTCTATTTTTACAAGTTTCAGAGTTATTCGATAAAAACCCTCTTCAGGGGTGCATCTTTAACAGGCTGTAGCTCCCTTACACAGTAAAAAAATCCGACTGATTTTAACACTGAATCCACACTCATCAGTGTGTATATAGTCCACACTTGGCAGTGTTAGACATATCGGTGTATTATTACATTACATAAAAGTAATTTAACACAGTAAATTTTACAAGATAATGTGTAATAGTTAATTATTCACCGTGTAATTATTCCGTATTTATGGCGGATTGATTCATTTTTAACACAGGGTTTTGTAAATTTTACTACAATTTATGAGTACTTCCACAAACTTGGCGGGTATATCGTTCGTGTAATATGAGTTCTAAAGGTTTAGTTATTATACTACCTAGTTCGTGTTAAAAATAACACTGCAGCAAATTACGATTACCATTTAGTAATTTTACTATTTGTCTTTTTTTACTGTGTAGGAAGCATTTTTCGACGTATTTTGTTTTTAAAAATGTAACTCAAAGCCCTATACCTCCGTTATTTTTGAGCTTTTGAAAAACTTTTATAGGAACTTGGACTTTAATTTTTCTCGTAGAATCATCCCACGAATTATTTGCATATTATTTGCAGACACCCTGTATAGCACATAATACATATAGGACATAATACCTAGTAGTAATACACATAGATATTGATAATTTATTTGTTTATTTAATATCTCAAAAAATCACAGATTTCGCAAATCTTGCAACCATCGGAATGCATTGAAAATGAATTAAGGAAATTTGGAACTATAGAAAGCTTGCAAAAGTTACCTTCTAATTTGAGAACTTACCATTTGCTACTTACAGACTTTGCCACCTTGTATATCACATTCACATGAGAGCTCAGATTTGGCGCATTCAGGGAAACATAGCACTCCAGCGCTTCAGCGCTTTACCGCTTCACGTTCGCTGAATCGACATTTTAAACGCAAGCTTAAAGTGACATAATTTTCAGTAATTCATATTTTGTAATTAATATTAATAATAATTAATATTATCCATATAGATATTTTGTGCGTAAACCCATAGGCATAAACCTAAACTATATTAATTTTATTGCTTGATGGAACTATTCAGCGATCCAGCGGGAAAAATATATGCTTTACCGCTTTAATAAAGTGCTGCAGCGCTTTAATACAGCGCTGCAGCTATTTGAAAGCGCTGAAGCGCTGCGGTTCCCTGAATGCGCCCATTCTCGGACTTGCAATTTGCAATATACGAATACGAATGCCAAACTATGCGCCCACGCTGCGCTGTGCTCGGTCCCCCACTACCTAACCATGTCGGTGTGACATGCTCATCGCGTTACACTTTTTTTTCATCGAAACATACCCATATACGAACCTTCGCGATCCTATAAGCCTTTTCAATGCTAAAAAGGTTCTGAAAGATTAAAGTGATTAAGACTGAAAGCGTGACTAAAC
This sequence comes from Pogonocherus hispidulus, assembly GCA_963924545.1. Classification (NCBI taxonomy): domain Eukaryota; kingdom Metazoa; phylum Arthropoda; class Insecta; order Coleoptera; family Cerambycidae; genus Pogonocherus; species Pogonocherus hispidulus. The sequence continues at coordinate 7,864,320 of OZ004701.1, forward strand.
TAACTATTTCGTTGACTTTTTGAGATGGGTTCATGGAGATCGAAGTAAACTAAAAAATTATTGGGAAATGACATATCTAAAACCACTAGAGATAAATCTAGGACACTACAATTTGTTTCACGATAAATAAATAAAAACACGTAAGAATTATTATTTTATTATACTTACTGTAACATTGCTGTTAGCATTATCCTACCAAGCGGAGTAATTAATATAGACAGATTTAATTAAATGAAATATATCGATTATTTATTTAACAACTAATGAAAAATTACTTTTCATGAAGCTTACTTACAATAATAATTGTGAAAGGAGTGGAGTAAGATTGAAGGAGAAGGTCAGTAAGGTAGCTTTTAAGTATGAGCGCATGTATATATCACGGAAAGTATAAAAAATGGTGTAAAAAGTAACACAAGTAATATTTTGATGTATAGCACAAAGAAATATAAAATGCGTGGGAAGTGTTAACAAAATCGTGGCCCATTTAAAGTGATTTGATAAACTTTAGAGATATTTCCTTTACATTTTGGTTAATTAATCTATTTTTTGATAGGTTTATCCTTTAGATCACCTTGATTTAGAAAAAAATAGTAATGGTAATTGAAACACTTTCAATTCATGCCATCATGGACTCTATAGACCTCTTTACTTGATCAAAATAAATATTGATAGTGATTTGTGAAAAGTGTATTTAAAAAAAGTTGCATGGTTTAAGAAATAAAACGAACGAGAGAACGAAAATTGTATATGAAAAATATTTATAATCTACTTCATGGTAGCATGAATCTGGAAACACTTTCCATTGCCCAGATAAAGGGTCAAGTTAAAGTTAAGGTTTTCAAAAAAGAAATATAAATATTTTTTTATATTTTTATATCTGAGTATCAATAAGTATCTTTAATTCAGTCAAAATGTCAAAATTCAGTATAAAAATGTCAGTAATAGCACATCAATCTATGACTCTTTGTTGAATGCTGCTGTTGTATGACAAATTTGATTTTGTTTTATTTCACTGCTCCTGAAAAGTTAATAAACGGATAATCGAACGGATTCAAATCCGTTGTCGTTCAAGCGGTCTACAACTATCTATCCTTAGTCACAAGATGGTGATTTCGAAATATATCCTTGTTAAGCTATAACAAATACAGTATGTCCTAAAATGTTGGAACAAAATTATTTTTTTTTTATTTGAGAATAAAAAAAATAGACGATACAGGTCAATTTGTATATAAAAATTGCCACTTTTGTGCAATACTTTCTATTTTTTGAGCCATGTTTGGCGGAACTATAATATTACTAATTTTTTTTTAAATGCCACTTTATATTTCATATAAGGTCATACCTTATTTCTTTGAGGGTAATATGACAGGTGACATTTATTTGAATTTTTCCGTTTTGAGCTGATTCTAGTCCTGGAATTAGTCCCTTTTCCTAACCCTAAAAAGCATGATATGCCGGCTGGTGATGTCTGGTTCCAACAAGATGGTGCCCTGCAACATTTGTAAAAAAGTACTTTAATGAAGTTTTCCCAAATCGGTAGATAGGTTGAAGATGGCCACTATGCTCACTATGGCTCACCGAGCAGGTGGCTCAGGGCTTAGCGTCTCGATCGCTCAACCCAGAGGTCGTGGGTTCTAATCCTCATTCCGCCAAACAATTTTTCATTAAATTGTTTGCTCGTAGATCAAGGCTTATTCGCAGGGATGGCTTGGCAACCATCCTGGCGATGGTCTAGGATGGGAAGAATATCAACTTGGTGTTAATGTGAGAGATTAAAATCAGTTGATGTTTGACTTGTCCCCCTAACTAATGAGGTTTTCCAGGTTTCCCTCATTCCAGCACTGAATGGTGGTTAGGGCCTTCCAACGTAAGTCGTTCCTGAGGCGCAAATGCGGCCCGCGAAATAATAATGTGCCGCCCCCTCTCCCACACAAGTCTCAGACTTTCGGGCTAATCCTTGTGATTAGAATGAGGGGTAGAGATATTATTATTATTATTATGCTCCCCTGACCTAACTCCACTAAATTTTTTTGTGGGGTTATCTAAAAATCAAAGTGTAAACAGACCAGACACTATCGAAGGTTTGAAAGGTCGTATCAGAGAAGAAATTTGAAACAACACTAGATACTATTCACAATGTAATTCCTGATTTTGAACATCGAACATTGTGCAATGATTAATAAAGGCCACTTTGATCCTTTGCTGCAGTAAAATAAAAAGTAGTACTAGTACAAAGACTATCGTCTTCATGTAATTTCTTCTCATAATTTTTTAAATTTGTTGTGTTTGATAGCAGTTTTGTTAATGGCTATCAAAAAAAAGGTATATATAACCTTATGTCGCTGAATACGTCTTTAGAAGGGCCTGTATAATATACAGGGTGTCCACCTAGTGCGCGTAAGTCCAATATCTGGGTTAATAAAAGAGATAACTTAATTTTTTTTTCTACAGGGTTGTCTAATATCCCGAGCTGCACAAAATGAAAATATATTTACATATTCAGGGTGTTCAGTTTTTCCTGGACAGGTACTAACTTCGTTTTTCTAAATGGAAATATATATTTTTTATTGCTTTTTCGAACTAAACCCTTGATTTTAGTAGGACTTTCATCAGCCTTCCCTATACCTAACTTAAACTGTTTTTGAAATATTGACGGGTGAATATTGACATTTTTGCAACTTTGACACCCTGTAAAATCTAAACGGTTTGAGATCAAGCAAAACGGTTTGCACATTCCTATCTTAACTTTTCATAAGCTATCGTTTGGTACTAATTTCAGAATTATCCAAAAATTTTAAATTTTCTGAAAATTTTGAAAATTTTTTATTCCTATATAAATTTGAAATTAGTACCAAACGATAGCTTATAAAAAGTTAAGATAGGAATGTGCAAACCGTTTTGCTTGATCTCAAACCGTTTAGATTTTACAGGGTGTCAAAGTTGCAAAAATGTCAATATTCACCCGTCAATATTTCAAAAACAGTTTAAGTTAGGTATAGGGAAGGCTGATGAAAGTCCTACTAAAATCAAGGGTTTAGTTCGAAAAAGCAATAAAAAATATACATTTCCATTTAGAAAAACGAAGTTGGTACCTGTCCAGGAAAAACTGAACACCCTGAATATGTAAATATATTTTCATTTTGTGCAGCTCGGGATATTAGACCACCCTGTAGAAAAAAAAATTAAGTTATCTCTTTTATTAACCCAGATATTGGACTTACGCGCACTAGGTGGACACCCTGTATAGGCCCTGAAAAACGCTGAAGCAGGTTGCATACAGTATACATAATATGTATACTATAAAATATAGAACGTCCTACTTAAAAAAAGAAATAGAAAATATTGCAGAAACCTGCAAACTGCTTCAGCGTTTTTTCTTAATTTTAACTAGAGAAAAATATGAATTTTGTTCCATCCCTTTGTGACACATTGTATATGTAATTAACATATTTATTTCTTTGTATAAATTTATTGGAGGGAAGAGATGCGAATTCAGGTACACCCTGTAGACCCCCAAAAAAAAGGAAATGATAATTGATCTATTTTCTAAATCTAATTTCGCGTCGCAGAGCTTAATCATACACCACGTTAGTTATAGTCGTCTAAAATGGAATTATGACGATGATTTATTTGATAATACATCCCTGACAAAGGAGAGTAACGCCCTTTGGCACTGAGTATTCTCTGTAATAAGTAACCTCATCGTTGCCGCTACCGATGTCAAATAATCTCAGCCAGACCAAGAAATAGCCGCCGGCCGACGGTCAACCCCTTAAATTCCTCTCATAATTTCGAACTTCACAAAAACAACCACGAAATCGTCTCGGCGGTTGACAAAAGCAGATGTTACCTGTGTTTGACCATAAATTGAATTTCTCACTACCTTATTACAACAATAATTATGTTGATAAATATCGCAAGTTTTCTGGAAACTCGATGATTGGTCTATTTATTTGGCGTTTTACTTTCGCTCACCCACATTTTTAACCAACTTCAAACGATTATACAGGGTGTAGCAAATATAATGATAAAACGCAATTCTGAGTAAAACCATTTATTGCATCTTTCTTTATACAGGAATTAACCAAAAAGTTAACTAGGAGATAAATTATGAATTACATTATCAAATAATATGGTCCAATAAAGTTTTATATTTCCTCGTCAGCTATTATCCTAGGTATGCAAAGGAATAACATTATTTTTAAGATATGTCGCAAACAACTACTTTGCGTGCAGTATGCACCGCCCAACATTGAATTACAGCTGCATATCTTGATATAACCTCCACTTATTGTCTTTACTACATTTTTCTTTTTAATAATTTATCTCTTAGTTAACTTTTTGGCTTAATTCCTATAATTCCTTTCGTTCCCATATCTAGCCCTACCGGGGGTCTAGGCCGGAGGCCTGGGGTCACCCTTCGAGTGACAAATGCATCTAAAATAATATTATTTTTAAGAAAATACATATTAAAGAAATTTTGTATCTGGAATGATGATGTAATTATACTAAACGATTTTTCTTAATATTTTGATGAATTGTAAGGGTACTCTATTCTTGATGGTAAAACATCATAGTTTTTTAAGTAATGAAAGTAGAATTTATTTTTAAGTAAACATTATTATCAATTTTATCAATGGGACCAAAAATATTGTAGATATTTACTTTTGTAAGCTAAAATGATGAATTTAACAGACTACCTTAATGAACGAATTAATTCTAAACTTTACGTGCAGAAAGAATAAAAGCTACGGATAATGAAACAGAGTAACTAAATACTAATACTAATAAATAATTGGAATTAAAAAGTAAAAAATAAATTTTCCTCCAGCGTGACTCGAACTCGCGAAATCAGCATTATCAAGTTTTCAATCCTACGACTTTCCCGTTGTGCTACCACGCCTGTTGTCAAATGTTTACCTTGAGACGTTGAAGTATGTAAACTGTGCGTGTCAACCTGAAAAATAATTTTTACCAATTTTCTAATTGGAAAAGCATTTCGCTTCAGTATTTTGGTAATCAGAAGTGTTTGGCAGTCAGTACTATTGATTCCGTTAGCAATATTCTCTTAGGAAAATAACCTATCTGAAGTTTAATTAATTTGACAGTTTTCGTGGGAGGTGCTTGTCTCGTTAGTGCAATCTCACATCGGTAGATAAAATGAGAAAGAAGTTGAGACGGACGCGACTCGAGATTTTCGAAGACGAAATAGACGTAGAAGGAGTCGACGTACGGTCTCGAAAAAAATATCTCAAAGGAACAGAATAGAGAAAGAACGGAACTTTCGCGTGAAGCAGTTCTCGAAGCCGTAAAATTAGAAAAAGGGTCTAGGGAGTCCCGCAAAAAGTCGGGATTTCGGCAGGCGTGACGGGACCATTAGGCGCGAGGACAAACGCCGGTGCTTGCCGTATCTCTCTCGCCGAACGGCGATCGACGAAAATTTTGCAGAGGTTTTTTGAAAAGGCGTTTAAATTGGGAAAACGCGTAGGAAACGGGACGAAAATACCCCTACGCATTGGAGAAAGGCCGGGGGCGACCTCCGGTCCGCTTCGCGAGCCCTCCTCGGAGAAAATAGCTTTGAAACTTAGCTTCTGAAAATAGCTTTCAAAGCTTAGCTTTGAAATAGCTCTGTGGATTCGGCGACGAAATTTAGAGCGAGACAGAATGGACGTGTTTTAATATATATGGACAAAGAAAGATGTACTGTTTACCCCATTCGATAGTGTAAGTAGTTGATATCAAAAAGTTTCTTTTTCTCAATAGCTCTTCAAATACGACTCAAATTTCACAGAAATTGGTCACTTTTGGGCATATTATTGGTCACTAAATAACGCAACTTTTCCCCAATTTAACCTAGTCTCTATCTTGAATGGTTTCCAAGATACCAATATTATTGCATCCAATTTGAACCTCACTATATGTATATTTAGCCTATTATACTAGGCCTTCTTAGGCTTTTATTTAGGTAAAATACTAGTAAATCATTAATGTCTGATACTGTTGGACAGTCTGGAACGCAACGTTCAATTTATCCTAGATATCCCAATCGGGATATCTGGCTGGGTGATGCATAGGTTCAACTAGAGATTTATCTTTCGAGATGTATTATATTTAATTCTAGAAAATATACATAAATTTCATTAACTGTCATTATTTCTGAACATACACATTGGTTAATTCGTGATGACTGGTTGAAGGTAAGTCAATATTTTTTTTAAAATCGTGATTTCCTATATCTTATTCGGTCGAAAATAAATGAATAGCATTGAAGAGGAGGAATTTACAAGTACTAATCGACCATATCAGAGTCTAATCAAACGCTGATAGCGCTGTAAGGTATTACGAGTAGTAAACACATTTCTTTACGTCACAGTACAAGTCGCTGTGACACATTTCCTGATCATTTAAAATATGCAGCATTAGTCGACGATATATGTCACGATTATTTGCATCATGAAATATAATTATTTCTTGTAATGTTCATTTGCGTTATGTTTTAACATTAATTAAATACATTTGAACAGAAATGTAATATACGTTATTATATAAAATAGTTACTAATAATTTGATCTTAGATGCCGAAGATACTGTATCTTCGTTGTCACTACTTTGTTCCGCTATAGAAGGTGAGAGGAAAAAATGTTTCATTTACTTTTCATATCAATTATTAGTAGATGGGTGGACCTCCAATCGAAACATGCCAATCATGTGTAATTTTGTCATTATTTTGTCAAAATAAATAAATTATTTCGAAAAAAAATTTTGAAACTCCAGTCACATGTCTTAACAATTCACTATTGTCGTGGCAGTCATAAATTTAATAATGGAATGCATTGACTATTTCATATTAGGCGACAAAATTTGTAACCTGCAACATAAAAATCTCTAAATTGCAGTCGACCAGTATGGTTTTTTATTAAAATGTTGCAATTTGTTTGGTCGATTGTATTTTCAGTGCGACATATATGTTTGCGTTGTCTAAGCTCACACTGAACACATGTAATTTATCTTTTGATTGCTTCCTCGACAAGGGAGTGCAAACGCACCCTTAAGCTTAAAATGTTGTGGACATTTTAAAGCTTTTGGGGGGTAATTATACCACCATTCGTACTGGAATTTTGCCTCTAGAAGTGAACCCGTCTAAGTCAGGTGACTGCACAGGTCATTCAATCGCCTTTTTCTATCCAATTCATGATCCAGTGACCTTTGATCCAAATACTGTCAACAGGCAGTGCACATTCTCATGTTTACTTTTAACTATCTTCATGGACAATCATGATACTGACCATCTAGGACAACCTGTACCTGTACTATTTTTTATACCAGTATATTTATTATTCTTCTATAAGATCCTTCATGAGTATCCTATGACTAAGTATTCATAAGAATGGTTTTTAGAATTGTTTTCAATGAAGGTACTGCACGATTCTTCTCAGAAGACAGTACCTTACTCATGCTTGGTTGGATACATAATGTTTATCAAATCATTACCAGTAGATTTAATTACTGAGTAATGACATTCACTATTTTTCGAACAGGGAGTTTCCTTAACCTTCACTTAAAACCTTTAAGACGTGTTCAGCAAGATAATAATGTAATAATAATTATTGAGAAATGTACGATGAATGAGTCAATTAACAATACAATAACAATTTTTCAAAGACTCGAGGATCCCAGTGTGGCATTAGTTTTGTTTGCCAAGTAATGGAGCCCTGCAGATATCCACATCATGAGCTAAATTACACTTTGATTAGGAGTAATTTTTTCATCTATGAATGTATGTCAGTCGTGCGCAGATATGAAGATAATGTGCCCAAGGGTTTGACAAGTAGAAATTATTAGTTGTACCTCTCGTAATAGTCACAAATATTAATTAAATAATAAGTTCAATTTAATTGCAAATGTTAGATGTGTAGGTGAGTGCAGTCAACACAGAAAAAGGGTTAAACGGTTTCCAATGTAAAATAAATCTTTTTAGTTTTAAGTTAATTAGCTGTAAATCTAAGTTTACTACTTGAATGAAATACAGAGTTAGTTAGTCGTTGTTAGTTATTTCTATGATATAATAATAATAATATCTCTACCCCTCATTCTAATCACAAGGATTAGCCCGAAAGTTTGAGACTTGTGTGGGAGAGGGGGCGGATATTATTATTTCGCGGGCCGCATTTGCGCCTCAGGAACGACTTACGTTGGTAGGGCCTAACCACCATTATTAGTTAGGGGGACAAGTTAAACATCAACTGATTTTAATCTCTCACATTAACACCAAGTTGACATTCTTCTCATCCTAGGCCATCGCTAGGATGGTTGCCAAGCCATCCCTGCGAATAAGCCTTGATCTACGAGTAAACAATTTAATGAAAAATTGTTTGGCGGAATGGGAATTAGAACCCACGACCTCTGGGTTGAGCGATCGAGACGCTAAGTCCTGAGCCACCTGCTCGGTGTATCAATACATACGTAGTTGACATTTATTTTTACAGTTACAGATGTTTTCGATATAAATCATATAAAAGATGCAGTGTTGCCACCTAAAAATATTATGAATCACTGCACAAAAACCTACTCACTTTACATACAAATAATGGAACACCCTTAATACAGTAGTAGTAGTGCCTATCTAAATTGTTGACTGCCAGTATATTTAAAAACGCCTGAGTTGGTCAAAAAATTGTTATGTAGGTACCTAAGTTGCTCAACACAGGTGGAATGGCGTGCTTGTTCTCCAGATTTAATCCTACTGGAATTTTGTAATATTGTGTAACAATTTAAAAGAATTGTGACAACAGATACATGAATAACGTGCTGTTCTAAATGGAGTTTCTAAAATGACATTAATAGGTCAAAAAGAAAAAAAAGAACAGAAAATAAATCGACGTATTCCAACCATTTTACGAAAAATATATGTTCACATAGATAAACATAAAACACACCACAGAAATGGACAACCTCCCTACTGAAAGCCTAAGGCTTGTGTAGAGGGAGGGTACACATGAAAAAAACGCAGACACACAACCATTCCCTGGGAGAGGTGCCATTTCTCCCCTGGCGAGAATCGAACTCGCGCCGCAATATACCCATTCTGTTAGTCACAAGCTATCACCCAGCACCTAACAGCCTGAGCTATCGCCGCGGTAAGGCGATGATATTGAAGATATTAAGGATGTTCTATTATTTTAGCCCCTCTACTCTATTACATTCTATTCTTCTTTTTTAAAGAATACCAATCTGCTTCTTTTGATTATATAAAATTTAAAAATACCAACCGACTGATTCTTTCGCACTTTAAATTCAGAATTACAACAGAAATGTACTGCTATCGTAGTAAAACATTTAGTTTAGTGAAGACCAAAGCCCAAAATTTAAAGGCAGTCTTGTATTTTGTTTCAATTGGCGGTTCTACCTAATTGATGCAGCGATGTTTATGTCCTATATATTTAGTTTAGAAAACAATACAATGTTGCTGAATATCCGCTTTGAAATATATTGTTTCTATTATTAAAATATATTCAGCTTTTACTACGTATTTATTAGATCAATAAAAGTAAACTGGAAAATAATAAAAATTAAATTTGACAATAAAATAATTTATTTCAGTTTCACGAAGCAACCGTTTGTGTAAAATATAAATACAAATTATTTTTAGAGCATAACAAAAAAATATATTGTTTTACGACTGTTATCCCAATTAATTTGACGAGCCATATTGACACATATTATTATGTACACATGACGAGTTGTATTTAAAACTATATATTTTTTAAATTTCAATGGTTACTAGTCAACTATACTTACAAAATTATATTATAGTACTGGCATCAATTTTTGTTTAAAATAAACCAAAACACAGTACTTGAACTTGGTACCTATATCGACCTGTAAAAATTAAATTGTAAGAAATAAAACTTCAACAATTTACGAGGCATTTTTGATTTTTTTCTAATCTTTGAAATAACTTCTCTTTTTTAATCAATAATGCACTTTGGAACAACCCGCATAATTATTTCATAAATTTTCGAAATATGTATGATTTTCTTCTATTTCAGATGATTTCTGTAGAACTAACAACGATAACCATTTTGTAGTAGAAAAGAATTTAGAAAAATTGTATGGTTTTTTATGATTTTTTTGGTAGTATTCAATAGTAGATGGGTCTTATAAACTCTGTCTAAACCAAATTTCTTTTTTTTAATGGAATATACTCTGTTACAGATGTATACAGATTTGATCTGTATACTGTATACAGATTTGAGTAGGAAAATTTGTAACGAGTACACAAGTATAGCACGTAATAAGTCTATCTGTGATGTAACTCCGGATGTAATCAGCTAACAAATTGTGGACTGATTACAGCTGGGGTTCCACAAGGTTCAGTCTTGAGGCCATTAATGTTTTTAATAATATATACTACTGTATTCAGACACCTTGAGTGATTAAAGATATCTTTAATCACTCAAGGTGTATGAATACTATAGCATATACAGATGACAGTAAATGTATTTATGATTGCTGAAGAAAATATTAATAGAGATTTAACTGCTGTAGCTCAATAGCCAGACAATTACTTGAAGCTTTTTATCTGCACAAAGTTAATTTTACCTATGGATCATCCAAATTAATTAAATTTTATCACAAAATTTATAGGTATTAGCATATATACTTAAATCATTTTGTGTATCAATATTATATTTTAAATAATTCTTTCATATTGTCTTGTATTGTTTCTAAAATTGTGTTTTTATTTTAATTGTGATATTTTAGTACCTCCTATAATTACTCCTCGACTTATTGTTATTGTCATTATTATTGTTTTTTACACCTTATTTTGATTCAATGTGTATAGTTTTATGATATTAAGGTTGAGTAGAGTAGCTGTAGGATACATTTTTCCCTATGTTTGTAATATTTTGTTGTTGTAATTCATTATTATTATTATTATTATTTATTATTATTTATATATTATTATTTGTAATCTGCGCATCATTTCAGTTTATTTACTGATTTATTTTTCTTGTAGATGAGTTAATACCACGCCTAACAAAAAATTATTGTTTTGGAAACGATCTTACTATGTTGGATGGTATGAAGTATGGCTGCTTTTTGTGAGTGAGTATTATACACTTTCTTCCAAGTTAAGTTGAGTGAAGTGATTCACCTGTCACCGATATAATGAATAATGGAATGATATAAACGTGCTTCTGTTTCCATATTATTTCAACTTCTATTGCTAATTGTTGATATTTTTCTTTCTTTTATGTATATTTATTTTTATTATTGTTACAATCCAGTCGACCGGTTCCCTGGCTCCGACTCTCAGGGTTGGGCGCTGGTGGTTACTAGTAGCTATTCCCCACGTCCTTGGGTAAAAAACTACTGAGTTCGGGAATCGTTTGCCCTAAGTAGACGGAAGAATCTAAAATGACGGCCTTCCGGCTAGAAGATCTGCCGAATTTCATTTCGAATCATTTTAACTAGAGGTTTAGCAATATATTTTTTTATATTATTTAACTGTTATATATTACATTACATTTATTTATAGGTATCCCAACATATCACTAAAAGTATATACATTTTATTTTGTATAAACTAAAGAAGATATCTGATAAATTTTAGTTAATTTATAACTGCAGTGATCACTTTCTCACATTGGATTTTTGGGATAAACTATCTAGTTGACTAAGAGATTTAAGACACGCCACCTAATGGAATCAACTGTGTTTTATTGAAGAAGAAAAATAAAGCTTGATAATTTTGGTCCCATATGGAAGTGGTCACGTATTACCAAATTTGGATACAAAATTATCGGAGATATCAGATCACTGCAGTTTCGATTTCATCCAGTTACGCGTCTGATCAATTTCTTCAGTTATCTCATCACCTTGATATTGCACTTGTTTCTGTCGAAAAGAACGCTATTCTGTTGACTTGTCATATTTATTTTACAGGTGCGGTGCATATACATAAAAAAAATTGAAATGAAATTCTCGGCTGTATCATATCTGAGATTATTTGAGAATAGCCTATGTATTTACGAATTTCTCCAAATTATCAGATTCTAAGCATTACAATAGACATAGCTGGGTGTGCCATGTCCCAAAGTACCGTTCGATATCTGAGTCCCTGAACTATCTGGCATAATTTGCTGGAAAATAAAACAACTTATCGAAAGATCATTTGGTAAATACGCAATGTGAGGTAAGGTTGTAGTGTCGTGATGACCTAGATCGTATTCTAGCAAAGTACCTGGGCGGGACTCTGTAGTCCGTGCTGTATTTAACAGGCAAAAATTAATACACAGCTAATTTATTATAGCACTAGAGTAGATTTCACAACAGCTTGACTGCCATTAGAAATAACTATGTGAACGTGGATGATCGTGTGAACCTCTTGTTGTGAAATTGCGAGTACCTAACGTGTGTGTCCTAGATGTTCAGTTAACATTTAAAGAACTAGACTGGACATTCAAATCTTTTAGATGGTCCATTCATGTCATTTTTTATTTACATGGACCGATATCTACCAGTAAGTCCATCGTTAAAGAATAGAAAGTATTTTTTGTATATCTTATATATGAATTTGTCAATGTTAGACAGCTGCAATTATATTAATGGATCTTTGGAGAATTGTGACCTTTCAGAAAGCTGAGCGATTAATGCAGTTGGTAAACTGTTACTGACCCACTGTTCATTTACAGGTTGATCACATACCTACAACGTGACAGTATAATTTTTGTGAAGCAAAATATACTGTTCGTCCCAAAATGATGGAACAACATTATCTGGTGTTATGTATCGAACTTCCTCTCTAATAAAATCTTTCAATTCTTCGATAGTGCCTGGTTTGTTTACATACATTTTGGTTTTTTGATAACCCCAAAACCAAAACCATAACATAACCATAAAAACAAAACTGATAACCAAAAAATCTAATAATGTTAAGTCAGGAGAGCTTGGTGGCTATTCAAGCGCTCTCTTCACACCAAATTGAGTATGCGCAATGGTTAATGAGGATCACTTTGTACATTTGCTGTAATTAAATAAAAAGTAGTACTAGTATAAACACTAGAACTTGTGTTCATTTAATTTGAATATGAATATGAATTTTTTTTTGTAATGGCGAGATACAGTAAAATACACCGTAGTGCCCTCTTTGGGTTTTTGCTACTACCTGTCTGACAATTATTGTCTAATTGACAGACAGATAACGATCTGCTTTTATGTAGATGCTATTACAGTGACCTCTATTGTCTTGTCGTAGAGATATTGACCTCGTTGTCTTACCGTAGAGGTATTGATGTAATGCAACGGCAGTCATGGCATATTGGCCGTGGCTTAGTTGTTTTCGGCATCTCCAAATAAATATATATGAATTTTGTTGCATCAATTTGGGAAACACTGTATAGTGGCAGATCATGCAAGCGAAGTCCAAATAGATTACCGCATCTGTATACAACAATCAACAATACATGTCATAGGTACGCCATGAAAAAAGAAAAACCTTAATGCATGTTATGTGCCAACGTGGAGACAAGGAGAATTACATATCTGATACTTAGGTAATAGAAGCAATAGTCAATGAATAATTATTTGCAATCTATAATCTATTATAACTACAGATAATATAAAAGAAGTTAATAGGGAATTATTTGTAGTGTTTTTAGGTTCAAATCGAACTTAATCTCCAGTAATTTGTTTTTGTTGTAGTTTTTTTTTCCAAACTTTAAATTATATTATAGTATAGACCTTCAAATGAATACGTCTTATGTATAGAACATGCCTAAAGGCTTATTTACATTTATCACTTTGGATGTTCATCTTGGAGGAATCATCCAAAGTGGTAAGTGTAGATTGCCTTTCATTTGTGTTGCATCCAAAGTGTACATTAAAAATGAACGATGAAACAAATCGACCCTCTACCTATTTTTGATGAAAGAGATGTGCCCTGAACCGATGATTCATCCAAAGTGAAGGCTCAGTGAAAAATGTAAATACGATGAGTTCATTTTCGCCGCTACTTCACTTTTTAGTTTTAGTACAGCCGCCAGTGCGATTGTTTGTTTGTTGCTATTATAAATAAATATTTAAATCAATTATATTATATTATAAACGTGTTATACAATGGCATTCAAGTGGCAAAATTCATTTGTCAGTCAACTTGAAATTAAGTCAATGCCATCGCGTATACCTAAAAGACTTTTATTTTTTCTGGAACGAGACATCCTGCCGCCTGGTACCACAAGTTGTTGCACCAAACACAAAATGACGAAATTCTTAGGAACAGTGAATAGTGACAGAGGTGAAACCACAAAACTGGATGAAAATATGTAAACAAGGATGATCACTCCGAATGATTTCACTCTGGATGATTCACTTTGGATGTACATCAAAAGTGATACAGTGTAAATCCCGCTTAAGAGTATATGTGACTTATGCTGTGTCTAGAAACACAACTGTCGTTTCTTCGGCCTTGCTACCTGAAGAAGTTTATGAAAAAGATGTAATTTTAGTTTCTAATCGGAACTTGATCTCTAACAATTTGGTTTTGTTATGGTATTTTTTTCCAAACTTTAAATTATATCATAGTATAGACCTTTAAATATAATAAGTCTTATGTATAGAGTAAGCCTAAGAGTATATGTGACTTATGCTGTGACGAGAAGTACAACTGTTGTTTCTGAAGCATTCCTACCTGAAGAAGTTTATGAAAGACATGTAAAATTTAGATAATCCGCAACAGACGCTTATTTGACCAAGAGATATTACAATATTGGACTAATGTTTGGTTCTCGGATAAGTTCAATATATTCATACTCTCACCAGCTATTTTTTCCAACATCAGTTGAAAGTATTTGGTGGTGATATGATGGTATCGGTGGAATAAATTTACGAGCAATTGTATGAAGTTTATGAGCTCAACGTTAAGTGAAAATCAGAGATATATTTATTGATTTCCAAAAATAAGTTTCTATCATGCTATCACCATGCATCTCCAAAGAGGATTGTTTCTCAATATGTTTTTGCTTTATTTTGTTTCTTTAAATATTTTACAATTCAGCTGAAAAAAGTAAACTTCATAAATACTCAATATTTTCCAAACGCTTTTTTAGTGGTTTAGAGTGAAAGAACCGATCGCTGTTAAAAAATGATTATTGTTACTTGTTTCAAATTCGTAATTTTTGTACACTATATCTACACAATGAAATAATAATTTATTTAAAAAGTCCATTGCCAAGAAAACAATTTTAGTACCTACTCATAACTGCAACCATTCAAAGGCGAAACGTTTTCGCCACACCCTGTACCTGCAGTTTCTCTCGCTGTGCAGCTATGTGACACTCTGACATTTTCTTAAAACTCGCCGCTGTGACATAAAAATAAAAGCATTATATATTGCACTATATAACTGGCAGAAATATATGTTTTGGTATTTAACATCGAGTGGGCAGGGGCGATCGAGCGTCGAGCATCGTGTGAACCGGTGAAAGTGTGAGATGACAGTACCGATCCGACGCAGTACATGGGTACCACATATGCCCAGATAATCATAGCGATTATACCAGAGGCAGTGCAGTAAATTGCAATCCTATACGGAGTGGATTTTTTGCTACTTGTCGTGATTGCATTCCGAAGAATTTACGAAGCGTTAAATAATAATACTGTTTGTACACTGTGTGAATCAGAAGAGTTACCCATTATTTTAAATTTTTAAAAATATCCAACCAGCACACACCCATTTATAATTTTTTATATTCTCCATAAATGTAGATATTTAAATCAAATTTCGCTTCTTATATTTTCTGCCGTAATGTCTACTAATCAAATTCGGATAAGCATTTCAATGAAAAATAAATCAGGCAATTTCAGAGGCAGTGGACTATACAGGGTCTTACGAAATTCGCGGATACGAACTGTGGGGTCTTGTTAAGCTAGAAAAATTGATCAAAATGTGTTTATATCATTTGACCAGTGAGTTAGAATTGTTAAAGAAATCACATGGCATTAGGTCTGGCAAATGAAGGAAATCCGTGTCCGTGTCCGCGAATTTCGTAACACCCTGTATATATAAAACTATTTGCCATAAGGAAGTAGCAAATATGCAAAAAAAATTACTTGTATGATAAGTAAAACATGTTTAGAAGTTACATATGAACATGCTAAGATTTTTATTTTTGTATAGTGTCATACTATCTTGTTTTATTGAATCAATAATATCGAATATTGGTATCTCCACTACTGATGATGTACTGGATGATAATAATAATATCTCCAGTCCTTGAGACTTGTGTGTTGTGGTCCTGGGCGCATTTGCGCATCAGGAACGACTTAGGTTGGTAAGCCCTAACCACCAGTCAGTGCTGGAATGAGGAAAATCTGGTTTCATTAGATAGGGGGTCAGTCAAAGATCAACTCATTTTAATACCTCACATTAGCACCAACCTTTACATTGGCCACAACAAGCCTTTAGATTGGCGTTGTATCTCATTAGCACCTTGTATAATTCTAAAGCTGTATGTTTCCGGTAACAGGCCCAAAAATACCTTCTAATCGAAAAGTACCTGCTATATTCATAATTTGCGACGTACTCGCATTCGCGATAAATCTGCCTTGTAAATGGTTGAACAAAGGCGATATACTTATACAAAATTCAAATAAAGAACCCAAATATAGTTGATTTTTAGCAGATGCCATATTTTGATAATAGTAATATATTCAAAATTATATAGAAGTATATTTATTGTAAATGTATAAACGATAAACATATACTTATATGTATCACAATATACACAATAAAAAAAATGGATACATTTACTTAAATCAATGTAAAATTGCTTTTATTTATTTATATTATTTTTAGATATTGTGGGGTAAAAAGAATTTATATTATGACGCGCAAATTTATGTTTATGTGACATCTCCTCCGCCCATTTAATTTTTCATCTACGCCTGCGTTGCAATACTTTAAATAAATTGATAACCTTTCTCACTTGATACATTTAGAAGGTGATAAAAATGTCACGCTAAAAAACATTTGTCAACATTCCTTGATAAAGATAAATTCAAACATATCTGACAATTTTTAGTTGAAACAGGCATATTTCTTCCTGAAATATTCCTCTAAAATGTCACTGACGTATTACGATATAACTGAACAGCACAGCGTTGCATACTTTGCTGGCATAGTTAAATTTGCAACTCGGTAGCTTCAATGCCGACAAAGCCAGCAAGAAATCTGCTGTGGATATTAATTAAATACATGGGCGTCCAAACGAGGGGACAAAAGGCAGTGGTTCAGAATTTCTAAATAGAACAACGCCAGGAACAAGAAGGATACGAGTAAATAAACAAGTGAGGACTTACCCACAAAGAATTCATGCAACCATGTATCATATTGTAATCAGATTAACTGATTATGGTTTAAAGGAAATATTACTAGAAGAATGTACAAGTGTGGATAGCGGATAATAGCAAGTCACCCTTCTTATTGAAAAGGAACAACATTAGGATCATCATGGAGCTGTTAACAGGTTTTGGACATCTCAATAATTATCTTGGCACCATAATAGGACGAAGTGTCACTGCGAAGGGCAAGTTATTCAGTGTGTCTACACTGTGTCTATCTCACTGCCAAGAGATATAAATAACTAAGGGTAGCCTTGCATGCGGCCACCTCATGATATTGGGGAGCTTCCAAAAGAACTAGTTCTTGTCTTCTTATGCAAAACTGTTATGTTTTGACTCTTCGTCATAAGTATAGTGTGTGAAAGGCTTACGTCCTTCGAGTACCTGCGTTATTATAGTAATGATCCTACAAGAAAAGCGTCTTAATTTATTGATCTTTATCAAGATGGCGCAACCAAAGTTGAAGAATGAGAATAACCTGTACCAATGGAAAAAGAGCAATGACATGGTGTCACCGTAGTATACTATTACACAGTCTCTCAACAGTGTCTCTTAATAGATATTTCTAAATTTCAGGTCAGCAAGTTGTAGGTCATCAACTCTTTAGGTTGCATCGTTAACTTTAAAGAAATAACCAATTTTAATCCAAAAAGGTAATCAGGAAAGTCAATGTTTCGAGAATCTGAAAAAATTAATTACTATAATTTATCTGATTTTGCCCCCATACAAAATGTTACACAGGCGCCTATGATTGAATAGTACTGCTTCGCTTTATGCTTGTTCTTACCTCTTGCAAGAAACTGCAAGGAAATTGTCAATAAACCACAAGATAATTCAGGACGGACTTTTTTAAAATGGAACTGCGGCAAAGAGACTTGAAGTCATTTTAAAAAGGTATTAACGGAAATCAGTTGTATTTATTATTTTATGCTTAAATGTTATGGGGCATACTTATTTTCTAATTATTTATTTATATGCCTATTTATAATGAATGTTATTTTTATCACCAACATTATGTTGACTATGAATATTCGATTCAATAGCAATAAATATACGTGACGTATCTACGAAGTGACACCTGTTGAGGTATTTTTTATAATATTAAAGGGACTACTTAATTATAAGTACACTTCTGGCATGTCAGTTTTTAGTACCAAGTTACGTCAATTTTTGTGTAGAACGATATGCGAAGTATGATGACTTCTGTAACTTTCCCCTTGTTTTCCCCTTTCCGAAAAACCTTATTTTCTTCCAAGAGAGCTACGTATTTGCATTAGGAAGCCTGATTTAGATGTCTCAATTGTTGAGCAATGCCTTATATACATAGATGTCTCATTAATTTTAGAAAATCCGGTACATACCATTTCCAGCTCTGCACATCTTAAGATTATATCTCTCTGTCCTGTAGGAAGGCCTGTATAGGTCTTTTACTTGACTCTGCTAATATCCACTATATCCGAAAAACTATTTTACATACCTCTGTCCTAGACAACTAGTTCATGGAGTATGGGTTCAGTATATTGTTTTGATTTTCCTTACCCCATCCAATAGATGGCATTTCAATGACTCACGAAACGGATCTCAACCAATGCACCTTCTCTGGTTAGACGATCGACCTGTTGCTTTTCTTCTATAATCTAGCACCCACATGAGAGTTTATTGCTTCTCGTCAATTGCTTGAGAGCTTTCAGACAATTCCGGGTTATTTTCTACTCAATTCTGGTTATCAGAAGGAAACTGCTACTATGAAGTGGTGTGAAGATCAAGTATCCAACTGTAGTATCAAGACAAGTTGACCCCAAAAGATCACTATATAATATGCAATAAAAATAATTAACTAAACTTCATAAGTGATTCTTCAGTATCACACAATTTTTAGTAATACTTAGAATTATGAACATTTCAAATAAATTGAATAGTTAGGTAACTGGCTTTCTTCGAAACGTTTCAAGTCGATCCTCGACTTTTTGTCAATAGACATTTCATTTATAAAATTACCAAATTGTGATTTTTTTATTCAAAATCCATATTGGAATCTTTATTTTGAATACTTCTTCCTGGATTCTTTTTTCTATTATTTTAAAGGTAATCCCAAAAATAATTACGAGCATCAATCACTAGTTTTATGTATTTCAAATAATTATTGTGAAACCAAGTGAACTTCACATCGTAAGAAATCAAATTTCTAAATTGAAATGTTATGTAGAGTTACCTTCAAACAATTTAGCACGCTTCTCTATTGAATCAAAGTTATCGTCAAGTCAAAAATAAAGATATTTCAATAAATCATCGTTATTTTCTTTTTTTAGAGCTGATCACCTGTGGTGCGAAAACAAAGTCTAAGTTTTGACAGCAGGCAACTAAATTTCGTTTATGTATGTATAGGTAATTCATAATCCTTCTATAAACTGGGCTGTGCTTTCTCCTATGTCTTCCTTGTTCTGTACAGGGTGAGCTAGCGTTGAGAAAACTATCCCAAAAACCTTTTTTTTAAATATTATAGATTGTAAAGAAAATTCCTGAATCTGTAGAAATAATCACAAATATAATTTATTCTTCCCAATATAATTTTATAATATAAGATAATGCCACTTATTTCAGTAGATCTTTGACCAATTGCAATGGTTTCATTACTACTCTGCAATACTCGGAAAATATAATTTTTTGGTTAGTACTAAGTGGCACTGATTTTCATAGTACACTGTATATTTTCAAAAATTTGGATACATTTATACTAGTCTTTCAAATATCTCAAATTCGTTATTCGCATTTTGCACTTATACTAGCAAAATATGTTTGAGCAATTTGATTATACTGAAACAATAGAACATATAACACCAGGATGTAAAAGTAAAACTACCAGCAAGTAACAAATATACTAATAGACATAATACAGTGGACAAAGTTATTCATAAGGCTGTGATATAATCTGCAATCGGAGCCCCAAGCGTACTACCAATTCATCACCAACAATGAAATAAAACCAATATTATAAATTATACTGGGACCTTAACATAGAAACTGATCAAATGATAGTCCATAATAGACATACTTTATCTATAATAAACAAAATATAATTAGAATTTGTTATGATAGCTGAGAACTTAATAGCATGTTTCTGTATCTATCGTGAATGTTTAGAAGACTTTTTCTTTTAAACTACACGGTGTCCACCTAGTGCGCGTAAGTCCAATATCTGGGTTAATAAAAGAGATAACTTAATTTTTTTTTCTACAGGGTTGTCTAATATCCCGAGCTGCACAAAATGAAAATATATTTACATATTCAGGGTGTTCAGTTTTTCCTGGACAGGTACCAACTTCATTTTTTTAAATGGAAACCTATATTTTTTATGGCATTATCGAATTCTACGTAAAAAATTAGTGGGACTTTGTGCTTAACACTGCTATTGAAATATTGATAGTTTTCGAGATATTTGACTTTTAATTTTTTTTTCTTATGTTTCGTCACTTCTAATAGTTGACATAATTATGGTTGTATGACAGCTAGAAATTATTTTTTTTTCAGAAACTGTAGAGTGAAGATGGCTCTTTCGAAAAACGTATCAAAAGTTGACCTGCGATATACAGGGGGCAACAGAAATCGTGCCAAACCTGATGGTTTAAAATTTAAAAAATCTCGACTTTTTCAAATGGAACACCCTGTGTTTTATGATTTCATTAGATGCCTTTCTGTAGATTCTACAATTTTATAATAGCTTTCCCTATACCTAAGTTGCGTAGTTTTTGCAAAAAACCCACTTTTATGAAAAATACCCGATTTGCGCACTCCTTTGACGGAAAAAATATTGTAAGGCTACTTATTTTTATAAAATGTATTAGTTTACACTTCTTAAAATAAAAATAACTGAAAAATTTAGATAATTTCAGTTTAATAAACAAGTCTTTATGGAAAGTTACCATTTATTTGTAAATAAAAGTAAAAAATCATAAAAGCTCTACATGTAACTAAGAATTAGCAAAACTGGCGTATGCTTTAGAAGAAGTTCATGGGAATTATTTGCTAGCAGCACGTATTTATAGAGATTCCCACGTGCTGACTGTTTTGAAAATGTGAAAGAAAGATTTGAAAGAACAGCAAATGGGAATTATGAGAAAACTACCAGGAGACATGGGAGTAACAACGATAATATTTAGTTTAATGTTGTGGTTTCTGCTGTTGAAAATCCAAAAATATTAGTATCAGAAAATCAGTAGAAATCTTGGAGTTTTCAAAAGCTCGACAAATAAGATATTGAAGAAGAAGTATCATACGTATTATATTGAAAACCAAACGGTGTTACCGTAGTTAGAAAAATTATTAGTGAAATGAATGAATATACATAGAGTATTGAAAATAGAATACGCAATACTCATACAAGCAAGCTAATCTAAACTAAATGCTCAAAATGTCCACCGTTGTTTTCAACACAAAGCATTAATCTACGACGAAAATGAATGTGAACATTTCTTAACATTTCGGGCGTTATGGTTAGAAACTCATTTTGGATCTTTTCTTTCAAGTCTTGCATATCCGTTGGTGGTACTTCGTATACTCGCTCCTTGATATAACCCCACAAGAAAACGTCCAGAATATTTAAATCAGGCGAACGTGCAGGCCAAGGAACTGGACCACCACGACCTAACCACTTATTTGGATATACGTGGTTTAGGTGTCCTCTAATCTGAAATATGAATAGATAATAGGAAAAGTACTACAACAATAAAATAATCACAGTACCGCCAAAGTGGAATGTGGAGGGGCACCATCATGCTGAAACCATTGTTGAACCAAATAATCAGCGGGCATATTCTGTAGCTGTAGAAGGGGAAGTTCGTTTTGCAAAAAATGCAAATACACATTGGCATTTAAATTGCCTTCAAAAAAGTACGGTCCAACAATATGTTCTCCACAAATTCCAGCCCACACGTTCACTTTGAAACGATGCTGATTATCTAGTACCTTCAATAATCTTGGATTATTGTCAGCGTAGTGATGAAAGTTGCGACGATTGGGTAAGCATGTGTTTGAAAATGTTGATTCGTCAGTAAACAAGACATTCATAAAAAAGTTTGGACTTTCCTGAATTTTATCCAATGCCCAGTGGCAAAATTGCAGGCGGTTTAGATGATCTTGAGGTAACAGTGCTTGATGGTTTTCAATATGATACGGATGAAAATTATTCTTCTTCAGTATCTTGTTTGTCAAGCTTTTGGAAACTCCAAGATTATTACTGATTTTCCTGACACTAATATTTGGATTTTCAACAGCAGACGCCACAACATTAAACTGAATATCGTCATTGTTACCGTCATGTCTCCTGGTAGTTTTCTCATAATTCGCATTTGCTGTTCTTTCAAATCTTTCTTTCACATTTTCAAAACAGTCAGCACGTGGAAATCTCTGTAAATCTGGATTATTTGCTTTGTAAATACGTGCTGCTAGCAAACAATTTCCATGAGCTTCTCCTAAGGCATAAACCATTTTCACTAATTCTTCTTTTGAATAGTTCATTGTATGCACGCTTAGTACTTACTCTATAAACTCGTACGTGAATATTCAGTAAAAGAAGAAATGACATGTAAACTGATTGTCACAAATTTTATTGCGTGACAGACGCTCACTGCGTTTTTCCCGAGAAAGGAACGTGCGCAAATCGGGTATTTTTCATAAAAGTGGGTTTTTTGCATAAACTACGCAACTTAGTTATAGGAAAAGCTATTATAAAATTGTAGAGTCTACAGAAAGGCATCTAATGAAATCATAAAACACAGGGTGTTCCATTTGAAAAAGTCGAGATTTTTTAAATTTTAAACCATCAGGTTTGGCACGATTTCTGTTGCCCCCTGTATATCGCAGGTCAACTTTTGATACGTTTTTCGAAAGAGCCATCTTCACTCTACAGTTTCTGAAAAAAAAATAATTTCTAGCTGTCATACAACCATAATTATGTCAACTATTAGAAGTGACGAAACATAAGAAAAAAAAATTAAAAGTCAAATATCTCGAAAACTATCAATATTTCAATAGCAGTGTTAAGCACAAAGTCCCACTAATTTTTTACGTAGAATTCGATAATGCCCTAAAAAATATAGGTTTCCATTTAAAAAAATGAAGTTGGTACCTGTCCAGGAAAAACTGAACACCCTGAATATGTAAATATATTTTCATTTTGTGCAGCTCGGGATATTAGACAACCCTTTAGAAAAAAAAATTAAGTTATCTCTTTTATTAACCCAGATATTGGACTTACGCGCACTAGGTGGACACCCTGTATATAAATTTACCCACCTTGTATAGGGTCACATTGGATGTTTAAAACAATGCCTCATTAGATGATAGACAGATTCCAAATAGGTATCACTTCAATGACATACTTGCACATTATTTGCCTTTGGCTATCGTTCATTTATTTTGAAGGAGTGACAGACACTGAGAAACATTAATTTAATTGAAGTTGTGCAATTATGGCATTTATTGAGTGGCGATTTTTTAACGAACGCAAAAGTAATTATTTTTTTTATTTCAACATGGAGAAGATTCCTTATTTAAATCAGCTCATAATTTAAAAATGTAGATATGTAATTTACGAGAAACATAAACCAGCGAAGAATCAAGTGCATAATGCACAAAAACATGAATGATAATAATAATAATAATATCCCTATCCCTTATTCTAATCACAAGGATTAGCCCGGAAGTGTAGAACTTGTGTGGGAGAGGGGGCGGTAATTCAGTAGGCCTCATCTGCGCTTAAGACATAAACAACATTAGGTGGCCCTAAACACCTTCAGTGCTGAAACTTTGAAAACCTCACTAGTTAGAAGGACAGTCAAATATCAATCAATGTTAATCTCTCGCATTAACAGCAAGCGGACATTCTTTCCATCCTAGGCACACAGCCAGGATGATTGGCCACCCATCCCTGCGAACAAGCCTTAATCCACGAGCATTTTGTATTTTGAGCAGTACAAAAAATTGTATTTTTTACATGAAGCGCCCTTTACATTCTATTTCTATAAAAAAGGATAATTCTCATCACCAGAAAGGAAGTAATTGAATCTTCGAGGTTATCATGTAGTCTTTTTAAGTAAATTTAGTATCTACGTTATTGTGTCTCAAATAACACCGTGGTCAAAAACCAATAGGAGATATATCTGGCAGAGTAGATAGGATAAAAATACACTTTGACACCGCTCCCTTAAGTACAAGTATGGATTTCCAAAAGTATGGACTACTATCTTATTAAAATTTAATAAACCTATAAATTTCAGCCTGAATCTGCATATGATAAATAATAACGAAGGAAACAAGTTATTTTGCAAGTTCATCGTGCACATATAAATTACAATAGAAACATATTCACGTGGAGGCATTCTTCAAGGAATTGTTGGGAATCATATCCACCCACAACAGCCATTATAGCGGCCGTTAGTCGTGTCTTTAGATGATACCAAAGTCGCCACCACTTTAGCGGCAAGTCGTTAACTTCAAATGCTCGAACGACTCTTGGGCTCCAGTTTTTCTTTGTCCCTTTTTATTCTGATGGCCGGTGCCTCAGTTCGCGACCAGTTCCGTTCACATACGCGGGTTAACAACAGAAATAAATATAACTTAAATCCGTTTATGGAAAGTGAACTTCTGGGATATACTTACTTGTCTTCGATTTCAATCGGTTTTTACAAGAAATTTTGTAATTGTATAATATAGTGTGAGTCAATCAACAAACTTTATGCAATACCTGTGGTTTATACAAAACCTTGATGTAGTTTAAAATTCTCTACACACTGATGCCCCGCTTGTCAGTATTTTTTTTAAGAAGTTATTTCAGTTTTGCTGAAGATATGGGAGAATATAGGTACTATATCCTCTTTCCGAAAATCATAACAACCTTCTTTTTAAGCAACAGAGACTGAGTTTATCTTATATAAATAATCAAACCCTTTAACTATAAACTAATATAATCTGAAAATATTTGTCTTATACAGGGTGACTTTTCTAAGCAACTGAAAATATCAATGAAATTATTTTTCATTTAAGCAACCAATTGAAGTGGGGGTAATTTCTTACCGTTCTGATGCTATACATCCTTGAATTTGGAGGATGAAATAATTGCAAAAGCCAATTGAAAATGGCTAGTAAATTACTGAAAACTGACTGACATGTTGCACATTTTTCAGATTTGCGCACAGTATAAGAGAATTTTTTTTAAAAATCGACGATTGTTCTATAATAATAATAATATCTCTACCCCTCATTCTCATTTTAATGATGAGCCCGGAAGTCAGACACTTGTATGGGAGAGAGAGCGGCATATTATTATTTTGACGGCCGCGAGTGCGCTATCTCTGAATATATTCTTTAAAAACTAGAGATTTTAATGTGTTATGACTTAAGACAAAATATGATACCAGACATTTGGTTTTTTATACCTAACAACAATAATTAGGCTATTATGGTTTTTGTAACGAGATCATGTTTTCTCCAAATAAAATTTCCAACATCAAATTGATAAACGAGGCATTATTGTGTAGGAAATGGTAAGCTTAACCAACATCTCGTATAAAATACAGAGTGTTTCATATAAGGAGCAGTTGAATACTGTCACGACTAAATGTGGCTTTGCGTACCTAAACATATATTGGATTGTAGATTGTAGATTGGATTGTGGATGTCATAATTTTTCCTTAACTTTTCTTAATTAAGGTGCTATTGAAGAATTGGTTCATTTTACTCAGAGCGCATCCTCAGTATCCAAAATTGGCCCAGATGCTGAATAGCCAACTGGTTCCGTTGGCTGTTGACTGGCACGTCACGTGTATTGATTATATTAGCCAGTGATATGTTATTGTTTCATTGTAAAGTTTATATTAAAGATGTTTACTTCTTGTTTAATTTTTTTTATTTCAAAAATAAATTTTGGTTTCCTGTTTTTTTAGGTGGTGTAATCCCAATCTCAAGAGAAACTACAGTGCATTTACTGGTGAGTTTACTATAATTTGAAAACATTTTCCATTCCATTAATAATACAAAAAAACTCGATCACATAGTACAAATAAAAATTCACTTTGTATGTCTTAAACACTTTTCAATTGTTTCCATTAACAAAGAACCTGGTGTACCTAGCGAAGATACTAAATTTACCATCGAGATACGGATAAAGTTATGTGCTTAATTTGCCATAAGTTGTCCTCAAACCGAAGACGTAATGTCGTTACTAGATAAGAGAACACGCACATGCGCACTATAAATACTTGTTAACGACTGCCCTCTTGACCGATTAAAGATTTGACGACGACGGTCATACGATCGGTTATCTGAAATCAAAGGGATTACTGGACCGACTGTTCTGTTGGATGGCTAGTACAACTACGTCGGTGACAAAGACTTTTATGGACGATTCACTGATGGCACAAGCTATAGATTTTTGATGTTAATGTAAACTTTATGTTAAAATAAATTTAACACTGGAAACTAAACCTAAAATATTGACTCGATCTCTCAAGCGATTTTACATGCATCTGTACGAGTACTTACTATCACTCTGTATACATGGACATGACATGACAATATCTATGTATAAATTTATACTTGGAATATACAGGGTTATTCAGAACACATCTCTAAAACTTTGAGGATATGTGCATCCTTAAATAAGAAATCGATATCACCAAAAAAATTTATAATAAAAGGCTTAGGATTTCCCGTAAACAATGTTTAAAGTTATACCATTATAAAGGACTACGTAGCTGGGCAACTGTACTTCAACACATCTGATATATCACATTCCTTCAAAAACAGTAAACAACAGTTTTTGTACCTGGCGAACGCCTGGGGAATACAGTTGGAGTGGGGATAATATATCTTATTGTCTATGCAGTCATCAGTCTTTCTGTGTCGCTGTCTCTGTGCGGGTGTTTTATTTATTGAGTTAAACTGTAAAATTTTCATAATGGCTCATGTGTACAGTAATGCTACACTGTTAATGGATATGATTCTTATTTATGGCGAAGTTGGACAAAATTCATTGGCAGCTTCGCGCTTGTATGCGGAACGATTTCCCAATCGACACACCGACACATCGACAGTTAGGTTTTGTGAGTGGTTGTTGCAGCAAAATGCTGAAAATCCCCAATTTACTTAATAATTTGCGTTTACAAGATCAGCAACCAGAAGGAACATTGGGTTTCGTGCGGCAAAATTGGATAAGGGCGTGCCCAAAATTGTGTACAAGTCCAGGAATATTATTTCGAACAGCTTTTGTAACAAGGTATGTGCAAATTTTTTATAAATTTCATGTTTCTAATACCTAGTAATCAAGTAGCGCAATTCTTCAAAATTAGTGTAACAAAATTTTATTCATTTTAAAGACACGTCACTTTGGTCACATCTATCCTTTAAGTTTATTTTAAAGTAAAAACGCTGCAAATCCTTTTTGCGCCGGGTGCGCCGGTTTTTTTCGTTCTAGCCAGTTTGCATTCTCAGTCTCAAGGTCACTCCATTACAGTGGAAGATCCAGCAGCGTGCAATGAAAAATTTTCAAATAGCTTTCAGACCCCGCCAAAAAAATTTTTTTTTCACCATCACATTTCTACATGTACGAGTATGTTGAACATCCCCAAATTTTATTATGGATGAGTTCTGAATAACCCTGTATACGGAGGTCAAAAAATTCGGAAAAAGTAACTTCAAACAATTTTTGCAGACATTCCCAATAAACTGTCTGCGTTCTCAATTTCAAAATGAGCAGTGTTGTCAATATGTCTCAAATGTGTGGTAAAAAATGTATAGGAATCATAGAGGAGAGATATTCTGTGTGCAGTTCTGTCTGACAGATTTAAAAAAATAATATAAATGATCGATTTCATCAACCCATACCTTTTTTATTGTTGTAAAACCGTGAGAAATTGTTAGCTCTTTCAGTTAACAACAACTAAACAAAACTAATTGATTCAATTATATTGTATCCTTTAGGTTATTTAAAATTGCTTTTCTGGCATTTAATTTAAATGTCTTTAAAGAAACTATTGAATGATATAATTAACATAACTTTTCTCGAATATTTTCTTAGATTAAATATATTTTTCTAGTCTACCGGTACCTGGTGTCCAATTAATTCCGGTTTGATTTTTTTATTATAGTGGCTAGTCAATGGCTTGTTACTTAATTTTCATTTGCCTATATTGCACCACTCATTTTACCATGATCATGGTCTTCTAATTAGTAAACTGAGCACATAGGTATGGCTATTCCCATCAATTAAAAGAATGAATTAAATCATAATTGTTTAAATAGATATGAGTTTATTCAGTGCCATGATCATGCCTGTCACTTTCTTGCAGACATCTGGTGTTCCACAGAGTTCTGTGCTTGAACCTCTCTTTTTATCATGTATGTAAATGATATTCTGGTTGGGTTGGATGATTCTAATGTTCACTTCCTCATGTAGGCCGATGATTTGCAACAACAAACAACGAAATTCTTCAACAAACATTGGAACTTGTTAATTCATGGTGTATCAACAATCGACTTTCCCTTAATCCAATCAAGTGCAATGTTCCATCTTATGGTCAGAAGACTGACATGCATATGTTTGTATATAACATCGAAAATATTGGCTTATATAGACCTAACTTAATTAAAGATTTAGGTGTATACTTTGATCCTAAAATGTCACTGAACACATTGAAAAAATTAGCCTTTGCATTTAAAGATCTTGGTTTTGTGATACGAAACTGTGAATAATTCATTAAACCTTTTTCTTTATAGAATACGCATTAGTTGTCTGGCATCCTATCTACAATACCAGTATTCAACAATTGGAGAGTATTCAGTGGAGATTTTTTCAAAATCTTCTATGGTATATATCCATACTTCCGGCAAATATTCATAGCACCCTTTTTCTTACTTTGATGGTTACTATCATCCCTCTAATTTTGCTACACTATTATTCACAGCTACATAACTCTTTATCATCTATGAGAGTGTGATCCCATCTAACTAACCCACGTTAAATGTTATGGCGTTAGTAGTAACCTTGTTTTTGCAGTGTTGATGCATATTAAATAGGCTAGGTCGTGGTGCGGAAGATATTCCCCTGACAATGTTTAGAGTGACACAATACAAACGTGAGGAGTCTATAAAGATCACCAGATCTACATATTTCAATTCAACATCCACGTCGTGAAGAATTCTTTTCTATAACGCTGTTTGCTTTTGTTTTACAGCTGTGAACAAAGTCATTATGTATACAGGACGGTATTCAGGAAGTGCGAAATTTATGGGAAGACTTTCTTTTGTTTTTATTACGTGATGCATTTCTGACGAAAACGAGGTTAATTGTTTAAGACACAGTCTTTTTTCTTTCAAATTTCAAATGATCATGTTTGTGTTTCTTGACAAGATAAATAATTAGATTTTTTAATTATTTAAAATAGCGCAGAGATATCAGTAAACTTTAACAAGACAATTAAGTGCAAGTTTACAAAAAAAAAAATATAAATCAAAAATGCTTCTAAAGCGTGGAAAATGTTTAATATATTTCCATAGGGCATTACTAATGTACTGAATAGTCTTTAAAGTCTTAGAATAAAAAAAGCCGTTTATTTTGTTCTTGTTACATGTAACTTGGTATGCAAAAACTCATTACTTAAAAAAGCGTCTGAACAACTACTCTGTGAACAATACAAACTCTCAAGTAACCTGCTCATATTTTTTCTGTATTTGTCTTTTTTAAACACTATCATCATCATCATCATCATTTTAAATTCGAAAATATGAGGGTGTTTTATTTGAATTAAAAAAGCTTGTAACGTGAATGTCACATAAATGTAACGTAAAAAATGGAACGCTTGGTATATTATCTTTGTATTTATTTTAATTGTGGAACGTACTCCGTCTTATGTTCTTGCAACATGGCAAAGGGGGAATGAAAATCTTCTATACGAAAAAAGTTACAAAGTACATCATTTATATTTGTTACACTTACACAAGTGTTACACTTTTCACATATCCTTGCATCTGTCAAAATTTTCATAAAATGTCAAATATCTCCGAGCAGTCTGCGTTTAGGAATAGGGTATGCTGCATGTTTTCGACCTAAAATCTCATGATCTTTCAAAACATGTAAAGATATACAGGGGGATTAATTTAAAATAAGAGAGTTAGTTGTCGAATATTTTCTGGTACCAAATGTTATTTTCTATCGTCACATATAACGACGTTATGGAAGCAAGAACCACTAATGCCACACCCTGTATATACAATGTTATACAAATAAATAAATAAATACTTTTGAAAATTGGCCTTTATAATACCTTTGTCAAAATATTATATATTTCATAATCTAGAACATTTTTATTTGTCTAATTTAGTTATACTAAATATGAATAACTTAACACACCACTAAAAAACAATTGCAACTTACAACTAGTGAACTGTTTCCCTCGTACGCCTCTGAAATAAATCCTAAGTAATCATTAACATTTTTATCTAAGTTTTGTTATAAATCCAATACCTAACTAATTAAATTAAATGGTGGTATTTCGCATGGACTACTGCTAGCAAGGAGCAGAGACGTCGTGGTTGGCGTGAAAGAATGTTAACGTAGATTTTCAAGTATATCTCAGCAGTAGACTGTGCTCCTAAACGCGATCACTTTTTACTGATGGTAAATTTAAGTTATAATTAGAGTACAAATAATTAGAGGATAAAACACGAGCACAGTTTTCTTCAAATTTACTCTCACGTTTTTTGTGGAATGCAGTTACTATAATGTAAATACATTTGATATATTAATGGCATATGCAAATGAAGCTAATATCATACAGCAAAAAAACAGTTCTGTTTTAAGTTAAAATAGTTATGTAAGACACTATCA
The DNA here is from genome assembly GCA_963924545.1 of Pogonocherus hispidulus. Classification (NCBI taxonomy): domain Eukaryota; kingdom Metazoa; phylum Arthropoda; class Insecta; order Coleoptera; family Cerambycidae; genus Pogonocherus; species Pogonocherus hispidulus. Next base: position 7,895,601 of record OZ004701.1, read on the forward strand.
GAAATAGATAATTAGTTATACAGGGTGTCCACCTAGTGCGCGTAAGTCCAATATCTGGGTTAATAAAAGAGATAACTTAATTTTTTTTCTACAGGGTTGTCTAATATCCCGAGCTGCACAAAATGAAAATATATTTACATATTCAGGGTGTTCAGTTTTTCCTGGACAGGTACCAACTTCGTTTTTCTAAATGGAAATATATATTTTTTATTGCTTTTTCGAACTAAACCCTTGATTTTAGTAGGACTTTCATCAGCCTTCCCTATACCTAACTTAAACTGTTTTTGAAATATTGACGGGTGAATATTGACATTTTTGCAACTTTGACACCCTGTAAAATCTAAACGGTTTGAGATCAAGCAAAACGGTTTGCACATTCCTATCTTAACTTTTCATAAGCTATCGTTTGGTACTAATTTCAAATTTATCCAGGAATTAAAAATTTTCAAAATTTTCAGAAAATTTTAAATTTTTGGATAATTCTGAAATTAGTACCAAACGATAGCTTATGAAAAGTTAAGATAGGAATGTGCAAACCGTTTTGCTTGATCTCAAACCGTTTAGATTTTACAGGGTGTCAAAGTTGCAAAAATGTCAATATTCACCCGTCAATATTTCAAAAACAGTTTAAGTTAGGTATAGGGAAGGCTGATGAAAGTCCTACTAAAATCAAGGGTTTAGTTCGAAAAAGCAATAAAAAATATATATTTCCATTTAGAAAAACGAAGTTGGTACCTGTCCAGGAAAAACTGAACACCCTGAATATGTAAATATATTTTCATTTTGTGCAGCTCGGGATATTAGACAACCCTGTAGAAAAAAAAATTAAGTTATCTCTTTTATTAACCCAGATATTGGACTTACGCGCACTAGGTGGACACCCTGTATAGGGTGATAAAAATTAACAGTACCTTATTTGCTAGTGTTTCATTAGAATCAGTTAATATCTCGGGAATATGTTCAATTATTTATCTTTTTATTCACTTAGCGACTTACATCCAATAAGCCAGTTGTAGGTAGTAATAGAGTGAACTTGATAAAAAAAAATATTAGATCATTTTCATAGAGCAGACATGTATAGTATTTGAAATAGGTAACTTTGAATATTGGTATATACGTAGTAGATTAAAAAAATAAAGGTCTCAGGTGGGGGCCTTGCGGTACACCTGAAAAAGATATAAATTATTATAAATAACTGTTCAATGCTGCACAAACTGAGATCTACTTTTATGCAAATATTTTAAATAAATTAATAAACTCGACTCGATCGATTTGTTTCTTAGAAAACCAGGTGGTTCTGGAATAAGATTCAATGTATATAATCTGTAAAATATATATTCAAACGGTTTACCAAAAATGGTCAATTTATGGTGGTCAATGGTGGGTAATGATTTTCTATTTTCACCATTTTCCTTTTATTACTAGGTATTTATTATTTTACTTCTATAAAGATAACATACATTTCAACACACTGTGTTCCAAAATAATAGAAAAAAATCCATATTTTTTTTCCTAATTGAGATTTTAACAGAAAACTCAAGTAGTTCAATTAGTATATACATTTTCCTACTCTTCTGCCAATGTTACCTATTTTTTCACCCATGTTTGGCAAACCTACTACATTACATTACTATTGCATTACCGATTGTTTTATAAATAGGATGCTCTGTATTTCATAGTACCAAAGTCTACATATATTCTAATTATATGTAGAATTTGATAGTAGGTACCTATAAATAAGGTAAGAAAAATATTAATACATACAGCAGGTACGTTTTTTAAAGTACAGACTATTCCATCAAATAATCAATACTCCGTTAAACATGGCTGAAAAAAATAGGAAATATTTAAGAAAAGTATTTTCTATATACTAAATTGGCCTGTTTCAGAGTTTTTTTTAAATGTCAACTAGAAAAAATATGAATTGTGTTGCATCATTTTGAGACATACTATATAATATATATTTCAATATAAAATCAAATGTTACCTATTTTTTCTTAAATAAACTTTTATTTTCTTGTCATTTTGCAGCAACCGCCCCGTTTTGTTTTTTAATAATGACTACGAAGATATAAGAGAGATAAAATTAAATCACAAATATAAGTTTAATATGTGAAAACCATGATTCTTAATTTAAGAGACGTTACCTCCGTGTTACATATTATATACGGGCATATATATGACAGTTTTAGAAGCCACCCCTGTGGCTTTATGAAGAAAATGAGGCAATAATGACAGCGCCTTGGTCCCATGCATTTTATATTAACAAGGGGTCTCCAGTTAAAAAGTTTTTTACGAGTCAGTGATTTCGCCTAACTTTCACCGATATCATATTAGCTAAAGACCCTATAAATTTTAATTTTACTTAGGGCTTGTCTCTTTGGTTTCGGCGAATATGCGTCTGTGAATTACTGCCCGCTTCTACTACCTTAAAAGCTCTGTCATAATGTTTATATTACACAGGATGTGCTTATGAAATGGCACCTACTTTGCAACTCCTGAATAGCTAAAATTAATATTTGAAAAAGGGGAATTATCGCGGTATATTAAAACTAAATACTACTCAACGGTGCTTTACATCGTATTTCAACAAGAGTACCTTTTTTACATAAAAAACTGTAAAAATTCATATTTAAATAACAAAAGTAGGGAAAAGTTACATACAAAAACGTTATATACATCTCGTGTTATCGTATGTAAATAATTAAAGCGATTTTGCTCGAAAACGATGCATCCTATCGATACGAACTAAGGGTACCTTTTTTTCACATATTCCAAGTATATGTGTAAAAAATATTGAAATTTCATATTTTCTAATTAAAAGTTAAAAAAGCCTAAGCATAAAAAAGTTGGGGTAATATGTATACAACCCCCCCCCCCCTTTTTAGAATGTATGTAATACAAATTTTGAATTTTATTTACAGCGAATTCAGCATATAAGACTTAGGCAGGATACCAAATTTGATAAATTTATCTCAACTGGTTTCGGACTTATTTAATTGGAAAAAATCGGCAATAGGATGCCCTTTTAAGGAGCCCTAGCCCCCTTAGGAACCATTTTTCGATCCATGTTTATACCGGGTGTTCCACATAAAAGTCCTTAGCCTCGTATCGAGGCAACGGAAAGATATATTTTGATTTTGAAAAAAACAGATGATAGAGCTCATCTATGGCTTCGTCACGGAGTTCAACTTGATTTTATTTTCAGAGCGAAGTAGAAAGAAATTTTTCGTTGGCAGGAACTTTGTAACAAGGTTTACCCGATAGGTACTTTGTTCAATTCTAAACAATTTTTGTCAAGTGACTATTTTTCAAAATCTTAATAGTTTCAGAGATATTGGGCTCTTCATTTGGTTACGCCCAAACTCAAGCGTATTTTAGAGTTTCGAATTATTATCTTATACAATGAAACAATAATTATCCAAGTCAATTTAATAGCTCCTTTTAAGAAACAGTAAAATGATATGTATTTCTGTAAAATATGACAAGAGTTTTTTAAATACCTAATTCATTTTGTATAATAATTCGTAATTATTTAGGTATTTATTATAGGTATTTAAAAAACTCTTATCATATTTTATAGAAATACATATCATTTTATCAATTTAATAGCTCCTTTTAAGGAATAGTAATATTCCTTAAAAGGCTAATAATAATATGGCTAATTATTATTTCATTGTATAAGGTAATAATTCGAAACTCTAAAATATACGGTTGAGTTTGTGCCTCACCAAATTAAGATCCCGATATCACTGAAAATAGAAGTTTTGAAAAATAGTCATTTGACAAAAATTGTTTAAATTTGAACAAAGTACAAAGTTGTTACAAAGTACAAAGTTGTTACAATGTTCCTGCCAACGAAAAATTTCTTTCGACTTCAGCGCCATCTCCAATTTGCTCTGAAAAAATCAAGTTGACCTCCGTGACGGAGCTATAGATGAGCTCTATTATCTGTTTTTTTTCAAAATCAAAATATATCTTACCGTTGCCGAGTTACGAGGCTGAGTGAGTACTTTTATGTGGAACACCCGGTATAGAGAAAAAGTCCCCTTTTTAACCATATAACCTACTGGTTAAATATTGCACACTAATTTCGGGACACCCTGTATATGTTTTTGAATGTCAATTTCGGTTTGTTCAGAAAATCCGGAGTTTTAATTTTTACATTTGTTTGTAAGTTAAAACTTTCTGCTAAATAATTAAAAGGTAGGAATTACCTAATACCCGAAAAGAAATTTTACCCTCTGTATATCTAATTTACCACTTAGTCTATACTTAAATTTATATTTAAACATTTTTAGATAAAACATCTTGGGACATTTCTTCTAATATTCCACTATGGTCTTCTTCTTTTTATACAAAATTTAATTATAGCTCTGAATATACCAGTTGACAGAATCCAATTAATCTAGGATTAAATTACCAGCGGTGACATCGTTTGTCGGTCGAAAAATTAGTTACTTTTTATGCGGAAAGTAGTTTATAACATAATAAACTTAACTCATGACTAGGATGAAAATACAGAGAGGCTCGCCGAAAATTGAATTCATATTAAATATTTTCTCAAATATATTTCTGTATAATTTAATGGATGCAATTTATTTAATTTATCAAGATTATTATTTATTCTGACAATTCCGTCCTAATAATTCTATCAGATGTCAGATGTGATCCATTAATTAAATCATAAATGTTTATTTTTTATTTTTTGTTGAAATATTTATTTGCGTTTGGTTTATAACAAATTTTAATTCATGAACTCAGAAAAATAGAAAAAATAAATTGTAAATAATTGTCATTAATGTTACTTTTGATGTGGATACCGACGAATTCGTGATGTCGGCGTTTTCCATAGACATCCTTAATTAATTTAAGTATATTCTTACGTTTTGTTTTGTTCTTTTTATGGTTGCTGTTTCTGTTTCTGTTTATAAATTTTAGAGTGTAATATACTTTCGCTCTATCAAATAGTTTTATTAAATAATTTTGAGAAACGTTTCCATGGATGTATAAATTTAACGTGTTTAAAAATGTTTTCAAAACTTTTATTATTGTATTGTTCTGTTTTGTAAAACAATACTTTCAAAGTTTAATTGAAATAAAACTTCAAACAACGTTATAGGCTTTCAAAATCATTATGAGGCATATTTAAATTGCCAAATATCCAAATTGGCGTTTTCGTAAGTTTTACAGTAGCAAAATAAAATCAATTCATCCAAATCTTGGTGGGTTTTAGAACAAACATCGCAAGTATGCAAGTAAGTAGTAACATTTTTTGATTAAATATCCTACAAAATACCTTACAAAATTTGTTTCTAACATTCTGTTTCTACAATTCGGTTTTAACTAAGTACAAACTTCAGGCATTATCACTAAAAAACTAGAAAAATGTCTTAATAAACCCAATGCGTAAAAAACAGTTCGCTACGACGAATTATTTGTAAGAAAGGACTTTAAGTGAATTTAGACCAATAGTTTTTAATAGGCTTATGACAGCAGGTCGCTCCACTAGAACTTCAGAACCAGAACAATATTTTATACAAAATGCTTCCAGCAGGCATGGAAATGAGTATAAACGGATAAATAAGCTACTCTTTCGTTTCAGGTAGTCACCCTGTATTAGTTCAGCGTGTGTTGTAGTTATTACATCTTTTTGTAGATATTGCATTATATAATTCTCGGCCGTTTCGGACATGCTAATTAATTTTCCATCACAGTAACATTCCGTGAATAGGAATATACCAAGGCGTAATCGTTCAGCAGATTTCTATTGCTCGGGCTGATACTCGAGAAAAGCAGACCAATTTAGTGTCGTTAATTGTACTATACTACTCAAAATAACTGTTGATTATTCTATATATCACCAATAGTAACATAATTTTTTTCATTATTTTGTAATAAATCATGATTTTAACTGAAGAAATAACACAAATAGTTCATTGGAAAAATTAACAAACCAATTTTTCAAAGGCTGCCAGTTTAATTGGAGCTCCTCTGGCTCTGGTGCTGAAATTTTAGACGCAGGTTGCCTAGAACATCTGGAACTGCATTGCTCTATCAGAGCATTAGAGTTTAGACAAATCTCTACAAGATTTACTTGGGAAGATCTAGCTGACCATTCAGTTGCCACGATTTTAATCCCTTGTAGGTACTGCATCATTTTAATAATGTGGATATTCATTAGAAGGTAATCAGTGTAGAATAATAGAATTAAGGGCATGACATATTGTTTTGGCAAACTCTGGATATCAATGGAGTTTCTACTATCAATTTACATTAAGTAGATGTCCAGGGTATTTACCACAACTCATTCAGTACCCCTAATGATTCAGTAGCCCTAACCTAACCTGAGTCAGTAAAATAGCTGGAAGGAAAAATGTTTCTAAGAAAATCGGATCTGAGTGGAAACAGGAACTGGACGTCAAAGAAAGTTAAAAAGAGAGTCAATAAGTGGACACAGATGGAGTAAATAATAATAGTAAAAGTAATAACAATAATATCTATACCGCTCATTCTAATTCCAAGAATTAACCAAGAAATGCGTGACTTGTATGGGAGAGGGGGTGGCATATTATTATTTAGTAGCCACATTGTCTACGAGTAGACAATTTAAGGCTTATTGAATTTCAAATGGGGATTCGAATCCACAATCTCTAAATTGAGCGATCGACGAGACACTAAACTTTGAGCCAACATCTTTGCTTTTGAATTTAGTAACAGATTGAGTCGACAGGTGAGAGAACCTTATCAAAAAATGTCAAGTCAAAGATGTTTGGACGGTATGCCTATTAGAGATATGTTTGGTCATACGTTTCTACTTCAAACGTGGATAATCTGCTACCAGCAGGAAATTACTCCATATCTATAATCGCTGGGAATCGCGAATTGACCGTGCATTCCAGGGTCGTATTTTGTTATTCATACCTGCCTGGATGATGATAAATTGCGTTATATCATAAGAACCTTTTTCAGTGATGCAGTAATGATCACTGGTGTCCAGATTATTGATTGTTTAGGTTGCGGTGTTAGGTTAGGTTAGGTTTCATATTTATATATAAGACAATTTTTGACAAGTCGCAATCCTGAAACATTTTTGTGAGAATTTTTCAGAACAATGCTCAATAATCAAATTTTAATGGGGTGGTGCTAAGCCAAGGAGAATACAACAGGAATTTTTCTTCAAACTTGAAATTTATGGTACAATTATCAACACGTTACATTTGATAAAAATATTTTCGTATGTTCCAAATTATGGTACAATTCAATAATTATTGTATGTCTGGTAATACTGGATGTCACTGAACTACGTTGCAACGTAGTTGTCCTGGAGGGTAAAAGTAAAATCCTTGGATAAAACACGCGTTACAAAACATAACAGGTTGTAGATAGTTACAGAATATATCGCGGGTGAATTCCATAAAGTACGTAGTGGGCACTAGTTGTAACCGGACTGGTAAGGAAACTCAAAACCAATTTAATAACGATTTTGCGAAAGCAATGGTTATGTGCAACGTGCTGTGAAGCACATTAAATAATAAAATGTTTCGAGAATTTCTTCAAAATTATATTGATGGCAAATACGACATTGTGAGTGTGCCCGCGGAGATAACCCTAAGATAGGGTTGTTTACCGGAAACAAGCAAAGACATTGTTGGAAACAACTGTATGTGCTGAGGTGTGCGATAAAAACATTTGGGTGAGTATGAACAAAACCAGCGATGTCTCAGGCCGAAACATCGCCAATGTATTGGTTGGTGGCATGGAACAAATGCACCAATACTCGCAAGGCTACTTACATCAACAGCACTTAGATATCACAAATACGGAAATAGTTTCTAGAACATCTAAGACAACTCAATAATCAAATTTTAATGGGGTGGTGCTAAGCCAAGGAGAATACAACAGGAATTTTTCTTCAAACTTGAAATTTATGGTACAATTATCAACACGTTACATTTGATAAAAATATTTTCGTATGTTCCAAATTATGGTACAATTCAATAATTATTGTATGTCTGGTAATACTGGATGGCACTGAACTACGTTGCAACGTAGTTATCCTGTAGGGTAAAAGTAAAATCCTTGGATAAAACACCCGTTACAAAACATAACAGGTTGTAGATAGTTACAGAATATATCGCGGGTGAATTCCATAAAGTACGTAGTGGGCACTAGTTGTAACCGGACTGGTAAGGAAACCCAAAACCAATTTAATAACGATTTTGCGAAAGCAATGGTTATGTGCAACGTGCTGTGAAGCAGATTAAATAATAAAATGTTTCGAGAATTTCTTCAAAATTATATTGATGGCAAATACGACATTGTGAGTGTGCCCGCGGAGATAACCTTAAGATAGGGTTATTTACCGGAAACTATCAAAGACATTGTCGGAAACAACTGTATGTGCTGAGGTGTGCGATAAAAACATTTGGGTGAGTATGAACAAAACCAGCGATGTCTCAGGCCGAAACATCGCCAATGTATTGGTTGGTGGCATGGAACAAATGCACCAATACTCGCAAGGCTACTTACATCAACAGCACTTAGATATCACAAATACGGAAATAGTTTCTAGAACATCTAAGACAACTCAATAATCAAATTTTAATGGGGTGGTGCTAAGCCAAGGAGAATACAACAGGAATTTTTCTTCAAACTTGAAATTTATGGTACAATTATCAACACGTTACATTTGATAAAAATATTTTCGTATGTTCCAAATTATGGTACAATTCAATAATTATTGTATGTCTGGTAATACTGGATGGCACTGAACTACGTTGCAACGTAGTTGTCCTGGAGGGTAAAAGTAAAATCCTTGGATAAAACACGCGTTACAAAACATAACAGGTTGTAGATAGTTACAGAATATATCGCGGGTGAATTCCATAAAGTACGTAGTGGGCACTAGTTGTAACCGGACTGGTAAGGAAACTCAAAACCAATTTAATAACGATTTTGCGAAAGCAATGGTTATGTGCAACGTGCTGTGAAGCACATTAAATAATAAAATGTTTCGAGAATTTCTTCAAAATTATATTGATGGCAAATACGACATTGTGAGTGTGCCCGCGGAGATAACCCTAAGATAGGGTTGTTTACCGGAAACAAGCAAAGACATTGTTGGAAACAACTGTATGTGCTGAGGTGTGCGATAAAAACATTTGGGTGAGTATGAACAAAACCAGCGATGTCTCAGGCCGAAACATCGCCAATGTATTGGTTGGTGGCATGGAACAAATGCACCAATACTCGCAAGGCTACTTACATCAACAGCACTTAGATATCACAAATACGGAAATAGTTTCTAGAACATCTAAGACAACTCAATAATCAAATTTTAATGGGGTGGTGCTAAGCCAAGGAGAATACAACAGGAATTTTTCTTCAAACTTGAAATTTATGGTACAATTATCAACACGTTACATTTGATAAAAATATTTTCGTATGTTCCAAATTATGGTACAATTCAATAATTATTGTATGTCTGGTAATACTGGATGTCACTGAACTACGTTGCAACGTAGTTGTCCTGGAGGGTAAAAGTAAAATCCTTGGATAAAACACGCGTTACAAAACATAACAGGTTGTAGATAGTTACAGAATATATCGCGGGTGAATTCCATAAAGTATGTAGTGGGCACTACTTGTAACCGGACTGGTAAGGAAACTCAAAACCAATTTAATAACGATTTTGCGAAAGCAATGGTTATGTGCAACGTGCTGTGAAGCACATTAAATAATAAAATGTTTCGGGAATTTCTTCAAAATTATATTGATGGCAAACACAACAATGTGAGTGTGCCCGCGGAGATAACCCTAAGATAGGGTTGTTTATCGGAAACTATCAAAGACATTGTCGGAAACAACTGTATGTGCTGAGGTGTGCGATAAAAACATTTGGGTGAGTATGAACAAAACCAGCGATGTCTCAGGCCTAAACATCGCCAATGTATTGGTTGGTGGCATGGAACAAATGCATCAATACTCGCAAGGCTACTTACATCAACAGCACTTAGATATCACAAATACGGAAATAGTTTCTAGAACATCTAAGACAACTCAATAATCAAATTTTAATGGGGTGGTGCTAAGCCAAGGAGAATACAACAGGAATTTTTCTTCAAACTTGAAATTTATGGTACAATTATCAACACGTTACATTTGATAAAAATATTTTCGTATGTTCCAAATTATGGTACAATTCAATAATTATTGTATGTCTGGTAATACTGGATGGCACTGAACTACGTTGCAACGTAGTTATCCTGTAGGGTAAAAGTAAAATCCTTGGATAAAACACACGTTACAAAACATAACAGGTTGTAGATAGTTACAGAATATATCGCGGATGAACTCCATAAAGTACGTAGTGGGCACTAGTTGTAACCGGACTGGTAAGGAAACTCGAAACCAATTTAATAACGATTTTGCGAAAGCAATGGTTATGTGCAACGTGCTGTGAAGCACATTAAATAATAAAATGTTTCGGGAATTTCTTCAAAATTATATTGATGGCAAATACGACATTGTGAGTGTGCCCGCGGAGATAACCCTAAGATAGGGTTGTTTACCGGTAACAAGCAAAGACATTCTTGGAAACAACTGTATGTGCTGAGGTGTGCGATCAAAACATTTGGGTGAGTATGAACAAAACCAGCGATGTCTCAGGCCTAAACATCGCCAATGTATTGGTTGGTGGCATGGAACAAATGCACCAATACTCGCAAGGCTACTTACATCAACAGCACTTAGATATCACAAATACGGAAATAGTTTCTAGAACATCTAGAACATTCTTCCGTTCACTTAATTTAACTCTCCAGTGTGTGTTCAGTGAAACATTTAGTGCTTCTGTTCCGGATCCTGGATGTCCTGGATCCGTTCCTGGTATATTGGGAATGTTGCGGTGCGACTGATAATTACTAAATTATTTAATATCATCTAAACATAAGAATTATCTAACTAAAACTTTGGGTTTCTCTTTCCATATTCCTTAGGAGCTTTTACACACTCTAGTCATATCTTATGGATTCGAATTTTGTTTGATATTCCTAACACCCTGTATATCAATTCATATGTGCTGCAAGTGTTTCACTGTCCAGCAAACAATTACTATTTAGATTTAAAATGAGTTCAAAGAGTAATAATTTTAACGTTTCCACTCCATCTACATTACAAGAGTAACAGCCGCCATACGTATCTGGTAGGCCTCTAGGTAGGCTGTCAAAGCAACGAGAACTGACTAGGACGGTTCGGACTGTGTACTTGTAGTCACCTTTCACCCACATGAGACTCGCCATCACATCGCATGTCATACCTTGCCAGGCCAGAAACTGAATGCGCATTATGAGAACGACTGATCATGATCACCTTGCGGCACTACCATCACTCATAGCCTCATGTGTCTCAAAAATGCAGTGCGCGGCACAGCAACGCAAATGCTTCTTCGTACAGGTACTCTCCTTCTGAGATTAAGTCCACTGATAATCTTTCCATTGCACATGTGCGGAACATATTATAATGTCGTAGTATTTGACCTTTAGATGACCATAACTGTTTCGATTTCACCTTATTTGAACAGCCAATACGCCCCTGAATATAATAACATTCTTCAACCCACATTCCAGATTTTTTCTTCCATATCGTGATTTTGTTTTCTAATAATTATCGTTAGCTCTTTTCTTGTTTCTAGTTGTGTGTGGTGAAAGGTATTGGGTATGTGCTTAATGTGAATGTTTCAGGCTCTCAAACTCAGTTTGTTTCATATTAGAGTTCAATTTTCAGCATTTTAAGTTTATTTTCAGAAAACTATTATAGTTTTTTGAATGCACCATATAATCTTTCAAATTAATCTAGTAAATATTTTGTGAATCTTGCATATTATAAAAGTTTTCTTCTTTTTCTGATCCACACGGTTTTCCTGACTCACTTACGAATGCCTCCTATTAAGATCTAAAAGATGAACATAGTGTAGAAATAATTTAACTTTTCTCTCGGTTTATATTTCTGGAATAGGGTCGGTTGCTCAGAGTTTAGTGTGCCGATCGTTTAACTCAGAGGTTGTGGGTAGAGGTACGTATTCTCATTTCATCAGACAATTTTTAATGAAATAGTCTACTCAAAAACAGTGGCAATGGCGACCACTATTTAGTTAGTTAATCTCTTACGATGGTCTGAGTTTTTCTGTTCAAAAAATGTTGGCTTCAGTTATGAAGCTTCCAAAATTCAGCTTTTGCAGTTATAAAAGTAGATATTTTTTTAGATTGGAATTCCTCTTCCTAAAAACACAATATAACATTATTTTAAAAAAAAACTGTGATTTTACTTCAAAAATATTTGTATGTTTCACTTAAAATAATCCCCTTTTCTATAAATATATTATTTGAAAACTATGTGAACATTAAGACACATTACAGAACCATAGGGCACTGACAGTGTCCCCTTGGTATATCCATTCCCCTTTTTATATGGATAAAATCGGTTTCTATATGATCGGTGTTAGTTTTTAGTTGTATTTTGGTTTTCCATCTTTTTATTGTTTTCAGGAAATGGTGAGGTAAGTATGTGTTGCTGTAAAATGTTTGTACCAATAATTATGTATGTGATCTTTCCTTGGGGATTTCCAATTATACGTTTTCATTATTCGTCATCAGTTATGAGACAGTCTGTTGTATTTTTATGTCTTTCTAATTCTATTTCTATCCATTTAGCGATTATTATTATTATTATTATTATTATTATTATTATTATTATTATTATTTATTTTTTTGTTGAAACCCAGTCGACTGGTTCCCTTGAGTAACTACTGAGTCCGGGATTCGTGTACCTACTCTGAGTAGACGTAATGAGCCGAGAATCGTCGCCTTCTCCATTCTTCCGGCTAGAAGATCTGCCGAATTTTGGCATGCCGGCATGATCTTCAGTTCCGAAAGCAGTGCATTTCTTGCTCCACCGAGGGCTCCTATTATCAGTACCACAAACTTCACAGTAAGTTCTGGATGGCTGCGGAGTTCGAAGAGAAGGTCTCGATATTTCGTCCGTCTCTCCTCCTCTTTTAAGACAGTGTTGGTCTCCGCAGGAGCCGAGAACTCGATGACAAACATTGTCTTGAGCTGGTGGTCGAGGAGGACTACATCAGGCTTATTGGTTTGAATCTGCCTGAGCGTGGGAAATGAGTAGTTCCAATAAATTCGGCACCTCTCGTTCCCCACAAGGGAATCAATATTCCCCGGAGCGTATGGCAACACTGGTATTTCGTCTATCTCGTACGAGTGCCGTAGAATGTGGTAAAGCACTTGTAAAGCCGCATTGTATCTATGGATATAGGCCGAGACTGCATATGCCGGACAAGCAGAGAGCAGATGCATAATAGTCTCCGGCGCCCTATGGCAGGCCCTGCAGTTGATATGAGGGACCTCCATACCAGTGACACGGCTTCGATAGAAGAGGGTGTTAAATACACCATCCTGGCAAGCCATTTTGAATCCCTCGGTCTCCGACTTAAGCCCCGCTGACCTTAAAAAAGTAAAAGTCACCCTTTCGGATAAGCCATGGTCTTCAAGGCTCTTATAGAAGACACCGTGCAATGGCTTATCCTTATGCAGCTGTAGAAGATTACAGCCTTCTGCAGCTTTAACTTGGGCTTTCAATTGAACGTGTCCCAGCTCGGTGACAGAGTTTTTCCGTTATTATTATTATTATTATTATTATCTTATTATCATTATTATTATTATTATTATTATTATTATTTGTTGAAATCCAGTCGACCGGTTCTATTTATTTTTTCTATCAATTATTATTATCATTATTATTATTATCGACATTATCTTATTTTCGTATTATAAATAGGTATACAAGATTTCTTTTTTACAGTATTTCTGAATTGAGGTTAAACCTTTTCGGAAAAATTAGCTTTCTATATACTTTTCAAATTATTATTTTGGCCATTTGTTGCATTTGCGAAATTGATGAAAATATTAAAACTAATTACAGTTGTAGACAAGGTTAATGTTTTGAGGAGGATCAACACGTTTCAAAATCAGCAATTTCCAATACTTCGCAATCTTGTATTATTATTATTAATGTCCAGCACGTGTCGTAAAAGTAACCGAAGAAAACAGTATTTATTAAGCATTTACAAAATTCAACAGTGCCCGAATAAAAATCGCCTAAAATTTTAACAACAGTGATCACAGGGTAATAACAATAATTATAAGAAATAATAAAAAGAACCATTTTGGTCCCTATCATTAGTTTCCAACAATGCGGACTATTATCACATACAATTGTGGCTGTGATTTTGAGGCTATTAATCATTTTGTCAAAATTTAATTGCTTCTAAAGACTATTCCAGTCAAATGAAATAGGGACATGGCATTAAGTTTTGGGGGCATTTTTTAACTACCTAATTATACGGGTAGCTTTAAAAACAGGTTTATGTTGCCACGTTCAAATCAAATTTATTTTACATTAGTTTATATTTCGGAGCATTTTAGTTTTTACTATAATAACAGTGAATTACATAAATATCCTGAACCCATCTGTCTGTAATTATCAAAGTAAAAAAGTATTAAGTCTAATATTCTTTTTATCGAAAATTAGGTTAAATGTATTTTTTCTCAAAACAATGCACAAAACATGTTAACAATTGAAGAGTTTAGTTATTCAAAATATTTAATAATTAGATACAAGTAATAGATCAACAGGTATACACTGTGTCCCAGAAAGTCCGGTACAGCCAAGGTATCTTGATTAATAATAATATATTTTAGATAAGACGTACCTACATGTTCGTCAGAAAATACGTTAATTTTTTGACTGATATATGAATGTTTAAATTTATTCCTCCTACCGCCCATAAGGTTCCCTCCATTTTTTTTTAAATTGCACCGCTTATGCACATATATGAAAATTTTCCCCTATGTTCGGGGGAGAGTGGTAAGAAATACATAGTAGCTCTCTTTTGGACTTAGCTACTATCCGTCTAACGTCAATTATTGTCTAATGACAGATAGCGACCTCTTTTCTCTTTGAGGAAGACAGTTCTACTTGTTTATTTGAAGGAAATGCCGAAAACAATTACTCCACGCACCAAGTGCCCCGACTGGCATTGCATTACTCCAGCATCTCCATGAAACTCACCACGTCCTGCATCGAGACCAACCACACACACTGATTCATCGGTGCTCATCAAAGTGCCATAATAAGTAACGGACTCGACGAACGCTTTTGCGACATGATTGCCTAAAAGGCATCTGTCATGAGTTTCGCTCTTATTCTATGCTCATCAGAGTGCCATGGAAAAGACCAAAAGATGGCACTACTGTGTTTCTCACCACTACTAACATGACAGATGCCTTTTAGGCAATCATGTCGCAACATCGTTCGTCGAGTCGGCTACCTATTATGGCACTTTGATGAGCACCGATGAGTCAGGGTCTGGTGGTTGTTCTCGATGAAGGATGTGGAGACTTCCATGGAGATTCCGGAGTAACGCAATGCGGCACATAGTCCGTGGAGTAGTTGTTTTCGATTAAATTCCTTTCTCGTTGGTGCTTGCTCAAAAATGAAACTCGGGTTACTTACCTTTATACATTTTTGTACATTTTATGACTATATAAAACAGTTTAGGTGCGTGGAAGTTAGCTTATATCGCATTTGCTATTCTGTCTGTTCCGGATATTAAAATAATAAAGCACACTAAAAACTGAATTTTCATGAGGCATTTTGTAGAGAACACAAAGTATTAGCAAGTCATAATACAGCTGGTTGTCTCCTTCATTTTTAATAAATATTATCCGAAAGCACTTTGATCTACATATAAGAGTACAGAGTTTGTTTTAATTAAAAGTTGGTGCATAACGTTGACTTTGTGAGCTGGCCCAGAGGCTTCGGAATTCATAATTATATCGCCTTTGAGCATATTCTTTATCCCCATCGTTGACTTAGGGCTCACCGCAGCTTGTAAATTAAAATATTACGACAAAGACGCAACGGAGGCGATATTTCAGACGCTGGAAATTATAAAATTCGACTTCCTGACAGGCATCACATGTGGAGTAAAGAACTGACCTATGTTACGGCATAATTTCTTATACCCTATTTATATTGATTTTATGATATACAGGCTCCCAAATAAAATATGTTCGATTTGGAAACAAAGACACGAAGATATTAGTATGATAGTTAAAAACCTAAAGATTAATAACATAATACTGGAAAAAAACTTCTAATTTGTTATTTAGTGGAGAGAACCACAGAAATAAAGACTATAAAATGAAGAAAGTATACCTTTCCTACGATTTCTGTGACTAGAACATGGTTTCTCGGTCCGGTGATGAGTTTGCGCACTAAGCAAATGGTATAAAAGTTACATATAAAGTCAGCTAGTTACTTATAAATTGCAGACAATTTACATATAAACTGCAAGCAAGTTACATATAAACTGCATTGTCTGTTTTTCTTTTCTTGAAATAAAAGTTAAAGAGTGTATGAAGAAACTCGGTATACTATTAAGCTCTCATAAATATCATATTACTTCATGGTGTGTCGTTCGAAGTTCCAAGAAAAATGCCGACTTCCGTCATCAAACGTGAACTGCCCAGAATCCGTGCCGGACCGAATACTTCATTTCCGGTCTTCAAAATATCAAAAAACCTTATAAAACTTTTCCATTCTATAGTCTTTATTTTTGTGAAGAGAACGCAACTGAGAGCCACACTCACAGACTGCCTCTGTGGCCGAACATCTGACCTTTGTCACCCGTGTCACGTCTCCCACCCATATACCGTTCTTTTTCTATGTTTATAAATCTAAAGGACCAGTTGGCTCCTTTAGAGGTGCATCCCCAGCTACACATCCCCTCCTGACCTACCTCAAACCACAACCCAGGACGAGAGCGGCACTTGCCGCCCCCGTCCGAGACAGACTACCCCCGGCGGGTTAGACATGCAGGCGAAGAAAGAAGACAAGACAGAAGAGCGCCAGAAGATCCTACCCAGCCTGCAGGGTAGAGCCAGTACAGGAGGAGATCCCACGAATCGGCCATACATATCACTTTTTGTGATCGGGGTTGGTGAGGATGGGGTCCACCTCTACGAGGCAGTCCAGGCCTACAGCGATGGGGAGGGTAAACACCCTGTATATTTTTACATATCTGGAAAGAACTCTTTTTTACGTATACGGTCATATAAGGTTTTATGGGTTTTTCTCTAATAATAAGGAAGATATGCCCAAAAAATTGTATCATAAGAGCGATATGATGGAGAAAGACTATGCCTAGCAATGAATATTCTTTTTCTAGCACATTGCTCTTATGTTTACACTTTTTTGAGCATACCTCTATTTATTTTCTAAAATATAAGATGAAGTCATAAAAGTATGCCAAATAGGTATTATTTTTTATTAGGGCGAAAGAAAATTAGTGCTGATATGCAGTGATTGCCATCTACTGGCACACAGGCAAACTGTCTCTCTCTTATAATTCAGATGATTTATAGAATTCTTCATCGGTTCGCTGTACTGCTAACGAGCACCACATAAATGCGTTTCTTGCACAATGAAATAATGATATGTAAGAAAAATCTTGTAAACATACAGACTTATGTCCAGGATCCTAATTATTATTCGCATGGGGTTCTATTTGAAGATGTATACAAATACAGGATGTTTCATTAGCGCTAGCCACACATCAACTATGTCAAATAAAATATCCTAGGTATACGTACGTATTTTAGGTTTTCTGTATCACATCTCGAGCAGTACCTAGCTACCAGTTTTTAGTTACTTACATTAACAAATTACACGAAAAAAATAATAATTATCGTGACCTGAATGTTTAAACTTTCTTTGAAATCAGATGTTGTCGTCAATTTTTATTTTTATTCAATCTAACCAAATCCTTTGATCATATTTTTGAGGTTCCTTGAAACAGATACATTTCGTCTCACCAGTATTTTAAAATATAGAACTTTTGTGTTATTATGTTAAAACACTTATTGTGTTTTTAGTGAGGGAACTTTCAAAATAAAGCATAGGCATAAGTTCATATACACTGTGTCCAGTTTAAGACACTATAGAGAGAGTTTAAGTAGATACAGAGTGAAAACAAAATGTGCTTTTGCTGGAACGCCCATAGAGCGTTTATTATAAAAGATACATTCATCAAATTTTCAGGACAGGGACAGTAGTTAGCAAGGACTTTAAGTCTACTAGATTTTGCGATAGTATACTCAACTTTTCTGTTTGCAAGATTGTATCAAACTGCAGAGGAATCACGTCAAGCAGTTAAAGACGCAGTAACTGGAATTAGGTTCTCCAAATTACCGATATTGAACATATAAGTATGCATATTATACATGGTTGAAAAGCACTTTTTACGAAGTTTTGAAAAATGCGAAAATTCAATATGACGCCCATAAGAAAAACAAAGGATGTGTATGGTAGCAGAAAATTTAGTAGACCTAAATTTGTTTAGAGACCAATTTTGAAGTACTTGCTGATTATTATCCCTCTCCTAAAAATTTTATGAATATATGTCTACACTCTATACATCTACTTAAGGAAAGGAATTCTTGGAAATGTAGTCTTGGATTCTTTGGGCCTAAAATTGCCCAACTTTTACCCAATTTAGTCAACTATATATCTCTAATGATTACCGAGATGCCCATAAAGTTCATCTCAAACTAGACACAGTGTGTACAATGTAATAGTTAAAATTTTGCTTTTGCAAGTAAATTTGCAATTCTTATTTTCTGTTTTTGTTATTCCTGATTTTATACTTTTGTTACTATATTTCTGTTTTCCAGTTTTTATCATTTTGCAGGTGGCGAGTATCTAGGTATATCTTACAAATAGTGTGACAATTTCTTCACATGAAACTTTAAATTTGCTCAGCTCAGCAAAATATACACGATAATGAAAGTAATTGTAGAATGTATTATATCTTTTTCAAATTTAGAACCATTTAGAAGTGAAACACTGTTCAATTCATATGATTACGATGAAGGGGAAAAGCCCCTTGCGAGGATATCGTGACACACTTAACACAAAATTCTATAACCCATTTGAACAAATTGGGTTTAGTTGGAAACAACGTGATTAAATTTAAATAATTTATTAACAAGAAACAAGGATGCACCGTGTGGGTTACATATTAAAAAGGGACAGTTCAGCTTAAAGCGATTTGGTGTCTTACCCTTGTACGAACTGGCGACACTCAAATTAAGATGGGCGATTGTGTTGTCGCATCTCATCCTCTCATAATTTTTCAAACTCGTTTGTAGCATAGGACCTAATTGAACTTGAATGTGTTTTTTTATTCGTAGAAAACAAATTATTTTTTTTAACTAGGTATTGTAATTACTGGGGAATAGAATGAAGACAATTTAATAGATAAATTTGAATCAAGTAGCATGATTTGTTGTTTTAAAATTGCATGAATATTTTCTGTATTTAATCTGTAATTTTGTTGACTAAAAAAATCATTTACAAATGTTCTTTGCCTCTTCTATATTTTTCTGTAACGATAGTTTTACCAACATAAACAATTCTAATATACTAGGCAATGTAGGTACATAATCATGAAGATACATTAAATATTCGATTTTATAGGAATTTTATACGAAATGTCGAAATTTTTCAACATACTTGTTGAAACGTATTTTTTAGATAAAAAAACACAAACAAAAATTTCACAATTAATTTTTTGAACTGTCAAAAATTGTTGATAAACAAAACGCCCCTTTTGTTTTCAAAGCACACTTCACAAAATAAAAAAATCGGAATTTTTTACACAAATATTAAACAAAATATACAAGTGTGACACATTGTCGTAATGAGAAAAACAAACTGGACCCAAATATACCAAAATCCAAAATGGCGGCTGTAAGAAAAAGAAAGTTTCTCCATCATCTTGAATGCCATTGACAAAGGAATCTCATTTTCGGATTCCTTGTAAAAATATATCATAAGATGTAGGTCCAATTTCTTTTGTTGATCAGCTTAAAACTTTACCCTAATTACTACCGACTATCATGTTGGGTCACAGTAGAGACCAGGAACGACTTAGGTTGGAACTATTTAAATGAATGAGTATGTTAGTAAAATAACAGATTAACACAACGATAATTTATTGATAACCAGTCAGAAATACTTAAAAAAAAAATATTTAAGGCATTAATTTTGCATAGTAAAATATAACAATCAATACTAAGATATCTATTTCAAATGTGGACACCCTGTACATGTTTAATCCAACGAAAATGATTTCTAAGGTCACAAGTATTAAAATTCCAGTCCAGAGCGGGATCTTGGATCCCTATCTCAGGTTATTTTCCCGCACTGTCTCTATGAAATATCTGTTAAAAGTTTTCCAGCAAAATTACCCGAGTTTAAGTAATGTCATAAACAAGTCAGAACTCCCTCACGTTTTCTACCTCATATTTTAGCATAAATTCAAACAAATTTATTGCCTCTTGCTAATACCAGACGACTCAAATTTTGGCGAAGTCGTATATCTTCATTACTTTAATAACGTGGCGTTTTCTGATACTATCTAGAATATATAATTTTTACATCTCTAAACTATAAAACTCTATGCAATGTCATCGTCATCAAATTGTATTATGTAATTGTTTGGTTACTTTAATTTTATTTGTCAAATCTATGTTTAATTAATTAAAAAAGTGTCGTAGTCCTTAAATGAAAAGGTACACGCATCAATGTTTCGGAGTTTTTGCTCCTGTTCAGTGTAGCATAGATAACGGAAAGATTTCAGAACTCCCATCTTGATATTAAGGAAAGTAGGTTGTGGAAATATATTCTACAAAATATAAGTTTTCTATGAAGTATCATTAACGACACTATATTTTGCTCGTTGTACATTCTATTTGATAAGTTGTGATAATGAAAGTAAGTAGTAAAACTAGTAAAACTATTGAATTTTAACTGAAATACACGTTGCTTTGTGATTTGTGTTTTCATATCAAAATAAGGGCTTTTCCATATATATAATACTACTATATGGAGCCTATGTAATCTTTACCATGTTTCTCAAGTGAAGCCAAATTAGAGTAGTCCAGAATCATATCTATTGTCTCTTTCACGGAGAAAATACCAAATACTCATGCGCAGCAAACCGCGGGAATTTTGCTCTATATACTGTAGAATACAATAAATTAACTTTATTTTATATTGTATTTTATCTACATATTAACGGTTTTTCAATATTGTTATTGGGATGTTCCCGTATTTATCAAGTTTACCAAAAGAGTGGATGGCAGTTTGTATTTGAAAAGAAAATTTTAAAAATACATACTTCAGGTACCTATGCGACTTCATATGGAATATTTCCTTCGCACAAAAGACAAAATCTCGACTGAGTTTTTCGTTTCGGCATTTTGCGATATCTGTGGAATTAAATTAATGAAAATGAGGTACAGTATAATTCATATACCTAATTCACTACATATTTAAATTTACAAAATGTTCTTATATACCTAAACTTGCAGTTGCGACTGTAAAAATACCGTCGAAATAATTTGATGAGCAAATGTCTCTAATCACTAATAAGTCTAATAGGTATATGAACAAAACTAAAACTACAAGTTACACATAAATAAAACACTTCTAAAACTGCCGGCTCTACGAAAAACACAAATTTATTTTCTGTGAAACACAAACATACCTGAAATACAAAAGATAAACTGTGACATAACCACACCACAAAACATATATGACAAAACACATACAGGGTGTCCCAGTGTGAGCGAACAAAAATTTACCAGTGTGTAGGCCAGACCAAAATAAGAATAAAATTCTTATAAAAAAAAATTCTTCGCTGCACGCCTAACGAGTTCCAGGGTGTTATTTAAAAAAAAAACAATTTTCCGAGATAACTTAAAAACTCGTTTCGTAGATTTAGGTAATATTTGGATGACGTGTACGGATCTATTAAAGGTCATTAAAACTATATGGTGTTTGTTTAACTCTAAACTTTAAAATCATTGCATATATTTTTCTGCATAAAGGAATACAGTTGGTACTTTACACTCAATTTACTCGAAAATGGTTGTTTTAGAGCTGTGTAACAAGAGCACCTTTTTTGTTCAGAATTGATAGCCGATTAAGGAAAACTTAGTTAATTCACGAAAAAGTAGGATATACAAGAGTTATGAAGACAAAACCATAAGGAAGAGTAGACCTAGGCCACCACAAGTGTCAAAGTTAAACAAACACCATATAGTTTTAATGACCTTTAATGGATGTACACGTTACCCAAAAATTACCTAAATCTACGAAACGGTTTTTAAGTTGTTAAAGTTATTTAAGTTAAGTTATTATGAAAAATTGTTTTTTTTACAAAATAACACCCTGTAACTCGTTAGGCGAGCATTAGAGAAATTTTTTTTAAGAATTTTATTCTTATTTTGGTCTGGCCTACCCACTGGTAAATTTTGTACGCTCATACTGGGACACCCTGTATATGACAAAACAAATGCCCGGTCTTTCTTTACTTTCGCGCCACATTGAAATTCTTGGATTGGATTGGACAACACTTGGGCATGTGCACAGGAACATTTGTCCGTGAAAGAGAACGAAATATATAACTCCATCTCATAAACCGGCTTCAAGAAAAGCTCGAATAGCTCAATATAGTAGTATTATATATATGGGCTTTTCAAATTTATAATAATACGGCACAGGTATACAGATATATCTGTCGGTATCAAAATACATAGTGCCAATAAAATAAAATTGCAAACCTCAAAAAATAACTATAGGTAGTGATATCTGTGTATAATAATATATCTATTAAAATATATCTATAATATATCTGTATAATATATCTTATATATATCTAGAATAATATATCTAAGGAAGTATAAGGACAGTAAAAAAGAAAAAGTACAGTAGATATTTCATTAAAACAGTATGACATATTCAACTTCGTCTAATCGGAAGACATGAGTTTCAAAGTCATATCTTATTTATTTTAAGAGATACGATAAAAAACTTGAAAACAATATATTAACAACTCTCTATCTCTAACCTGAAAAACCATTTGCTTACTGTATGCTTTATACAGCATCAGCTTAGTTTTATCTCGGAAATAATCCAACATTTTCTAACAATACATGGACCATACATCTTCTTCTTCTGGTTCATGTGGATTGATCTCTCCGAACGAGTCCCAAACCACTGCAGCCACAGCTAGGTCTATTGTGCATCTCATTGATGCCTTATTCAGCGAACTTCTTTATTCTTTGCATAGTCCAAAAGTCTACTCGTTGAAATTTCTCTCAGTTCAGAAAATTTGGACCATACATAGTAGCTATAACTGCAATTTTTTTGTTTTTAGATTACAGAGTACCGCAATGAAGCTATTTTAATCAGATGTGTATCTTTATCCTTCCCTTTGCTACATTGAAGAGGAGCTAGAACTCTGAAATATCGTTATCTGTATCTGAGTCGTTATTAGCCATAATGGACACCTATGTTGTTGTTGTTGGAAGGCGGCGCGGTTACCCGCAGCACTCAGTCTTTCGACCCATTGTGCCTGCCTCTAGTCGACAGCTATTGGAAGAGACCCGTGCTATGCGCATAGGCCAATACCCGTTTTAGGGGAAGCTCTCTAATGTCCTGGGGCAGGAGAAATGCTGCGCCCAGATGTTTGTGTCTCTTAACCATGAAACAGGCACAACGACAGAAGATGTGAATGAAGTCCTCGTCATCGTGTCCACAAAACCTGCACCTTCTGTTATAGTGTTAAGGGGACACCTATACTTCAATTGCTATAAAGTCACTGTCAATCATACCCACATGATGCGCATAGCGTAAAATGCAGTGTTTTGGTGATTAATTGATCTTTTTCAACCCAACCTCAAGATATCTGAAGCTGATGGACTTGATATTTGAATTTTCTAAGAAAACGTAGGCTACAAATTGAACGAAATTATTTTTATTCTATTAAAGTTATAACTTATGTAGAGAGCACCTTGTATAGCATCAGCAACGACACTTTTAATCAAAGATAGCGTAAATTACTAGCTACTGATAAACATATTCTGATTAAGCTTAAAGCTCACTGAAGCGAAATAACATATTTGCAGAATAAACAGCTTTATCTGTGGAAATAGTAGCAATTTATTTTTATTACTACAAAAAAAAAGAAAGGAAAACCTGTATGCAAATTTATCCCAGAGATAGTTTATAAAAAAGCTTCAAGACCGAGGCAAATATAAATTTAGAGGCACTGGTTTTGTCACAAAATAATCTATGTAAAACTGTAAGTAACATGGGTAATACATTTGCGTTAAGGCGCAGCTCTATCGCGTTTTTATACTAATTAAGAGGGTGCTCTAATTGAAATATATACCGATGATAGGAGAGCACCATCTACTCAGTCCATTAAAACGTCCTTATATCAGTGTCTTTAAATAAACTAACTTCCTTCTGCGCTTCACCTAGCTACACCGACTTATAAAGAGACAAAAGGAATTACCTATGGTATTTAATTAAGTATAGGTACATGTTATGAAATACATATATTAATTTAAAAAACCATAACTGGAAAATTTCAACTTAAAATAAGTAAAGGAAGGATAAAATGTATTTTCTTCGTTCAATAACTTCACTCGATGAGGTACGACTTGGAAACTATTTAATTGGAAGCCAAACATCTGTTACACTCAGAGAATGGTTTGTATTTAGCTTATTTTACCAATTAGTAAATTTGAATACATATAAATAAATATCTTGCTGAATCAGCTGTATGGTTTGTTTCCTCATTTTGACTGTTATAAGTTTATTATTTCACTATTATTATCAAAGTGTTATACTATCAATTTTTTTCATTTGGTAACTATAACCAAATCACTATGTTTTATTTGTGTCAACACAATGTGATGACACCAACAATTCTAGAGCTTTAAAATGATTGGCTTTCATGATATCACGCGTGACTGTTATGAATTCTGATTGGTTAGAACCTCTCCACCTAACAAACGTTTTGCTGTACCAAGAATTTTATGAACTTATGTCACACAAGACGAAGCTTATTATAATAAAGTGTTAGTACGACCAAATATATGACTAGATTACGTGGATCAGGTCAGTTTTCTCATGCAATGTTGACATTAACACTGACGTAGTTTTCCACATAACACCAAAACACTATACTCTCAAGCCCGCATTTCGCCAACCAATTTGACATCATCTGGAGTTAATTAAAATTAAACCTATCCCAACACTATATCCTATTTATACCTAAACTATTGTTACGGGTCAGTGAACCATGATTTACTAACCGATAAACCGGGCTGTATGGGATTGGCCCTCTGTTACCATTCATATTATTTTTACACTTTCCTGCAATTTCCTGTAACCTACAATTTCCAAACTCTCAAATGCATCCAGCTGTCTGAAATTTGTTACATTCCTAATTAGTCTTAAAGTGCTACTATATCTTATAGTTGTTCTCAAACGCATGTTGGGCGACACTAGACTTATTTGTTCTACCATATTTGATGAGCTAAATGTTCCTTGAATCTAGTTTGAATCGACCCTCTACTTTGTCCAACATACTTTTGATTGTAGTCGTTACAGCTAATTTCGTAAATCCCAGACTTTTCCTTAGTTTCTGTTTTGTGTTTTGGATAACCTAAAAGTTGTATCTTCACACAAAAAGTTCCAACCCTTTTCAAGAATGTTGACATAATTCTTTTAGTGACTGTGTAGTAACATTACGATGTATTTGATTTATAAATTACTAAATTTAAATTGAAAAAAGGATTATTACATCCAAAGAAAACAATGTCTAGACATGTCTAAACAGAGAGTTCCAGTCCAGAAAACAATGTTTCGTGTGACAAGCCTAGTCGCATTTAGGAAAATTTTAGGAATATCCGATTTTCTAAAAAATTTTTTATCTACATTTTCTTACAAGTCGAATGTAATGTCTTTAGTTTGAGACATCATATAAGCTCAACATAAAGAATTGAATAAATGAAGCAGTTGTAAAAAAACCTAACTATTTTTGTTTGGTCCACCAGGTAATCTTTGCTGGTTTCGAAAATAATATCCTGCATAAAAAGGCAATAAATTATAAAAAGAACAAATTAGTCCCGAGAACAAAGTGAATAAATAAAAGCGTATTTCCAGAAGGCACGGCACAGAATTTAAAAATCAAATAAAAAGGAATTACGGAATATGTACCATAAATAATAAATTTAGAGAATGTGATTAAAAAGCGTACTAGTAGTGACATCTAGCAAATTTTGCCTTTGTTATTCGTCGGTATATCCCCAAGGAAATTATAAAATACGTACCCACCTATCTTCTTCTTGCCGGGTCGTGTTGTTACTATTACATAGACACTGGATAAAATTACAAATATGTTTTATGTGTGTTTGCTTTGAATTAAATTGCATTCATAATTTTTGAGGTGCCAGCAGTTGAGACCCTTATATCTCTCACGTTTTCCTTTTGTCTTCCCGACAATAAATGTTATGTTTCGCGTTCAGGCTTTGGTTAAAATAAAATTAAACATGGGCTTATATGTCAGAATTTATCTCAGATCATTTTAGACGAATGTATCGCCATTACAAATTTTAACAGTCTTAAATAACATATATTATCAGAAAAATTATGTCCTTAAACCTATAGAAGAAAATATAATTTATAAGTACTTAGAGCTTTATGATGCATTTACAGGATGATTCACAAAATAAAACTCTTGCATAGAATTTATACAAATGTAGATATGTATGTCTTATATAAATTCAATTACTTATAAACGTTGTTTTATAAGGGTTTTGAAAATGCAGAGCATCAGTTATCAATTTTTTATCTTCTTCAAATTCCATTAATAGTTCCAAGTAAGGAGGAAATAAACAGTACCACAGAGTAGAAGATTTTTATCTGTTCTGACAGTCAAGACGCACTTAAGCAAGAATAATGCTCCCTAAACAAGAACAGGATCTGCACTTGTTCAGGGGTACGGCAATGGTTCGAAGGTACTAGTTGGACAGACGGAGGTCACACTGATATGGGTACTCGGCCACATGAGATTCCCAGGGAATGAGAAAGCTGATGAACTAGCTTAGATCCAGACTTACCAGAAGGTATCTCAAGAAAGCCCTTAACAAATAAGCTCACAAGATGTTGAGGAAAAACTGGAGGAGAAAACTGGAGAAGTAAACTGAAGGTCACAAGATGTTGAGGAAGAAACTGGAGAAGGAATCTGGAGGAAAGACCCATTACTTTCTAAAAGAGCTCGACTAAGCAAAGGTGGCCTGGCTACAGAGACACAGTCGAACGGTTCTAAACTAACAAGTGAGAATCGTAACTGGGCACTGCACGCTTAGAAGACACCTCCCAAGGAAAGTCCGGAGGTGTGGAAGAGGAGGACACCTCTTCAGTTTCTTTGACGCTAGGAAGCTGTACAGAGAGGAGGTTGAGACCCTCACATGGATCCAAATCTCTTGGCATTCATCAGAAAGTCAGGTAGGTTCGAGGACAGTCAGGGAATAAAGAGTAGGTGATGGAATGGTAGGGGTAGGCAAAAGGGCTGCTATTGGTCTAGTTTCCAGGCTTTAGTCACCCCATTCACTACTACTACTACCACTTCCTTAAATTTATTTAACCTTGGGAGTTATTTGGGATCTAAATTGTTCTGATCTTGCTAATATAATGACAGATACCTTGCGTAACATTGCGGAGGCTATTTTTCCTTTAAAATCTGTCCCGAATAGGTTCAATGGAATTAGATGGTTCAATAACAGGCTGCGTGAGATGCGCCGGGTACTACATCACTCTAAGGTTGTCTTTGATAAAGTTAAAACCGTTGAAAACTGGAGAGCATATTGCGACATCAGGAGGGAATATAAGAAAGCTATCAAATTTGAAAAACGTAACGCATATGCAAATAAAATTTATAACTCTACTAATAGAGTGAAAACGGTTTGGAATATAGTGAATACTGAAAGGAATTCTAAAAAATCAGTACATAAGCCATACCTTATAACATCCGATGATTTTAATTTGCACTTCTCCAATATTTCTAACACAGTTCTTCAAACAATTGATGATAGTTCTGTTGATCCATATGATCTTTTGGTTAGGGCACCAAAACCGCCCTTTTCATTTTTTATGCCCCCAATTACCGTACAGGAAGTAAAGGAGGCAATTTTTAGCTTAAAAGAGACAGCTGGGCTAGACTATTATTGCCTAAATAGTTCTATGATCAAGGCATCTCTGGAGTCGTTAATTGAACCATTGACTATTCTCTTTAATAAATGTGTCAATGAAGGAGTATGGCCGGACACATTTAAAGTTACAAAGGTTTTTCCCTTGCATAAAAAAGGCGATCATAATTGTCCAGATAATTTTAGACCCATAGCAACTGTTCCTGTTATTGGCAAAATTTTTGAAATTGTCATGAAACATAATTTAACCAGTTATTGTGAAAGTAAGCACATTTTCTCCGATTCTCAGTTTGGTTTTAGGAAAAATCGTTCTACCCTTAAGGCCTTATTGTCTATGGTTGAGATTATTGTAGAGGGTTTTGATGAGGGTCTCCATTCAAATGCCACGATGTGTGACCTTTCAAAAGCTTTGGATTGTCTTAATACACAAATTTTGTTGCATAAATTGGAATATTATGGGATAAGAGAAAATGTGTTGAAATTGTTTTCTTCCTACCTTTCTAACAGGCAACAGTATGTGAGTCTTAATGGAATCGAGTCCGGCCTACTACAAGTTGAAAACGGTGTTCCTCAGGGTTCTGTCCTGGGACCCATTTTGTTTCTTTTATACGTCAATGACTTGCCTTACTCGGTCGATGACTTATAATAATAATAATAATAATAAATGGCCTTTATTGTACACAAAAATATTACAAAATCAAAATAATAGATAAATAAATTACAAATTACACAGTACAGAAGGCGAAGTCTAGCATAAGCTATTCACACTTAACCAGACTGTACCGGAAGAAAACTGTGAACACTCCACTTAACAACGCATTTAGAATAATTTTTCATTGAAACACATACATGAAAACATATAAAAATATTACAAAACCAAAATAAACCAACATACGCGGTGGGTCACCATATTTATAACAAATTAACATATTGCTTATTGAAAAGAAGTGATTTAAGCTTAAATTTGAATTTATTTATATTATATGCTCTGAATTCATCAGGCAAGGAGTTATATAAATTAATGGCATTAAATGTAAAAGATCTGCTAAACATGGCAGTCCGATGGTGTGGCATAGTAATCTTATTTTTTAAACGAATGTTACATGAATGAGCATTACCCCTTGTAATAAAATTAGGTTTCAGAGGAGATATGTTGTGATCAATAATTATAGAATGCATGAAATTACCAAGATGATGCAATCTACGATGTTCCATATTCAACCATTTAGTTTCAAACATTTTTTGAGAAATATGATCATATTTTCTTAAACCATAAATTAATCGGACACATGCATTTTGGACTTTCTGAATCCTGTATTTATCTATAGCTGTAAGGCATGGACCATATATAAAATCATTATAATTGAAGTGGGATAAAACAAGTGATTCACAGAGCAATTTTTTAAGTGAATTGTTTAGTATGTGGCGGTTTGAATAAATTAGCTTTAAAGAAGAATATGCTTTTTGAATCAGTTTTTTGACATGGTGATCAAATCTGAGATTAGAATCTAATATAAGTCCTAAGTTTCTAGTCACATCAATAAACGCTATTGCAACACCTTCTATATTGATAGCCAAGTTTTCAGTTAAAATTTTCTTATTGTTTTTGCTACCAAAGCACATAAGTTTACACTTATCAGGATTTAAATTTAAGGAATGCTGTTCAGAGATTTTCTTAATGTTTAGTAATTCTAAATTCATGTTTTCAGCTGCGTGTAACATATTCCCAATATCAAAATTCATATACAATTGAGTATCATCAGCATAGGCCTGAATGTTACAATTGTTAGAAACAGAGTTTAATATATCAGTTGTATATATAATAAAAAATAATGGACCCAAAATAGATCCTTGTGGAACACCACTAAGAATGTCTAAATTAGATGAAACCTGATCATTGAATTTGATGACCTGAGAGCGACTGGATAGGTAAGTTATAATTAAAGATAAAGATTCATTACAAAAACCATAGTACTTTAATTTAGCAATAAGCAGATTGTGATTTAACGTATCAAATGCCTTCGAAAAGTCTAACAGAACTAAGATACTAGCCTAAGACTTATCTTGTATAATATTTGCTGACGACACCTCGCTAATCGCAAGGGGTGATAGTTCTAATTTGGGTAGTTTACAGCTGGTGAAGAATTGGTTTTCGTCAAATAAGCTGAAACTCAATGAGTCCAAGACTCAACACATTCATTTCACCACTGACAAATGGGCTCCCAAGTCCGAGTCCAAAGTTCTTGGGCTAACACTAGACACCAGATTGGAATGGTCACCCCAGGTTGATCGTCTTTGCTCAAAGCTGTCATCGCAGATATTTTGTTTGAAACAATTAAGACGTTCGCTTCCATCTAATGTACTACGCACGGTGTATTTCGCAATTTTTCACAGCCATTTAACATATGGCATCATAGGTATTCATTTTGCAAAAGGCTGCTGTTCGCCCCATAGAGGGTGCTTCTTATGGTACCTCTTTTACCTCTTACTTACCTCTTTTTAAAATATTTCAAATTATGCCCCTACCTTGTATTTATATATTTCAGTCTCTATTGCAAATACACCGTGGATTTGAAAAATTTCAAAAGCATTGTGATGTGCATTCCTATAATACTAGAAATGCAACAAATTTGATCCAGTCATATTCTAGGATTCGCACTACACAAATAAACAAATTGGATGTTGGGTTGTATAATCACTTTGTGAACTATTTTAATAATGTTGATGTTACTAGATTGAGTTTTAATAGGTTTTATAAGTTGTGTAAAACTCTTCTGATAGACAAATGCTTTTATAGTGTGAATGATTATTTTAATTGGTCAAATTCTAATGTCTAATGTATCAGTGACTTCAAATGTACTTTTAATTGTATGTAATATGGTCGTTAAATAAAGTAAAGTAAAGTAAAGTAACAATATAATGATATATTGTAGATTATTATGTTATATTCGTAAGTATCTGTAAAAAGAACACCTTAAATATATATTTATTGAAATTTTATTATTACAAATTTGGCAAAAACTCAAACCAGAAACTTCATGCAATTACAATTACACCCGGTGTATTAGCAGTACGAAAAAAATGTTTCCAAACAATATCACAACCATAAAAATCTGAATTGCAAATATTTATGAAGATCTGGTATCTATTAATTTTCATTACTTCCAATGCCTTTAAACACTTGCTGAAAATGTGTCACTCTGTTACGTTAACCTACATCTTCCGTCTTTCGACAAATGCATTAAAAGATATCAAGCACCAGTCTGAAAGTCCTCTCACAGATAAAACTATAGGGGTAGATAGGATGTCTGGCTGAATACTTATCCCAATAGAGGTACGAAAATTAAAGGGGAAATACTGTACTGTATCTTTCTAAAGTTTCCATGTCTGTGAAAAAGATCAAGAAAATCCTCAGAGACGAATTTATTCACATCTTGATACGGATAGGCAGGTGTACTTATCAAAAATGACAAGATTAATCACTACACTAAAAAGTATACGAGGTGTTACAATTATAAGGAAAATTATAAAGGTATATAAAAATGCCATAGTTTTATGGCATTTCATATTAAAATAAGAAGGTTTAATGTACACTTCAGCATTTCACAGTGTTCAGCTTTCATCGTCTTTGAGGGGTATCTCACTTATTAATAAAGATACCAGGATGCGGTTTTCTCAAAAGTGTAATACTTTTTTGAAAAACGACTTAGGTCATAAATAGAATTTCCAGAGCTCTCCTAGTTTATGAGCTAAGGGTGAAATTGAAATTGGTCATTTTGAAGCATCTCTCGTGTCTCTGTTACTTGGTAACGTATTGGGAAACAAAAACCAGTGGCGTATTTACTTTTTCTGATTAAAGCTAATTAAATCTGATTAAATATGTTCCATGCTATGGAATCCCCTTTAATTTGGTACATCCTTTACATCTCTTGTTAAATTAAATAAAACAAAACAAAAGATCCTGCTTGTATCATATTGTACGCTTTAGAAAGGAAGATAGGTTATAAAGTTTTTGTTCGTAATTGCTACCCTAATATACAATACCTATCAAAGAAGCTTCTTCGCAGCTACGTCAAAAGAATGTTTGATAAAAATAGTGTGAAGTGTTCCACGGAGTATGCTTAATGAAATGATTTAAGGTCAGGAAAGTTTTAAATGATTAATGGCTTAAAACAATAGTAATTGTGCGACTACAGGCAACAAAGAGTTGCAACCGGGCTATAATTAGGTCTGGTTCCAAATTTAACTTCGCTTTTTATCCGTACTCAATTTAACAGCTTTAATGATGGTTGATTGGTTTTTATTGTCTTTTTAACACCTGCCATCCAATGGGTCTAAGTCTGTAGCCCCGAAAAATTAAATACAATATAGTGACGATTTTAATTGGAAGGTAAAATGGTTCGTTTTTGCATAAATTTGCATAAACTTTGCAGTCTGAGACCATAATAATTTTCGGAATTAATTTAGAGCACTTGCTAATAATACGGCTATTAAAATGAATAAGCATGAAACGGCATTTCCTTAAAATTCACCGGCTGGAGTGTAATATGGATATAGCTTATAGGAGAAATACAATTTGAAAGTAAATTCCTGTTAAACAAATTTAATGGATGTATTAAAAATCTCGAATATTTGATTTTTTAGATTATTCATATTCTAAAAAGTATTTACAAACCAATTACGTACTTTAGAATTATTCTTAGGTGTCCACGCACGAACTAATTCAAATATTTTACACATTATTAATACTCTGTATTCACATGATCCATTATGGGCATATTCCCCTTAGTATAGAGTTATGATTAAGATGCTGCAGCAATGAAGAGACACATTCAAATTATATTTTCCTTAGTAACTAAATATTTATTTTTTTCGAATTACTATACTTTAAACTTGATTAAAGATATTGTCAATCACAGAACATTCTACCCAACAATAATACCGGGATATCAAAAATTATCTTGGTCAAGGGTGGTTGTGGAATGTAAAACGTGTGTCTTACTTTAAATTTTTGAATATGTTTTGTTGTGTCAGAATCTGTCAAGTCATTGTGCTGAAATTTTCTAATCCAGTTTTTGAATCATGCCTCTTACCACACAGCACAAAATTTTCATGATTGAAGCCTATTTTCGAACGGGTGGGCTAGTTAATGGAAATTGGCAATACGTTTGTGTTTGGACAATTTTCGAGAGCACTTCCCAAACGTGGCAATATTACCGGACAATTTTTATGCGTGCCTTACAAATTGTGTTGAAGTGTTTCGCGAAACTGGTTGTGTGACTCATAAAAAAGGTGCTGGTAGACCAACAGTTCGTACAGAAGAAGTTGTCAATGACGTTCGTCAACGTATGGAAGAGGAGCCTGCAAAACCTTTGAAACGTCTTTTCAGGAAATTGGACTTTCTTGGCATGCATCCATATAAGATGCAAGCACATCAATCAAGCTCTTCTGCCCGCAGACCACCCCAGACGCCTAGCTTACTGCCATTGGTTTGTCAATAATTTAATGAATGACGATCTTCTGGACTTAACTTTTTTTTCTGACGAAGCGTGGTTCCACCTTTCGGGATACATCAATTCTCAAAATATGCGAATGTGGAGCAATGATAACCCTCATGTTTTTACTGAATCACCACTACATTCTCAAAAAATTGGTGTTTGGATGGCAGTTTCTCGCAGAAGAATAATTGGGCCAATTTTTTTCGATTTCACCGTCAACGCAGAAAGGTACAGACACAACTTTTTGGCTAGATTTGTGCAACAGTTAAACGATGATGAACTTCGGTACGATTATTTCCAGCATGACGGTGCAACAGCACATACTACACGAGAAAATATTGCTTTCCTCCGCGAGTTTTTTGATGGCCGGCTGATAAGTTTGCATACAGAAGTTGAGTTTCCTCCGAGATCACCTTGTTTGACAATTATGGACTATTTTATATTTCCTTACTTAAAAAACAAGATTTTCGCAACTCCGGTAAATAATTTGCAAGAACTGCAACAAAGAATTGTTCAGCAATGTGCAACCATAACGCCAGAAATGCTGCAAAACGCTTTTCACAGCATGAGGAGGCGCGTCAACTTGTGCATCGAACAAAACGGGGGACATTTCCAACAATTACTGTAATTTAGTTTTTCTTGTTACTAAAACCGTTATTTCATAATTTTCATTATTGTTTTACAACTGAAATAAATAGGTATGAAATTTGAAGGTTATTGATAATGTCAGTGTGACAGTGACATAATTATTTCAAATTTAAAGTAAGACACACGTTTTACATTCCACAACCACCCTTGACCAAGATAATTCTTGATATCCCGGTATCTCATATCGGTCTATCTTTAATAATAAGGGATACATACCCAAAAAAGTGCGTCAGGAGAAGCGAAGTGTGTTGGAAAGACAACACACATTGGTAGCTAGGCTACAGGAGTTATAGTCTTTGCCCCACTCACCACTCTTTTAGTCATATATTGGCCAACAAAAATTTAAGTAATGTATTGGGGGTGCTATTT
Source organism: Pogonocherus hispidulus (assembly GCA_963924545.1). Taxonomy (NCBI): domain Eukaryota; kingdom Metazoa; phylum Arthropoda; class Insecta; order Coleoptera; family Cerambycidae; genus Pogonocherus; species Pogonocherus hispidulus. The sequence continues at coordinate 7,930,324 of OZ004701.1, forward strand.
AAAAAATATAACTTCAGTCTGTGACTTTTTTTATGCCACCCTGTAAATTAGTGAATTACGTAAAAAATTACATAAGAAAAAAATAAAATTGACGTTTCCGAGCGATTTTCTAAAAAAATACATATTAAATAATGCAGTTATGAACTGTGTTTCAAACTTTATTTCCACACTGTATGTATAAAGTCGTATATCGTGTAAAAAAAAAACAGATAAATAAATTTAATAATCGGTTAGACCTAAATGTAATAATACCTACTCAATTAAAAAGAATGTTGTGATTGTACGATTACTTGGGATAAACAATAAATATTGCACATGGTGACATCATATTTTTTTTTTTAGTATAAGCGACGTACCTATAATTATTTAAGATAAGACGTATAATATGTATAAACTTATCAGAAATATATTTTATCAGATATTTTTACATTATTATTTCCTTTGATTGCCAAATACCAAAAATCGTATCGCATGACGAAATTTTTCATTAAATACAGATAAGTGACTGCCCTGGGAAGTTATATTTTTATATACTTAGATAAAGGCAAAACGTCAGGCCAGTGTTGTTATTTTTTTCAAAATATTTCATATGAAGAGTGATAAAATCTCAAGTAAATAGATACAAAGAACTAATATTCCCTTGAAGTTTAATATAATTAACTGTCAACATTTATTCAGAATTTATGAATCAAAATAATAATAAATATCTACGCAATAGCACCGTTGTAATTCCATATTAAATTACTAATTAGGTATAACATTATCACTAAACTCGTCTAATGTCTGGAATGAGCCATTATCAACGTTTTGTCACAATTTATCATCATTTCCTGAGCCTACAATATTACTCCAGTGGTTACAAAAATGTTTGCAGAATTCTGAATATAATATGTATCATTGATATCATAATCTACAGCTTCTACGATGTTAGAGGTTAGACATGTGTAATGTCAAATAGCTCAAAAGCCCGCGAGACTTATACGTGAGCTGGGGCTGTATCTTAAAACTCTCTAGCTATGATTGGCATCTCGAAAAAAACTAATATTGACATACTATACCTTCAAGCTCTCTCTGACAATGAAAAAACAATGGCAAAGTTAAAGAATTTGTTTGAAGAGTGATTTATTATTTATAGACAGAAGGAGTAACAGCAAAGAATATGTAATCAAATGGCATTTTCACAATCATCTTCTGCTTTAAATTTTAAAATTCAGGATTTATAGTATATATCTTTTGAATTCAGAGGTAGCAGGTAGCATAATCTTTTGATTATTCAGGTTGAATAATCGTCTTCCAACAATTTTTAATGGAACTGTGACTCGTATCCACTTACATGGAATGATAGGTTGGTAACCCACCCTGCATATAAGCTAGGATGGAGAGAATACCTTACAATTGTTGATATGAGAGATTAACATGGGTGGGTATTTGGCTAGCTCCTTAATTAATGAGGTTCCTCTTATTCTGGTACTAAATAGTAGTTAAGGTTTGTCAGTCCTGGGTGCTTATGCGGCCTGCATAATAATAATATGCCGCGTCCTCTTCCACACAAGTCTTTGGTTCTAGGAATAATCCTAGTGATTATTTAAATTTTCATTTTTAATTTGAATTTTCATGGACACGTTTCTACGATTGGCATAACTCTTTTAAATCCCCTATAGTTGTATGGTTTAAGAAACGCAAACATCCCAAAAATTTGTAAATAATTCTAATCTCAGCTATTTATCTTTTATCTTTTTTCAAAATTCATAAAATTCTATAAGCCTAAGCCTATAATTCTAATATTGACTGGTCCGAAATGTACACTTTGACAGATGTCGACTCAACTTGTAATAGGTTTTATAACAGTTTATATTCTGTATTAGATTGTTATGTGCCCAAAACATCTCCTTACATAAACAAACATCCACCGTGGTTTACCAAAGAAATAAAAAATAAGCTACGCGAAAAAAATATTCATTGGCGTAGATATAAAACTCATGGCTGCACAATAGCCCACACTAAATTTAAAGAACTGAGAAAGATGTTAAGTCTGATATTGCGACTTCTTACAACAATTTTATTCATCAAGCTGAATCTAGAATACACTCTGATCCAAGTACTTTTTGGTCTTATGTCAACAATAAAAGACGTACCTCTCCCATTCCTTCAAATATGGTACTTAACGGCGTTGAATTAAAAAATACTCAAGACATTGTTGACGGTTTTGCCAACTACTTTGAAAGTGTATATTCAAGTAGTTCTTCTGATCAGTCCGCAATATCACATACAGAAGTCACTAATACTATTTATATCAGTGACGTAACTGATAAACAAGTCTTATCAGCATTAAAAAGTCTCAAACCTAAAATGACTACAGGACCCGATTATATTCCTTCTTTTCTAATAAGAGATTGTGCTGCAGTATTCCTAGAACCCGTTAAATTTATTTTTAATCTAATTTTTAAAACATCAGCTTTTCCAACATCCTGGAAAGTATCGCGCATCTGTCCCGTTTTCAAAAAGGGTTGCAAGCATAATGTTAGTGACTACCGGGCAATCGCCATCATCTCTAACTTTTCAAAAGCCCTCGAAAACTTGATTCATTCCAGTCTCCTATTTCATTTCAAAAATATCATTATTCCCGAACAACATGGTTTTATGGCAGGTAGATCCACGACAACCAACTTAACCTGTGCCACACAATTCATATCTGAGGTAATAGATAAGCAAGGCCAGGTTGATATAATATATACAGACCTTTCGAAGGCTTTTGATCGTTTAGACCACAAAATATTAGTAGCTAAATTAGAAAGTGTTGGACTATCAGATTCGTTGATTAAATTATTCAGCTCCTCATATTTAGAGAACAGAATCCAGTTTGTTCAGCATAAAGGGTACATATCTAAACATTTAAGTGCTTCATCTGGTGTTCCTCAGGGATCTATCCTAGGACCTTTGTTGTTTAATATTTACATAAACGATATCGCAACTAATCTCAATATAAGATACTTATTATACGCAGACGACATGAAAATATTTTACCAGATTTCCTGCATTGAGGACTGCATAAAGTTACAATACAATTTGGAACAAATAAACAATTGGTGCGGTCGAAACAACTTACCTCTGAACACCGGCAAATGCAATGTTCTTTCATTTTATCGAACGCATAACCCAGTAATTTTTCCCTATAGCTTGGACAAGGTCTGTTTAAAGCGTCCCAATTCTTTTAAAGATCTTGGGGAATGCTTCTATTGTTTGGTACCCCAAATATGGGGCTCAAGAACAATTATTAGAAACTTTGCAGCGTAAATTTCTGAAATATGTTTCTTTTAAGATTAGTGGAGCCTATCCGCCTATTGGTTATCCTCACAACATATTATTATCTGAATGTAACGTCACAGCCTTAGATATACGCAGGCAAGCACAATCAGTTATTCTGCTGCACAAAATCATTAACTCTACTGTAGATTGTACCGAATTATTGCATAGGTTAAACATAAATGTACCTCGTATGAATGCAAGATACTCGTTGCCCTTTAACTTAGCAGTGCCTCGTACACGAGTCTTACAATCATCGCCAATTTACATCATGTGTCAAAATTATATGACAGTGCAAGGTAACATAGACTTGTTCAACACAAACGATTCCAAAATAAAATCTGTAATACTTCATTAGTCTTATTCTGTTTATAAGGTAGATGTACATACTGTACATAGATATTTATTGCCCTATACGTACTTGTCATATACTTTATATTTAATTTGTTTGTATCTTACTGTATTTGCTGGCTGTTATCTTACTTAGTTTAGTTTGTTGATATTGGTTAGTGTTCAATATTATTGTACTTGTTTATTTGCCCAAGTGCATTTAGTTCATGTTTGTAAATCGTTTTTTAAGTAATTATTGTTCTCTTAACTGTGTTATATTACAATACTTTTTGTCAACTCCTATCCTGTAAATGGTTTTTTACTGTTGGATAGCCGTAACCTAAATAAATAAATAAATAAATAAATAAATAAGCACTCATTAGTAGATTTTATAACGCTCTTTTCTTTAAATGGTTTGATACTGCTGTGTATAAAAATCTTCCCCAACAAAACATGCATGATCTCTAGGGATGAAATATTATATCAAAGACAAACTTGTGCTAGGCAATAGTTGACACTAACGTTAATTTGAACAAATTTTAAAAAGTCCCAAGTGTATAGAAGCCACATGTTATAAATGGATACACGCTTACAAACAGACTCAATTATATTCAAAATAGAGAGTTAAATCGACGATTGGTATTTTCACTCTAAGTGGTTATTCAGAACTGTGTACAGTGAACTGATTTTAGTGAACTGATTTTAGAATAGTGCCCATCTTGGACCTTTATGGTAAGTACATTTTGCTAATTTAAATACACAGATTTAGTCCTTAATAGAGGTAGTTTATGGCTTTTTTAATAATTAAAGATATTAGTAAGTACCTAGAATCTGGTTAAAAATTTGCATATTTTGATATACTTTAATTTCCCTCAAATTTTAAACCGAAAGCGAAAACCTAAAGTGTACCAATACCCATACCCATGTCATTTTGAATTTTTTATGAAATATGAAATATTTTTCACATTATTTCATCACAATTATAATTTGTTACAACTTTATTTCATTATAAATTTTTAATTTTGGTTCTTCATTTAATTAAAATGAAACATCCGGTATAATATACCTTTATGTTTGCAAAATCTACAATTAGGTCTTCAATATAATCATGTTCTTATACATAAGCTACCCAGGTCATGTAGACCCGGCTTTCAAAAATAAAAAAATTAAAACAAAAAAGGTTAAATTAGACTTTTTAACAAAAAAAAAAAAAGGAAACTTTTAACTAAAGAGATACTATAGGTATGTCATTTTGAATTGTAACGTAACACTATTTCTTTTAAATCGTGACCTATAACTTGATATTTATAAGCAAGATACTGGTCGTTTGTGTCCGTTGAAGATTTATTCGAATACAATTTCCGATATGCCTTTCGGTAAATAAAACCGCCATAAAACACAAAATTAAATAATTTTTTTGTATTTACACCAATTTATCATCTTTTGATTCAAGGAATTTAGACACTACAGTAAATTGACCGTTGAGTGAAAATTTGTCACTCAACAAAATTGACAGACTTACGATTGGTTTTTCTAATACGAAATTAGCATCAACATACAAAATACATATTGGGCCCTTAAATTGAATCACATAAGTAATAAAAATTCTTTTTAGTTTAGAAGAGATACCCAGATATAATATACATATTTAAAACGACAAGTGATATATGACTAGGACTTCCGGTTGATTCAGAAATGATTATCGTAGAAATCTTTTATGTCTGAAATGTAACCTAACTTGCATATATGTGTATCTGTTGAGTCGAAAAGTGTCGTGAACAGTGTTTAACGCGTAAAAAAATTATCTAGAACATAAGTAAAATTGTAGATTTTAATTAGGTATACAGTGTATGACAAATTGGTGATTTAAACTCACCGTTGAATGTGACTATGAAGCAGATTTGCCAAACTTTGAGACTGGTTAAAAAATATATGATATACTTGTAAGTTTTTTAATTGTATTAACAATTTATCTAGAAATGTTTTTGGAAAACAAATTCTTAGAAATTTTAAAATTTATCTTGATAGTGTTACATTTTCTGTTTTCTTTTTATTTTACTACATTCAGATTCCCTAAATATTTTTTGATAAATCTAGAGCTGTGCCACAAATAACTTATATAGTAGGTATAAAAATGTAGTATTATAACAGTAGTTGCTACTGAATAAAAAAAAAATCCTTTTTAGATAATTAGACTTATTTTATTGAAATTAGAAAACAGAAATGTGTCCCTTAGTCTGTTATCTAAATTTGTGGGAATTGTACCCCTACTTCTGGTCTTGGTAATAATATTTCATGGTAAATTAACCATTTACAATTTATATTCTTCTTATTTCATAAAAAATCATTTACGTATAAACGGCAATACCAGGAAAAATTTAATAGAAATAAAGGACTGCTGTGGAAACAAATGTAATTGTTAGATTAATTTGTTTCATCTCAAACGTAACTAAAGATACTTGTTGCTATGTGTTTAGGTATATTTATTTACACATTATTTCTTTAATTATTTCTTATATTGCTTGTTACAGATATGAAAATATGCCACCAGATGATATGGTAGAGTTTGCACTAGAAGCCAATATTTTAGAAAACTCTTTAGAAATGCGTTCCCTACTAGACTTTCTACCATTTGACACCATTGAATCATCAAATTGCCCAAACTATTACGACTTATGTAACACTGAGGACGAACAGCTGAAAAAAGATTCTGCATTAAACGGAGATGACAAATTTTTAGACAGTATAATAAAAGGTTTACTTAATACTGATGATTCCTCACATAGCGAACACCAAAAAGATGTGCTTGAAAACCCTCTAGTTGAAATAGAGGAACTTAATCTGCTATACTCGAATTCAAATTTTGATGACAGTATTTCAGTATTAGGTGTAGATTTAAATTTATACCCGAATGAAAGTGTTTTAGATAGTTTTATAAGTAGTGATCTGGATCATATTCTAAATGATTCCAGCAACGAGTTAGATCCAGAATTATCCACAAAAGTGAACGATATATTTGCAACCACTTTCGACTATAACTTGTTAATTGAGAACAACAACCATCAGCTTGAAGTGACGGCTGAACCTCTAGAAATAATACAGATGTTCCCTCACATGCACGACGAGAAAAACCGAAGACGAAGAAATTTGCTGTACGAAAATACATGTAGAGTTGCTAAAGAAAACAACTCATTTAACATTGACTACAAATCGTCAACAAACTACAGGAAGAACGAATCATTTATAAACCACGACTACACGCTAAAAAAGGAAGACGAAAAATATTTCACTTGTCCAATTTCTAACTGCGAAAAAGTTTATGCTAAATCTTCTCACCTGAAAGCTCATTTAAGAAGACATTCTGGCGAAAAACCGTTTGTATGTAACTGGCAAAACTGCACATGGAGATTTTCAAGATCTGATGAATTGGCAAGACACAAAAGGTCACACTCTGGTATTAAACCTTACAAATGTGAGCTTTGTGAGAAAGCTTTTGCAAGATCGGACCACCTTTCCAAGCACAGGAAGGTTCACAAGAAAAAGATGTCCCAGTGTGGTAGTTACTATATTAAGAAGAGAACGAAGACACATTGAAAAGAAAATAAGAAAAATGTTAATACATTCAATTGAATGTAACAAAAATTTAATAACTTGTTAATTTCTGTATTTCAGCTGTCCAATATTTGGATAGGTTTATAAAAATATAAAATCGAAATTAATTTTAAATATTTGACCTTTTTGAGCTTATTTTGAGTTTCAAAAGAAATGAAAATATATACAGTACCTATACTTATGTATTATTTTTTAAATAAGTGTTAACTTTTGACAAAAAGTTGAAGTAAGAGATATATTCTTAACTGTATTATTTAAATATTCAGGTTTAATGAATTTTTTGTTTTACTTGTTAGGTACTTATAAATGCACCTATATAAAAGAAATTCAAAGTGAAATGCAAAGAAACGTCAGACAATAATTTTTCTCTATTTTCTTTAATAAAAATTCCATACAAAAGGTATTTTCGGTAGTATTTTTTTTTATTCAAAATAGAATAATCGGAATTCATCACAATCGATTTTTCATATTTAAAATCGTATATAATGTTAATATATTTTAAAGAGAAAAATATAAATAAAAATCTAAATCTAAATAAAACAAGTAAAATAAAAACTTCTTTAGATAATATCTTATTTCCATAGTATAATATTAATTATATTGCTCAGTTAACTTTTTGACTAAATGTTGAGCATACATACATACAAAACAGACTGATAAAAATTATTAATCCACCTGACTACATGTTCTTCTAATTTGTTATTTTTGTATACTTAAGGGTCCATTCTCTGTAGATTTGACAGGCATGAATGCAGGGTCGGATTGAGAAGATGGGTGGCTGATGGGTGGAGACTTATATATTCCAACTATAGAATTATTAAGATTTCGGAGGTGCACGTAAAGCCGAAGTAAAAAGGCACATGGAAATAAAGTTAGCCCTCATTGCAAGGGTACCGGATTTGTCTTATAATTGCAACAAAATTTCTTTTTAATGTTATAAATTATATATCACCGGAAAGATCAAAAGATAAACTAGGTCCCTATAGTAGCAAATTTTTGTTTAATACATGTATTTTAGAGAAAATAATGTTTGAAAATACGCTATTTTAGTACAAGATTGTTTGCCTGGAATTTTAAAAATAAAAAGAAATACCAAAAATTACTACTATAGGGACTTAGATTAAAGTATTATCTTTCAATACTTTCTTACTAAAAGTCGCTATCTTTTATAGTTTTTTTATAATTAGGCACGAGCCGAACGCCGATTTAGGGCTTATTTCGACCTAGTGAATGGACTCTTAAACTAAAATACCAAAAGTATCAAAAATATTACTTTATATCGCACAGGTCTGTAAGATCTGATTTTCTTTAATATAGTAGTAATATATAGCTAAACATATACCAACTTTTTTATAGTTTCTTCTTTCATGAAAATGTCATTTTCCATTATTTTAAAGATCCTAAATAAATAGTGGTTATCATTACTTTTTATGATTTTACAGAAATATGGATAAATACCTACATATGTAACTAATTATTAGAAATTGTTTAAAAAAGAATACCCATCCACTTTCAAGCTCTCATTTGAATAAACAGTGAAGTGAAAGAATCTAGTATGAGTATAACTTGCATATGCGACGAATAAAAAAATAATATCTGTTATTTATTTGTAGTGTGCAGGTAGTTATAAAATTAATCATAATCAAGAATCTTATGAAGAATTCTTTTGAAAGTACATCACCTATAAAATAATACAAAAAGAGGCAACGTGTAATATTCCAATTTTAATGAAATCTAAAGTGTAGTAGGTATAACCTAATATCAGTCAAGCCTAACTCAATGTTTGTCCCCAAAAAGAATGTATCAATTGTGATAAAAGGCGTTAGTTTTCATCACATTTTGTAGAGTTGTTTTTCGAAGTAAAAAGAATAACGTTTACCAAATAGCAATAGAATTTGAATTTATCGATTTAATGCCAGAATTGTATAGCTGGTTGCCTGCATTAAGTTTCTATAAGAATATATTTTATAAGTTAACTATGGCTAAATTATTACAGAATTAATAACTTTATCGATGGTTTTACTGTTTTTTACTATACAGGAGTTTATTCTGACAACGTAAGTAATTTTAAATGCAGTTGTTACCACTCATATCTATTCAGATGCTATCTTTATCAAAATACCTATTTCTGATGGTCTATGGTCCTTGGTCAGCTCTGAAACAGAGATCTACTAAATGTTTCTAAGCCCCCAATAAAATGTAATTGGCTGACAACAGAGAATCCTTTTTCCCAATTTGTTTTGTAGGGCTGTAGGTAAGGAAGAATTCTGTTCTCAGAAGAATTGTTTACGTCAATATAGGTGCCCTCAGTAGTATATTATAGTAACTGTTGTCCTTAACACCAATATAGCTAACAGAAAGCTGTAGCAAACTGAGTGCAAATATTCCTTAGTCGATAGAGGGCACATGCCTCCCTATCCTCAATTTATTTTACGGTCAAGATTACAGGTCACTAGATAGGTATTTAGATACTTTAGGATAGATATTTAGGTTTTGAAGAATAAAAATATTGAAGATTATAAGACTATAAAAAATGCCAGTTTCCCCTACTACAAAATTTGGCAGAGTCCAAGAAATATATTTATAAATTTGTTTTATACGGAATTTGTGGTTTTTCTAATAAGTATACAAGCAATTCTAAGTCAGCGGTGTTATGGCCAGATGGTGTGCTTCGAATAAAAATACAGCAGTTCTTTAAATAAGTTTGTTAAAATTACCTAAGCGCTTTTACTAGTCCTGTGTGCCTATGTGTAGAAGTATTTATTCTGAGCTGCGTTTAAATGTTTTAGTAGACTTATTTTTAACATGGTAGATACCTACCTACATTGGATAATTCAAAATAAAAAATAGAATCACAGATTGCCATAGAACATTAGAATTAATGGCATATTTTCTAGTTTTCAGATATTAATGATTTCTACTTAGTTACTCATTAAATTCATATAAAGCCAGAAATGAAATTTGCGAATCTACTTTATGATGGATGTGGGATCGTCAGGATGTAGCGAATAAAACTACGGTAATTCTTCAAATTAGTGGCAAATAATTGGGTATTTTCCAGTACTATGGCCTTCCCTGAAGATTTCATTTGTCGACTTTTACGGATAAATTCGGAATTAGATATTCCTAAGTATGTCTGCGTCGTAGAACACATTTAGTCAGGGCAGCTTTGGTGTCAAAAAATATCTGTGTCCTAAATTAATTCTGTGGTGAAGATTAGAGTTTGCTAGCTGGATCGTTAAGGATTTCGTGGTTAAACATAATATTCTTCATCTTAATTTTTCTCTATCTTAGTCTCTCTTAAAAAAACCGTTTTATACGACTAATTTTGAAGCATTGGAAATTGGGTATCACAGAATCAAGGAAATTGGTGTCAAAGAAACATCTGCGATTTAATTCATCTGGAATGTATACGTCTCCTGTCCTACCAGAAGTTTTTAAAAGATGAGCATATTTTTGTGTTTCTCAAGAAAGGAGTTCACTCAGATTTTTCTTTGTTAAATCGATAAATAATTAAATAATTTATCTGCTCCAAGTTAGACATGGTAAAATTAAATTCAGCTTTAAGATCCACAAATATCAAAGAAACTGTTTATCATTTTATGCCAATGCAAAATTCTAGGTCAACTCGCATTTATACGCGTCATTTGATAATGGTGCAATATTAAATATGGGATTTTGTTGAAAAATGTTTTAAGTTTTCAATCTGTTTGTGAAAAGTCATCCCGAGTTATGAGCTGTGAAAAATATAAGAAGGCAGGAATTTAATATTTTGGATGAAAGAATGTAATTGATTGGTACAGTTTGATAACGAAATATGTGACAAGAACGTTTGAGTGCTAAATATTTAATATATTCGTAGTCAAGACTACATCTATATGGGTATGAAATCTACAGTTATCTTTTTATACATTTTTTTAAAAAGAAAAACATTGTTATGAAGACTGAAGTGGAGTAGGTGGTTACAAGATATTCTATTAAATTAAAACAGTATTAATAAATTTCGTGCCTCCTGGTGAACATTAGACACTTCAAAAGCACTGTAGGTTGCAGCTCTTTTACTATTTCACTGAACAGCACGTCTGCCTCTGGTGGCCATCCAACTATCCGCAGACTGTGTAGTTTCGAACTTGTTGTATCCTCGTTAGTGCTGATAAGCATAATGTCAACCAAAGCCAGCAAAGATAGTTTATAACCAATGTAAAGAATCTAAGTAAGATCGTCTCCCTCCATCCAACAGCAGAATCACGAACTTTATAGTTTGCAATTGTGAACTTGTGCTGAAACCAAAGGGAACCATTAGATACACCAATCATCTGGTGCAATGGAAGATATAGACAATAATTGCTGAATGTCTTCAGCCTCAAAAACTCTACTTATTCATAAATTGTGTCCAATATACAGAAAGTATGTGTTTAACAGTTGTCAGAAATGATTATATAGATTTCTCTGGTTTTCAGATATTTATAGATTTTTCTATGATAAATCTATACCTTCCTATACCTTCTACCTTTGCCTATACCTTCTATACCTTCGCAAGTATTGGATAGACAAAACAGTATCGAAAGCGTTAGGTATCCGATTGTCTGTTAAGGTTTAAATATTTCATTCAATTTGGGTAACAACTGACCGCATCAGTTTTACATAGAATTTCAGTAGGTATAGTTTCATTTAAGCTCACCATGTAAGAAAGATTCGTTAGTATAGCAGAAAAGTGAGGGTTGCCATTTTTCTTGTTTATCCTGTTTATTAGGTACCAAATTCCTACTATATACTATATTTACAAATTGTACAGTTTGAACATATTAAGTACATTATTAGTTTAAGTAAACTGAAGCTGAAAATGTTACCCTGACTAGATGTGAAAAAAAAAATACAAAATATATTCCTTCTGCAGTTAAAACTATTCTTCTCTCTAAACGACTAATAGGAAGTTTCATAGCGTGTAAATGGTCAAAAGTCCCGTGGAAAATCATTAAAAATGGATACATAGAAATTGACTACAAAACACACAACTCCTTTATTGGTATTTGGTAATTATTCTATTTCTTTCTCTACAGCCATTTATCAATCAAAGTCAAAGTCCTATTACCACTGCCATTAATATATATTTTTATTATAAATAGTATGTTTATGTTTGGCCTTGTGGTAAATCGAATAACCAGGAATATAAAACATGGTTAAAACTGAATGACAAGCTATAGTTGAAATTTTGTGGTTTTGGGGTACTCTAATTAATTGAAAATCAATATTGTTTTAAGATCGGCATGCAGCGACTTGATTCCAGGATAATGTAATTTGCGACGATATCGTCATTTAGTCAAAATTTATTCTGTAAAAATAATTAGAAATCCTTAAGGAACAACGAAGGATGGCCGGAAGGAAGCTTAAACGGAAAACCACTTTTATTTGCTTTCATATGATAAATGAACAGAGGAAACATTGGGGACTGGTAAATATAAAAAGTTTAAGCCATTTGTGGGATAAAATATCATGTACTGCACGAAAAAAGTTTGTTAATATTCTATAAACGGAGACATTCTCTTAGGGAAAGTGGAACATATAAATATTAAAGGAACAGCAAGTCAAAACGTTTTAGGATAATTTGCTTTATAATTAAAAATTGAAATTGCTTAAAAAATTATTTCGTTTTTCCTGGTTTGTCGAACTATGGCCTTTTCACTTTCTGGAGGTCCGAAAAGAAGGTCTCGATATTTAGAATACCTAATAGATAATAATAATAATATACTATTATTATTATTATTATTATTATTATTATCATTATTATTATTATTACTTATTATAAGTATTGATATATGCAATATTTTTTGTCAGTAACAGTCGACAAACAGTCGTAGCAGGTATCTTATTTTTCACTTTGAAATACATCTGCGTAGGTACTTCTGTTATATTCTTTGATATAAATTTAAAAGAAAGTTAGATATATTCACATTTGTTTTTAAATGGTATGAATTCCAGGAGTATCTTACATAAATTTACTTTGTAGAAGGAGACTAGTAGTTAACTTATTCATATCCAAAGCTTTACGATGCATAGATCAAAATATGTATATATAAAATATTTGATGCATGGCTGTTCCTAGAAGTTGTTTGAGAAATTACCAATTTTCCCAGTTTATTATTCAAACTAAGAAATTGAATACACTGGAAACATTACTATGTATGATATAGTCAGTAACAAATAACAACAGTATAGGTAGAATTGAATACAGAAATGTAGGGCACATTTTCAGATTTTACTGAAAATTTCACAGAATACGGATATGATTCTTTATGTGACACGTAACAAAAAAGTTTATTGTTTGTTCTGGAATACATGGTGGGTATTTTTTTCAATTACTCCGTAATGCGTATCCGATCCAGATGATGCAGAATGACAGAAAATCGTCCATAAAGTATGGATAGTGTGACGTTTGCTTACTATATATGTATATTTCCTTCATGTTATTTCTTACAAATATGGAAAACACAGATATAATAGCCAATGAACAATACAATAATACAAATGAATAATATACAATGAACAATAATAATAAAAAAATTATAAACACTTGTTAAATACCTCCCTCGTCTTCCAACTTAAGTTATGTTGAGTTAGCAAATCGATTTGTTCCAGATCAGTATCATATATGACGTCAGTCATAGTGTCATAGTTCCTGGTTTTGAATCTAAGTCAATTTCTTCCACATTCTTATTTATATACAGTTATACCTCATAAAACATATTATGAGATCTAAATTTATTTATCTAAACCTTATAGTAATGTGATTAATACTCAGCGGTCCGCTTTGATTGCTGACCGCTTCACCGTTTCCTATCTTACATAAAACACAATTTATAAACGAAAAGCTGGATAAGAGAAGTCAGGTAAATGTCATATATACTAACTTCTTCTCATCCAAAGTATTTTACAGGCTCGAGCATGGTCTGCTGTTAGACAACATTGGATTTAGGCTGACCTAATTACGTTTAAGTCTTACTTACGAGTAAGGTCACAATTTGTACAGTTCCATGGTTACCAATTTGTAAAATATTCACAAATATCAATTGTCCCGCAGGGATTCACACTTGGTCCATTAATGTTTAATATTTTCATTAATTATGTTACTAGTGCTTTGGGTATACATGCTCTTATCTATGTTGATGATCTCAAACGATTCTCGCGATTATATCTTCCTCCAAAAGAAGCTGGAAAATACAAACAATATAAGACATTGGATGAAAAGAAACAATTTAATTTACACTTATTTCTTCGGAAGCAGTAAGGATAATATTCTTTTGCTCTTTTTTTGAATGTCTGATAATTTTTTTAAATTTCGTTTTCGATCCAAACTTGAGTTTGCCACTGTGATCTGCAGCCCTATAAATATATGCGACACATTTTATGGCCATTGAGAAAATACAGAGGATCTGCAATTGTTGTAAATAATTTATCCATGTTTATCCACTTAGAGAAACGCCAGAGGATTATTTTTTCCAGAAATGCAACCTTATCCAGAAGAGAAATATGTTATCTGTAATTTTTATTCACAAAGTACAGACAACTGTGAATCTATATTATCTCACTTGTCTTCCATGTACTTAGACAAATGCTAGAAATAGTAGCTTGTTTAGCACTGAGAACCATAGTACTAACATATATAAAAGTTCACCTCTATCAATTGATTGATGATTATCCTAAAGTAGAATCAGATATTGATAGCCTGTTTTGTAATATTAGTTATATAATAAGGTTGGTATTTTTAATGTGACTTAATATTTTGTTTTTCTGTATTCTGTGATAAAATATTGTAACCATCACAACGAAAACATCCTGTAATTGGGTTTTTGCTGGTTGGATATTTGAATTGAATGAATAAATAAACATTGGAATATATTGGAGTTATATGGCAATATTTTCTAAAGCTTACATAAATTCAAATAATAATACAAATAAAACATAAAACCATCAATAACATGAATTCCAAAATAAGACAGATTACTATTCCTCAGGGAAAAATTTACGTAGGTAGATAATGAGAATTCCATTAAACCTATTCCCACACTCCCTTGTGTAGATGAGCTTTGCAAATTACAGCTCAAGTAAATTGAGGCTTTAAGACGTAAACCGAAATAGATATCTTACATGGTATAGACGAACAAACACATTTTCTCAATAATTGTCATGCAGTTCTTAAATAACAAATCATAGCGTGCCGGGTTTTATGTAAAAGCACTTTCACATCCCCGGATAGCTTTATTCCCTCTTAGTACTTCAAATATCTTTATTTTGAAATTATGCACTTTTCCGCAGATTTTAACAGAGTTAATATTTTTTCACTGTCTATAAGAAATAGACGATATCCCCATTCCACCAGAATTAAATTGTCTACTCGTAGATTAAGGCTTGTTTGCAGAGATGGGTTGGCAACCATTCTGGCGATGATCTACTAGGATGGGGAGAATGTCAGCTTGGTTTTAATGTGAGAGATTAAGATCAGTTGATGTTTGACTGTCCCCCTAGCTAATAAGGTTTTTCAGATTTCCCCCATTCCAACACTGAATGGCGGTTAGGGCCTACCAACGTAAGTCGTTCCTGAGGCACAAATGTGGATCTCGAAATAATAATATCGCGTCTCCTCTCCCACACAAATCTCAGACTTTTCCATTAGATCTCCTAGGGACCTCTTCCCAGGGATACAGATATTATTATAATTATTATTATTATTTTTTTTGTTAAAATCCAGTCGACTAGTTCGCTGGCTCCGATTCTCAGGGTTGGCCGCTGGTGGTTATCAATACCCCACGTCCGTGGGGGTGAATAAATACTGAGTCCGGGAATTGTATGCCCTGAGTAGACGTATCCCACAATGACCGCCTTCTGCATTCTTCCAGTTAGAAAATCTGTCAAATTTCGGCATGCCGGTATGATCTTCAGTTGCGAAAGCAGTGTATCTCTTGCTCCACCGAGGGCTCCTATTATCAGTACCACAAGCTTCACAGTACGTTCTGGATGGAATCTGCGGGTTCAAAGAAAAGGTCTCGATATTTCGTCCGTTTCTCTTCCTCTTTCAAGACAATATTGGTCTCGGCAGGAACCGAGAACTAGATGACAAACATTCTCTTGAGCTGGTGGTCGAGGAGGCCTACATCAGGCTTATTGGCTCGAATCTGCCTGTACGTGGGAAATTTTTCCTGCCATGTTGTGTCTTTCAGTGTACTCTGTGCCTGCCAAGATTTTGCATCCGCTAGTGATGTGGTCTATGGTTTCTTTAAATTGATTACATCTTCTACATGTATCGGTGTAAATGTTTGGGTCCTTTATAATGTATTTTTGGTAATGAAAAGGTTCCCAACCTCGACCAATTTATATTTATATGAGAGTTCTTTTGATATGTGGTCACGTTGTATGTTGTATCTGTGTTTTCCATGTATTTGTTTTCCCTCCCAGATATTAATTGTTTCTTCTATGTGTTGTGTTGGGGTGAATGTGTGATTCAAATAACCACGTGAATCTTTTTGTAACTTTTAACTAATGATCGAATAAGCTGCATAGATATTGCGAACAATTACATCTCAAAATAACTATTTTAATTTTTAATAATTTTTATCAAAAATCTTAAAACTGAAAAAGGTATCAAGATGTGGTTCAAAAATAAATTGTATGTCCCATTATCCATTAAATTATTTAAGGAAATATTAATAAATTAAGCTTTTTTACTGAAGCCGGTAACCTGCCTTATCAATCATTTATTGCTTACTAATCAGTATCTGACGCAACTGAACTGATGTTTATCTGAGGGCTTTTCAATTGTTTGGTTTCTGTGCTAAGTTAGCTTAATGAGGATAGCTTTATCAATTCTGCGGACTCAAACCAAATTGGCACAAAATTATAATTCATTTATTAAACAATTGCCAGTTTAATAAACTATTAAACAATTATATGAATATTGATATTACTAATAATGATATTAATATACAGGGTAACTAATACTACTAATAGTGATATTAAAATCAAGGTAATTTTGTTTAACATAGAGTCATGCTCTAAGTTCGCCGTTTTTGAAAGCTCTGTAGAAAAAGCTTTCAAAATATAAAAAAATAAATTCAAATATATAATTTCTAAACCGCTCGAGATATTTGTAACAAATTTCGAAAAACGAGTCGAAATTTTGAAAATTCGTCTTTGTACAATTTCAGGCTCGTTTAAACAGCTATTGAATACAAAATACAGTCTCTTATAGCAACTTTTTACGCTCTATGGAACAGTTTTTCTAAATAACGTTTCGTCTCTTCAGAATCATCATCGACTTCAGTGATTCTAATATATTTTTGCGTCACTAGGCAGCATTTTCCTTGCGAGTTTAATTTCCTTGATTATTTACGAAGGCGTAGAAGGGCCACATCGAAAATTTTTAAACTTTAAACTCTGAATTCAGACTTTAAACTCTGAATTCAGACTTTAAACAATGAATTCAGACTTTAATATTAACAACTACATTAATGTCCTGAAAGTATAATACAGGGTCTTCAAATTTTCAGGTCAAAGTCGATATCGAAAAAATCACCAAAACTGAAATTTTAGTTTATGTCGAATGTTCTATACCTAAAATTCGTTCCTGGTCATATATACGGGGTACCACTAATAATAGAACTTATGATACCCCCAATAATAAAAATAGTGCCATGAAAAACAAATGAATAATTTTGCCAAAATGCCTTATATTAATTATCATTTTAATAACAAATCATTTAAATTACCTAACTGAATGTTAAGTTAACAAATTTACATCTCCCAAAAGGTGGTTTTTCCACTAAGTTACCGCTCTACACTCGTAGACGATATGAGTTACTTGTTCAGAACCTTCATTACAGAGTCCACGGATTAATTTCTCGTTATATACGCCCATATTTTGTACATATTTTCTTATGGTACAGTATCCCGTTACCTAATTGCAGTCGTACGTTCAGGCATAACAGTTGATAGTTCAGAGTTCAAAGTCTGAATTCAGAGTTTCAAGTCTGAATTCAGAGTTTAAATTCTGAATTCAGAGTTTAAAGTCTGAATTCAGAGTTTAAAGTGTGAATTCAGTGTTTAAAGTCTGAATTCAAAGATTAAAGTCTAAATTCAGATATTAAAGTCTGAATTCAGAGAATAAAGTCTGAATTCAGAGAATAAAGTCTGAATTCAGAGGTTAAAGTCTGAATTCAGAGTTTAAAGTCTGAATTTTAAAAAAAATTCATACATGGCCCTTCTACGGCTTCGTAATTATTCTTTATTTTTGTTAATTATTTGTTATTTATTGTTAATGATTTGTTACTTTTTCGATATCCTTTTGTTAATACATACAGGCAGACGCAGGTGACTTTGATGATGGTTTTCCAAGTTGACCGTGGACGTGATCAAACTATAGCATATGATATGTCATTGAACACACAGGGAAAAACTCTTCCAAGTGACGTACAGTATTAATGGAACCGTATTAGAAAAATGAAGTTGATGATGGTTCTGAAGAGACAAAACGTTACTTGAAAAAGCTGTTTACGCCAACGTAAAAAGTAGCTATGAGAAAGTGTTTTTTTCAATAGCTCTTCAAACAAACTTGAAATTTTACAAAAACGAATTGCAAAATTTATTTCTGATATATCAAAAACTAATCATGTTAGCCTTGATTCCTTTGTTATAATAATATCTCTACCCCTCATTCTAATCGCAAGGATTAGCCCGAAAGTCTGAGACTTGTGTGGGAGAGGGGGCGGCATATTATTATTTCGCGGGCCGCATTTGCGCCTCAGGAACGACTCAGGACCTAACCACCATTCAGTGCTAGAACGAGGGAAACCTGGAAAACCTCATTAGTTAGGGGGACAAGTCAAACATCAACTGATTTTAATCTCTCACATTAACACCAAGTTGACATTCTTCCCATCCTAGGCCATCGCCAGGATAGTTGCCAAGCCATCCCTGTGAATAAGCCTTGATCTACGGGCAAACAATTTAATTAAAAATTGTTGGCGGAGTGGGAATTAGAACCCACGACCTCTGGGTTGAGCGATCGAGACGCTAAGCCCTGAGCCACCGGCCCGTTTGAGGCATATTATTGGTTACCAAATTACGCAACTTTGCTCCAATTTAACTTAGCCGCTAACGGTTTTCAATATACCTACCATTATTATTTATTGCAATCAATTTCAAACACACCGTATAGCTAAACTAACAGAATCAAAATGATTGCATGGAAAATGGAAATATCTGTGGTAATCTGTATTCCAAAAATAAAATAAAACATTACTCATAATATAATTTAGTGGAATTTAGTACAAATCATTCACAATAAATTCTGTCCTGGAGCACTCTATGGAATAATAAAGATTCTTAGGTATATAAATAACTAAGCACTGGGTAAGATATCCATATAGTCTATATTTGCATCGTACAAAACTTATATACTCTCTTACAGTATTGGCTACCCTATAAATTGGCACGATCGATTTGAAATATAATTTAAAACTTTTTAAAAACTTTTCAAGCAAGTATCTTTCTCACGCCTTAAAACAAGAGCCTTTCTTTAACAGATTTATGACTTTCATTTGGCATCAACTTCTACTTTTTCATCTCAGACTCCAGTTGGTATTTTATTTATAATTTAACATTTAAATCGCTCCACATTTCTTTAGCATAGTGTCTAGACTCGGTATTAAAACAAAACCAAGTAATTCAGGTAACTACAGAACACTACAACATACAGGGATGCAGAAAACATATTTGAGTAACCTACAGACGGCAACGATCCACCATTTGAGTAGAGTTCAGGTGCGTAGGACAGTTTTGGGAGTTCGTGCGCATTTTTTATTCGTGTTTTTGTATTAGTGTATTTAGTAGTGTAAATGCATGCGCCCATGACCGACACCAACGTTGCTTCGGTTTTCGGTTGTTGCACTATCAAAACCTTTTAAATCGCCTGTAACGTCTAATGCAAAATATTAAAACGGTTTATGCTAATATAAAGCTCTGTATAATTACATAAAAGTACTACTAAGCAAGAAATATACATCTAGGGGTCAGTTACCTACCATTCCACATCCTGTTGGTATACAAAAAATATAGTGTTAAGTAACATATCCTACACTATCCGAGGACCGTTGAAAGCAGGAGACACAGGAAAAAGGAAATTTCGATAAAATTTCATGAGCGACTTTATCTCATCACTATGTACAGCCTACCCATGTATGGGGGCTTTGAAGAAGAAAATAAAAGAGCACCCATTTAACTTATAGGAAACAATGCCCTTGGAAAACAGCTCCAGTGGGAAATAGAGTATTCAATCAGCTTGGTCATAAATATTTGGAATAATTTTAATTCGGAATCCTCTTTGAAAATGAGTAAAAAAAATCAACTAACAAATATATTATTAATTAAATTATTAAGACTTTGCGTCTGCATTAATACATCGACATATCCTAAAATAACCTCAACTAATTCCTTTTCTGTATTTTCCATTTTAATATTATTTTCTTTATTTTAAATATGAAAATATTAATTAAATATCTGTTTTTATAATACCCCCAACAGTTCTGTATTATTTGGTATCAATGGTGTTTACGTCTATAGGGTAACTTCATTGCTATACAATTATAGATTGGCCAAAATATAGCCAAGCACTATAGTATACAAATTCAGGAATGGACTGAAACACTTGTATCGTTGAAAACTAAAAAAATGTTAATTATTCATTTGCTGTTTTAATTAACCTTGTTCAATAATTAATGAAGTAAATTTACTCTATCAGAAAAATAAAAATGTTTTATATATGGGGCAAAATGTTGTATTATGGACTAATTTACATGTTCTAATTATTTAAAACAAATATTAATATAGTTGATACTATAATTAGACTATTTACTGATAAAAATAAGGGGGTATAAATAATGTTTCAAACTTATCAGAAGATTCGACATGTTTAACTTTTCTGTTATCCTCAAATTTGTTGTTTTCATTAATATTAAAAAACAATTCCTTGTATATTATTTAAATCATTAATATTTTATAGGCACTAGCAAATAAAAATTCACGTGGAAAAATTATGTAAAAATCTGACCTTTGACTTTTACTACATAACATTACAAGTCAATGATATGGTTAACAATTGTTATTATCTATATGTCACATCAAAAATAATTTCCTTTCATTCTTACTCGAAGTACAAAATTAGCCTAACAGAAATATCACTAGCGATAGTTCTTTTATAAAGAAAAGTCAATGGACAAAAAGCGTCCATTTGGCATAGTTTTACCGATACTTTACCATTCCATTATTCAAATCATGATTCTATTATATTAAAAAATAGATACGATTATATTTTAATATTTTGTTGAATTCACAATGCATTATTTAACTAACTGGAAACAAATGATTGGAAAGAACTAGATGATGATGATGATGATAATGATGATGACAATAATAATAATAATCATAATAATAATAATAATAATAATAATAATAAATAAATAAGTTAATTTACTTCAACAGATAATTAAATACAATTAAAATATAAAATACACTTTGGTAAATAAACAGGTAGACCCACAAAGTAAAACCTGTGCGTGGGTTAAAAACCCAAAATATCTTCATGCTCTTTGGTGTAAATGAAAAATATAAAATTAGTTTCGATTATACTAAAACCATTTAATATCGAAAGCATTTAGGCTTCTTACTTTCAGTAAGACTTCCTCAGAAATAGAACTGAAAAAATTACCTTCGAATACTAAGTGCCTTAAGCCGGAACTGTCCAAACCACATAATTGTCAAATGCCCTTCGTAGTATTATTGATTTTCCAATTGGATGCTTGAGTCTGTTTGTTAGAGCTAACTGATCCGCCAATTGTAAAAAGCATTCTCTTGTTACCTTTATATGACTCATTGATCCAATGAAATATTTGTGCCCATTTACCTTTGGGAATATATAAATGTAATAGTCATTATACAACTCAGTTTAAGAAGCGTTTAGATAATATGCCACCTGTAAAAGACCCAAAAACCCTGTATGTAATTAGGTAATATCATTATTTTGTTGTTTATGTCCTTTATAATAATAATATCTCTACCCCCTCATTCTAATCACAAAGATTAGCCCGAAAGTCTGAGATTTGTGTGGGAGAATGGGCGGCATATTATTATTTCGCGGCCCGCGTTTGCGCCTCAGGAACGACTTACGTTGGAAAGCCCTTACCACCATTCAGTGCTGGAATGAGGGAAACCTGGAAAACCTCATTAGTTATTGCAACAAGTCAAACATCAACTGATCTTAATCTCTTACATTAACACCAAACTGACATTTTTCCCATCCTAGGCCATCGCCAAGATGGTTGCCAACCCATCCCTGCGAACAAGCCTTGCTCTACGAGTAGATAATTTAATTACAAATTTTCTGGTGGAATGGGGATTCGAACCCACGACCTCTGGGTTGAGTGATCGAGACACTAAACCCTGAGCCACCAACTCGGTCTAATTTTATAAGCAATAGATATAATAGTTTAAAAAATTTGGTTTCAAAATTCGGGGTTGGCTTTTGCCCATAATTTTATTGTTATAATTACCCGCTTGTATTTAATTATTACTTTTCCTAATAACAATGCCCGCTTTGAGATTTTAATTTGATATCATCATAACTTATTTAACCTTGCCTGTACTTCCTCAACAAAATCAATACCAATTTCGCATCAGCTCCACTACAGGAAATAACAGAAGAAACTAGATTATCTTTTACATTAATATCTGAAATGTTTCTTCCTGCTGTCATTTAAAGGCGCAATTTTTCAGCCTTATTATAAACTCACCATCTGACATTTCACATTACCAGAATAACTGTGAAAATAACATCTTAATTTTGTCTGTTTACATTTTGACGCCTTTTCTACAGCTTTCTACAGCGCAAGATGTGCATCAGTTTATTGTTTTATTAAAATAGCATCGATACAAGAATGTCAGAATACTCATAGTAACAATGAGATTTCCGATGAGAGATAGTTCCTAAAACCAAAGTTTAAATTCTGCGAACTTTGCTAAAAACTATTTGCTAAATTAATTATTGTCTAATTGACAGACAGATAGTGACCTGGTTTTCCGCAAGTGCCATTATCACTCACGTCTATTGTCTTTAAGGAAGGCAATCTTACTTGTCTATTTGTCTGACAATAATTGTCAGACGGATAGTAGCAAAGACCACTACTGCGTGTTTCTTACCACTACTAACATAACAGATGCCCTTTAAGCAATCATGTCGCAACATCATTCATCGAGTCCACTACCTATGGTACTCTGACGAGCGCATAATAAATGCGAAACCTGTCAGTGTCTGTGGTTGATCTTGATGAGGGATCTGGCGACTTCCATGGAGATGCCGGAGTAATGCAATATCAGTCGGGGCACATAGTCCATGGAGTAGCTGTTTTCGGCATTTCCTTCAAAGAAAAAAATATCCTTCAACTATTCTCATCAAAAAAATGATCCCAGTTAGATCTGAGGAATTTCCAAATTATTTAATTTGATCCGACATACTCAGTTTTTGGGGTATTATTCATCCATATATTTTCTCATTATTTTGAAAACGAGATAATACTGCTTAGGAATAGTAATTAAGAAAATAGCTATATTATATCCTCTTTCATCACTATGGTATTTTCTAGTAGTTGTAAACACATTGAACCGACACTTAAGTGGATGCCAATCAGCAACCCAAAAATCAATTATTTGAATTTGGCTTTTTCCACTTTATATCACAACTATTATGCTCTGCGCTGAAATTATTTTGATTCTGTTACTGTGTCCAGGGTGAGTCAACGATAACGAAAAGTTTCATCCTCGATTATCTGTCAAAGGGTTTGTTTCCACGAAAAATCCAGAGATGGCTCGATTTTTATTTGAAGGGGGACAAGTTTTTATATTATTGACATTTATACAGGGCGTCCCAAAAACGAGAGGTTTACCAATAATTATATGATTAAATAAAACACCGTTTGGATTTTTACATATTTGAACGTCCTATCACAAATACATTGATATAGGGTTTGATTGATATAGCTCTAATAGTAAGGTGGATATAGTGATAAGCATGCCACGGTTTTTCAGGCGGAAGTGTTTGCTATCACTGCATGTGTTTAGGAAAATCTCAAAAGGAGATATTCTAATCAGCATATCCAGATATGCACCGACAGTCAGGCGGCTTTACATGCCTCGATCTACTACAGGATCACCTCCAGGGCGGTCCTAGAGTGTATTAATGGTCTGACCCAATTGGGACAGAACAACCAAGTAAAATTAACCTGGGTACCGGATCATTACAACATAACAGGAAATGGGGAGGCCGATGCACTGACTAAAAGTGGCTCAAGTATACAGTTTACAAAGCCCGAACGAGTACTCGGCCTTCCGCCTACGTATGTAACAAGATCTATTGAAAACTGGATCAAGAAAAGATCAGAGGAAGAATGGTCGAACGGGACTGGGCTGCGACAAGCCAGGCTCTTAATTGAAGGGCCTTGGTCGAACAAAACTCAATCAATACTTGCGCTAAGTCGTAACAGCATAAGGATTGTCACGGGACTGCTCTCTTTCTAATTCATTATTCTTATGCAATACTGATTTATGTATATCTCTTATGTGGATCAGATAATTCAGGATAAAACTTTTTTGTTGGCTCATCTTGTATATTCTATTCCATTTTTGGTAGCTGTGACTGTTCTTACATTAACTTGTAGCTGTAACTGCTCTTTTATGTAAACTGAATAAATAATCACTATTTCACCTTACTGAAAAGGATTTGTCAAAATTTAGAACTGAATATTAGATTGAAATTAAATCAAAGTAGAACCTTTTAATTCTATACTCCCTGTATATAAACCAAATTAAGACAGGGGTAGTTGTCTGGTATATTTAGCCGAATTCTGTCTTGAGATCAAACCATTTTTAATTAAAAACTCTCCACTAGAATTCACTCTGTTGAACAGGGAGCATGGTGCGCTTGAAGAACCCTTTAGATGCGTTCAGATGAGACGGTGATATTAGACAATGGACCTTGAATACTTTTCCTTTTGATAAGAATCTTCAATTTTAGGCTCTAAACAATTAAAGTCGATAGCACGAAATTTTCCTGCCATTTCTAACTAAATATGATTATGTAATACAGAATTATTTTCTATTATATAGTGTATTTAAAGGCTCTAAAGAGGCAGTATTGCCCAGAATCGACTTAGGTTGATAAACCTTAACCAACAGTCAGTGCAAGAATAAGTGAAACTTGAAAAAGTTAAGGGGCAGTCAAACATATGTCTATATATTCTCACATGGGTATGTTTCAGTCTCAAACATTTACATATCTACTTAACTACCATTCTAGCTTGCACGTAGCAACTTTTTATGTGGAAACATTATACAGTGTATATTTGAAGGAGATGCCGAAAACAACTACTCCACGTGCAATGTGCCCCTACTGGCATTGCATTACATCGG
This sequence comes from Pogonocherus hispidulus, assembly GCA_963924545.1. NCBI lineage: Eukaryota > Metazoa > Arthropoda > Insecta > Coleoptera > Cerambycidae > Pogonocherus > Pogonocherus hispidulus. Next base: position 7,956,076 of record OZ004701.1, read on the forward strand.
CATCTCCATAGTTGTTATCTGTCTGTCAATTTAACAATAGTTGTCAGACAGGTAGTAGCAAAGACCAAAGAGGGCACTACGGTGTGTTTCTCACCACTACTAATTATACATGCAGTGTGTTTCAAATTTAATGCAATAACACTGGTATCTTAGAAACCGTTACAGATAAAGATGGTTCTTAAGAGACGAAACGTTACTTAAAAAACTGTTTACGCTATTCGATAGAGCGTAAACAGTTGCTATAAGAAATTGTCCTTTTTATTTCAGTAACTTTTCAAACAAGCCTGAAATTTTACAAAAATGGATTTCCAAAATTTCGAATTTTTTCATATTTCTCAAAAACTAAGTCTGACTAAAACTAAAGACCAAGACTCTGCACTCTGAGCTACTGAGATTATGAAAGCAATATTGAAAGAGTTATTGTATCGAATAAACACATTTCAGCTACGAAGACCTGATTTAAATAAAATGGAGAGTGGTGGACATATTTCAAATATAAAAGAGTTTAAATTTGTTTTAGTATGCGAAAAGTACTTAAAAATTAAGCTGATGAAATAAATAATAATTTTCTCTGTGTACGTTTTTCTATACCATATATTTTAGGTAATAGCACTTTCGTGCTATTTCATACGAAAGCACCCTGGTGTCAAACATACTTTTCATTTGTAGGAAACTCAATATATTGAGATTATCTTCAATATCTTGACTTTTTTCTCAATATAATAAGAAACAATTTAATATTTTGACATTTTCCTCAACATAATGAGAAAAATCTCAATATCTTGAATTTTTTGTAATAAAAAGAGATATAAAAAGAGATAAAAATAAAAAGAGTAATAAAAAGTTAATTAGGAGGCATGAAAAAGAAAAAAAAACACACTGTACTTCTAGTGCTTGTTCTCACTCTTGACAAGCTATAGCTGGATAATAAGCAATTACATATGTTTATGTCATAATATCGAATTTATATAACTTGTTGATATTTCAATCTCACGAAATCTACATGGTTAATTATATTGATTACTACTTATGAGTCGAGTTATAATGATATATTTAAACATTTAGATACAAACAATTTTACTAGTTGCTTTGAAGTTTGTAGAAAAATAACTCGAGGTGTTGAGCTAGGATCAAGAGGTTACAACGGGAAAAGCAAGTTAGTTTTCCACGTAGTAGTTTTATTAATCATTTCCAGATGATGCCAACTTTGTTGGCGAAACGCGCATCGAGTGCAGTATAGTGTTTCTGTTTTATGTGGAAAACTGCGTCAGTGTTATTTTCACATTAAAGGTTCCAACCCCCTTAAAGTGTACAGAATATAATGGATACCTATATAAATAAATAAATAATATAATATCGAGTATAATATAATAATAAATGTATTAGAATAAATAAGCATTAAGTATTTTTATAAAAAAATGTAAAGAAAATGTGTATATAGTTTCATCTGTAGTTTATAGTATATATCCTGTTTCGCGACTGCTGAATGGAACTATACGAGATATTTTTTTTATCTAAATCGCAATGAATGCTGATAAAACTAAAAAAATCAATAAACCGGCTAAAGTCAAGATATTGAGAATAGTCTCATTATTTTTTATAGTATATTTTTAATATTATTTATTGGCTTATTTAACGGTTTATATCTTTCTTTATATAGGAATTAAGCCAAAAAGCTAACTAAGAGATACATTATTAATGAAATTATCAAATATTATATGGTTCAATAAAGTTTTTAATTATCCTCGTTACCAATAATCCTAGGTATGCAAAGGTGTAACTTTATTATTTTTAAGATATGCCGAATACAACTACTGTGCGCACAATGTCCACCCCCAACATTGAATTAGAACGGCATATCTTCTATATATGCTGTTGTTATCTATATTATCTATATTAGGAAAATTTTTAATAAAATTTTTATAATTTCCTATATACCTATCTAATCTATAATCTCTATTCTAATAATGTTTGACTCCTATAACTCTGGTAGTTTTTTATAGTATATTTTTAATATACTATAAAAAAACTCATTTAGCTGTTTATATCTTTCTTTATAAGAGATGAATTATTAATGAAGTTAGCAAATATTTTGGTTCAATAAAGTTTTTAATTTTCCTTGTTACCCTATAATCCTTATACAGGGTGTCCACCTAGTGCGCGTAAGTCCAATATCTGGGTTAATAAAAGAGATAACTTAATTTTTTTTTCTACAGGGTTGTCTAATATCCCGAGCTGCACAAAATGAAAATATATTTACATATTCAGGGTGTTCAGTTTTTCCTGGACAGGTACCAACTTCGTTTTTCTAAATGGAAATATATATTTTTTATTGCTTTTTCGAACTAAACCCTTGATTTTAGTAGGACTTTCATCAGCCTTCCCTATACCTAACTTAAACTGTTTTTGAAATATTGACGGGTAAATATTGACATTTTTGCAACTTTGACACCCTGTAAAATATAAACGGTTTGAGATCAAGCAAAACGGTTTGCACATTCCTATCTTAACTTTTCATAAGCTATCGTTTGGTACTAATTTCAGAATTATCCAAAAATTTAAAATTTTCTGAAAATTTTGAAAATTTTTTATTCCTGTATAAACTTGAAATTAATATCAAACGATAGCTTATGAAAAGTTAAGATAGGAATGTGCAAACCGTTTTGCTTGATCTCAAACCGTTTAGATTTTACAGGGTGTCAAAGTTGCAAAAATGTCAATATTCACCCGTCAATATTTCAAAAACAGTTTAAGTTAGGTATAGGGAAGGCTGATGAAAGTCCTACTAAAATCAAGGGTTTAGTTCGAAAAAGCAATAAAAAATATATATTTCCATTTAGAAAAACGAAGTTGGTACCTGTCCAGGAAAAACTGAACACCCTGAATATGTAAATATATTTTCATTTTGTGCAGCTCGGGATATTAGACAACCCTGTAGAAAAAAAAATTAAGTTATCTCTTTTATTAACCCAGATATTGGACTTACGCGCACTAGGTGGACACCCTGTATAATTAAGATATGTCGAAAACACCTACTTTGCGTATAATGCAGCCCCAACATTATTGTCTTTAATACATTTTTCTTTTTATACTGTTATCTTCATCTTTTGTTTAAATAATTTTACATGATATCTAACTTACATACTAGTTGTTTTTGACATATCTTAGAAACAATTAAGGTATTCCTTTGCGTACCTAGATTATAGGTAACTAGGAAAATTACAAACTTTTTTGAACCATAATATTTGATAATTTCATATCTCTTCGTTAACTTTTTGGTTTAATTCCTATATAAAGAAAAATGTAATCTCATTATATTGGAAAAAATTTAAGATATTGAGAATAATATGATTATATTGAGAAAAAAGTCAAGATATTGATAATAATCCCAATATATTGAGTTTCCTAAATATAAAAAGTATGCTTGACATCAGGGTGCTTTCGTAAATGCATACCATTCTTCGAGGACCAGGTAATATTAGAAAATAGTAATTCCTGATATTGAATATCCGAATTAAAGGATATTCCAAAAGCGCAGGATTCTGGATAGCGCCAGGCTGGCTCGAGTCGGTTGTTTGCTCGAGCGTTCAATTCAGTCGTTCGCAACGTGTATTTCGAATCAGCTTCACGCTTCAGGCGGACCTGACTGGAAGCAGCGGCGAACTTCTGCCTAACACGCTCCCATTCCCCAACTTCGAAATTGTTTCCAACTACAAAACGGTAAGTGCATAATTCTCAAATTGCTATGAGTGTTTAAATTTTACATATATATTTATCGCAGATTAAATACTCTCAAACATTATCAACAAACTTTATATGTCGGTATTCAATTTTAACAAAAAATGTAGTTGTGCTCTATTAAATTCAAACTTTTTGTTATAATTTGAACCTAATGCAACTTAAAGGGCCCAATCAAGGTTAAAATAATTTCGACAAATTTTGAAACGTTTCTATAGACTTACTATTTTCTATTTTATTAGACATTACGATAGATATTTGAATTATACCTAAACAGTTCTACATTCAACATGGGATATAAACCTCGTTTTCCAGTTTATATAAAAATAAATCATTCTGAAGTTATCGTATATATGTAAAATATACAGACCATTTATTTTATTCGGACATCTATGGGTATATCTGTAAAATGTCCTACGTGCAGTGTTAGCTGAATAGAAGATATGTGGTAGGTCAGATTTTATTATGTTTCGTTGTATATGTATTTACTCGTGCAGTGATACATATTTAAATACATTATAGGTATAAAAGTAATTATTATTTGCAGTAAAATTAGAAAAATATCTTCGTAAATACGATTTATTTTTTATATAGAATTAATTAGGTGTGCAGTTTTTATGTGTATATTTTTTTAATATTATTCGAATGCGTTTTCATTTTCTTTTATCAAACTTAAGTGAACAAAAAACTATGTTCTCTCTATTGAACAAAAATTGACGATAAAAACTAGCGACCAACAAAAATAAATATATGTACTTATATGATTTTAAAAATATTTAATCAAAATATGGATATTGCACAGGATAAAATTGTGCATTTTTTCTGTTTTGACAAAAATATTTAAAACAAATATAGATATTTACTTATTTACGAATAAAAAAAATGTTTAGATTCTATTAAACTAGAAAATTGTATCTAGTGATTTTTCCTCATATATGAAAAATGCTCGCGGAACACAAACATATATTTTAAATAATTTGTCTTGTATTTTATAATATTTTAAAATAAGAAATTGTTGTCTATAAAGGTTTTGTAATGTCTGTAACCTATTTGTGGTGAGTTTTCATGATCCATAGTTTCTTTTGGGATTACATCACCTGTAAAATTGTTATTTTACAGGTGGTGTAATCCCAAAAGAAACTAAGAATCTTATAAAGGTTTTATTATATCATATTATTTAACTTTAACTAAACAGAAAATATATATTAACTGTCTATACCGGGATATCAAAAATTATCTTGATCAAGGGTGGTTGTGGAATGTAAAACGTGTGTCTTACTTTAAATTTGAAATAATTATGTAACTGTCACACTGACATCATCAATAACCTACAAATTTCATACCTATTTATTTCAGTTGTAAAACAATAATGAACTACAAATTATGAAATAACGGTTTTAGTAACAAGAAAAACTAAATTACAATAATTGATGGAAATGTCCCCCGCTTTGTTCGATGCACAAGTTGACGCGCCTCCTCATGCTGTGAAAAGCGTTTTGCAGCATTTCTGGCGTTATGGTTGCACATTGCTGATCTTTGTTGCAGTTCTTGCAAATTATTTACCGGAGTTGCGAAAATCTTGTTTTTTAAGTAAGGAAATATAAAATAGTCCATAATTGTCAAACAAGGCGATCTCGGAGGAAACTAACTTCTGTATGCAAACTTATCAGCCGGTCATCAAAAAACTCGCAGAGGAAAGCAATATTTTCTCGTGTAGTATGTGCTGTTGCACCGTCATGCTGGAAATAACCGTACCGAAGTTGATAATCGTTTAACTGTTGCACAAATTCAGCCAAAAAGTTGTGTCAGTACCTTTCTGCGTTGACAGTGAAATCGAAAAAAATTCGCCCAATTACTCTTCTGCGAGAAACTGCCATCCAAACACCAATTTTTTAAGCATTTAGTGGCGATTCAGTAAAAACGTGAGGGTTATCATTGATCCACATTCGCATATTTTGAGAATTGATGTATCCCGAAAGGTGGAACCACGCTTCGTCAGAAAAAAAGTTAAGTTCAGAAGATCGTCATTCATTAAATTATTGACAAACAGTAAGCAAGGCGTCTGGGGTGGTCTGCAGGCAGAAGAGCTTGATGTCCTTGCATCTTATATGGATGCATGTTCAAGTCTTTCTTTAAAATCTTATGACATGTTCCATAAGAAAGTCCAATTTCCTGAGAAAGACGTTTCAAAGGTTTCGCAGGCTCCTCTTCCATACGTTGACGAACGTCATTGACAACTTCTTCTGTATGAACTCTTGGTCTACCAGCACCTTTTTTGTGAGTCACACAACCAGTTTCGCGAAACACTTCAACACAATTTGTAAGGCACCCATAAAAATTGTCCGGTAATATTGCCACGTTTGGGAAGTGCTCTCGAAAATTGTCCAAACACAAACGTTGACTGTATTGCCAATTTCCATTAACTAGCGCACCCGTTCGAAAATAGGCTTCAATCATGAAAATTTTGTGCTGTGTGGTAAGAAGCATGATTCAAAAACTGGATTAGAAAATTTCAGCATAATGACTTGACAGATTCTGACACAACAAAACATATTCAAAAATTTAAAGTAAGACACACGTTTTACATTCCACAACCACCCTTGACCAAGATAATTTTTGATATCCCGGTATTTAAGTGAGCTGTAATTTATACTGATTTGGAAAATTTGAAAATTGAATACAAAATTCGTAGCACAAAATGTAAGTTGATGAGTTTTCTACTAAATATCTCACTTCTCTCGACGTGCGTTTCACTAACGTAAGCAAGATCGATTGTGATCAAATTGAGGATTATATATATCTAGATGATTCTAATGTGTATGATGCTGTGTTATTTAATATTATTTAGGAACTTTTATTTTTATTTTTAGATATACTTATTATCAACCCCCGAAGTCCGGTATACTATTTTTTTACGCCCTGTATAATTTTACTCCATTACACACTTCTTATACGACATAGATATACATAGAAATAGTATAAATCACAAACATTTAAATACTAATATATTCCAATTATTGATAGTATCACATAAAGATGATTATCGTCATTAATAGAACTCATAATGTAAATAAATAAGGTAGTCACGGAATTATTAAGTATCATATTATTTGTACGTGATATTAATATTTATATTACATCAAAAATATTCAAATATTCAAGTTTTATATAATTACATGCACACATTTATTTTAGATTCAAACTTCATATTAGAGTTGAAACATTGAGAACTAAGTTAATTGATTAATCAAGTTTAAGCTAGTAATGAAGAGTTTAAAAGATTCTGGAAAATAATACTTTCAATATCGTTGATCGATCAATATCTTGATATGCGTTACGTACAATATAATGGGTTTACTGTAGTTTATCTAAAAAAACAACAATATTTAGGTTTTATAGAAACAGTAATTTACTTCAGTCAGTTCTGTTTGTATAGTGAGTAATAACAGATAAGTTGTGCTTGTGTTTTCTCGTGACTCAAACTGTGTTGTATGGATCCAAGTTTTGATTTTTTGCTTAACTTTATATATAAAATTTTTCCACGTATATTTAAGAATAATAATAATAGTACTAATAAAAATAATAATAATAACAATAATGATAATAATAATAATGGAATTACTCATTTCCCAAGCTCAGACAGATTCAAGCTGATATAAACCTGATATATTCCTCCTTGTCCACCGGCCCAAGACAATGTTTATCATAGATCTTCTCGAGTCCTGCCGAGACCAACTGTCACTGACTTTATATCATATATATAATACTACTATATGGAGCCTATGTAATCTTTACCATGTTTCTCAAGTGAAGCCAAATTAGAGTAGTCCAGAATCATATCTATTGTCTCTTTCACGGAGAAAATACCAAATACTCATGCGCAGCAAACCGCGGGAATTTTGCTCCATATAGGTACTGTAGAATACAATAAATTAACTTTATTTTATATTGTATTTTATCTACATATTAACGGTTTTTCAATATTGTTATTGGGATGTTCCCGTATTTATCAAGTTTACCAAAAGAGTGGATGCAGTTTGTATTTGAAAAGAAAATTTTAAAAATACATACTTCAGGTACCTATGCGACTTCATATGGAATATTTCCTTCGCACAAAAGACAAAATCTCGACTGAGTTTTTCGTTTCGGCATTTTGCGATATCTGTGGAATTAAATTAATGAAAATGAGGTACAGTATAATTCATATACCTAATTCACTACATATTTAAATTTACAAAATGTTCTTATATACCTAAACTTGCAGTTGCGACTGTAAAAATACCGTCGAAATAATTTGATGAGCAAATGTCTCTAATCACTAATAAGTCTAATAGGTATATGAACAAAACTAAAACTACAAGTTACACATAAATAAAACACTTCTAAAACTGCCGGCTCTACGAAAAACACAAATTTATTTTCTGTGAAACACAAACATACCTGAAATACAAAAGATAAACTGTGACATAACCACACCACAAAACATATATGACAAAACACATACAGGGTGTCCCAGTGTGAGCGAACAAAAATTTACCAGTGTGTAGGCCAGACTAAAATAAGAATAAAATTCTTATAAAAAAAAATTCTTCGCTGCACGCCTAACGAGTTCCAGGGTGTTATTTAAAAAAAAAAACAATTTTCCGAGATAACTTAAAAACTCGTTTCGTAGATTTAGTTAATATTTGGATGACGTGTACGGATCTATTAAAGGTCATTAAAACTATATGGTGTTTGTTTAACTCTAAACTTTAAAATCATTGCATATATTTTTCTGCATAAAGGAATACAGTTGGTACTTTACACTCAATTTACTCGAAAATGGTTGTTTTAGAGCTGTGTAACAAGAGCACCTTTTTTGTTCAGAATTGATAGCCGATTAAGGAAAACTTAGTTAATTCACGAAAAAGTAGGATATACAAGAGTTATGAAGACAAAACCATAAGGAAGAGTAGACCTAGGCCACCACAAGTGTCAAAGTTAAACAAACACCATATAGTTTTAATGACCTTTAATGGATGTACACGTTACCCAAAAATTACCTAAATCTACGAAACGGTTTTTAAGTTGTTAAAGTTATTTAAGTTAAGTTATTATGAAAAATTGTTTTTTTTACAAAATAACACCCTGTAACTCGTTAGGCGAGCATCAGAGAAATTTTTTCATAAGAATTTTATTCTTATTTTGGTCTGGCCTACCCACTGGTAAATTTTGTACGCTCATACTGGGACACCCTGTATATGACAAAACAAATGCCCGGTCTTTCTTTACTTTCGCGCCACATTGAAATTCTTGGATTGGATTGGACAACACTTGGGCATGTGCACAGGAACATTTGTCCGTGAAAGAGAACGAAATATATAACTCCATCTCATAAACCGGCTTCAAGAAAAGCTCGAATAGCTCAATATAGTAGTATTATATATATGCTTTATATACTGTCTTGAAAGAGGAGGATAAACAGACGAAATATCGAGACCTTCTCTTCGAACTCCGTCGACTCTATCCAGAACATACTGTGAAGCTTGTAGTATTGATAATAGGAGTCCTCGGTGGAGCAAGAGATACACTGCTTTCGGAACTGAAGATCATACCGGCATGCCGAAATACGGCAGATCTTCTAGCCGGAATAATGGAGAAGGCGGTCCTTCCGGGTTCATTACATCTACTCAGGGCACACGATTCCCGGACTCAGTAGTTACTCATCCCACGGACGTGGGGAGTAGCTACTAATAACTACCAGCGGCCAATCTGAGAATTGGAGACAAGGGATCGGTCGACTGGAATTCAATAAAAAAAGAATAATAATAATAATAATAATACGAAAATAAGAGTACAGGTTAAAAGAAATACACAATATACGCACAAAATTAAACTTAACCTAGTACGTATAATGAAAATAGTAACTAACTCAACACTGTTATTTGTTGGACACCATAGATTACATTTCTTGTCTCACTTGCGCCATAGGTTTTTAATTTTTTCTTTTAATACGATGCTAGTCCTATAATAATTTAACTATCCTCAAATTTTCTTAGTAAATATTGCTTATATTAGATTTGTGAATAATTCCTTTCGAGTTTATAATTTCAGCAAATTAGTTGAGCAATAATTGCTCCAGCTGAATTTTTTAGACCAAATATTGCTATATGATCATGTTGATTTTGTTCAATTTTTCAGTCAGATTTGGATATGCTAAAACTTGTTCTGTTCTGTATATCAATGAAGCAGTAGGGGATGCGAAATGTTGTTCAAAGTGCACACAGAAATAACAAAAAAATGGTTTTCTTTATGTTTCCTTTGGCAAAGTAGAATAAATTAGATTTTACTTTATAAGTAGATAGAGGAATTCTAATTCAAATTTAATTATGTTGGAAGATTAAATCTACTGAAATAAAGTCATCTCCATAAGATATAACATATCATGCGAAGCCGAAAAGGCAAATTATTTTTGGGGAAAAAGTATACAAGGAAAATTCATTATAACTTATTTCTCCTACAGATGATTCGCATTTGTTTTTTTAATATTTGATAAAAGCATATAATTTGTCTCTTTCTACAGAGAAAATTTATTAAAAATAACGTACTACACGCATAATAACGTGATGCTACATTTTGGCGACTTCAAAGAACGAAACAAAATGTGGTGCAACACGGCATAGCAAAATATTTTAATATTTATTAAAATATTCTTTCCTTTTATTGGGAATTGTTGTATTTTACATTTCTGAAAATATTTTAAAAATCTTCAGCGCCAAAAGGATTGATTAAGGCTTGATTATTTTGAAAACAGTTTCTAATAACTGAAAATAAATTCTCACACTGAAAAAAGTACAAACAAACGTTAACATTTCGAAAATTGTATCTAATTTTGTTATGAAAACACTACACTTCTGGTAATAATTTTTTTTTATCTGCTTACTTAGATATGTAAGCTATTAGATAAAGACAAAAAACACTGATTACAATTTAATGAAAAATTGGAAACACGATTATCTGTATTTAACAAGTTCTATCCTATTCCTTCAATAGTCCTTTTTATATTTCTGTGGAGGCGTATTGGTGTGGTGAGATTTAAATAATTAATAATTCATTATGTTAATTATATGAATTAATTAATTATGTGTATAAATTAAAATTAATTATGTGTATTAATATACCGGGTGTTCCACATAAAAGTCCTCAGCCTCGTATCTCGGCAACGAAAAGACATATTTTGATTTTGAAAAAGGCAGATGATAGAGCTCATCTATGGCTTCATCAAGGAGTTCAACTTGATTTTTTTCAGAGAAAATTGGAGATGGCGCCGAAGTCGAAAGAAATATTTCGTTGGCAGGAACTTTGTAACAAGGTTTATCAGATATTTTGTTCAATTCTAATCAATTTTTGTCAAATGACTATTTTTCAAACTTAATAGTTTCAGAGATATCGGGCTTTTTATTTGGCGAGCTCCCAACTCAAGCGTATTTTAGAGTTTCGAATTATTACCTTATACAATGAAACAATAATTATTCAAGTAAATTTAATAGCTCTTTTTAAGGAATAGTGAAATAATATATATTTTTGTAAAATATGGCAAGAGTTTTTTTAAATATCTAATTCATTTTGTACATACATACATTCAGAATTTATTTTAGGACAAGCGTACACATAATTATGAATTATTATATAAAATGAATTAGGTATTTAAAAAACTCTTACCATATTTTACAGAAATACATATTATTTTACTATTCCTTAAAAAGACCTATTAAATTGACTTGAATAATTATTGTGTCATTGTATAAGGTAATAATTTGAGACTCTAAAATACGCTTGAATTTGGGCCTCACCAAATGAAGAGCCCGATATCTCTGAAACTATTAAGTTTTTGAAAAATAGTCATTTGACAAAAATTGTTTAGAACTGAACAACGTATCGGATAAACGTTGTTACAAAGTTCCTGCCAACGAAAAATGTCTTTCGACTTCAGCGCCATCTCCAATTTGCTCTAAAAAAATCAAGTTTACCTCCGTGACGAAGCCATAGATGAGCTCTATCATCTGTTTTTTTTTTTCAAAATCAAAATAACGAGGCTAAGGACTTTTAAATAGATACAATTTCCGAATGGTGATTTCTGTTTAAAAATACTGTGATCTTGACAGTTTTATGTTAAATTAGGCGAAATTGAATTTAAAAAATTTTACTCGAAATTGATACTTTTGATTGAAGAGTTTATTTTCTATTTTTTACATTACATTCACGTTACGAAATTACAAAATTACATTTTTTTCTTTTGATACGATGAGTCCTATATTAATAAAATTCTCCTTAAATTTTCTTATGTACTAAATATTGTTTATATTAGGTTCTCGAATAATTTAAGAGTTTATAATTTCAGCAAAGTTATTATGCAATAATTCGTCCTGCTGAATTTTTTTAAAGTAAATATTTCTATACTATTTTGTTCATCATGTCGTAACAATTAATACTATATTATTATGTTGATTTTATTCAATGTCTCAGTCAGATTGAGATACACTTAAACTTGTTCTGTTCTATATATCAATAAAGCAGTAAAGGATGCGGAATCTTGTTCAAAGTGCATACTGAAATGGCAAAAAATTCTTTTCTTTTCATTCCCTTTAGCAAAGTAGATTTTAAATAGATAGCAATAAATGAGATTTTGCTTTATAAGAATAATCTAACAGAGAATCTGAGCTTTAAGATGAATTTAATTACAGAACAATATAGAGGGTGATATATTTATAAAAAATTGGCCATGAAAGTGTCCCTCTAAAGTAGGCCATGTCTGTTTCTAGATTCTTTAAAATATGCGCGTTTTCACATTGCATTTCTTCCATAAAAAAATGTTTTCTAAACTCTGCAATGGGATCAATATTGGAATTTGATGCACTATTGGAATATCCTGTATAACATACAGGGTGTTCCTTAATGTCATGTTCTAAGTAGGAACTAATTCCTTGTCCAATTTTATGACCAAGAGTCCAAATAATAGTCCTAAATTCTCTCGTTTTCGAGATACAGGGTGTCAAGGTTTTTATAAAAAATTGTTTTTTTTTTATTAATATCGTGAAAACTTTTTCTCCTATTTTGATGAAACTTGGTACGTTGGTTTGTGATAGAATGGGGGTTATTTTAACTGAAAAATATTAAAATTGTTGGCTCCAGTGGCGTTCAGGAGGGTAACCTATTTGAAATTTATGGGAAAAAACATTACACGCCATTGGTATTTACAAGTTTTGGATTTTTTTTAGCTAAAACAATTTCAAATACAACTTATTTGTTTCTTGCAGTTTCTTCGTACCTTGCTTCGTTTTCGAGAAAAAAAAATAAAAACTATTTCAGTGTATGTCTAAATATTTATGTTAAAAGTAAAACAACTGCACAGTAAAAAAATCCGACTGATTTTAACACTGAATCCACACTCATCAGTGTGTATATAGTCCACACTCGGCAGTGTTAGACATATCGGTGTATTATTACATTACATAAAAGTAATTTAACACAGTAGATTTTACAAGGTAATGTGTAATAATTAATTATTCACCGTGTAATTATTCCGTTTTTATGGCGGATTGATTCATTTTTAACACAGGGTTTTGTAAATTTTACTACAATTTATGAGTACTTCTACAAACTTGGCGGGTATATCGTTCGTGTAATATGAGTTCTAAAGGTTTAGTTATTAATTATACTACCCAGTTCGTGTTAAAAATAACACTGCGGCAAATTACGATTACCATTTAGTAATTTTACCATTTGTCTTTTTTTACTGTGTGGGATGTCCCCATCCAGGTTTCCAAGTTTTATCCAAATCGGCGAAAGTGGTTTTAAACCATTTTTTATAAGAATCTTGACATCTCGAAAATCAGGCAATTTAGGATACATGTTTATTTGGACTCTTGTCATAAAATTGGACAAAGAATTAGCTTCTACAGTATGGACATGACATTAAGGAACACCCTGTATAATTACCAATGCCTCTAAAGAATTAATTTAACCTATAATGCTATAAAAAAGTCTTAATAGTCCTGGATATTTATGGGTACTGTTTATTCCCAGGATAAAAATAAGACAGCTATTATGTCCTGGATTAAATGGTGATAGGGTTTTACAGCCTTCAAAGGTTTTTTCGGTTTGAGCGAATTCGTTGCATTAGAGAATATTGTACAGTTTGACATTAATGAACTCTTTGATGCTATACTTCCTTTTTAAGCATTTCTTTGTTTCGTTATTTACAATTTATTCACGTGTTTGGTATTCTGCACAATTGAAATTAAATTTATGCTTAATTCTTGTAAAGGAGCTTGACACTTCCACAAGCAATTCGTTGTGAGGCTTTCGCCCACCCTTCTTAATTTATCTCTCTTTGGAAATATATATTTTTAAACGCTTTTTCATGTATTAGGAATACTGGGAATATTTTAAAAAATATTCCCAGAAATAGTATTGTGGTAAAATGTCAATTGGTTTATAGTATAATATCAATATATAATTAAGAATTGCAGGAAACTGCAATTTTCTGCAATCACTTTCAATTGACAGAGAAAGATAAATTTTTTGAGGTACGGGGTTATAAAAATACAAATTGTAGGATTTTTCGTTGAATTATACAGTGTTATTCAGAACTTATCCATAATAAAATTTGGGGATGTTCAACATACATGTAGAAATGTGGTAGTGCAAAAAAATTTTTTTGGCGGCTTCTGAAAACTATTTAAAAATTTTTCATTGCACGCCGCTGGATACTGGTCCACTGTAATGGAGTGACCTTGGGACTGACAATGCAAACTGGCTAGCACGAAAAAAACTTCCGAAGTTCTGAGATAAAATTTTGTTACACTAATTTTGAAGAATTGCGCTACTTGATTACTAGGTATTAGAAACATGAAATTTATAAAAAATTTGCACATACCTTGTTAAAAAAGCTGTTCGAAATAATATTCCTCGACTTGTACACATTTTGGGCACGTCTTATCCAATTTTGCCGCACTAAACGAATGTTCCTCCTGGTTGCTGATCTTGTAAACGCAAATTATTAAGTAAATTGGGGATTTTCAGCATTTTGCTGCAACAACCAATCACAAAACCTAACTCGTAGTTGATAATCCACTGGTAACAGTCCATTAACTCAGCATTACTGAACACATGAGCCATTTTGAAAATTTTACAGTTTAACACTCCTACGATAAATAAAACACCGGCGCACAGAGAGTACACACATAGACTGATGACTGAATAGACAATAGAGATATTATCCCCACTCCAAGTCTATTCGCCCAGGCGTTCTAGGTACAAAAAACGTGTTTACTTTTTTTCACCACATTCTTAGGAATGTGGTATATCAGATTGTCGTTGAAGTACAGTTGCTTATCTACGTAGTCCTTTATAATTGTATAACTTTAAACATTGTTTACGGGAAATCCTAAGGCTTTTATTATAAATTTTTTTAGTGATATCGATTTCTTATTTAAGGATGCACATATCCTCAAAGTTTTAGAGATAAGTTCTGAATAACCCTGTATATTCAGTCTAAAATGTAAAATGTAATTGTCAAATTTCAATGATTATTGAACCAACAAGAGTGTTCGATCCAAGTGGACCTTATAGGATTATTTCTAAAAACAGTTCCGCGAATCCAGTTAAAGGTTTTTGTTATAATTATATCCGCCACACCCTGTACGACAGTGAAAAAGTTTCCGTGTTGCTTAACATTTAGAGAAAATTATAAGCATGGAAGATAAAGCCATATTTTTGGATAACTATTTGATATCTGACCCCTTTCAACAGACGTAACAGTGTGCCGTAATGATTACAAAGGTAATTATTTTAATGAAAATTGTTCTGACAAAAATACCATCAAATGAAACCGGAGAAATCGGTGAAGTATTTGAACTTATGTTACAAACAGAGAAACTAATTTCCGGACGTTCCCATACGTAATAATGTCGACGCTAAATGAAAGCTTTATGTAATTAAGTCGGGACAGTGTTCTTCGCAATGGGACAGGTTGTATTGGGGACCTATGTTACTGTAGCCTGACTTATTGAGAGTTGTAATTGTATTACCAAAATGGATTTTCGGTAGACAAAGGGGTAGTTAATCATTTTATGGTCCTGCTTTTAGAAATTAAAACATCCTGTAAACTAATTCTATGGCCCTACAATTTGTAATCGAAAATTTTGAAAGCGAAAAAAGGTTGGAGAGAAGAACAGTTGAATTAATTAACTCAAAAGTAGAGTGAAATTAAAATATATGAACCATCTTCCAAATATTTTTTAAATAAATTGTACATCGATAGTTGAAACAGAATATCTGCTGCAATATTTGAAATGGGTTTTAGCTTGTTTTAAAGCCTTAGTTGGCAGTGTCTTCTTCCTTCTCACTTAACTCGTAGAGATTCAGCTTCACATTATTCTTAGTCACATCACCTCAGACTTAAACCAAAACTGTACAGTTGTATCATTTTCATTGAGGCTGCAGGGGATTTTTCGCTACGAATGTGATATCTTAATTTTTAGCTAATTTTTAAATTAAGCCAATAGTGTCTCCCTATACATTCCTTCTTGCTTTAGAGTATCAATAAACACGTTCCAGGTTAATAATATGCCGACCTTTCCTCCGCACAAGACTATGACTTCCGAGACATTCATGTTTAGAATTCAGGCGTTGAAATATAAGATTTAGAATTGTAATATATGATTCAATCGTACTGCACTATATCCTTTCCTGGTACTGAAGCAATTATTCTTTTTTTTAACTGTATAGTACATATTCCATGCATTTTAACGCTGCACTCTCTAAACTACTCGATTTCTGAAACTTGGAAGTTGGAAATAATTTATTTCTTTAAATTTTGAACTTTAGTATTTTTACGATAATAATGTGACCTGCTCGCCTGCCTGATAGCAATCAAATTGACTACAAATGGGAAGTTAATTAAATGAGTACCTATAATAATATAGAACAAAGTAGTATGGACTTAACAATTAATTTTAAGTGAGTTTCAAATGTCCATCAGTGCTTTTAGTAGCACTGTAGCAAGTAACTCCATGAGGAAATCTTCTTGGCCTTCATGCAAGTTACACTTTTTAGATAAAATTATTTTTTCTGTAGGTACCTACCTATAATTATTTACACTTTTCATAATATTGTACAGGGTGATATGGAACAGTGTGAAAAGCCCCAATATATTTGGTAATTGGGAACAGACTTAAAGAGAGGATAATGTATAATATAATAACAATATTAAACAAGTAGGCTTTTACAGGTGTTGATAGTAAGTAATCAATAGTGTGTTATCTTTCAACTATGTATGTACATGCCACAGTGGCAAGATCAACCACTTGATTGTGCCCCGTGTGACACTTTATCGCGTTGAGGACATTGTAGGTTGCAACTCTACAACCAGCTAATGCTAGGGGTCATTTTGCTAGACTATTCTTTGTTTATGGATAAAAAAATGTCTGCCACACGTAACTATATCTACTCAGTGGTCCCGTTTCAAAATACAGTGACGCGAGGTGACAAAGTTGTTACACATTAATCTTTTGGTGAAATTATTTGATTTTTAATTCTATGAATCATAACATTAAATAGGTACATTAAACTGTTCTATAAACTCAGATCCGAAGGAGCAACAAAATAACAACAATACACAAGTTAAAGATGTAACTGAAAATACAATTTGACAAATATAATATTATTTCAATATATAATTCAGTATATAATTTCAATTATTTCAATATATAATATTAGTATTTCAAGTAAAAGTACTTGAAGTAGTAGTTGAATTACTTGCAATATTTTATAGTATTTTAAGTATTTTTCAGTTTGAGTATTTGGTGCTTGGTAGTTGAAATAGTTAATATTTGAACTTGCTACTTGATTCTTGTGAACTAAAGTACTTTAAATATAATAGCGCTGGTATTTCAATTACTCGAAACTAGATATTTGAAATGCTGAAAGCAACTGAATTACAGCGAAATATTGAAAAATATACTTTGAATTATTTCAGTTACTTCTGGTATTTCAATTAAAATCAATTAATTGAAATACTCTCCAGGTATATTCCGGTAATTCAAGTATTCTAAATGCATTTGTTATTTTAAAATTCAGTTGCCATATTGCTAACTGAAATAACTCACAAGCTTGAAGAAGAAATTATCAGTTGTTACACAGTGACGACAATTTATGTTTATTACTGATTAATAATTATTCTTATGTTGTTTTATTATCATAATTATAAGGAAAGTAAAAGCTAAAAGAAAATAGGAGCATCAATTAATAATGACCTCTGACTCATATGTCAGTTGACAAATATACAGGGTGTCCACCTAGTGCGCGTAAGTCCAATATCTGGGTTAATAAAAGAGATAACTTAATTTTTTTTCTACAGGGTTGTCTAATATCCCGAGCTGCACAAAATGAAAATATATTTACATATTCAGGGTGTTCAGTTTTTCCTGGACAGGTACCAACTTCGTTTTTCTAAATGGAAATATATATTTTTTATTGCTTTTTCGAACTAAACCCTTGATTTTAGTAGGACTTTCATCAGCCTTCCCTATACCTAACTTAAACTGTTTTTGAAATATTGACGGGTGAATATTGACATTTTTGCAACTTTGACACCCTGTAAAATCTAAACGGTTTGAGATCAAGCAAAACGGTTTGCACATTCCTATCTTAATTTTTCATAAGCTATCGTTTGGTACTAATTTCAAATTTATACAAGAATAAAAAATTTTCAAAATTTTCAGAAAATTTTAAATTTTTGGATAATTCTGAAATTAGTACCAAACGATAGCTTATGAAAAGTTAAGATAGGAATGTGCAAACCGTTTTGCTTGATCTCAAACCGTTTAGATTTTACAGGGTGTCAAAGTTGCAAAAATGTCAATATTCACCCGTCAATATTTCAAAAACAGTTTAAGTTAGGTATAGGGAAGGCTTATGAAAGTCCTACTAAAATCAAGGGTTTAGTTCGAAAAAGCAATAAAAAATATATATTTCCATTTAGAAAAACGAAGTTGGTACCTGTCCAGGAAAAACTGAACACCCTGAATATGTAAATATATTTTCATTTTGTGCAGCTCGGGATATTAGACAACCCTGTAGAAAAAAAAATTAAGTTATCTCTTTTATTAACCCAGATATTGGACTTACGCGCACTAGGTGGACACCCTGTATTGCTTCTTCGATTTGATCTAGATAGATATACATAACATTGAATCATATACCTTTACCCCTTTCTAAAAACGGGCGATTCTTGACAGTACTACTTTTTTTATTGCATCTAACAAAACGATTTTTTATATGTGAGAAATATAAAACAAAAAATAGGTAAGGTGTTCTATGTGTTTCAATTTAATCAATTATTAATATTATTTTACATTATTTTTTTATGGTATAAGAAAGGACAGGAAAAGTATACGCCCTGTTGAATGCATTAATCTAGTTTTATTCTGTAAAATATAAAATATAATAGCACAGTGTAAATTAAATTTCCATATCGATCCTCAAATTTATCTGTATTCACTAATATGTTTCTAAGAGAAGATGTACCACGAAATAATATAAACATATTTCCATCAAACGTGTGACACTGACAGGAGTCCAGTTTTAACTTTTTAAGGTACTATAAAGTACTACTTAAAGATATTATGATACAGTCGAACATAAACCCATTTAATTAATCATAGGTTTAAGATCATAATCTTTAAAAAAGTATAATTTACTTGAAAAACTGACCTGAAAAATAATAATTAAAATAGTTTAATATGTTTCAAGTATCTTAAACTATTTGAAATACTAAGGTATTTCAGATAGTTTAAGATTTTGGTATTTGTGTATTTGAAGCATTTGGAGTACTTTAAAGTACCTTGAAGTATTTGAAGCTATTGGCATATTGCGTTTATTTCGAAATACCTACTTGAAATATTTCTTGGGTATTTGAAGTACATATTGAATAATTAAAATACTTTTTGATTACTTCAAATACTTATTGAATTAATATATGTAACTTATTTGTGGTGCAGAGGTATGGTTCATTGTAGTTTCTTTTAGGATTACACCACCTGTAAAATAATAAAAAATGGGAAACCAGAAGTATTCAAAATAAATATATAAAGTGTAGTATCAATTCACCTGTTTTTTATTATTTTACAGGTGGTGTAATTCCCAGAGAAACTACAATGACATATTGAGTACTTGAAATAGTTCCTGAACATTTGAAATACAGTATTTTATATTTATTTGAAGTATTTTAAACAAGTAATTGGCACTTCAATTACTTTTGATTTAAGCATAGTATTTGGTACTCAAATACTTTTCTCAGTACTTGGTACTTCAAGTACATTTACTTAGTACTTTGAAGAGTGATCCATCTGATTGCTACTAGATTATATCAAGTTCTTTTTTTTGTATTGCTATTTTCCAAAATTATATCGAAAAAATAAGGTTTAGTAAATGTAACCTACATTTAATCGTTAGTTTTAGATTAAAATCCTATAAAATATACAAGTAAAAGTATGTATTTCTTGAAAAACAAGTAGACTTGGAAGTATTTGTATCATGAGTGTAGCTCACGTTCGATAGAATATTAAGCAATTTGGTATTGATCTCAGGAGGAATATTAGGTACCTACTTCCAGAATTAATGATAATGACAAATAACAATGTTGTTGGAAGTAAGACATTGTAATGACAGTAGGAATTATAGCCTAGGGAGATACAAACATATGCTAATTTGAATGTAACTGAGGATAGCAATATAATATATGATCGTCTAGTATGCTCCTAGTATGGTCCATTAAATTCCATATTATTTCAAACAAATGCGAGCTTACATACTTTAATATAACTATTATAAACTAGAAAATGTAAAATGAAAGGACATTTTTAATTCAAATGGTTAAGTATCGATTTCTTAGAAAAATGGTTTACTTAAACAGCAAAATAGAAAAAATAGTATAAACAACATGTTTTATTAGGCGTTTATCGCACTGGTCCTTTCGAAATATCGCCGCTTTGCGGAAAGTACGCCTTATGGCACTCGTTGTCTAATATACTATCCATTTATATTAAAACGCGTCGATTCTGTCTCGCTCTAAATTCCGTTGCTCAATCGACAAAGTTTCTAGGATCTAAGCTATCTCCTCCGAGCGTGGATCGCCTCAAGCCTTTCTCCTATGCTTAAGCGCATTTTCGTCCCGTTTCCTACGCGTTTTCCCAATTTAAACGCCTTTTCAAAAAACCTCTGCAAAATTTTCGTCGATCGCCATTCGGCGAGAGAAATGCGGCTTCACCGGCGTTTGTTTTCGCGCCTAATGGCCCCGTCACGCCTGCCGAAATTCCGACTTTTCATGGGACTCCCTCGACCCTTCGGCTTTATTTTTTTGCAACTTCGAGAATTGCTTCACACAAAAGTTCCATCCTTTCTCTATTCCTTTGAGATTTTTTTTCCGTACGACCACTCCTACGTCTATTTTGTCTTCTAAAATCTCGAGTCGCGTCCATCTCAACTTTTTTCTCACTTTATCTGCCGATGTGAGATTGCACTAACAGCAAACACCTCCTACGAAAACTGTCAAATTAATTAAACTTCAGAGAGGTTATTTTCCTATGAAAAATATTTCTAACGGAATCGATAGCACTGACTGCCAAACAGTTCTGATGATTACCAAAATACTGAAACGACATGCTTTTCCAATAAACATATCGGTAAAAATTGATTTCAGGTTAACACGTACAGTTTATATAGCTGTCTCAGCGTCAAACTATAACGAGTGACGCGGTGGCGTAAGGGTATAGGTAATCGCAGGATTTCAAACATCGAAGTGCAGAATTTCGCAAGTTCGAATCCCACTGAATACAACTTTTTTTATTTTACTTTTTGATTCCAATTATTTGTTAGTATTAGTGTTTAGTTATTTTGTTTCATTGTCCGTAGTTTTTATTCTTTCTGAAGGTAAAGTTTGGAATTAATTCGTTCATTTTGGCAGTCTGTAAATTCCATCATTTTAGCTTACAAAAGTAAATATCTTCTACAATATTAATTTGCTGCAACAATTATGATATTATTAGAGTGATGTTATCAAGAATTGCACGTGTTCAGCAGGGGGGTAGGTATATGATTCAATGTTATGTACCGGGATATCAAAAATTATCTTGGTCAAGGGTGGTTGTGGAATGTAAAACGTGTGTCTTACTTTAAATTTCAAATAATTATGTCAGTCACACTGACATCATCAATAACCTACAAATTTCATACCTATTTATTTCAGTTGTAAAACAATAATGAATTACAAATTATGAAATAACGGTTTTAGTAACAAGAAAAACTAAATTACAGTAATTGTTGGAAATGTCCCCCGTTTTGTTCGATGCACAAGTTGACGCGCCTCCTCATGCTGTGAAAAGCGTTTTGCAGCCTCCTCTTCCGTACGTTGACGAACGTCATTGACAATTTCTTCTGTACGAACTATTGGTCTACCAGCGCTTTTTTTATGAGTCACACAACCAGTTTCGCGAATCACTTCAACACAATTTGTAAGGCACGCATAAAAATTGTCCGGTAATATTGCCACGTTTGGGAAGTGCTTTCGAAAATTGTCCAAACACAAACGTTGACTGTATTGCCAATTTCCATTAACTAGCGCACCCGTTCGAAAATAGGCTTCAATCATGAAAATTTTGTGCTGTGTGGTAAGAGGCATGATTCAAAAACTGGATTAGAAAATTTCAGCATAATGACTTGACAGATTCTGACACAACAAAACATATTCAAAAATTTAAAGTAAGACACACGTTGTAAAACGTAGTGTGTATATAATAAAAAATATATTGCTTCTTCGATTTAATCTATATATATATATATATATATATATATATATATATATATATATATAGATTAAATCGAAGAAGCAATATATTTTTTAACGCCGCTGTTAGACCTTTTCGAAGGGTGGGCGGGGCTCCGAACCGTAGCGGAGGGCCCCACTGCTAAAATTGATAAAAATGATTACTAAAAAATGATGATGTTTTACCATCAGAGTACCCTTACAATTCATTAAAATATTATTAAGAAAAATCGTTTAGTATAGTAATTACTTAACATCATCATTCCAGATACAAAATTTCAGGTTTCTTTCTCATATTATTTCATATACTCATATATTTCATTTTAAGTGATTATCTTAAATTTCTTTAATATGTATTTTCTTAAAAATAATATTATTCTATATGCTTTTGTCACCCGAAAGGTGAACCCAGGCCGCAACCCTGGACCCCTGGTAGGGCTAGAAATGGGAACGAGAATCACGATAGCCATTTTCTCCCATTTTAGTTATTTATTATACGCGGGCTGCTCTCTTTCCGTGTCTATCCAGTAGGCTATGATATTTTGAAACAAATGTTTATTGACGTTTTAACCTAGTTGGTTACAGGTGTAATTACAGTGAAAGTTGTCAAAAATAAGCATGAAGGTTTTTAAAATACATAATTTTAAAGTAATTCTTTCCTCAAGAAATAATAAAATTGAACAAAGAACATTACTGAACTGTGATTACAATTTCAAGTGTGGATTCAGCTGTAAAGAATGTATTGAGGAAATTAATCGAGTGTTTGGTGACAAGTGGTGTTTCTTAGTTACCTACTGTAGTTACCCTCTGGTAGTACAATGAATTTCAATGTGGTCGACTTTTCTTAATTTACTTTGGAGTAACTTTTGAAGTAGGTAAGTAACTATTGATTAACTTTCGAGCTCCTAAGCCAAAAAGGGTAATTACCGAAAACAATATTCATCTCGTACGAAACATGATTGAAGATGATCGGCATGGCATGTTACTCCCAACAGTATTCAGGAAATTTTAAAGAGGCGTGAAAGAAATTATCACTATTTTACACAAACATTTGATAGCACATAAATTTTGTTCCCATTGGATTGCCAACAATTTGACTTCAATTCATAAATAAACCCTGTGGCACAGTGCAGAGGTAAAGCACTGGTTGTCTTTGATAATGTATGTACTCAGTTCTCCAAAATCCAATCCAATGGAGGTTATCCAAAATGTTCGCGAAAAATGTCCAAAAGCAAGATTCATCTTATATCAAGGTAACGTTCGGGCGCATACTGCTGCTCGAACGACTGTATTTGAATGCCTAAAACATTCTTGAGTACTTGGAAACTTTTATATGATAGTAAATTAATCTGGTATTATTGCAAAAATATAGTCAATAGATTGAAATAGTTACGGATGTAAGATACTACAGCTGGCAGACTTACTTATATTTTTATATTAAAGAAATTGAATATTTTGTTGGATACTTAAAAGATTTTGTTTTCAATACCACACATGAAATACGTATATAAACTAAGTATTTCTGATTTAATCAAAATAAATATAGAACAGGAGACTGCCTGACAAGGTGTCATAACACGTATTTTCAATGACGTTGATTTTCTGAAAATAAAATATCAATAATACATATGAGATATATTTTGTGTCAAAATGCATATAACCGGAACCTTTGGATTGATTCCGTTTACTGTAATAAGAAACCAGTTTATTGTGACATAAGACCGAACAATTACTTTAATGTTGGATTAATAGAGTAAATCTACGCCGATTTTTTTAAAAATACTAGTCATAATTAATAAGGGATATATTACCTATTATGTAATGTATACGTAACTACATTAATGTTTACCAATTATTAAAAAAAAAAATAAGTGGCCAGTTTTGTCACAAAGAAAAATACAAAGCATAAATTAGTTATAATTTGTATTACTATGATTATACGTGTAAGTTAAGTGAATTTTATAATTACATCTCTTACACTACAACAGAAATTACGTAATCAAATTTACTGATTTGTAAAATGTCTGTAAAATTTTGAAGGGTAATAGTAATTTAAAGTTGTCTATTAATTGATCTACATGACTTTAATGAATCAGTAATAATAATAATATCTCTCTACCCCCTCATTCTAATGACAAGGATTATCCCGAATCTCTCAGACTTTTTCATTAATTACATGAATTTTAAAAACATATTTCATCAGTCTGGCTTTAAAATTCACTTCATATATCATTATTTCATTACTTGTAACGATACAAGCATTACGATATACACAATAAAATAAAAAAAAATGTTTAAATTGACCGCACCTATTACAAGGCTTCTTACTAAGAAAACTCAACAAAACCCAGACGAGAAGTTACCGCCTACCAATTTAAGATGAGGGGAAAATGATACCTTCTTTTACCCTATGATAATCACTATTAGAAAGACTATCCTTACAAGGGTGATGTGGTAAAGTATCTACCACACTATTTCGTGTTTAACTCATTGAAAGGAATTGAATGATTCTCTAAAGTAATCCTATTCAAATTAAGTTCCATTTCTAACTGATGATAAATGGTGATATTTAGTTAGTAGGATTTTTTTCAGTAAATCAGCAAAACCATTGAAATAAATTTATATCGTTTATATCGTTATCGTTTATATCGTTATTTATCGTTTAGGTATTATCGTTTGCTTAGTTATCGTTCTATCGTTTATTTGTTAACGTTTATTTCTTTCAATTTATAGATTATTGTATATATTTGTTTATTTATTTTTCTTGGTTTTCGATTTAAAATGCGTACTATTGAAGAACGTTTTTTGCTGTTACACATTAGAGATTGATGTCTTGTTCAACAGTAAAGGTGGGGAGGGTATTACTTTAAGGACAACTGTATGTGATTATTGGGTTGTATATGCTAGGATCTCCTTAAGAACTAATCTTTAAGTAATATCTACTCGGATCAAATCTTTCTTTTTCAATAAGTAACGCATACAATAGTATTAAGAGAAATATCGGATCTTATAGCTTTATGGATTACATTATCCAAAAATATCTCTGAAAGCTTATAATTTTTTATCCTCTTACGCTGAACCAACTGAAAGATTTATGCTAAGTTCTTTTCTCAAATAAATGTATACATATTATCTTACATTTACATATATACCTGTGTTCCAGGTAAACAGAATAAATCTGTTGGACGTATTTTTCAATTTCTAAATCTGTTTTTGATTCTGTACACATAATGGAGCAGAAGAATACCTACTAATCTGTTTATTTATTTCTATAAACGATATTACTTAAAAGTGTTTGATGTCTACAACAATATTATTTCTTTTAATGTTTCCTCTACAGAAAGATTGTATCTGTTGAAGAAATAAACATCTTTTGATGGATCATAAAGTAAACTGGGAAGACGTTTTTCTACATAATTTACAAATTTTCACTTCCTTCAAGATGTATTTAATAAAATTGTAGACGTTAGACTTGACTTGGAAGTTGCATTATTATTTTAATCATAATTTGGTTTACCAAATATTGTTCTTGCTATAATAATTATTCTTGTAAGTCGTCTATACAGTGTGTCCCAAATTAGTCCCTATTTAATTTATTTCGATTTATGTTGCCTAAAACTTCCCATGTTTCTCATCTCAATACATGCACCGTATTGAGATGATGCCATTTTGAACTTTAAATTTAAAATTCCAATAGGTTAAAATTCAAAATTTCACATGTTCTTCTTTATTATTGTTTTATGTGTCTTTTTGCTTTTCTCTTAACTGCCATAGTTAACTAAATGCCGTTGATTTAAATATTTTTCGTTTCGTCATTTCATTTTTAATTAATTAATTAGATTATGTGGTTTTTCTTCCTTTAAACTTATAGTAGTTATTAATAAACATTTTTTTTGTAAACCGGTATCTGTATCTTATGTCTGGTTTGTAATGACTAAACTATTTTTTTACTATGTGTGATACATTATTAAAAAGGTGGAAACAAACTTCTTTTATTAATATGGTTGTCAAAGCCAAATATCGTGAACTCTATATACTATAGCGTGTGAATTTCGGTAAAATATAAAAAACGGACATCGATTTCCTTAACTCAGAAACATGTTCAGCAACAACCTGTTCCTAGCACATATCATATTAAAAATCTCGTCATGCTGAACGTGAAAGTTAAATTACGGAAATTTTCACGCATAATTATGCCAGGTTTAATTAGACTTTGCGAAGGGGTGGGAAAGATAACATCTATATCACTTAATATTAAATAGTTTCCCCCATAACTTGATAAGGCTATAATTTTAATAGCTGGCAACGAAATTAAGTCAAACAATATTAAAAAAATATTAATATTAATACTAAAACACAACATAAATTAGACAACCCCCCCCCCCCACCAATCCACAGCCAAAGCGCAAATTTATAAACAATATAATATTTTAACTTAAGAATAATATTCCTAGTTAAAATATGAATTCATAATTCGCGCTAGAGTATTAAAGAAATAAATATTTGAGTGTTAAAGAAATAAATATTCCTAGTTTTATGATTACAAGAATACAATATTACTTCGAATTATATCAATTAGAATAAATAAATATAATTTTTCAAATAAGATATTATTTTTATTAACACAATCGACCAATACATTTTCACGTAGTAATAATCACGTAATTTGCTTGCTCCTTGACCGTGTCTCAACTTCCGAAGCAATTTCACCAGAGGAACAGTTATTTAGGTCATACACTTGGCAGATTCTTACACGAGTTACCAGTGGACGAACTGATCCAAACTATAATAAAATATTAGTTAGAAGCAATAGCTTACCCCAAATGTTTCATATATAAAGCAATAAATGTTGTTGATGAGAAATCGATATAGCTAAGTATTCTTTCTAGAAGTTTGTTGAAAATACACAGAAAGTATTAAATATTAATATACGCGGTGTGGAAGATATCTTGGCGACAAAATAAGCACTAAATCCATCAGTTTCATACCGGGATATCAAAAATTATCTTGGTCACGGGTGGTTGTGGAATGTAAAACGTGTGTCTTACTTTAAATTTGAAATTATTATGTCACTGTCACACTGTCACATCATCAATAACCTACAAATTTCATACCTATTTATTTCAGTTGTAAAACAATAATGAACTACAAATTATGAAATAACGGTTTTAGTAACAAGAAAAACTAAATTACAGTAATTGTTGGAAATGTCCCCCGTTTTGTTCGACGTACAAGTTGACGCGCCTCCTCATGCTGTGAAAAGCGTTTTGCAGCATTTCTGGCGTTAGGGTTGCACAGTGCTGAACAATTCTTTGTTGCAGTTCTTGCAAATTATTTACCGGAGTTGCGAAAATCTTGTTTTTTAAGTAAGGAAATATAAAATAGTCCATAATTGTCAAACAAGGTGATCTCGGAGGAAACTCAACTTCTGTATGCAAACTTATCAGCCGGTCATCAAAAAACTCGCGGAGGAAAGCAATATTTTCTCGTATAGTATGTGCGGTTACACCGTCATGCTGGAAATAACCGTACCGAAGTTCATCATCGTTTAACTGTTGCACAAATTCAGCCAAAAAGTTGTGTCTGTACCTTTCTGCGTTGACGGTGAAATCGAAAAGAATTGGCCCAATTATTCTTCTGCGAGATACTGCCATCCAAACACCAATTTTTTGAGCATGTAGTGGCGATTCAGTAAAAACATGAGGGTTATCATTGCTCCACATTCGCATATTTTGAGAATTGATGTATGGAACCACGCTTCGTCAGAAAAAAAGTTAAGTCCAGAAGATCGTCATTCATTAAATTATTGACAAACCAATGGCAGTAAGCAAGGCGTCTGGGGTGGTCTGCGGGTAGAAGAGCTTGATGTGCTTGCATCTTATATGGATGCATGTTCAAGTCTTTCTTTAAAATCTTATGACATGTTCCATAAGAAAGTCCAATTTCCTGAGAAAGACGTTTCAAAGGTTTTGCAGGCTCCTTTGCCATACGTTGACGAACGTCATTGACAACTTCTTCTGTACGAACTCTTGGTCTACCAGCACCTTTTTTATGAGTCACACAACCAGTTTCGCGAAACACTTCAACACAATTTGTAAGGCACGCATAAAAATTGTCCGGTAATATTGCCACGTTTGGGAAGTGCTCTCGAAAATTGTCCAAACACAAACGTTGACTGTATTGCCAATTTCCATTAACTAGCGCACCCTTTCGAAAATAGGCTTCAATCATGAAAATTTTGTGCTGTGTGGTAAGAGGCATGATTCAAAAACTCGATTAGAAAATTTCAGCACAATGACTTGACAGATTCTGACACAACAAAACATATTCAAAAATTTAAAGTAAGACACACGTTTTATATTCCACAACCACCCTTGACCAAGATAATTTTTGATATCCCGGTATTAATATAGTAATTTATGTAAGTAAACAAATGATATACGAAACTTGTTTTAGCAAGTATGAACAAATATCTGATAAAAACTCAAACCAAAAACAAATGCAGTGTCAATTGAAGCGCTACAAAACATGATAATTTTTCATACACAAACAAGATTAACTGACAGGACCAGAGAACACTAAGTTGTTCACTAATTATCATTAATATAAATAGCAAAAAGCAATGGCTCCAAGAGAGAGCCCTGAGGTATGCTATGGAAACGAGGAATTTGACACACTACTCTCTATTTATATGATATGACAAAGGTCCACCTTTTACCCCATGCATGGTTAAGTACATCATATTATTACATGCCTGATTAACAAAAATAAAAAAAGGGAACATTACTGTTTTACAATTTTACAAAGTATAACTCGTTTTACGTTACTCAATAAGGCAAAGTAATCATGAGTTTATAAAACAAGAATGCGTTGCAATTTAATATAAATTACTACACTACCACATTTATATTTGCCTCTATTTAGAGGCTAAAATATTTTCTAAGGATTCGTCGATTGCGGCCGAGGAATTTGAAACAAAGTAAAATTTCTGAAATAGCTTCGCACAAAATATCCTAATGAACTTTAAAAACATTAGAGATGTTTGCAGTGCCTGTGGTATGTATTTGGGCTATTCTCTTTGATTTACGGCAACCTTTTAAATACCTAGTTATGTCTAATTTAACTTAGAAGCGTCAAATCAGCCATTCAGATTTTTCGATAAAATACAAGGTGTTTCATAATATATGCGCAGGACTTCAAGATGTTATAGCTCGTCCAAAAATATGAAAAAAAGTTTCTATTAACTTACCCTCCAAAATGCACCATTTTAGAGATACAGGGTGTAGAAATTGAAAAAAAATTTCGTTTTTTGCGAATATCTCCGGAACCGTTTATAGCACAGAAAACAGATTTTGTAATCATTTTCTATTCATAATAACCTATGTTTTGTGCGGAATTTTTTTTTTTTTTAAAGTCATAATTAGTGAAGGTTTTGAAGGGGTAGTGGGTGTTTTTCTCCCCAACTTCTACGCTACTGGAAAAAGTACGATTTTGAAACACCCATTTGAACCGCCAATGTTTTCTACACAAAAAAGGTACTCTTGGTTATAAGCTCTAAAGTCGATCGTTTTCGAGAAAAATCAACTTTTATGTTGAAAAACATGGTCAATTTTTTGAAAACATAGTCAATTTTACCTTTACGGTTTGGGGAATTTTGAAAAGACAACTTTTGTATCATTTTTTAATTTTTTTTTTATTTTGCAATTATGAGGTTAACTTTTGATTTCGTTACTTGTTCTAACGTTTAAATAAATTTTGTTTAATTAGTAAGAAAAAAATGTTATTTAAAAAAGTTGATTTTTCTCGAAAACGATCGACTTTAGAGCTTATGACCAAGAGTACCTTTTTTATGTAGAAAATATTGGCGGTTCAAATGGGTGTCTCAAAATCGTGATTTTTCCAGTAGCGTAGAAGTTGGGGAGAAAAACACCCACTACCCCTTCAAAACCTTCACCAATTATGGCTTTAAAAAAAAAATTTCCGCACAAAACATAGTTTATTATGAGTAAAAAATGCTTACAAAATCTGTTTTCTGTGCTACAAACGGTTCCGGAGATATTCGCAAAAAAACGATTTTTTTCAATTTCAACACCCTGTATATCTAAAATGGTGCATTTTAGGGGGTAAATTAATAGAAACTTTTTTTCATATTTTTGGAAGAGCTATAACATCCTGAAGTCCTGCGCATATATTATGAAACACCCTGTATAGTTAGTTAATTGACCCATGATGTAGTACAATCAGGCAACCACCAGTACATATTTGTGTGTTTTAGTTTTCCCGATTGCAACCTTATAGTGCAACTATAATGAATAGTTACGTGTGTGTATATGATGATTATGTGTAATAAAATACTCCTGCAAGAAAGATCTGATGAATGTTGTATAAATTTAAATATATTTCAAAGCATTTAATTTTAATCACATCAAGAGTGTACCATATGCATTTGAGAGCCACCTAAACTGTGTCATATTATCTTAGAGTGATACTGTTAAATATAAAATAAACATGCAGACAAGATTTTTACTGTAACTTATATTATAGCATATACCTAGTAGTAGTTTTGTCTATAATTATAGACAGACCCAAACACTGCAAGTAATCAATGTTTATTTTCATTTTGACAACCCGGTATAGGTAATCTGCTCTCTGTTCTAGCACTGAAAGTAAATATAGAACTTTAAGTATCTGACTAAAATTTACCTGTTTTGCTACAATTTCTATTTTAAGAAAAAAATATTAACATCTCTTGAAGAAACCTAGCTATAAAAATAATGGTTATGACTAATTATGTGTTAATTATGTATAATATTAAACAGCCAGTTCTACTATAGCATATGCATTTAGAATACATTTTTAATGATTTTCAATGATGATTTTTAACACGTTGACTGCCGTAATATTAAAAAAAATCGGTCCCACAGGCCAATTTTTTTTTTTCGTAAAAGGTTTTCTTTGATGTCCTAGAACACTCGTGGGTATTTTGTTTTTCTAAATAAAATGTTTATTATCAATTTTTTGATAATTTTTAATGAGACCCACCTTATGGTCACGCGGCCTGAACACATAAAATTTGACTCAATGGCCGCGTGCACCAAATGTTGAGTCTCACTTTTACACGTCTGAGCCTGCGTGTAGCCAGTTAAGTCTTGTCCAATTGAGTCGAAGAAAGCATTCATATTGGGCAATCTTTTTCCTCTGAATGTTTTCTCTTTCTGTTTTGTGCGAGGATCTGAGAACTGTTTACATCTTACCGGATTTTTTTTATTCTGTCTGGATACTTTTAGTTGTGAAGCCTATAAAATTCGCGCCGTTTGAGTAATCACAAGAAAAGTCGTCTTATGAAGAGGAGCAAAAGCGGTTGCGGCTATTGTGGCAGGTAAATATTCTTTTTATTGAAATAATTACGTAGTTACTAGTCACAATAATAATAAATATATATAGCAATATATAGCAATATTTTACACCAAGAAGTAGCCAATGAAAAACTGTCAATCACGAAGTTCAAGCAGGAAATCGTAACCAGTCCCTTAGGGTTTGAGATTGAGCAATATAGACAGAATATAGCTGTGGAAGAAGACCAACATTCTTTGGAAGATGTTGGTAACAACAACAGACGTAGATGCGTTCTCTGTTATGAACAACTTCAAAAAGAATCTAGACGTGCCCAAGCCCAAAAAAAAACTCCTAGGACAAGATTGGAGTGCACGTCTTGTGAAAAATATTACTGTCTTGGGTCTTTTTTTCAGGTGCATAAATGCACTAAATAATTTTTAAGTATTTGTTATGAATTGTTATGTATTTTGTTTTATTTTTCGAGAATCATTTACTTTTATGTTGTATTTTACACCAATAAATAGTTCCTTTTCAATATATTTTGATTCTATATATTACGTATATTTCAGGCCATGAGAACCCACTTGTGAGTCTCAGATTCAAAAACCAAAAACACCTGCCGGCACTTACAGCCGTGCTCTTTTACGCCCATATAATGTATACAGGACTGAGACGCTGTTCACGGCTCACGCGGCTATAATGCAGAATTGCGTCTGAGACAACAGTAACAGTCACGCGGCTATTATTGAAAATAACCTGAGACACCACATTTATGTCTCACGGCAGTCAACGTGTTAATGATTATTTTTAATGAAATTTCTAATCAGAATGCTCCAAATATTCTCCATTCCTCTTAAACATGATTTGTTGTTCACTAGTTAATAGTCTAGTGTTTCCTGAATCTATATTTAGATATATCAAAAAATATGAATGATTATTTTGCTACAAGAGAATAAATATACACCTACGATTACCAAATGTTATACAGATTGTAGTACTAATAAAAAATTATAGTATAGATACAATATCGATATACGGCAACGAGACTTTTTTGTTTACACATAATTATTATTCTATTAACTTTGTTTAATGTAGACTAATATGTTAACTATCAGAAATACTTCAATGAAATAATATAATTGAGTGTAGTTAGTTTTATAAATATTTACATTCACTATTTATGGCTTTATGACGTGCTAGTGTCACATATTGCCACAATATTGTTTTATTAAAAAGATATTCACATGTGCCAAAATAATAATAATAATAATAATAATAATAATAATAATAATAATAATAATAATAACAATAATAATAATTAAAACGTAATATATTATTTTCATGTATTTTGAGAGAAACATTTGGTGGCATATTTTTTAATACGGGCAATTTAACAAAATTTTCCATCGCTTTGCATCAATAATTATTGTGGAATTTTAATTTATTAAATAAATTTTAGCACTGTCATAATGGTTTGTCCATATCTATGTTTTGTTTCCAAAATTTAAATATTGTAAAGTGGTTTGCCTAAATATACAACGAAAATATTATTTATATTTGATTTGTCCTGGTTATAATTGCAATTATTATTTTTAATATAACATTTGATATTTGAACAAGTTGAACAAACACAACATATTTGATACTAAATTTGGTGTTAGAATAAAATTATAGGGTAGATATTTTTTCAAAAGAAAATTATTACACTAGCAAATTATGTTTAAAACATGATTATTGGAAATCTATAGGTATTTCTTTTATTACCTGGAGGAATATTAAATATTTATTAAGGTTAACTTTTCCAAATAACTTACAGGGTTGTCATAATAATTTCAGAAAGGAATAAACCGTAAGCTTCTGTCAAACAAGAACTTTTAGAAAGTATTTTCTAGTCGATCTAAAAATAAAGCCTTTGCACCTAATATAGCTGAGTTAAGAAATCAATATTAAACGCAATTGATCGGCAATTGCTCCGTAGATATCACGTCCTTGCATAATGACGTATAGCTGAGACACACCCTGTATGTGCGGATATCGAAAAAACTATAAGCTTGTCTTTTAATCTATGCTCCTCGCGACGTAATATATCTATGAAAACAAATATAAATCTATTTTCACCAAGGAAATACCTTTTATTTCCGCTTAGCATGTCAAAAGGTCATTTAAAACCGATAACACATATAAAAACATTCTGATATATGAACTAATTTGCAATTTGCAATCAGTCCAAATTTGC
The DNA here is from genome assembly GCA_963924545.1 of Pogonocherus hispidulus. Taxonomy (NCBI): domain Eukaryota; kingdom Metazoa; phylum Arthropoda; class Insecta; order Coleoptera; family Cerambycidae; genus Pogonocherus; species Pogonocherus hispidulus. The sequence continues at coordinate 7,990,251 of OZ004701.1, forward strand.
AATAAGGCCTGTAATATTGGGTTAATTGCCAAAAAATGTTTATACTACTCCTCTCGGTAATTGGGTGGTCGAATAAATTCGTATTTAATTTGGTTTATAGCACGAAATCACGTTTTTTGGACCCTCTTTTTTGCGTGCTGATATCCCATTACACACTTATAATGAAATTAAATCTCGATAAGTTAATTATTAGAAGATATACAAGGTGTGTATCTGGAAACTGACTTTCCATATAACTTCTTTTATTCAAATTGCAATGATATTTGTATTAAAACGATGAATATGGTGGTCTATAGTTCATTCTTCAGTGTGTAGTTAATTCTACTTAAATTAATTAAATTCATAGAACATCTTGAGAAAATTCCTCACAAATGAGGTGTTCCGACCTATTACATCTCATCTCTTCTTAAAAGGATATATAATATACTTACCTGTAAGGTAGGTTACATAAAAAGTTTGTCATTATGGCTTCAAGACAAAACTTCTGTCGTCTAGGAAGCAGTAGGTATTTATTCAAGGATAAATTGTTTCAGTTACAGTTTCCTTTCACAAAAAATATGCAGAAGATAACGTTATGTGCAAAGTGTTTTATTATTTTGTGTTCAGAAATGGTATTAAGCTATATCTTTCAGTTTTAGTCAAATCATTTTAGTGTTTATAATTTTAGTATCTGCTTAGATTGGTTGCCGTACCATAAATACTAAGCACTAAGATCTGTACAGATGGATTTATACTTGCAATACAAGATCGAGTAATAGCGACAAATAACAGTAAAAAATATGTTTTAAAGGATATTTTAATTAACAGCGATAGGTGCAGAAAATGCCACCAATTTTCTGAAATAATAGAACATATATGAGGGCACTGAAGTGACCTCATAGGTCGAAACAGCTGTATGCTTGAAACATGTGGTGGGAAGGCATTTTGTTTAATATACAAATTATTAAATAACTTCAATTGAAGTTTATGATGGTGCTTTTGCTTTCATGTCACTCGGACGACGTGAAAAGATATTTCATGTCAGTATTTTCTCATTCAGTCCAAACAATGTAAAAACAACATTCCAATGCCTTTTTCCCTATTAACAAAATCAGTTAGGATAAAATTTTCCAATGTATGTATGGGATAGATCACTCGGTAACTTTATATATGGATCTGTATGGATGAAGTATGGTACCTTTGTATATTTTTAATCTGGAAACGGTAAAATATAATAATTATTGAAAAAAATTCGCTCACTTAATGTCAGAGAATTTTATAAAACAAATAATAAATACAAAACGAAAAACTGGATGCCCATGAATATGTATGTTTGAATTAATATTTAATTATTCAAGCAGAATAATTTCAATATCAATTTAATTTTTATTTGAAAAGGTGGAAGGCATGAAAAACCATTCCAACAGATATTTATTTATTAATTTTCACTTGGGCTTTTCGGTCTTTATGTAGGCTTATAACCAAATGTACAAACAGTGCATATAAAATAATTTTAATAGAGATATATTTTTGAAAAGGAATATTAATTAAGTATTTGATTCCAACAGTATTCAATATTTTTGCATTTTATGTTAACGTTTAATAAAATCGTATTAAATGCTACCTTCACATCTAACAAAGATCTAAGTTTTTATTACATGCTTTGATTTAATATAGGGTATATAACAATGTCTGAGTGAATAAAATTTGTGTTTATACCATAAGCAATGCACACTGATGCAATTTTACACATAACACTATACTGCACTTGACGCGCGTTTAGCCAACCAAGTTAGTATTATCTGGAGATGGATTAAAACTATTTCTACGGTTCAGGGACTGCTCAGTGAACCATCGCGACTGATCAGTGAACCATCGCGACTGATCAGTGAACAGCCGCGATGGATCAGTGAACCGTGAGTTACTAACGAAAAGGGCCAATCCCATATAGACTGCTTTATTGATTAGTAACTCACGGTTCACCGATCCACTGTTCCAAATACATTAGTAGAACTTCGATTTGCAACCGACACAATATGAATGGAAGGCAATTCCTCAAGAATATATTGAATCTCTTATTAATAGCATGTCGAGAAGGATGCAAGCAGTAATTTGTAATTTGAGCTCGAGGTGGAAATACTCGTTATTAACTATGCCCTATTATTCCAATCAAACTTATCTCAATAGCATTTAAGTTGAAACTAATTATCCTTAATTATTGGAAGGAGATGCTGAAAACAACTACTCCACGGGCAATATGCCCCGACTGGCGTTGCATTACATCAACATCTCCATGGATGTCGCCACATCCTTCATCAAGACCAAATACCAGACAATGACCGGTTTCGATCTTGTTATGATCTCATCAGATTGCCATAGGTATCGGAATCGATGAATGATCTGGCGACATTGATTGTCTAAGGGGCATATGTGAATGTTTGTAGTGGCGAGATACAGTCAAATACACTGCAGTGCCCTCTTTGGGTCTTTGCTACTACCTGTCTTACAATAATTGTCTAATTGACAGACAGATAACGATCTACAGAAAGTAGATGCCATTACAGCGACCTCTATTGTCTTTGAGGAAGACAATCCTACTTAATTATTGGAAGGAGATGCCGAAAACAACTACTCCACGGGCAATATGCCCCGACTGGCGTTGCATTACATCAACATCTCCATGGATGTCGCCACATCCTCCATCAAGACCAAATACCAGACAATGACTGGCGTTGTATTACATCAACATCTCCATGGATGTCGCCACATCCTTCATCAAGACCAAATACCAGACAATATGATTGTCTGGTATTTGGTCTTGATGAAGGATGTGGCGACATCCATGGAGATGTTGATGTAATGCAACGCCAGTCGGGGCATATTGCCCGTGGAGTAGTTGTTTTCGGCATCTCCTTCCAATAATTAAGTAGGATTGTCTTCCTCAAAGACAATAGAGGTCGCTGTAATGGCATCTGCTTTCTGCAGATCGTTATCTGTCTGTCAATTAGACAATAATTGTCAGACAGGTAGTAGCAAAGACCCAAAGAGGGCACTGCAATGTATTTCACTGTATCTCGCCACTACAAACATTCACATATGCCCCTTAGGCAATCAATGTCGCCAGATCATTCATCGATTCCGATACCTATGGCAATCTGATGAGATCAAACAAGATCGAAACCGGTCATTGTCTGGTATTTGGTCTTGATGAAGGATGTGGCGACATCCTGGAGATGTTGATGTAATGCAACGCCAGTCGGGGCATATTGCCCGTGGAGTAGTTGTTTTCGGCATATCCTTCCAATAATTAAGTAGGATTGTCTTCCTCAAAGACAATAGAGGTCGCTGTAATGGCATCTGCTTTCTGCAGATCGTTATCTGTCTGTCAATTAGACAATAATTGTCAGACAGGTAGTAGCAAAGACCCAAAGAGGGCACTGCAATGTATTTCACTGTATCTCGCCACTACAAACATTCACATATGCCCCTTAGGCAATCAATGTCGCCAGATCATTCATCGATTCCGATACCTATGGCAATCTGATGAGATCAAACAAGATCGAAACCGGTCATTGTCTGGTATTTGGTCTTGATGAAGGATGTGGCGACATCCTGGAGATGTTGATGTAATGCAACGCCAGTCGGGGCATATTGCCCGTGGAGTAGTTGTTTTCGGCATATCCTTCCAATAATTAAGTAGGATTGTCTTCCTCAAAGACAATAGAGGTCGCTGTAATGGCATCTGCTTTCTGCAGATCGTTATCTGTCTGTCAATTAGACAATAATTGTCAGACAGGTAGTAGCAAAGACCCAAAGAGGGCACTTCAGTGTATTTCACTGTATCTCGCCACTACAAATAATTATCCTTAATTTTCATAACATTTAGCATTCATTTTTTTTTACGATTTTCTGCTAATGAAAACTTAATATTCTTTACTTAAAATGTGTGAAATAAATTATTTTTTTCATGTATAATGCTTTTCTTTCATTAACATTTATATATCTATATAATAACCGTCATTGACTTATCTAACTCAATTGATATAAAAATATGTATCTCTAAAGGCACTCTTGGGTCTTAGAATAGAAAAGTTCTATTAGTCTGGGAGTCTTTTTTGCAAAAGGTATGTCCCAAGTTAAACAATTCTAGAACAATATGCGTATCGGTCTGAAGTCCACTAATGCAACAATTCGCCTGAAATTTATAAAGGAAGTACTTGAAACGAAACAGTTGGCAAGAAATAACGAGCTTTGGTAATTGCGCTCCTCTGCAACTTAAATAAAATTAAACAAACGATGGAGATAACCATTTGTATTTAATAATATTATCACCTTAATTTCGGTGTTACGCTTATTTTACAGATTTCATAAATTTCAAAGTTCAGTGCCTGGCTCGGGGACACACATTAAAATATTAGAAGAAAAACTCGCTCAGCGCTTTTTATTATCATCTTACACTTGGGTCGCTTCTTAACTATAAGCGGTGTAGCTTTATTTATAGTCCCCTTTTGAGGTTATTTTTTACAGCTAATGTCTGACGGAAAACGTTTTGGGCGAAAATTAAATTAAGCCATCCCTTCCGCCACTGTCAAATTAGATACAGCTATTTGAGTGTTTGAAGATCACTTTAATATAGGGTGCTTCTAACAAAATGCAATGAAATAAATTATAAAATAATTTCTTGTTGTCATAATTAATGTGTTATTCCTATCAGGTTGCAAAAATTGAATAATTAACTATATGAAACTGGTTTAAAAATATAGGTAGTGTTTATTTCATGAGGCGATACCGAAGTGGACAATGCGCCGAGTGACATGGAAAAAATATGATCGAGAAACTACACTTAGAGAAAATGTATGTAAGTCCCTGTATTCAACCAAATGTTGAATACAGATAATATTCAACCAAATATTGAATACAGAGAAATAATTCTAGCTGAATCAGCTGTATGGTTGGTTTACTCACTTCCACTGTTATATTTTTCTAATGATGTTCTCATTTATTTACTAGAGATTCACAGTTACTCAAACAATTTACAATAGTAGGCTGCAATAAGTACAAATACGTGTTATACACCAAACAAGAATCCAAGCGGTGCACCTCATCGGATCCACGATGTTATTTGCCTGAAATATAAAAAATATATTCAATTTTGATGTACCTCAACATAGCTTAGACTAGTGTGATTTACTATGATTACATAATTACAAGGAAACAAATGTTTTAGGCGCGTTAACGTCATATTATTAATTTTATAACCGATGACGTGCAAGTTTGGATTCTTGTTTCGAGTATAGTAGCATGTGAACCCGTTGAGTAACTGATATTGAACCATTACCAGAGCACATATACCTACTGTACATGTGTCAACATACAAAATTCTAGTGTTCTATAATGAGTAGCTTCTCATGATGTCACGCTTGACTTTTATGGATTCTGATAGGTCAAAACCTCTCCATCTAACTGAGACGTTTTGTTGTAGCAACAACTTCGTGAAATTGTGTTAAACAAGAAGAAGCTTATTATAATAAACTGTTACTTATAATTACCAACTCTAATCTTTACACAAATAATGACTAAGTGATGTCAGTTTTCTTAATGTCAGCTCAGTGAACCATCGCGACTGAACAGTGAACCGCCGCAACTGATCAGTGAACTGTGACTTGCTAACCAATAAAACGGGCTATATAGGATTGTCCCTCTGTGACCATTCATAATATTTTTACATTTAGCAATTTCCAAACTCTCATAAAAGCATCCAGCTGTCTGGAATTTGTTACGTACCTAATTAGTCTTAAATTGCTACTATTTATTTTATGGCTGTTCTCAAAACACATGTTGGGCGACAAGGCTTATCTGTTCTATCATATTTGAGATGACTCATATGTCCCTTGAATCTAGTTTGAATTGACCTTCTAGTTTGTCCAATATATTGTTGATCGCAGTCTTTACAGCTAATTTCGTAAATTCCTGACTTTTCCATAGTTTCTATTTTGTTTTTTGGATTGCTTAAAAGTTGTAGTTTATTTTCCGTTGAACAAACCACTAACATCTTTGAAAACTTTACCAAAACCACAAGTGAAACGAGGATCGTATATGGAATAAATATGAATCTTGGATTTTCTCTTTCATTTTGAAAAGTCGAGGAATTTCGAAGTGTCTCTTTAAATTTACTTTTCCCAATTATTTTATCAATTAAACTTACAGAATATCCATTGCTCGCAGCTATATCACCATTCAATGCCTTTTCTTTTTCAAACCTCTACTTATTTAGGGGTAAGATTAATAGACGATGAATTAAAAAATTGAAACTCGCCATTTTGTGTTGAGCATAATGGTGAGAGTTCTAAGGGATATATCTCAATGTACTGGCATCTTTTCTGTATATATCAAATTCTAACTTATTTTCACTATTTCTAATTATTAATACATCTAAGAGTGGTAGTTATCCAGAGTTTTCAATTTCATATGTAAATTTAACTGACGCGAAACGACTATTCAATTTAGAAACAAAGTTGTCAATATCAGTGACTTTTGTGTCAAATACTGCAAAGATATCATCCACATATCTAAACCAAACACTGGATAAACACTCGAATTCTTTTTGTGCCTCCGTTTTGAATCTATTCATGAAGAGATTGGCAATGAATGGTGACAAAGAGTTATCCATTGCTGTACCCTCATGTTGTTCGATGAAATTACCATTGAATCGAAAGCAATTTTGTTTCATGGAAAGTTTAGTGAGTTGAAGATATTCTACATCTACTATTTACTACATCTTGACTGAGATTGTTTGATTTGAGTAGATCCTTAAGTGGTCTAAGGTCTGTGGTATAGGAACATTTGGAAACAATGAACAAACGTTAAAGGATCAAAGCTTCCCCTTCTTGCAACTGGATATTTTTCACCTCATTAATGATATCAATGGAATTATTCACAGAAAAAATTGGTGGTGCCTTGGGTAAACTTTTGAACTTCTCTATTAACCATTTTGATAGGTGGTAAGTCGGTGATCCAATTGATGAAACAACAATTTATTCTTTTCATTTATATCTTCTCTTTAAAATTCTACGTATAAATCAGTAACCACTTGTTTTTCACAGTACATTTTACAAACACTTCCGCAACTATGAACACCTCGATCAATAATTTAATTTTACTAAGTGAGCCCATTATCATAACTTTAATTCATGTAATTAAGCATCCGCAACCCCAAAGAAAAGTTTTGCAAAATATTGAAATAACGTTGGCAATTAAATGTTAATTGATTAATTCACTGAGTAGCCTGCGTCGCGCCGCATCGAGGACTTCCTCAAGATGCCAATAAAGTTATTCACAAATATTGAATATTATATTTCATACGAGTATTTCCACCGTGCACTTTATCACGTGCTAGAACTGCATATAGAACTGAAAATTATAGACTGAAAGGAAACGCAGCCTTTTAAAGATGAGATGTTTATATATTCTCTGTAATAAAGCAAATATACCGGTTATGAATACAGAGTTCAGGAAGAAATAACAAGGAGTTTTTTCATTTATCAAGTAAATAAAGTGTAGTAGTAAACAAAGTCAGTATTTAAATGCAAATATCTTTTGTGTATACCTTGGAGAAGTGAATTTTTATTTTAGTTGAATATGTTTACTATTTCATACAACTGTTACGAGAAGTTGTAATATCGCCCTCAACTTTATGATAAAAGCATACTTAGTTTCAATTACAAAATATAACATCATATGAAGATTGAAAAACCTATAGTTTAAGTATGTTAATTAATGTCAATGAGAGCACAAGAATTGAACGAAGTTGTGTCCAAATATATAACATTTAAAACAAAATTCGCAACAGAAACAAGTACCTTCGTTCATCATATCGGTGAAAGATATCACTTCATACTCATTCATGAATATAATACATAACCACTCACAAGAAGCAGTCATACTTCCATACTTCATACATGCAGTAACATTATCCTTTCTAAATAAGTAAGTAAATAAAAATCAACTGAATATAACATTAATATATCAACATTTGATAGTCCAGTTCATTTAATTTTCCTACAAGACTATGGTTGGTTTATATGAATAACAGCTTTGGCAACTGATACCGGGATATCAAAAATTATCTTGGTTAAGGGTGGTTGTGGAATGTAAAACGTGTGTCTTACTTTAAATTTTTGAATATGTTTTGTTGTGTCAGAATCTGTCAAGTCATTGTGCTGAAATTTTCGAATCCAGTTTTTGAATCATGCCTCTTACCACACAGCACAAAATGTTCATGATTGAAGCCTATTTTCGAACGGGTGCGCTAGTTAATGGAAATTGGCAATACAGTCAACGTTTGTGTTTGGACAATTTTCGAGAGCACTTCCCAAACGTGGCAATATTACCGGACAATTTTTATGGGTGCCTTACAAATTGTGTTGAAGTGTTTCGCGAAACTGGTTGTGTGACTCATAAAAAAGGTGCTGGTAGACCAAGAGTTCGTACAGAAGAAGTTATCAATGACGTTCGTCAACGTATGGAAGAGGAGCCTGCAAAACCTTTGAAACGTCTTTATCAGGAAATTGACTTTCTTATGGAACATGTCATAAGATTTTAAAGAAAGACGAACATGCATCCATATAAGATGCAAGCGCATCAAGCTCTTCTGCCCGCAGACCACCCCAGATGCCTTGCTTACAATTCAACTGGTTTGTCAATAATTTAATGAATGACGATCTTCTGGACTTAACTTTTTTTTCTGACGAAGCGTGGTTCCACCTTTCGGGATACATCAATTCTCAAAATATGCGAATGTGGAGCAATGATAACCCTCATGTTTTTACTGAATCGCCACTACATGCTCAAAAAATTGGTGTTTGGATGGCAGTTTCTCGCAGAAGAATAATTGGGCCAATTCTTTTCGATTTCACCGTCAACGCAGAAAGGTACAGACACAACTTTTTGGCTGAATTTGTGCAACAGTTAAACGATGATGAACTTCGGTATGGTTATTTCCAGCATGACGGTGCAACAGCACATACTACACGAGAAAATATTGCTTTCCTCCGCGAGTTTTTTGATGACCGGCTGATAAGTTTGCATACAGAAGTTGAGTTTCCTCCGAGATCACCTTGTTTGACAATTATGGACTATTTTATATTTCCTTACTTAAAAAACAAGATTTTCGCAACTCCGGTAAATAATTTGCAAGAACTGCAACAAAGAATTGTTCAGCAATGTGCAACCATAACGCCAGAAATGCTGCAAAACGCTTTTCACAGCATGAGGAGGCGCGTCAACTTGTGCATCGAACAAAACGGGGGACATTTCCAACAATTACCTTCTGTAATTTAGTTTTTCTTGTTACTAAAACCGTTATTTCATAATTTGTAGTTGATTATTGTTTTACAACTGAAATAAATAGGTATGAAATTTCTAGGTTATTGATGATGTCAGTGTGACATAATTATTTCAAATTTAAAGTAAGACACACGTTTTACATTCCACAACCACCCTTGACCAAGATAATTTTTGATATCCCGGTATCAAATATCAAATCAAGTGAACTAATTTCAATTTTGCTCTTAGTATAAGTTTGGGTATAATTACGAAATGAAATATTAAAGGAAACAGTGATTTAGTAATAGTTACCAAAGAAAAAAATGGGGATATTATTAGACTTCGGTTATAATTAACAAAATTTGAACAATCAAAATTAGTAAACAATCCATTTAGCCGGTTGAGCTAAATATTTATTTCCCTGTATTCTAATTTACCATTAGGCAAAATAAATGAAAAGCTAGGTATAATTATCAAATCTTTCTCTATAAGTGCAATTTCATTTTTACCTTAAAATTTAATATTATCTCCTTATTTTATTTGCAATAATTTTCAACTCTATTGTAAATAAATACAGATACAACATACATATAATAAAAAATTTAAATGGCATTAACTGAGTAACCTTTTTCAATTTCATGTACAAAGGAAATTTACCCTGTATATTTAGCGGGACAAATAAAATACGGATTTCGCGATAACAGTTATGTTTATTTAAACAGTCCTATAATGATGACTTCCTGAAAAATTTAATCAAATCTGAAAAGATAACTATGGGGGTAGAGGTTGACTCGGTCGGAGCTAGGGATCGAATCGATTGAAAGTGCCTATTACTCGAATTTGAGAATATCGAGGACGATGGGATCGAAAACTTTTAATAGTGTATTAGCAGCACGAAAGCAGAGCTCCGCTTTATTCAATACAATAATAAAGAAATCGGCTTGACAAATGACCTTACTGGCGACTGTATGTGCCCTAGATTAAAGTTGTCTGGACCTTAGTCATTCTCTGGGCTAATATTACCATATTTTATGGAAATTGTAGAAATAAAAATATATTTTCCCCATTTTTGAAAATTAATAAAATATACAGGGTATGTCAGAATATACGGTGGGTATCGTGCAACGTAACATTTTTCGAACAATAATTGTTTTTGCATCTTTGACAAATTACATGACCCTGAGAAAATCTATTTTGTTCAATTACCATTATTTGCTTTATTTATTTTTTTTTATTTATTTTTAGACTACTAGATATTTATTTGCATTAGGTATGTCATAATTAAACATTAAAATTAGGCTAAAAATTGTAATTCCAAATATACTTACTATGGATGAGAAAGTGTCCATCTCACATTGACATCCTAAGTGCTTTAATATCCTCATATGACTTTAATTTAAAATATAAAGTTAGTTTGCAGGTACACAGTTATTTAAAATAAAAGAAAATATATATTAGAAATGTGTTTAGTCATTGCAATATAACATCAATAAAACATGCATTAAGTAATTAATACATTTATTATACCTAGTAGTATCAAATATACAATATTATCCAACAACAAGCTGCCACCCAGTTTTTTTTCATTATTGTGTCCTTAGGGAAAAGTAAAAACACCACATTTTAATTATCTGTTAACGAAAACATCGCCAAAAAAGCAAAACTTCGCAAATATGTGAACATAATGGTGTTGTTTACTCTCTGACTGACGTGTCATCTAACCATACAGATGCGCAACATTCAGACCTTTTCTATTACAAGTCTGATAATTTTGTATATTATGGCGAATGCGCCAGTCAAAATCGATAATTTTAAACAAAACGAAATAGGAAACTCATTTTTCTGTTTAAGTCGTTTAAGTAGTGTATATAGAAAGTGGATCACTGTATATATACCGGGTGATCACGAATTCATTATATATGGCACTATTTTCCTATCACTTAAGACACGAACTTGACATTTGGAGTAAATAATAAATTAATAAAAAAAAAAATTTATTGGGTATCTCGTTCGGCTTCTCCGGAAGTATTGTAGTTTAAATAGTAACCTCTATATTTTTTAACAGTGAGATAGCTTAAAATTACCCATTCCCTATTATTATATTAAAAAAAATATAACTGATTTGGAATGCCCGCCATTTTGAAATCTAATAATGACTTGTGATTCATTGCTGAATAGAAAATTTTATTGTTTACTGTTTAAAAACGTCGTTATTATATAATACGGTAATTTAAGTACACAAATTACGATACTTGTTCTAACACATACGAACTCATCAGGAGTCACTTTATCAGAACACGTTAATTTTTAGGGAGTAATAATGGGAGTCATTTTGAGCATTTACTTTAAAGAGCTATAAATTAAAGTGTCCTGATTATTGTTGAACAATTTGTTTATTTAGATATACTTTTTTTGTTTATTATACTTTTGTTAGAATTATTTTGTGTTCTCCATTTTTTACGAATGTTTTTACAACCTTATTTGCACCAAAATATTTCTCAAAAATTAAACTATTAAGAAGTATTTTGTTTAGTACTGTTAAATTGCAATTTCCAAGTGCTTTCCAATGAGGTATTGAGGTATGGTAAGGGGGTGTTGCCATTTAAAAAAATTGAGTTGGGGTGGCTACAGCCCCAGGGGTTGCTTAGTGAAGGTCATTTTTGTAGTCATACTGATTCCCCCCACATACCCTAGAAACGGTTTTGAGAAATTTTTTATATCTTTTTTAGATTGATACTTACAGAGCATTGCTCGTTTTTAAATAGACACCCTGTATAGATACATTTTTGTCCATATTATTTTCTAAGTGTTTACAAAGTATTCAGACAAAAAATATTACTCCTTCTTACATTATAAGTAATAAAAGTAACACAGAAGCTTCATTGAATAAAAAAAATTAGATAGTTTTATAAAATTTTTTGTCCAAGTACCTAAATAAATATGTAACCCATTTTTATTTTGATTTGAAAATGCTGATGAAGACTATTATTAGACATGGTTCCAATTTCAAATAGTATCGATTATATCATAATTGTAATTAATGTACTGCCCTTCAAGGTAAATGGGAAGCACTTACTGTTGAATTAGTCAAAAAGTTCTCTCAGGTAATACCGCTATGATGAAGGATATGTTCATGTATATACTAGTTTTCAACAGTTTCCAAATTAGTTAGATTGGTATATGAAATTTCGTTTTATTAGTCATTCATTATTCATTTGCATCGTTTTTCATTAGTTAGCACGAGTAATTACTTCGAAAACTAAAATGAATAATTAGTATAAATATGTTATGTTTATGTTGCCTTATAACTGTGTATAATTATTTAAAAAATAGTTTTCACTAATCTACTCTTTTATAATTTCTATTAGTGATAGTTACGCGAATCATGTGACTATTAATACAATAATAATAGTACAAAGCACCTATTATAGAACTTCTATAGAATTAGAAAAGAACTAATAGCATGTTTTCTACACGATTTTTGGTTGGATTTGGTTGAAAATAATCATAAATTGGCTAAGCGTTAATATACTATTACAAATTGTATTGTTTGTATAAAATATAAATATATGACATTACATTCACATCATCACATATACCACATATAACATTTCAAGTTTTACTGACTCAATCAAAATTTATAGCTAGTTTATATTTTATCAAAAAATCATGTTGGCTGGACATCCCCTGTTCCTTATCAAAAGTCTTGTTAATAATATATTCCAAGGAGTTACAAACAGTAGCGAACAAGCATATCTGCTACAAAAGCATTGTTTTATATGCTTTTGTGAGGATCGTGGTCACTGCATCCTTAGCTATATGGCAGTATTTCTCCCAGACCCACGATCCTTTTGTTAATAAAATAAGATGGTTATAGCCGGTTATGTTGTGTATACGGTACCCAGTAAAAGTTCCATTCTAAGCATTGAAACAATCATAAATTTTGTCACCGATGTAAGATAAGTACATTATACGTTGTATTCTCTACATAAAACTTTCTTTCACACAAGATGTTTCAAAGAAAATTATCCCTTTTTAAAATAACTATATTACTGAGTTCGATAAAAACTATACATGCCTTCTTATATACAGGGCGCCCTATTTCTTGACCCGTTGCATGGGTAACTTTTTTATTAGTAGAGATACAAAAACGCTTAAATGAGCAAATTAGTGCAGTTTCGTATTAGTAATTCTACGGTAAGGCGAAAAATTATATACAGGGGAAGGTTGAAAAGTTATTGACAAAAAACGAAAAATCCAACTTTTCTATTATCCCTCGTAGCTCGTTCATTTGAAGAGTTAGAGAAAAATCTTTCAGATGATATAACATAGTCCATATTTTATCCTTACAAAAGTAATAATAATCGTTGTTTTTAAAGAAAGTTTATTGTCACATCAAGAATGCTATGGAAATAAAACAAAAAATAAGATTCCTGATATTTTTAAAAACGTCTAGTTGACATTTAATTATTGACAGATTATAAGTGACATTTTTAGTTTTTGTTAAGTAGTTTATTGTTTATTATTAATACTGCATACAAAATAATAGTGTTGCAAATATGTACACCAACGAAGAGAAAAATGATATGCTATTTTGTTATTATAACCAAAATCGAGATGCACAAGCTGCAGCGAATCTTTATTTTGAAACTTACATGGAACGAAGACAACCCCATCATAGAATATTTAGACAGCTGGAAAATAATATACGATTATACAGTTCTTTTTCAAAGCCTAAGGATGAAAGAAACTTCAATGAAGACACTGAAATAAATGTTTTGGCTTATGTAAATTTTAAACCTGATTCTTCAACTGCAGAAATTGCACATCACTGCAACACTTCCAAGGAAACTGTAAGAGCTATTTTAAAAGGTAACAATTTAAAGCCTTATCATTATTCCATATGCAATACTTTATATCCAGCTGATAATCAAAGAAGGATGACATTTTGTCGATGGTACATTTCAAAATGCGAAGAGGATCTAGACTTCTGGAAAAAGATTTTATTCAGTGATGAAAGTAGATTTACCAACAATGGTATTTTTAACCGCCATAATAACATAATGTGGTGCCGAGAAAATCCACATCTTGTTTCTGAAAGAAGAAATCAACGTCAATTTGGGATAAATGTGTGGTGTGGAATTTTTTGTGGCAAAATTATTGGCCCATATTTTTACGAAGATAATTTGAATGCGAATAATTACCTTCATTTTCTAAGGAATACTCTAACAGAGGAATATTTAAATGAATTACCACTTCATATTTTTAGAAATCTTAAATACTTCCAACACGATGGAGCACCTGCGCATAATTCCCGCGAGGTAAAACAATATTTACATGAACAGTTTGATAATGTTATAGGAAATAGAATGGATATCGACTGGCCAGCGCGAACACCTGATTTCACCCCTTTAGATTTCTTTCTTTGGGGGTTATTGAAAGATAAAGTTTATGTGACAGCTCCTCTAGATATAGAGGATCTAAAAGTCAGGATTCAAGATGCAATTAGAAGCATACATGGACATACAATAAATAATGTTTTAAGAAGTATCCAGAAACGTTGCTTACTATGTATCCAACAGGATGGTGGTCATTTCGAACATTTACTTCAATATAATTAATTAATTAATAATTTCTGTTCTCAAAACATTCTTTTGTTCCATAATCCATAGCATTCTTGATGTGACAATAAACTTTCTTTAAAAACAACGATTATTATTATTTTTGTAAGGATAAAATATGGACTATGTTATATCATCTGAAAGAGAAAAAAGGGGACTTTCGGTTAATGTCACAGCCACCTATTCATTACATTTAAAAAAAATATATTTTACTGTGATTCTCAACCATTTTAAGAGATATATAAAAAGTAGCAAGTGCATGTCATTTTACATGAAAAATACTGCAAAAAACATGTGAAGCATTTTTCTCTAACTCTTCAAATGAACGAGCTACGAGGGATAATAGAAAAGTTGGATTTTTCGTTTTTTGTCAATAACTTTTCAACCTTCCCCCGTATATAATTTTTCGCCTTACCGTAGAATTACTAATACGAAACTGCACTAATTTGCTCATTTAAGCGTTTTTGTATCTCTACTAATAAAAAAGTTACCCATGCAACGGGTCAAGAAATAGGGCGCCCTGTATACAGGGTGTCACAGAATAACTATTCCTAATTTTCAGAAATGATATAGGGCACTTAAATAAACATTTTTTATTAATAAACTAGTGTTCGGAAATTCTTCTGTATCGAGATAAATTCTGTATTGCGGCCTTCAGGTTGCTGCCGTATCTCAGCATGCTGGTGTGGTCTTTACTACGAAGTAGTATGTGTTTTGCGTTAGTACATTATTGCTATTTTATACCAACATTGACAATATAAATATTCATGTTAGTAGTGGTGGTTGGTCTCGATCAAGGATGTGGAGATACTGGAGTAATGTAAGGCCCGTCGAGGCACATTGCTCGTAGAGTAGTTGTTTTCGGCGTCTCCTTCATACAAATAAATACTCATATTTTTGTAAAATTTCTCCATATTGTGACATCACATTAACCAATATGTGAATCCATCTCCTCATCAAACTGGTATGTGAAAAACACCCGCTATTTTATTAAGGTTTTAGTAATTCTACAAAATAAAACATGCTCGCCTTAAATTTGATTGATTGCGCCGTTTTCTTTCAATTTCATTTGGATTTTGATACACCATTTAAGATCACCTTATTCAGTTCAAGGGCCGTCTAACTAACTGTATTGTGTTTTTATACATTCGTAAAACCAGTATAATAATGGCAACTTCGCCCTAGGTAATGGAACTTCAAATTAAATCTAAACTAACTTAACTTCTTTTTGAGTTCTGAGTGGCTTTTTATGTCTCTTGTTTTCTCAGATTTCTCGCAAATAGTTTCGTCTATATAAAGGTTTCATTAAAAACTAAGAATATATTCAAACAATTTGCTTCTAGATATTTAACAGATAATCTAGGGATCCGCAGTATTTATGGTACAGGAATATTGGTTAAACCAATTTGTTAAGTGTCTCGTGAAAACGAGAAAACTAAACTTTTTAATTGAAATGTCCTGCTTATCTCTATAAAGATTTGAATATAATTATTTCTTACAAATGCATAGAATAGGGTTTGATAGCTCTATATTTTGGGCATATTATACAGAATATATTTCAGCCAAAAGAAACATAAAATATAAGCGACCTTTTAATTTAGAAAATGCGTTGCTGTCTGTTCTATTGATTACAACTTGGTATACAATTATTTCAAAATAGCCAGATGTTCTAAAATCTAGCAAGGAATATAACAATACGTAAAATAGAATTGGCTGAAATAAGGAAAATATAATGGATAGGATAACATACTTTTTATATTAAAACAACAGTGTCCGAATTTCCATATATAATAATAATAATATCTCTGCGCAGCATTCTGACCACAAGAATTAGCTTGAAAGTCTGAGTCTTGTGTTGGAGAGGGGGGGGCATATTATTATTACGCGGGCGGCATTAGCTCCTCAGTAACGACTTACTTTGGTAAACCTTAACCACATTTTAGTGCTGGAATGAGGGAAATCTGCATGGAAAACCTCATTAGTTAGGGGAACGGTCAAAACGCCAGTAGTAGACGCCAAAAAATAATACATTTTCACGATTTACCCTCTATTTTGTCGTGTAGAAATAGCAGGTTATTATAAATCTGAGTTGGGAGACATTATTTCTAAAGGAAGAAATAATCCCTAGATCAACTGGATAAAAGTTTTGACGTCACATCGCATTATTATCGATGCTGCTTTACGTATTAGATTCCATGTTCTCCTGACATATATTCAGTTTTTTTACAACGTGCTTATTTTATCTTGTCACAACTTTAACTCGCGACACATGTGTCTGTTTTCAGTTTCACCAGACTCGTATGTAGCTAGACGTTTCGTTCTGTAAAAGTTGTTAATCTATATACGTCAAATTTGAATAGTTTTCTGCAATAGGTGGAAAAAAGACTAATGATCCTACAGCATATACGATTGTATGTATTTAACGGAAGTATGAATAATTAGCTTTTGAAACATTTGCGTCAATAAAACTTTCCCTGCAAACAATGAACATCAGTTTCTGTAAGTTGAGATGAAAGCAATTTGATTTGATTTTTAAATTTATATAAACTGCCAATACATGTACTTTTGCGTGTAGTAGACTTGATTGTGTACATGAAAGTTGTTACAAAGTTGTTGTCTGATTGATGATGATGATATTTGTGGTACCTCACCTGAGATATTTATGCTGTCAGAAAGGTATAGATGATTTATCGACGGAGAAATCAAAGAAACAATAGTTAATCGTTTATACCTGACTCAAAGAATGGTGCCACTAGCTATAATTTGTCAGTAACTGTAGATACTTACTAGAAATTTTACTTTAACTACAAGCTAAATGATAAAAGCTTCAAATTTGAGGTGAAAAAATGTTATTTCCATTTAATACTTGATATTAGTTATCGATAAAGTAAGGCACGAGCTGTCGTAGAGACTAGTCTCTACGACATGAAGGCTACGATCAACGATATGAAGGCTAAGCAACGTGGTTTGTGGTTACTACATAGATGGGTGATCCTGCAGGGATAACCCGCGATTCCTGCCCTCATCTTTTAGTGGCCTGTACGCCGGTGAATACACAGAAGTTATACAAACTGAGGCGAGATTTGTGTAGAAAACATACTATATCCCTTGGATAGGATGTAAAACCGCGGGTCCCATGTCTATGGATGATAGATAAGTAAAAGCTCCCTACCTTACAAAAAGTGAGGGTTCGGCAAATTTTCCAAGTAGGGGGAAGTGCTAAACTACACGTCATCGGATTTCTTGGAAAAATTAGATAAGTCTGGTTATTTGAATAACGTTTTTATCTCAGAAGCAACGTTTAAGAAAATAAATAACATTACTCTTTTTTTCGAAACACACATGTACCATATATTATTTTGAGGGAATTGTAACACGTGCAATTGCACCCAGTCATATCCAGTCTTAAAAATAACCCATTTCTTGATATGTTGTGAGGATGGTCACAAAAACATTGTGACCGGTCATTTTGAAATAATTAGTTTTTATTAATCAGGTAAACAGTAAAAATATAATCATGGCAAAAGTAATATTTAAATTTAAATTGCTTAATGTGAGACGCGATTGTGCTATTCTAGGAAAATAATTGTCAGACCTCTTATATAAATTATTTACCATTTTGAAAATCTCTAAATTGAGAACTGAAGCAAATAAATGCAGGAAACTCCGCATATGTCTAGAATTCATTCAAATTTTACTAGCCCTCTGCATATCAAATACTCTTTATACAGGGCGCCCTATTTCTTGACCCGTTGCATGGGTAACTTTTTTATTAGTAGAGATACAAAGCGCTTAAATGAGCAAATTAGTGCAGTTTCGTATTAGTAATTCTACGGTAAGGCGAAAAATTATATACGGGGGAAGGTTGAAAAGTTATTGACAAAAAACGAAAAATCCAACTTTTCTATTATCCCTCGTAGCTCGTTCATTTGAAGAGTTAGAGAAAAATGCTTCACATGTTTTTTGCAGTATTTTTCATTTAAAATGACATGCACTTGCTACTTTTTATATATCTCTTAAAATGGTTGAGAATCACAGTAAAATATATTTTTTTTAAATGTAATGGATAGGTGGCTGTGACATTAACCGAAAGTCCCCTTTTTTCTCTTTCAGATGATATAACATAGTCCATATTTTATCCTTACAAAAGTAATAATAATCGTTGTTTTTAAAGAAAGTTTATTGTCACATCAAGAATGCTATGGAAATGAAACAAAAAATAAGATTCCTGATATTTTTAAAAACGTCTAGTTGGCATTTAATTATTGACAGATCATAAGTGACATTTTTAGTTTTTGTTAAGTAGTTTATTGTTTATTATTAATACTGCATACAAAATAATAGTGTTGCAAATATGTACACCAACGAAGAGAAAAATGATATGCTATTTTGTTATTATAACCAAAATCGAGATGCACAAGCTGCAGCGAATCTTTATTTTGAAACTTACATGGAACGAAGACAACCCCATCATAGAATATTTAGACAGCTGGAAAATAATATACGATTATACGGTTCTTTTTCAAAGCCTAAGGATGAAAGAAACTTCAATGAAGACACTGAAATAAATGTTTTGGCTTATGTAAATTTTAAACCTGATTCTTCAACTGCAGAAATTGCACATCACTGCAACACTTCCAAGGAAACTGTAAGAGCTATTTTAAAAGGTAACAATTTAAAGCCTTATCATTATTCCATATGCAATACTTTATATCCAGCTGATAATCAAAGAAGGATGACATTTTGTCGATGGTACATTCCAAAATGCGAAGAGGATCTAGACTTCTGGAAAAAGATTTTATTCAGTGATGAAAGTAGATTTACCAACAATGGTATTTTTAACCGCCATAATAACATAATGTGGTGCCGAGAAAATCCACATCTTGTTTCTGAAAGAAGAAATCAACGTCAATTTGGGATAAATGTGTGGTGTGGAATTTTTTGTGGCAAAATTATTGGCCCATATTTTTACGAAGATAATTTGAATGCGAATAATTACCTTCATTTTCTAAGGAATACTCTAACAGAGGAATATTTAAATGAATTACCACTTCATATTTTTAGAAATCTTAAATACTTCCAACACGATGGAGCACCTGCGCATAATTCCCGCGAGGTAAAACAATATTTACATGAACAGTTTGATAATGTTATAGGAAATAGAATGGATATCGACTGGCCAGCGCGAACACCTGATTTGACCCCCTTAAATTTCTTTCTTTGGGGGTTATTGAAAGATAAAGTTTATGTGACAGCTCCTCTAGATATAGAGGATCTAAAAGTCAGGATTCAAGATGCAATTAGAAGCATACATGGACATACAATAAATAATGTTTTAAGAAGTATCCAGAAACGTTGCTTACTATGTATCCAACAGGATGGTGGTCATTTCGAACATTTACTTCAATATAATTAATTAATTAATAATTTCTGTTCTCAAAACATTCTTTTGTTCCATAATCCATAGCATTCTTGATGTGACAATAAACTTTCTTTAAAAACAACGATTATTATTACTTTTGTAAGGATAAAATATGGACTATGTTATATCATCTGAAAGAGAAAAAAGGGGACTTTCGGTTAATGTCACAGCCACCTATCCATTCCATTTAAAAAAAATATATTTTACTGTGATTCTCAACCATTTTAAGAGATATATAAAAAGTAGCAAGTGCATGTCATTTTACATGAAAAATACTGCAAAAAACATGTGAAGCATTTTTCTCTAACTCTACAAATGAACGAGCTACGAGGGATAATAAAAAAGTTGGATTTTTCGTTTTTTGTCAATAACTTTTCAACCTTCCCCCGTATATAATTTTTCGCCTTACCGTAGAATTACTAATACGAAACTGCACTAATTTGCTCATTTAAGCGTTTTTGTATCTCTGCTAATAAAAAAGTTACCCATGCAACGGGTCAAGAAATAGGGCGCCCTGTATATCGATGCACGTCATTGCGACAAGGAATGTTCAAATAATTGCATGTGCATACACTGGCCGTTATGATTATCAAAGTTCCATCAATTGTTTTTAAATGTGTAAATTTCATATGCAATTTTTTTGTGTATACTATCTGCATACCATCCGTCATTTAACTGGGTGCACGACAGCTTGCGTGTTCGAATATGAAAATAATATATAGGACAAGTGACTAAATGCTCGTTGATTGTAGTGGTGAGAAAGAAATTAAGAATTTGTTTTCAAATTTTTTAAGTATATTCAGCCAAAATACTTTACTAAACTAATATACAGTGAAATTATTTGCGACGTAGCCCCCAAAAATAAATGAAAATATGAAGGGAACAGTTATGGGAAGGGAATAGTTATGCACAAATGGATGTCTAATAATAGGACACATACTACTGTTTTCGGTTTCAATAGAGAAACACCCTGTATATTACCATTTTATTAATATAATAAAATAAATATTATTTCGTGAAATTTTATTAAATACCTTGAAGTTGTCAAATTTCCTGCACATTATTCGTTACAATTATTTATTTATATCAAATTTAAGTATTACGACATTAATTTCAAAATCAGTTTAATTTAAAAAAAATACTTTCTGTCTGCTTAACTTTTTTGCATAATATCTAATAATTGCCAATTATTAAAACTTTTCAGGTTTACTTCAAAATTATAGTTCTGTAACTTCTATAAAATTCTTTACAGACTTAATTTCTTTAAGATGATTACAGCTGAGGTTTTTCAAATCCTTTTACATTCGTTTTCAACTGATTACAAATAATTTATTAGTCTTGTTTTGTCTCTGAAATTTAATAAGAGATTTTAATTTAATGGGGTACCTACTAAATTAAATTTTACCAACAAGTAAAGATTATGTATTTCCTTTTATAGCATAAACTATACATGAATCAAAGTAGTAGGCTTTATCTTACCCTGTACACTTTATTAAAAAGATTAAATTAAACATCTACCACAAACTCTGGCGCTTTATGCATTTAAATTTAAAAATTGTAGAAGCGGACATGAAATATAGCATTTCAGTATTTTGTATTCGTAGCTGCATTAATTTGTCTCTTTTAAAAGTTGAACGAACAGCACCACGGAAATGTACGTAGGTCTTTATAGGGCAGGCCTTATAAGCTAGCGTAAATCTACACTGCAAACTAAAATATGCAATCAAAAGTTTTAGAAATCGACTTAGATCAAGATCTTAGAAGACTTCTTAGATCAACAATTTGCAACGCTAGTCGGGGCACATAGGCCGTAGAGTAGCTGTTTTTGGCATCTCCTTTAAATAGACTTCCTCTGGTAGTTTTAGAGTTTCATTTTAGTAATATATGAAAAAATTCCGTTATTTACTGTTTGGATACCTAGAAAATTCCTTTGGCTCTCAATAGTCGCAAATATTTTGGTCGAGACTGGTACAAAAATATTTAGTATAACTGATATCTCCTATTTCCATTAATGTTCAAACTGTGCCCAGAGAAATATTTACACGGCTTGATGAATCATTACTTATTAAAGTTACCGCTTCATCTTTTTCATTAGATAAAAATAAGAAACATGTTCGATTATCATCGGAATACATTTGAAAGAATAGAGCTGATATTGAACGTATATATTAAGACCAACGGAACGAAAATAGAACTTTGTCGAACACCTTTTATTAGAATTGATTCTGTTATGTTGTTTTGTGCCTACTATTTATTTAGTTTACCGTTGTAGTAAATGAAACCCTATAATTTAATTGATGACAAAATTGTATTAAGTTTTATCTCAATTGTGACTCTAAAATTCACACAACACCGTTACAGCACTTTTCCAACGTTCGTTTCGTGACCATCATCCGGAGATTATGAAAATTATATTACTAAGAATTTACACATATTTGGGTTTAAAATTATGTTTTGCCTCACTGCACTGTAAGAAAATGTAGAAATTCACTGGACCATTACAATCAGTCTAATTCAATGCACAATTGCAAAAATTAATTAAGCATAAGTAATCCGTAGGGCAGGCTCCATTGAATAATCCATCCTTTTGTCTTATCGTGGTAAATTCCGTTTTCACAATGGAAACATCGATGTGTCTATTATTATCTCCCTTCCTAATTAATCTTAAATTACTAATACGTCCTACACTATTTCAAACTATATAAAACCACACGTAATTTTTCAATTCAGAAGGTCGATTCTAGAATCTCTACACTATTAAGAATGGAAAATTGACATGATAATATAATAATAATATTTTTACCCCTCATTCTAATCATAAGGATTAGCCCGAACGTGTGAGACTTGTGTGGGAGAGGTGGTGGAATATTATCATTTCGTGGCCCTCATTTGCGCCTCAGAAACGACTTACGTTGGTAGATCCTAACCACCTTGCTGAAACGAGGGAAACCTGGAAAACCTCATTAGTTAGGGGAACAGTCAAACATCAACTGATTTTAATCTCTCACATTAACACCAAGTTGACATTCTTCCCATCCTAGGCCATCGCCAGGATGGTTGCCATCCTTGCGAACAAGCTTTGATCTACGAGTAAATAATTTAATTAAAAATTGTTTGGTGGAACGGGGATTCGAACTCACGACCTCTGGGTTGAGTGATCGAGACACTAAACCCTGAGCCACCGGCTCGCCACATCGTGGCATACTTCAGGTCAACAGTGTGGTGGTTAACTCTAACTTTTTATTTATTCCACTTATTTATGATTACACAGCCTTGCATCCATGTACTTAAAATTATGGACAAGGGTCAAAGTACCGATCCTGAGGTACGCAAATTATCACAGAACAAAAAAAAAGACACAAAACAGGTGAAACATTACACTGGAAAGGATCTCCAGTCTACTCCCGATTGGTCCATCAGTTCGAATTTCTTATCAGTTTGTGAAAACTGAATGTCATGTTTTTTGTAGTGTGTTGGTTATTGGTGCATTTGTTACTGCTTTTGAGTTTAAAAGTTCGGATAAAACAGTTTCATAACTGATTTGTTGGATAAAGTAGTTGATGCAGTTTCAGTACAAGTAGTATCACAACTGTTTTCAGAAGATTGCCCCCAACGAATTTTGCAATGTGCACAGCAGTTAAATTTTATGTCAAAAAAATGAAATAAAGTTTACTCGTGGCAATATAGTCATTTTAATTTACATGGGTGGGTAGATAAAAGCCTCACCTTTTCCAGTAGGTACATTTTCATTGTCGCTAATATCTGTTCCTTCAGTGAGGATTAGCGAGGAAAAATCTACGCCGTTTTCTACGAATCTGCTTATCAAAATTATTTCGTACATGATGTAAGCGAATACTGAATAGCGAACTACATATAAAGTTCTAATACCATACTCTTTTTTTTAGGTATGTCTGCCTTATAGTATAATGTTATGAGTAATGAGTAGTGAGTTATGAACTAGTATATAGGGTGTCCCATTAAATATACTAAAGTTGGCTCTATTTCCAAACATTTTAATGTTCTCCTGTTTATTTTTAGTCAAAAAGAAGATACATATGGAAAAACCTACAACTTAAGTACAAAAAGTTGTTTTATCTCTTATAATAAAGTCTCTACATAGGTATCAAAATATAAATTAAAACCTTACACGTGATAACCCAATATTCCGTTCAATTTAATGAAGCATGACATGAAAACTTACTACATTGTTACCTTGTGATTTACTAGTTTACAGCTATACAAAGTGATGTCAATGTCCCTATTATTATGTTCAATGCGTTGTGTTCTCTTATTGATTTGGGTATTATATCACGATTCTAACACAATATATAAAATGAAATGAACAATCCTCGTCCCATTCTAACTAGGGAATTCTTGTTTTTAACATATTTTTAGTTATGGGAAAATATCATGTTTAATACGTCTTATTTACTACTTATATAGCCTCCTCTCAAAGCACGTAGTTACAGTGATTAACTATAATTTAGAACATTCAAAGATTAGTTTTAATAATTGCCAGATAGTGCCGACTTGGCGAGTCGCGAAAATATGTTGCTTTCATTCGGTTGATGTTGGATGGGAATAAAAAAAACCCAAAGTTAGTTCATTTGAAAATGATAACATCGTTAGCGAAACATCGAGAGAAGTGCAGTGTTTGATGTTTCATACAAAACTCGTTCAATTTTGTGTTTTAATTTGTTGTGATACTATGGGTTACGGATATAATAAAATAATAAATATTTTTA
The DNA here is from genome assembly GCA_963924545.1 of Pogonocherus hispidulus. NCBI lineage: Eukaryota > Metazoa > Arthropoda > Insecta > Coleoptera > Cerambycidae > Pogonocherus > Pogonocherus hispidulus. The sequence goes on from OZ004701.1 coordinate 8,015,342, forward strand.
GGTAAGTTTATTTATTTTTTCGTAATCCACAAGATTAGTTAGTTTGTAAAAATTCATCGTATCATCATCGATATTCAATAGGATAATCCTTAATCTGTTGCGTAGACGGCCAATATTAATATATTATGTCTATTTATGTGTGATTCATCTGAGCAATTCCAAAGATTATTATTAACCTGTTTAACGCTGTTCTTCCAATTCTCGAACCAGTGACATATCCAAAATTTGTAATAGAGACCAAATATGACTAGATGTGTTGCTTAAATCTGCTTCTTTTAACTGTTTACACAAAGATCATTAACTCGGTAAGTAGTAAACAAGTAACTACAGTCTTGAAAAGGGTTGGAACCTTTGGTGTGAAGATAATACTAACGTAGTTTTCCACATAACACCAAAACACTATACTGCACTCAACGCGCATTTCGCCACCAAATTGTCATCATCTAGATATCATCTGATCTCATCAAACTCATCACCAGATGATGCCAACTTGGTTTGCGAAACGCGCGTCGAGTGCAGTTTAGTGTTTTGGTGTTATGTGGAAAATTACGTCAATGTTAAGTAACTGCAGTTTTACTGAAGATTTAAAACAGCTAAAATTGAGTTAGAAGATGTAGGTATGTATAATAAAATTTTCTTGAATCAATTGTTGTAGATCCAATTCTATAAATCGGGCTTAAAAAGAAAAACACAGCTAAGTCTTCCCCTCTTACATTCATTGTTTTAAAGTATGGATGATAAATTAAAAGATTTTAGCATTTTATTCTGGAACCTTGAAGAAATATTTGACTTGCACAATTAAGCAAACTTCTAAGAACACGATTGCAATTCTATGATTGAAATAATTTTCAAATATTTGTGTTCTTGCATTTTCTCATGAAGATATGCTTATATATACCGATATGTAGGATGTCCCATTTGAAAAAAAATACTTTACGTATTTAAAAAATGGTTGATTGTCAACTAAATTTTGGATACCCTGTATAAGAATAAAAGAATTTTTGAACTTCTATGAATAGTATCTATAGCGTGTATATGCTCCAGTAAAAAAATCACAGGTTATGCTTTCAAAATGTCGGAGATATACAATATTGAATATTTCTATACCTACCTATAATTCAAAATTTTGTAAATTTTAGGTATAGAAAAACCTAGTAGTTATTCATAAATCACGTATATAATTCAAAAATGCAATAAAAAATAAAGAATTTCATTTGGAATAACGAAGTTGATCCTCACTTCCGGTATTATCGGAAGTAGCACAGAGAAGCCAATATTTCAGAATGATAGAACGCATGGACTCTGAAATTTTCAGAATCTCAAATAAAGTAGAACCTTAAGAGTCCATTCACTAGGTCGAAATAAGCTCTAAATCGGCGTTCGTCTCGTGTCTAATTATAAGAAAACTATAAAAGATAGCTCGGATAGCTAGAGCGACTTTTACTAAAAAAGTATTGAAAGATAAGACTTTAATCTAAGTCCCTATAGTAGTAATTTTTGGTATTTCTTTTTATTTTTAAAATTCCAGGCAATCAATCTTATACTAAAATAGCGTATTTTCAAAAATTATTTTCTCTAAAATACATGTATTAAACAAAAATTTGCTACTATAGGGATCTAGTTTATCTTTTGATCTTTCCGGTGATATATAATTTATAACATTAAAAAGAAATTTTGTTGCAATTATAACACAAATCCGGTACCCTTGCAATGAGGGCTAACTTTATTTCCATGTGCCTTTTTACTTCGGCTTTACGTGCACCTCCGAAATCTTAATAATTCGATAGTTGGAATATATAAGTCTCCACCCATCGGCCACCCATCCTCTCAGTCCGACCCAACATTCATGCCTGTCAAATCTACAAAGAATGGACCATTAAAATCTTCTCATGAACGATTTACGTGAATGACCCTGTAAATGCCTAAGTGACGTAGTCATACATGTCACTGATTTTGAGTTTGCAACGGTTTGAAGGTTACGTAACAGACCTCATACAAATATATATATATATATTGCAGCTTTCTAGTTAGAAATACCGTATCGATCTGTTTTGATATTAATAAAATAACATAACATATAACTGACAAAGACGTTTGTAAATATTAATTCTGCTGTATCTTAAAAGGGTTTTGCATCAGCTGGCTTGTCCCTATCGGTCTATTAGCCACGGGAACCGTGACAGTTGCTGCGAGGATATGATTTGCTATGAAGGGATAATGGAGTAACAGTTTACATAGCCTGCTGCGACGGGTACAAAGTAGTGGTCCTCTCTTAATTTATTAAAATCAGGGCCATTATCATACTAAAACAGTGAATAACATTGAAAATTTCTAATGAGATTTTACTATCATCCATTCGGATGGAATCTATAATTTTTTTGAGCTATGCTCTGTCGAGATGGTTACACCCTGTTCTGAAATAGCGCGGTGATCCATTATATTGCCGAACTAGTACCTGCTCGCGATCGAGATTATTGTTTGCTTCTATGAGCTAAATAATATATTACGTTTACGTTCTCCTCCAGATCCGCTTTTGTGAAACTAGAGTATATTGTACCATTGCATATTTAAATATAGAATATATAGAATATGTAATTTAAAGAACCTACCACGGAAGTTATTAAGGATCATAAATCGGTTGTATATACAAAGTGCTCCATAGAAATCAGTCACATTTCAAAGTATTGCAATTTTGTAGAAATTGATTTTATCAGAAAAACACCTAAACATTATTGATGAGTTTGTAGGGGGTTAGAAGCTTTGGTGTGAAGATAACACTGACGTAGTTTTCCACACACCAAAACACTGATTAATGCAATTGACGCAATCAAAACTATGTTGGACGAACTAGAAGGTCAATTCAAACTAGACTCAAGGAACATGTGGCGTATCTCAAATATGGTAGAACAGATAAGTCTAGTGTCGCCCAACATGCGTTTGGGAACAACTATAAAATAGATAGTAGTAATTTAAGAATAATTAGGAATGTAACAAATTCCAGACAGCTCGATGCATTTGAGAGTTTGGAAATTGCAAAGTATAAAAATAGTATGAATAGTCACGGTTCACTGATCCATCGTAACGGTTCACCGGTAGCAATAGTTTAGGTATAAATAGGGCACAGTGTTAGCATAGATTTAATTTTAATCATATCCAGATGATGCCAACTTAATTGCCGTAACGCACGTCGAGTGCACTATAGTGTTTTGATGTTATATGAAAAACTACATCAGTGTTATTATTATGTTCTATTCAAACACTTCTGCATTTGTAAACAAACGTTTTCATTGTATTTCACTGTATAGATATTCGTCGGTATGATTTTAACTTCTTCCTCTATGTTGTATTTAAACTCCTGAATGATATGTGGCGATTGATCTAAACTTTGAACTTTTAATCTTTGAAAACGATAAGTAAGGGACTCTAGATGCAAACGACGTAATTCTGGTACTAAAATGTCTCCAATATATTTACACATTGAGCTAATATAAGGATCTGCACGACACAATCGTAACGTTCGAAAAAAAAATGAGATCCAAAGATGTTAGAGGACTTCTGTAAGAAATGAGAACAAAATTAAAATTCATTTTCAACACTGGTTCTTCGTGTAATTTTTTCGTGTCACACACTGTAATTTGGTGTAAAGGAAAAATTATTGTTTGTATAAGCTGATGGTAAAGATATGAAAATATCTGTATAATCAAACTATATTAAATACCTAGGTGTACAAAAGCTTCCTCTTTTCCTGTTGCACAGGGCGAAATCATAATTTTGCTCTTCTCCTGCATCTTTTATTTGGATATATTGTTTCAAACAGTTTCAATTTTATCCTTTCAACGATTGGACGATTTAAGATTATTAATTCCAGAAAGTTTAGCTTTAATCCATGTTTCTGAGTATGGGCAGTTTTTAAATTTTCCTTGAGTAGGTAGCTCATTTTTTTCTATTGAATATGCTGCATATGTTAAAGCCTGTTTTCTTACACATTCAGCTTTACTTTTATGTTCTGATATCCATTTGTCGAAATTTGTCCTTGTCTGGCCCATATACCTTAGAACAAGTACCACAAGCTAGTTTATAAATACCTGATTTATTAATTAAAAAGTAGGTATTATCCAATTAATACCATTTTAACCTGATACTACTTGAAAATATATTAACCTTAAGTTTAATTATGGTAGGAGGCTAAATTTACAAATAGTTGTGTACCTCAACTAAATAACTATCTAAACTGTACTAAATTAGTTATAGATACGCTATATCCTACACAACTAAAGAATTTCTCGTTGATAGCTAACTGAACAATATTCCTTTTACCAATATTCCTGAACAACTTTTAAATACATTAATTTTATGTCGAAAACTGATACATATTTGTTTTGTTCTGCGAATAATAGAGGTCGTGTACCAAAATAAGAATATTCATCATCTTTTATGTAGTTTCCAAGATTCAGATAGATCAACTTTATTTTAATATGTCAGAGTTCAAAGGCTTCCTACACAAACCACGTAGAATATTAAAGTAGTAACTTCATTTTCTGAATTAAAGGAAAAGAAAAAGCTGACCCAGATACATAATTAACAACTTCTCAGAAGGTGAATTTTGATCATTTAATTATGAAATGGGATGCCATAAAATATAAAATGTTAATTAAAGCACACCAGAAAGTAGTCTAATAAAGTTTTAAATTAGAATTTTTCAAGTAAATATATCTCAGTATCCAATTAGAAGTCGTAGAATGTTTGAAACATACAAAAGTATTTTCTTTTTTGTTAAAGGCACTGTTACATGGCGCTTAGTTCGGCGAATCACGAACACTGCACTGTTAGAGAAAGAGGCTCGCTATGTCTTGTACCTGGAAATACGTAGATTCCACCGAGTATCAGTTAATTTATATGGATCAAAGGAGCAGAGCTGGTTTTTGTAAAATTCGTGGAAGCTCTCGATAATTGTACATGTTCAATTGCCGCTTTTAGTACACGTAGCAGATGCAGGTGCAATTGAGCTATGTTATTGTGGAGGAAATACTGCTTTCATTTAATTTTAGAATTTACGTTTTTGTACATCTGGAATACCCTGAATTGTTCAATTAGACCTATCAAACGTATAAAATACCTTTAACAGAGTCCGCTTGCTCTGTTAGAACTTATAAACTTATATATTCTATTCTCGTTGGTATGTTTTGTTAATCCACCAGGGGCGGCTCTACCCAAATGTGCCTGACGCTCATTTATAATGTAGGTACAAAAGACTTATCTTGCCCTGTAAGACATAAGATTATTTTACTCCAAATCGTGCCTGGGCTGACAAATTTACTCATTACATATATTTGTCACACGCTACTGAAACTGAATTGCCTTGGTCCTTAAGTATGTACAATAAGTGACTGACAGTTAAAGTGAAGTGCGTTATAATGTGGTGCCTAAATATTTTTCATTCACTTCAACTTAGACAAATATGTCAGGTGGGAGCAAACTGGGTTTCCTGTTAAATCAAAATTTCAATAGCTTACCAGCAAGGTCAAATAAATAGGGCGACGTAAAAGATAGAGTTCTGTTTATCCGGAAGGCACAAAAGGAAACTCAGTATTATCCGCTGATTGTAAGCTATAAATTATACATATTATAGTGTCAAGTCAAGGGGAGAAAAACAAGTAGTTTATGGTGCACAGATATAATAATTCAGTTGATATCTAAGGAACTTTAGTCTAAGAGGTTTCTAGTGAAATATGTCTGATAATTCACTTCGATAAAACTAATATATTCATTTTTTAATAAAAAAAACTTTAACTTACTACAATCGTAAAATTTCCTTGAATAGAAAATTTTAACCTACGATCGATTTTCAAAACAGCTCTACAGGTAAAAGATGTTTTTAACATGTTATAGAGTTTGATTTTATTTTATCCACAATTGGGATCTGGGAAATGGTAAGAGACACGAAAAAGTAAAAACAATGTATTTCGTTTACGTAAAAATAGACATAGCTTCATTTGTTACAGAGATACGATAGTGAACTTTCTTGTTTATTATCGGCGCCATAATGGATTTTGGATATTGAATGGTTTTGCTATTGGATAGCTTTTTTAATTTTCATTAATTTATGAGCGAAACAATTAAAAAACAATTATTATAAAGTTGTTTATCCTTTAAGCTACAGATGACACCACAAAGTATTACAGGATCGTATTATATAAAAATATGGGGCTTCGTTATACCATAAAAAAATCCTTCCAATGAATATCAACATTATTTGCATTGTCATCTATAGTTGAAAGTATTAACAACTTTATAAAGATTGTAAATTACATTTGTAATAATTTTTTGAACAGGATTTTTAATTTAAAATGGCTTCTATAGTATTTGTTTTTCCGAAACATAATTATTCAACTTCACTTAAGACTTAATAATTATTTTGACAACAAATGAGAAAATAGCAGAGTTAAATATAAACTCAGCACCACATTCTAATTAAATGATTCACTGATAATTTGACTGCCATGAAATATATCAAAGGCGTTTACATGAAAAGCCTGATGAAACAATTTATAGTCTTTATAGTCTTACACGTGGAGGTCGTCCTTACACTGTTTCTCTTATTAAGGGTTAAATGAACAAAGCAAACGCTATATTTAATGACATATTATTAATTATAGGTTACACTTCTCTGTTTTGCACAAACCCACACGTCTTAGGCATTCATACAAATTGTACTGAAAAATTATAATTATTAATACACTATTGTAATAATATAGATAAACACTGTTATATATCAATTATCAAATTAACTTATAGAAAATTAAATTTAATTAACTTATAAAAAGTAGGAGCATATGAACTGGTTTTGGCAAACCAGAAAACGAATATATGGAAAAGTCCAAGCGATGTCTAATATAATAGATTATGTTCTACATCTACGGAACATTTCCATTTTTATTTTTGTCAATTTTATTTATCCAATAGTTTACATCTAATAAATCACCAACAGTAATTTACATAAATAAATTGGGACAATAAATAAATTAGTTTCAGGTGAACTGCGTAAACTCTAGACTAACTTAATCTGTTCAAATATCTTTTGAATATTAATACTGATGGCATGGATGAGTTGCTAATATAGTTTGGGAATCATTAATCATTATTGATTGAATTATGACCTATACAATGTCAAGGATATCGTATGTACTTACGTCAATCTTATTGGAGTAGATATAACAGTTCCATAGTATTAATTCTTTTATTACTATATATTACTACATTTCTTCTATCTTTTCTTTAGTGACAAATCGTCTCAACTTTTCCATATTTTAAAAAAGTATTTAAAGGGTAACTGGAGATAAAGAAATTTTTGTTTTTAGCCTGTTCTATGTAATTTAGTTTATTATTCTTATCAAGAATGTCACTTGTTCGTTATATGTATTTTGTTGATTGATTTTCATTTTATAAAAGACAAATTTTATACCTACGACTCAATATATAGGCAATCATATAGGGCTTGACTATGTTTAGAGAAGTACTTTAGAACAATAAAACGCCATATTCTTTCCGGTCACAGCGAAAAATTGTGATTCCACCTACATTGATAATTTGCATTTGATACTGCAGATAATTCTGCACAATAAATAACAAGTTTAGTCCTTTGGATAATATATGGGCATTCAGATTACAAACATCATAAAAATGGTATTATATTTGCTTTGCAATAGCCAGCAATCTGTTTGAAATAAAACTTAATTTAGGGTAAATTTTTTAGGGTACAAATATTTTTGAGGGTAAGTCATATATAGGGCTCACTAACAAATTTAAAATTATGTTAAATATGTTATTTACGCATTTGTTTATGGGGATTAAGCCAAATAAATTTATTAAGAGACATATTATAGATATATATGATTCAATAAAGTTTAAGTTTCCCTTGTTATCTTAGCTACGCAAAGGAAAACCTCACTATTTAATGGAATAAGTCGTAAACAACTACTGTGCGTTCTATATGCACCCCCCACTATTGAACTACAACGGTATATCGTATATAACCTCAACTTATAGTTTTTAAATATATTTTGCCTTTTAATGAAAAGTGGTTCTAAAATGTTTTGATACTGCAACGACCAGAAATTATAGCTAGAACACTGCCGGTCATGGGCGTGCGCATTTTTGCAGACGTTGCAAACATACACTCTGTTACTTTCAATTAATTGCACTAATGTAAAATATTATGTTAATATAACAATGACATAAAACTTTGTTCCTATAAGCTATACGTAAACAATACGTATGCGTCCGAAGTACCTGAACCGTGATACGCAGCTGAAGTCTACACAGGTATTGGATGAATCCAGTAAGACGGAAGACAGTATAGCAACAACATTTTTAATGAGTTGAACAGAGACACATTCCATTAATATGATTGACTAGGATTGGTACCTCTATTTTTAGTAATACGGCAGGAAATAATAGTTTTTTAACATTTTTCAACAGATTATTAAATTCAAAGTTTTTTAATTTCGTACGTATTTGTGCATTCATACTTTTATACATAATTGGTGATGTCCACATCTGCGGATTCTAATTTGGCAAAAATAAATACGAGTAGAATAATACTTCTTCTTAAGAAATATTTTCCTGGAGAAAGTAATGTGTTCTTTAATAATAGACTTGCCTAAAACAGTTCAAAGTTATAAATTGGTTGGGGTAACCAAAAAAAACCTATTTCTTGTAATAAATCTTTGTTGTAATGTCATCTAATTGCTACTTATCAAGCAGCAATAAAAGTTTTTAGTGTTCTAAATTCTTTTGATCCGAAAAGGATTTCTAGAATGATTTATGCGTATAAACTGTCCAAACCCATTTCGTCCACTCACTGATTTCCTTTGTGACATTAATGTGGAGTGATTAATGTCATGGGAAAAGTTATAAATTTTATGCATGTTGATTAAAGTTTAGTCAACAATCTCTAGTACCAAAGTAAACTGAAGTACACTATAAACTGTAACTTCCTGCGGAACTAAAATTAATAAAACGAAATTACTAACTGACAGAAAAGTATGGTTAACAGTTTAGCATATTTATACACTCGTTAGTCAAATACTAAGTAATTTAATTAGTTTAAATGTTTTAGTGAAATATTACCTCGTTTCTCATTAAATAACATATGCAACGTTCTTTTTCGAACTTTTTCGAACCTACTGAATCAAGACTTTAGTCATCTAAATGTCTATGTATGTACTCCAGATTTATAAGGAAAATTTGGTATTACGTGACTTTTGGATATCCACATCCTGTAAGTCAAAAATTGACAAGATTCGAATTTTTTCTACACAAATAAAATCCATCAAACAATTTCAATTCCCTTCAGTTGCGTGTCTTATGACATCCCTTAGACAACATGAAATTAAATTAGTTATTCATTAAATTAATTGAAAGTTTTCAGTGGCATTTAGTTGATAATCTAAACATTTTAAACTAATACACTTTTCCCAAGTCTCCTGCAATAGGTTATATACACATAGAAAGTAACAGCAGTAGAGACATTGGTATGGTGGAACAATTGTCTCTTACTCTTCACCATTAATAAAGTGGATAGTCGAAGCGGATGGTTCTTTATGAAACATTGTGAAAATAATTGTTTTGAAAAAAACATTGATCTCATTTAGATGTTCCAAGGAATATATAGAAAACACTCTCTATACTAGTATTTCGGCTTATTACGCCTTTTTCAATAGAGTAAATGTTTATTACTAGTCATTGTTTTGAAAAAAACATTGATCTCATGTAGATGTTCCAAGAAATATATAGAAAACACTCTATATATTAGTATTTCGGCTTATTAGGCCTTTTTCAATAGAGTAAATGTTTATTACTAGTCATTGTTTTGAAAGAAACATTGATCTCATTTAGATGTTCCAAGAAATATACAGAAAACACTCTATATACTACTATTACTAGTATATACTACTATACTAGTATATACTAGTATATTACTAGTAATAAACATTTACTCTATTGAAAAAGGCCTAACAAGCCGAAATACTAGTATATAGAGTGTTTTCTATATATATTTCTTGGAACATCTAAATGAGATCAATGTTTTTTTTCAAAACAATTATTCTTCCTATTAACACTTTGGCTTAATTTTGTCTTTTATCTCTTTTGTCTTTTTGTGTAACACGTATTCTGGCACCTGATTACAGTTACAAACAATTATGCTGATTACTCTGTCACTTCACGGAATTTATTTAAAAGTATTCATGTGAGCATTTCATTTAATCATGAATGAACTATAGAACTTTTTTGCGTAATTTTTGTACTATGAGCTATGAAGTTTATAACATATTTTTTCGGCAGCAGTTTTTTCGTAAGAAGTAATGAATCAGAATAAGATGAAAACAGTGTGGTTTTCCTTAATGCATGTCGTAGATAATATCATTTTCCAGTCATCAATCATTCTTTGCACTAGAAAATTCAATGTGGCCTTAGCTCTACTACTTCTTAAATTCTAATCTCATCGATAAATTCTGTGCACATGGTTTGCACCTGTTTTATAGTAATGTTAACGGAAAGCATCACTTTGTACACTGTACAAGAATATAAATTCTTCAAGGAGATAAAAGTGCTTAATTAAGTTTACATCTTTAAAGAATGTTGCCCTGATGAAAAGATGCCCTAATTAGGTATTGTATTGCTTTTCTCAATGAAATTCCTTTCAGGAATTTTTTTGACGATAAACTTTTTGATTATGATAAAAACTTTTTAATAATGACTGCCATTCTCTAAGAAAACTGATTGCGTTGTAGCACGCATTTTTGTGAAACTTTGACCAGCAAAAGCTAAACCAAACTTTATAAACCAAATATTAAGTCATAAAAATACGTATCGTCTTCTCGCAAAGTTTTATGGCCATATTTTTCGCTGTATTAGCTGGGAAACTCAGCGCTCATCAGAATTTTGAATCAGTACCGGACTTATGCTATAGATATCGCCTGGGCCTAAAATTGACATCATTTTCATCTAATTTGAAACATGTATTAAATTCATAATTTAGACTAATGATTTAATTATAAATAAATTAATTAATAAACAAAGAAATACATTTGTTTTCTTATTTGTAAGTCTTCTTATAATAATTTTTATTATTATTGTAATTATATTAACAAAGAGTAAATAATAGTTGTGGTGAGAAACACCGTAGTGCCCTCTTTTGGTCTGTGCTACTATCCTCGTCTGAGAATTATTGTCTAATTGACAGATAGATTCAATCAGATTCATCGATTCCACTACCTATGGCATTCTGACGAGGACATAATAAGTGTGAAACAAGCCAATGTCTGGAGGTTGGTGTGGGTGAAAGACATGGCGACCCTCATTTCTACCATAAGGTCTTTTAGGATAGGTCTTTTGTGTAAATAGTTAACCGATCTTTTCGGTTGTCTTTATCCTCCACTTGACCTCCAGTAGGAGAATGTTTGTTTTCCATCTTCTTCACTGCCAAGTTTCAACAAAATCGGCTAGAGGATTATGAAGATTTTAGGAAAAACGATTTTTTAAAAAGTTTCACACCATGTATCTTGAAAACACTCTGTATATACTTATAAACATATAGTTTACTTGTTCTTAAAGATAGACCCATCAACCTATCTATCAATGAATTCGAGCGAGTGAATCATAATAAACACTGAAACCAACAATTACAACAATAATAGTCTCTCTACGCAATATGAATTATTGTTGCTTAATATGATACTACATACGTTAATTAATATCCCTTACATCAACAAAGCTACTATTATTAGTATTGTATTACACATCATTGAACAATTTCCCAAACAACAACGACTTTGATGAATGGTATTTGTATACATAGGCCTATTGCTTGCATCTTTGTTGAGTTACCTCTAGCTAGAGCTTTATACAGACAAGATACATCTCCTGACAAAAATATAATTACTTAAATATGTTGTTTATACTCGTATTCACTGTCGCTTTTGGATCTGTTTTAAGTCAGATGCGGCTACGTGTGTCCTTTATAACTTCTTTTATAGCTATTTCTGCGTCGATAAATTCTTTATTGCATATAAAGTATCAGTAAGGGATAGTTAATAGACACTATTCAACCTTTACTGTTATTATATCCTTTTAAGGAAATTGTAAGGGAATAGAGGATATTACGAAAATTGATAAGTATATTTATACTCATCAAGTATACTTATACTTTAGAAGTATTTCTAATATAATTTTTGTTTAAATACATATCTCTTTCAGGTTAAATCAATTTAAACACTATTTAGGTTTTTAACTGTAAAAAGACACTGTCTATGGAAGGGCTTAATCTTCATGGCCTCATCCATTCCGTTGGAATAGTTTTTCACCGGGTAGGTCCTGCCAAAAGGCCTTCTAGTAGGTCTTTTGTGTAAATAGTTAACCAATCTTTTTAGTTGTTTTTATCCTCCACTTGACCTTCAGTAGAAGAATGTTTGTTTTCCATTTTCTTCCATTGTGTGATTTTTGGTGTCCCACAAAGCAATCCTGGTCCAATAATGGATAGTTTTGTAATTTTTTTGACCTTTTCCTAGAAGAAATACTATTTATACATTTATATGTTCGTTGCTTGAAGCAGATATTAAGACCAATCGACGATCAATGATCTGCTATTACACTTTTTACAACACATACATTACTATAGAAGGGAGATACTTCTACACAGGTGGAAAGCCTCCTTTACTGCCATGCAAAATGATAATATATATAATAATAACTTTAAAATTGTTCCTATATTTATATTATAATTTTATTTTGAACCACTTTATGTGCTCTTGAGCTTGAGGTATCAAGAGCACTTAATAATAATTACTAGAATTAAGTGTTAGAAAGAAAAGGAAAATATATCGGATATCCTATCCGATATCCTAAAATTAATTTACTTCCTACGCCTATGTACAATATAAATCTTTACTGTAGCTATATTCAGACATTTAGATCTCATAGGATTTATAACTAGCGGGATTTAGATGTCGTGGGATTTACGTCTCATGGCTTTTAGATTATAGTATTTATTTTACTAGTTTTCCTTCACGGGCCTAATGCTTAAGTTACTATTTTGTTTCTAATTTGATTCCAAGAACGTTCAGTGTAAGCAGTAACGGATGAGCCACAACTGTTAGTAACTACATAATTATTGGAAATTTAGAAGGTACCTATACTCTCGGTCACCCTATAAATGGGTCTCAGTACAAGTTCAATTCGCTTGATAGTTCCTAACCATCTTGTCAATTTCCATTTTACTACAAAGTTTCCATTTTGGGTCATAGCAAATTCTCATTTAATTCCCATAGCAATCTAATCCTACTCTCATCTTGTCATTTATTCATTTCACCTTATACAAGTCATTTAAGTATACATTTGACTTTTAAATACTTCCATATTTTCTTAACAATAAGTAAGGAAAGTGCATAAAAGAGAAAAAAATTGAAATGAGTCAATATTTTTAACAGCAATAAAAATTGCACACATATAATGATGAAACTTTTTTTTCAAATATAGATACGTCTTTATCATACTAAGCTTTAAGGCGACGTTACACGGCGTGGGGAGTGCCACGCCTGGAGTGTGGCGTGTGGAGTGACGCGCCGATGAGCATTTTGGTGATCGCGATTACACGACCTGCAGATTGACACATTTATCGCCACGCCAGACGCCAAACGTGGCTTCATTTTCACTTCAACATGTCCGTTCGTCGAAAACGGATGCTCGGTTGTGCAGCAGCTTGTTATATTAATTCGCTGATTGTGCAAGTGATACTAAACTTTTGTTGGATTCGCAAAGTGTGCAAAGTTTACCGCCAATCGACGGGACCCGGCACGCCGCGGCGTGCCGCCTGTTAAGCGGCCCCTTCACGTGTAGTTTTTCGTCGCTTTTGAAGTGACACTCCATCGCTCCGCGCCAAAATTGAACGTGTAGGGTCGAAAAACGCCTGGAGCGCTTCGCGCTTGGCGCTGAGTTAAACATTCCAACCTGGCTAAACTTCTGACGCGAAGTTACCACATGAGTTAACGAGAAGTGAACGTGAAGGCTCGAGTCGGGTTTTCAATAGTTCGAGAGAGAGATAGTAGAACATAAATTGAGTTAGTAGAACAGAGACAGTGCTTATTCGCATCAGTACTTTGCACGCCGCGCCGTGAATTGCAACAGGTAAGAATTAAAATTAAATTCTTTCAATTTAATAAGCGAGCATACCTGTCACTATCCATTCTAAAATAATTCTTATAATCTTCCGGATGACTATCATTGATTTCTGCCAATAGATAAATACGGCTAGATTCATTTCGTTTTAAATACCATTTTTTGGCCCAGTACCTGTTTTTCTTTCTTTTATTTTGCTCTTCTTCTATTTCATGTAATAAAATAAACGCTGCAAGTTTTCTTCGAGTCGAATTCAAGCTTGACATCGTTTCCACTTCACTTAAAAATTTAAACGCTATCTAGAATTTAGAATTGTCAGGAAAAAATTACGCTCGAACCACAAAAGAAGTGAACGTGTAGTTTGACTTGTACCCTCCAAGAGTGTAACGTCAGGAATGACCGTGGAGCGAACTCCAGGAATGAGGCACGTCTGATATGTACGTGAAGGGGCCGCTTTACTCGTCACGTCGACCCAATTACACGGCGTGTGGCGCGACAGTTTACACTCCAGGCGAAGCACTCCTCACGCCGTGTAACGACGCCTTTAGATTGTATAAATTACATACGTTAAAATCAGGTGAGGTGAATGATGAAATTCAGATGATAAATACAGAAACATCGATATTTGAACCACGAATACATACTTTTGTAACATCTGTTACAAAAATGCAACTTTTCTTCAAAACACATTTATTTTAAAAGATTGAAGTTTAATAGAAATATCATAAGTATGTTCTTGAACCTTATTTTTATCATAAATTAATTAAATTTATTGGGAATATGGATTAGGTATTAAAACAATTAAACAAAATCTAGTACCATGGACGTCTCGCTCCTGATCAGAAGCTTTTTCAACGATTATTTTGTTACTATAATTTTTTCTCCATTATAAAACATTATTTAACCTGAAAAATACAAAATGTTTTATGCAATCCTGAAGGATTGTGCGTTGTGAATTGTAAATTGCTACTATCTATCTTATGGTTGTTCTCAAACGCATGTTGGGCGGCACTAGACTTATCCCTTCTACCATATTTGAGATGAGTCATATGTTCCTTGAATCTAGTTTGAATTGACCTTCTAGTTTGTACAACATACTTTAGGTTGCAGTTTTTACACTTAATTTCGTAAATCCCCGACTTTTCCTTAATTTCTATTTTGTCTTTTGGATTGGCTAAAAGTTGTTTATTTCCCGATGAATAAACCACTGACATATCTAGGTATATCTTTAAAAACCTTACCAAAACCACGGGTAAAACGAGGATCGTACGGAATAGATATGAATCTTGAATTTTCTCTTTCATTTTGAAAAGTCGAGGAATTTCGAAGTGTCTCTTTAAATTTACATTTCCCAATTATTTTATCAATTAAACTTACAGAATATCCATTGCTCGCGGCTATATCCCCATTAAATGCCTTTTCTTTTTCAAACCTCTCCTTATTTAGGGGGAAGCTTAATAGGCGATGAATTAAAAAAATTGAAACTCGCCATTTTGTGTTGAGCACAATGGCGAGAGTCCTTATGGATCTTAGGGATAGGGATCCTTAGGGGTATCTTAAAGTACTGGTATCTTTTCTGTATATGTCAAATTCTAACTTATTTTCACTATTTCTAATTATTAATACATCTAAGAATGGTAGCTGTCCAGAGTTTTTAATTTCATATCTAAACTTAACTGAAGCGAAACGACTGTTCAATTTAGAAGCAAAGTTGTCAATATCAGTAACTTTTTTTCAAACACTGCAAAGAGTTGTACTCTAGAATAAAATAAAAAATAAAATATCAGACGTTTGTGATTCGCTTCAATAAATACATAAATATAAGTATTATTTCCAATAACATGAGTTTAAGAGGTTCAACAAATACACCCCTTATTCTATCTAAAGCGGAAAATTCAGTGGAGACATTGTAAATTATACGATCCACAACGAAACATCTGTCCTGTAAATTATCTCCTGCTTCCCCAATTTCTTTATAATACTGTCATATCCGTACGTGTCAATCTAAAGAGATTCATATAAATCTAGTTTCATCAATAAATGTACATGTTTGATCAGTCGCCTCGGGACGATATATTCCTTTAATAACTAATGGGGCATTGGGATAATATTCCGCACAGCATAAATATCCAAAGCTTAGCGCGATGTTCGAAAATATGACGGGTATTTAAAATAGGAAAACAAACACGCAGGGAAAAAGGTCGACGTTCGATTGAGCATTGGTTTTGGGGATTATTTTTTCATAAAAGTACAGCTGCTTGCCTACAACTCTGAAATAAAGTTAAATGAAGTACTTTTTTCTCGAATGTATACCCAATGTATATTTTCGAATAAGGCTCTAACGGCCTCTAGCGGCCAGAATCAATAATTGTTAGATTATTGACTTTATATCATGTCACTCGTAATTACAATGTAATTCCCATTTACCTCATCTACCACTGACTTAAAACTATCTACCTATATATCACATTCAATCTATTTCACATTTGTTTCCGGTCAATGATTAAAGAAAACAAAAAGAAATCGGTGTCCACTTACAATTGGATGTAAAGTTAAAGGAAGCAAATTTTTAAATAAATAGCATAAAGATCAGGATAAAGGCTTTCTAGTATTCAGAATCAGTATCTCTAGATCATTAACTTTTAAGTCATAAACACTACGCAGTCAATGTATATGTCAATGATCCCATTAACTATTAGTTTCTGTATTTAAAACTAAACAGGTTTTACTTTATATGTTCCTTATAACAGATTAAGTGAAATCCAATTTATTCCTCATCTGGCCATTAACAGAAATTAAAGAAAATTATAAATATATTTTCAAAGATCCACCTCTGATTGCTAGAAAAATCAATGGCCTCTTCCTGAATCAATAATCCCTACATCACTGACTTTTAAACCTTAAGCCACTACTTAGAGTCAATGTAAATCTAATTAAGAAACTATTTATCATTTATTTTTGTACATTAAATACTAACATTTATAGTAGGGGTTAGAGAGTCAGTACATTCCGGAATATTTTTTGGTAATTCAATTTTAATCGGTTCTATATTTTTTCTAGAGTAGTTGTTTCCGACATTTCACTTTTAAGTATTGATCTTTGTCAGACTAAGTGAGATTTAATATATTTTTCATCTGATCTTGGTCCAGAGAACAAAGGAAACTAAAAGAAACTTAAACTTATATTTGAATGGATAATTTTAAATTAAAACAGTACGAGCAGTATTTCCAAGTGAAATGTCTAGGCTATTACTGTTTTTACGCTATTTCATATTTCAATGTAATTGAATCAATATTAATTAGGGATTTTCTGCTAAATGCCAGAAGAGACTGCATCGAGAATGATTTGAAAGAGGATTTCCAAAATGATTTGAGAAATGAAATGGCCTGTCTATAATGATGTAAAGTAACGGAAAAAAGACGCGGCACCAATTAAGAATATTATTTTAAAGTTTCTAAACTAATTAGCCCTAAACGAAATTATCTCGGGCTTGAAAGACCTTTTATATTTCACCTGTTTTGCAATTCTAAACATATTTTTACAAGATTTAAACGTTCAAATTTAAAAGGGCAATTAAGAAGGGTTGTCTACTTTGTTGAAGAAGAGCAGACGTGCCTTAATGTTCTTACTACCGTTAAAGATCAAATACTTAAATAATTTCTAATTATTTGCTATTTTATTAATCGTCCAATAAAAAACTTAAATGTTTGTACCTAATTGTGCATATATATACACCCACCGCACTTTTAATATTATATTGAAATCTTTTTTTGTTTTGCTGAACCACCCCACAAGATACAATCAACTTTCCTTAATTGTATATACTTAATAGGGTTTCCAAACGTTTTCTTAAAAAGATAAAAGTAACTTTATTGTGAAAAGGTTACAATAAGTAACGCAATCTCGAAAAGTCGTCTGCCGTGTGATTGAATCGATTCAAAAGGTAGGGTAAAAAACCGTGTCAAGAGCATTCTTTGAATTTGATTTCATTCAGCTGGCGAAGGGTGATAGAATATTTTGTTTCAGTATTTTCAGCAAGCATTTTTTCATCGGTTTGGCAATATGAAAACAGACTCAATTATTTGTAAATTCCAATGAAATCAACAAAGGTCTAAATTTATTACAGACGAATAAGGAATTAGCTATGATTAAAGCAATATATAATTAATTAATCTGTCTGTCTGTCTGTATAGATATAATTTAAAAATTCTACATATGTGGAATATAATATAGATGTATTAAAACGCAAAACATTTATATTTTAATTTTTGTTTTTATACAGCTTAAAAAAAGTGTTTCAGTAGCTTTGAGACTAATTTATTATTTGACATGAAAGGTGTACCTACCTATTATAATTCTACAAATAAATCTCATCTGTTATGTTTCCTCCATATGTTACCTAACTGAAAGAAACGGAAGAAATCGAAAGTTATCGGCAAAAATATATTAATCCCGCTTTTATAGTTGATTGATGCTTCATCAGTTTGATTTATTTCAAGAGTTATTGGCGTTATTTCTTTTTAAATATCAGTACAGCACTCTTCTTGACTTAGAATATAAAAATATCTCTTGCATGTTTGTGAAAATTCTGTTTGTATCTTGGTGATAATACAATAAAAAATTTCTGCTGGATATAAATAAAATCTAAACGATGTAGGTACAAAAAAAAACATTATTCAGGAATTATATTTTCATCAACGACACTGATTGTTTCGATTTTCATGGTAATTTTGCAAATGGTGCAAAATGGCAAGAATAAGAGAAGTGAAATGAGATTTAAATATTATTACATTTATTGGGCATCAAACAGGGCATGTCCTTTATTAAACAATTCAAAAGTTAAGCGAATTGTTAACCAACTTTATGCAGTTTTATATCTTGCTTCACAATGAAATATTTCTGTGATTCTACCAAAGCACAGTATAAGTACAGTAAGTTGTGAAATAACTATCTGCTACAATAATTTCCTGCGTAGCTAAAATTTTACTATTTGGCTATTGTGCCTTGTCGTTGAGTCGCGTCTGAACAAATAGGATTTCTTTTGTTGTTACATAACATAAATCATAAATATAGCCTAATCTATTATGCTGTAAAACACGAAGGTAAATCTCTGAATATCTCCAGACACCATCTTTGACTTTAAATAAAAATCAATTTTATATGACAACGAACAACCATGTTTCCAATTTCTAAATAAAAGACCTTGTGTGGTTTTCAAAGGAAACTATTAGGTATCTTCCCAAATAGGCAGATATAAGTAGGCCCTGGCCTACTAAAACTATCTAAACTGTCTGTTATGTATCCCTAAATGTAACCAACCATAAAAATTTTAATACTAGATGTAAGAAGTGCTTTAATATCTTAAGAATCTACAAAATCTACTAAAAATCTGGCATAGATACCTATCTAATCAATTCATTTCATAAGGGACAAAATGGTACCTGAAATTCATTTTTCGTCTCCTGCTGCTTTGCTTGACTTGGAATTGCTTTTCTTTAGAAGTTTTCATGCAAATTATTAATAATAATTTTAATACTTTTCACAATAAACGGACTTGCTTAAATTATATAACCTGATAAAAGAGATAATATAGTATTACAAATATTATATAAATTTGACTTATATTATTTACTGAAATTATAGGATATAAATGAATATGCATGTTCCGTGATTTGCGAACTGCGCAAATTTAAGCTATATTCTACATAATTGGCAACTAGTAATACATGTACATTTTATTATGTGTAGTCCGATGCCTAATTTGCTTGTTTGTTTACCGACAAAACAAAAACGTAAGCAAAACCGAAAAGTTTTTTCAAGAGCAATCGCGGAGCACTTTGCACAGCTACTACCTTGTTTTTATTTTATTTGTTTTGATTTCATTATAATCAACGTTGTTTTTAATTCTTAGTTCCTTTAAAGAAGTAGATCTTGTATCAACCGTGCAACTTGCTGTGTCATTGTCTAGGTTGTGTTATTGTTATTATTAAAACTTAACAAGAACAGTTTGTTTTTTGTTGTTCTGGTGTGTTTCTGATTTGACACTCGGATAGGGCAGTGTATCTGTCTGTGTAGTTGTTGTTGTTGTTAGTGGAAGGCGGCGCGGTTTCCCGCAGCACTCAGGCCTACCGCCAATCGAGAGCTATTGGAAGAGACCCGTGCTTTGGGTATAGACCAATATTCGTTCTAGCGGAAGCTCTCTAATGTCCTGGGGCAGGAGAAATGCTGCACCCAGATGTTTGCGTCTCTTGATCATGAGGAAGGCACAGTGACAGAGGATGTGAATGGAGTCCTCGTCATCGTATCCGCAAAACCTGCACCTTCTAGTGTCACTAAGGCCGATAGTGTTAAGGTGCTTGTAGAGATGTCCGTGACCTGTCAACAGTCCTGTGACAATCCTTAAGCGGCGTTTACATTGGTATAGTAAATGGGTTAGTACATGGGTTAGTACAGTAACTTGCAAGACAGCCACTTATCCAATGTAAACTTCGTAGGCAAGTACTTGTACCAGCCCTTGTACCAACAGACTGGCCAGGATAGTAAATAGCTTCCTAGGCTATTTACTTACCCACTAACCTTCACCCACTTTACTGTCCGCGCTACTAGTCTCTGAACTCGCCTAATGTAAACAGTTTTGTGCCAGTAAATAGTAAGCACGTGTTGATTACAAATTTGCATATTAGGTATTTATTTTTTCTACTCAAAATGAGGTGGTCCGAAGAGGATACAGTTACTCACTAATCCATTTTCTACACCACAACCTTTTTGTAGTAAATTCTTTTTCCTCCAATAGATTATTGATTTATTGCATTAAACACAGGGAAACATTTATTATACCTTTTTTAAGAGCAGCCAATTTTGATCGCGAAATACGATTACAGAAAGCCATCTCTTCTCCACTGCAAAACTGCTACTAATAAATACTAGTACAGAAAAAACAGTTTTGTGTGTAAACGCCTACTTACCTTGGACTTGGGTCAGTCAACTGGGAAGCTACTTACTAGTACCAGTTACTGGTATAAGTAACTATACCAATGTAAACGCCGTTTTATGCTGTTACGACTTACTGCAAGTATTGATCGAGTTGCGTTCGGCCAAGGCCCTTCAATTAAGACCCTGGCTTGTCGCAGCCCAGACCCGTTCAACCATTCTTCCTCTGATCTTTTCTTGATCAAGTTTTCAATAGACCTTGTTACATAACTAGGCGGAAGCCCGAGTACTGGTTCGGGCCCTGTAAACTGTATACTTGACCCTCTTATAGCCAGTGCATCGGCCTCATTATTTCTTGTTATGTTGTGATGACCCGCTGTCTGTGTAGTAATCTAGTACAATCTAATATATTCTTCTGAGAGGGACCCAATACTCGAAATTGCGAAAGCACCCTGGTGTCAAACATACTTTTTATTTTTAGGAAACTCAATATAGTGAGATTATTCTCAATATCTTGACTTTTTTATCAATATAATCAGTTTATTCTCAATATCTTCACTTTTTTCTCATTATAATACTTTACTTTAAAACTCCACCTTGATAGTGGAGACGACATAAAGTCGTCAATTGTACTATTTCAGAATTTCCGTTTTATAATATTTTATAGGCGTTGCATTCCAATACAAATTCTTATTAATTTTGGTCATTATATTCACTACAAAATGTATTTATCTTGTAAGTTTCCTTTGCTTCTTGCTTCCTTGCTTGCTTTCCTTCCACTTGCACCAAACTGCTCTAGTGTCAATAAAAACAATGATTTAATCGTTGGTCGTGCTGTTGCGACAAGGGGCATATATACACCGAGATTTTAAGGGATCAATCATACAAAAAACCGTAATAAACCTTTGGAGGTTTTTATGGGTGGTGGAATTCAAAAGCTTTTATGATTGATCTCTGTTTCGATATTGGGTTTCGTTTGTTTGTAATACGTACATAGTGTTCCTAAAAATACATTCATTTATTTTTAGAGTATATACCTAACATAAAAACTTGACAGAAAATAAGTTCGAATGTCAATACTTTTCTCTAAAGGTGTAATATGTATTATTTCATTCATATACCTCTGTAATTGTGTGGATAATGAATTTAATGACTCTAATATGAGACTTTCATTCAACCCGAAGTTACTTTTTAAAGTTAAAGGGAACAATACGTTTTTACATATTTGGGAAAAGCGATATTTTATACAGTGATAAAAGAGTTTAAAAGTGTCTCTTATTGAAGGAAAATATGAGTTATTTAGATAGACGTCATTGTAAATTGGGGAATCCTTCATCTAAGATATTGATTCTTTTCTAGATTATACCATATTTCCCCATGTAATTTCCATACTATTAGAGATAAAATCTGTTAATTCCTATCCTTGTGTGGAAGCGCTTTATCGAGGTATTTAAATTTATACATGGAGACATTCCATTCAATTTTGAAAAGTTCAGATTACTTGCGGGAGGACTGAAAGTCCTCAAAACTTTTTTATGGTATGCTTAATTCATATCCAGTTTTTTACTATATAGCACGCTCCAAATTGGGTTAACATATCTAAAAATATAACAAACGTGCGAGTGAGCTCTGGAATGATCATTTTTTAGTTCAACCAGATATAATTATTTTAAATGTGGTGGACCTTCGATTCCCCAATAGAATGTATGACCTTTGTGAGTCTGAAGCTTGTGTTCTAGTTTTTAATATCCTATTGTTATAATAGCTAAGGATTTTAGTTATGCATTATACAATATTTGTTAAACAGTTTCATTGTCATCTCAGTTCAGTTTATCAAATGCACAACATTGTATTTTAAAAATGTTCAAATATTATCAGTAAATTACAGTGTTGTAAGATGTAAAAGATTATAGTTGTCATTAACTAATTTACGATTGTCATTTTAATTAAGAGCTTAATTTACAGGCTAGATTAGGCAGTAAAATGAGACATTGTTACAGAAAATTCTAAAGCATGAGAATGAAATTTATTGAAAGTCATTGTCATTATCTAATCATAAGAAACGAACAGTGCCATAAAAAATGTAAACAAACACACACACACAAAACAAGAAACAAAACAAAACTGTGAATGATATTTTTCAGGTTCACATTTCACAAACTTTTTCTGTGGATTTAAATATGATACCATTTAAATACTATGTTATTTAAATAAACTATTAAACTAAAATTTAATTATAAATGTTTTATTCTCAATAATCAAGGCGTGAATCAGGTTTATTCTCTTTTTATTCTAGTTGTCAATTTAATGCTTTTAGAGTATTAACGGTAAAATTTCCATTTAGTAAATTAATTTCTAAAATGAAACAAAATAAAAAGGTAAAAGTAAACGATAATAGAAGCAAATTTAATAATTGAATAACCTGCATTAGTAAAGTAGGTAAATAAAACAAAGCATCCCAACACAAATGTAAATTTTCTAATTTGATAATGAGCTAAAAGTAATTTCGGCTTTATTTTTCAACTGTTAATATTGTGAATTCTTATTTGGCTGAAACTAAAACGTTGTTAATTCTGGTCTACTAAATTTAATAGTTTCCTCCCTTGTTTTATTTTTTTTTTTTTTCATTGTAGCCTCTAAATTAAAATATTATGTATCATATGCTTTGACAACCTGCCACGTCATTTATGTCAGGCTATGCGTAACTCTGTCTCCACTAATACAAATTATTTTAGAAAAAAAATAATTTTCATCTATCCGTTTGACTTTTGACTGTTTGACATCATATAACACGGTATTAATAGGTGTAAAATACTCTGTTTCATGTTTAACGATACCTATAAACATTAACTTCTTTTGTTCCAGGTCACACCACTGTAAAGGCTACATCATCAACATGTAAGGTATGTATTGCAAAATTAATCTACGGATATAGGGATTCCCAAATAAAATATATTCAATTTGGAGACAAGGACGTGTCGATAATAAGTAAAGCGTGTATTGAACAGAGAAAGAGAACAGTGCAGTGGTGGGTCGAGGTATCAATATCTAAGGGTGGGAGACGTGACACGGGTGACAGCGGTCAGAGGTGTGGCCACAGAGGCGTCTGTGGGTGTGGCTCCTAGCTGCCTTCCCCTACTAAATAACGATTTACAACTCTCATCAGAATTCTCCCACTTCCGAGTGATAAGTTATCTCGGAAGCATAATGAGTCCCACTGCAACCAATATCCTTTCACTCGTTGCCCATACCTGGAAATTTCTTGCCATTGTGGTCTAATTCCTTTCTTCACCCAGTCCTGTACGACTTTCAAATCTGAGTCAGATGTTTGCTCTTGATATAATGTCTCCTTGGTTACTTGCATAGCCGGGTCACTGTTTCTGTTCCTGATTGTCATGACGTGGACGCATTCTTCACATCTGGATAAGTCCTTCTCTTCTTGACGTTGACAATACTTGCAGGACTTCCGAGCTCAAGGTCTTCTCGATAAGCTATCAGCGTTGGCATGACTACTTTTTTTACGATGTTTAATTTGGAAGTCGTAGCTTTGCAGCTTCTCTAGCCATCGAGAGCTGTCCTTCAGGGTTCTTGAAGTTCAGTAGCCACTGCAGTGCGGAGTGATCGGATCTCACCAGGATTTTTCTGCCGTATAAGAAACTGTGATAATGTTCCGTGGCTCTTACTATTGCCAAAAGCTCTTTCCCTGTCACGCAGTAGTTCCTTTCCGTCTTTCCTAGTGTTTTACTGAAGTATTCGATGACTACTTCTTCGCCATTCTGCATTTGGGATAGTACAGCTCCAATTTCATTCTTCGAAGCATCAGTATCCAGTACAAATAGTCCTTCATCTAGAGAATGTGCCAGGATAGGTGCAGATGTTAGACGTCGCTTCAATTCATTGAAAGATTGCTGGCACTCCGGTGTCCATAAAAACTGTGTTTTATTCTCTGTCAGCTGTATTTTTAAATAGTCTTTTTTAAGTATTATATTATTTATAATTTACTAATATCTATCTTGTATCTTTGTTTCCAAATTGAACATATTTTTATTTGGGAAACTGTATAATTTTCAATTAAATAATCTGAAAGCTCAATTATTGACAATACAATACACAATCTTACATATAATTACATAATATCGTTGCATATAAGACATTTAAATTATTATAATAGGTTATAAAGGTGTGTCAAGATCCAAGTTGACCGAGTAAAGACCTTTCACTTATTTTTAAGATACATTGTATGCTTCTAAATTGATCTACCACTTTGTAACAACTTCCAGAACTATAACTGCTTCCATATTACTTTGTATTAATATATATTGCATGGGAATGTAATGGCCTATTAACACTATAATGAATGGTATAGCATGCATTCGACAAACACGTATATAATATGCGCCACGGTAAATATATGACTAAATTTATAGCTCCACAAATGGAGCTCCCAAAAATATTAATTTTCAGTGGCTGTTTATGTGTCGAGAACAGAAACATAATAATATATCAAACCAATCCATTGAACATATTTTATACAAAATAGAAACTCGCATCCATACTAACTGAAGCGAGAAAGAAGAGTTATAACAAATACATTTCAGTAAAGCTTTAATTTGCAACTATACGTTTAAAATACAACTACCATCTTTGTATTGTAATTTTTAGTGAATTTCAAACAATGTCCGCTTTTATTTGAATTATAACAATGACTATACGTTCAGTGAGATTTTCCTGCATTATATTTAAAAAAAAAAGTAGATAAAATAATGCATTAGCCGTGTGATGAATTTTAATGTCATACGGTTGTTACATTTATGCGTTTATAGGTGTATAGCTCTTGTAATACAATTAGAATTAATGAATAAATGTCAAATCAAATTAATAATAAATGAAAAAGAACCAACGAATTATAATTTATATCACCATTAGGCTAATAATGGACCTTTTTATTTTGTAATAATCTGTGGAACTTAATATTTGGAACAAAATCAAATACTTTGATTTTGGTTACTCTTTTTAGTTTATTCTAGATGGAGTTCAAGGTAGAAGTATGCCCATAGACAATTTTAGAGACATATTCTTACATAGAACCAATAGGAGTACCTCAGTAGTAGAGGTACTGAAAATAATGATAGTGGTAGATAGGAATCAGAGGTACTGATGAGGTTTATTGTAGAGTACTTGACCCTTCATGGGAGTCAGTTTATTAAAGCTTATTATTGGAATTAGTAAAAATTAGCAAAAATACACCAAATACTGTGTAAAAATTTGCATAGTATTTGGTTTAAACGCTTGATATCCTGCAAGCAGTATCTCTTTGAGCACAGATGTGTTGAAGCGTTAAATTTACAATAAGAATTCCACATTCAACAATTGCTCACTTATTGTAGACTGTTATTTCTCTATTAACACAGACTTTTTATCGATTTTCGCTTCTTAAATAAGACCTCACAGCTTTCATTAGGAGCCTCTTCACAATTACAAATAATGTGTTTCGAGTTACTTTCATCCTCTTGGCACAGTCAAGATAGGTCATCTTGGATTGTCAATAGGTTCACTTGGAATCTCCTAGCTTTATGATACATATTTAGAAGTAAAGAGAAATGAAAATTGGCATTTGATGAATCAAGAGTACCTAAGGGTGCTATTTACTTTAAAATATTATTTCTGTCTGAAAATTTTTTAACAAATTATTTCTCTTGGATCTTGTAGTAGATTCTATATCTTACAAAATAACGGTAACTGGTTTCATTGAAACAAAAGGGGATTTCACCATATTGGTATGATCAATCTGCTCTGAAGCTGACCTTTGGTCAGTTGTCGATCAAATTGTTATTCGCTTGGGATTAGTAGTGTTTTAAAACTTTGTTTCAAAAAGGAGACAATCTCGTCAAGTTTTATTGGATCAATTATCGCATGCTACAAATTGAGTAATTTCATATCTTCTCAGAATTCTATGCAAGAGACCACGGAACCATTATAAAGTTTGATGCGGGATACAATTCAATACAATATCAATCAAAGATGTCTTTCCATGCTTTATCAATGAAGTAATAATGATTTCCTTCCTTGACAATTTAAAGAAAACTAAAAGTATTTTCTGCTTAAATAGAGACCGAACTAAAAATAGGCTAATAACTTGTTATGTATTACTTTATGAAATATATATTTTTATTGCGCATTTGGTTTGACGGTAAAAGGTAAAACGTGATTTAGTAATTATATAACACTTTTAAAAATAAAATCACGTTCCTCATTTAAAGAGTCATAACACACACATTAAAATTGCATTTAACATAATTACATGCTAGCACGTACGATATACCTAGAAGTAAGTATTGAAAAGTTTGTAATAAGCTGATGAATTGAAAATAATGGTTTCTTAGGCAAAAGACGAAATCTGTAAAGGCATTTAAATAAATGCGTTGCTAACCTTATTTCATTTTATTTTTTTCAGTAAGTGTGAAGGATGTGCTTTAAGAATTGGTTTGATTTTATAACTAATTCCCCTTTTAATTTTACCTTGTATTTTTATATCGATTATAATCTAGTACAATAATATCTATTTAGTTAGGATGAATATCAGCAAGATATAATTTTTCTTTTGAAAAATTATTGAAGAATATTTTGAATTATTGAAGAAGGAAATGTTACCACATTGCAGGAAAAATTACATAATTCAGTAACAATTAATGAGAGAGTTAATGGTAGTCAACACTTATTATAGCTACCTAATAATTTCCAATCAATACATGTATGGTGTAAGTTACGCAGTCCAGTTAAGACTGCTGAACGGCTGAATCAAAGTGATCGGTCAACGGGGATGAGTTTTCGGTCTAAACCATAGCTCTGAGGCTCTCCACCTGAAGGTTGATTTAAATAAAATAGGAATAGTAACGTCAGGCATCTATCGCGATATATATATATATATATATATATATATAGTACAGGGTGTAAATTTAGTGGAGAATTGTTCCATAACTCGGCAGACACGAACCTTGGAGGAATTTTACGTGACTCCATCATACTATACCATTTGGAGCTCCTTTTAAAAATATTTTTGATCCTACAGGGTGTTTCATGTTAAGGTGGCAGACCCAACTTATATTTTTTTAAATGAAACGACCTATATATTTTTACATATTCAAAATCTACGCAAAATTCTTAACTCATAGATACCAATATGTATGTACTTTAATGCAGTCGTTTTTAAGATATTTAATATTGTGTAAAAAAAAATCAGAAGCAGACTTCAGTTTCAGGTGCAATTACGGTTAAGTTTTTTGGAATTTCAAAAAGATTTTTCGTGCACAAATAGTTAACATAACTGTGTATACTTCTATGATTAAAGCATTTGATTAAATTATACAGGGTGTTAATAAAATAGAAATGAATCTCGTAAACTTACAACGAACGTAACTCGATTTTTTTAAACGGCACGACCCATATCTGATTCCATATCTGAAAAGCCATTAAAAAGACCTTTCTCTAAATGTATCACAATGTGTGCTTAAACTTAACAGTTTTCGAATAATTTGATATTTTTATTATTTCACGTATTTAACAAGGTTTTATTCACTGATGAGGCTACGTTTCATAAAAATGGTTGTGTTAATAGGCACAATTTTCATTACTATGCCACGGAAAACCCTTACATTGTTTCAACCATCGATTACCAGCACATATGGTCTTTAAATGTTTGGGGAGGAATTATTGGAACATACATAATTGGCCCACATTTTTTTAATGAAAACCTGACTGGTGATATTTATTTACAATGTTTGCGAAACCAATTCCAGGGACTGAATGATCTGACTGTAATACCCCTAGCACTAAGAAGGAATATGTGGTTCTAGCATGATGGGCCACCACCCCACTATAGTAGACAAGTGAGGGAAGTTTTAACCGTTGAATATCCAGACAAATGGATAGGAAGAGGTGGTGAGCTTGGCCTGCCAGATATCCGGATCTTACAAGGATGGATTTCTTCTTATGGGGTTACGTAAAAAATGAAGTCTACAAAATTCAACCTACAACGCAGGAGGACATGATGATGCGAATTCAAAATGCTTTTCATACAGAAACTGAGGGAATGCTGCGAAATGTACGCCGGAATTTTCATCGGAGGATCAATGCATGCCTCGAACAGAACGGAAGACATTTTGAACATTTGCTTTAATTTAGTTTAAAAAGTAAATTTTTTCTAGACTATTTGTTAACATTCACTACTTATTATTTATTATTCTTTATATCCTCTTTTAAAAAATATTTCTTATAATAATCCAATAATTCACACCAAAACATTTATTAGACAATCTGTTGAAACAATGTAAGCGTATTCCATAATCCAATTCCAATGCAAGCGCAAAATCTGGTTCTTCTTCGTCGAATTAAGTGCTCACTGACAAAATCGTATTCGATTATTGAAATCGTTTTCACTAAATTCTTGCAATAAATGGATATGGTTCCGGTGACATTTTTGTTGCTTTAGAATTTTATTTACTGACGTATGACTATTTCGGAATTGTTTCTTAGTAAACTTCATTTTTTTAAACTTATACCCACTTCTGGAGGAACAATAATTACCAAGTTAGGTGTACGGATTAACAAAATTACTAATTCATTGACACTTTGAATTGTCAAAATAATTGTCTGAAGCCAGCCTTCTTCGCAAATTAATTAGATTAGGAAAAGTTGTAATGGGCTCGAATAATAATTATCACGTGAAATAATAAAAATATCAAATTATTCGAAAACTGTTAAGTTTAAGCACACATTGTGATACATGTAGAGAAAGGT
This sequence comes from Pogonocherus hispidulus, assembly GCA_963924545.1. NCBI lineage: Eukaryota > Metazoa > Arthropoda > Insecta > Coleoptera > Cerambycidae > Pogonocherus > Pogonocherus hispidulus. The sequence continues at coordinate 8,045,243 of OZ004701.1, forward strand.
CTTTTTAATGGCTTTTCAGATATGGAATCAAATATGGGTCGTGCCATTTAAAAAAATCGGGTTACGTTCGTTCTAAGTTTACGAGATTCATTTCTATTTTATTAACACCCTGTATAATTTAATCAAATGCTTTAATCGTAGAAGTATACACATATTTTTTGAAATTCCAAAAAACTTAACCGTAATTGCACCTGAAACTGAAGTCTGCTTCTGATTTTTTTTTTACAAAATATTAAATATCTTAAAAACGACTGCATTAAAGTACATACATATAGGTATCTATGAGTTAAGAATTTTGCGTAGATTTTGAATATGTAAAAATATACAGATCGTTCCATTTAAAAAAATATAAGTTGGGTCTGCCACCTTAACATGAAACACCCTGTAGGATCAAAAATATTTTTAAAAGGAGCTCCAAATGGTATAGTATGATGGTGTCACGTAAAATCCCTCCAAGGTTCGTGCCTGCCGAGTTATGGAACAATTCTCCACTAAATTTACACCCGTATATCAGCAGTGCGGGATGGGGTATGTTAGGGGTGGTGATTTTTTTATTGTTTATTATAGGGAGAAAAAATTTGGGATTCAGTAGATTTTCGGGGTGGGTTTTCGGGGTGTTGTTTTTGGATTTTTTATTATTTAATCAAAGTCATCAATGGCTTGCTTATTAGACCGGGTGGAAAGGGAAGTTGCTTTTTTATCTTCCAAAACAATGACATGTCAATCACATTTCAAAGTTCCTGATTGGTTTAAAACAAGGTATTTACTTGGAATAAATTCTCAGGAACAACTACGCTGCAGGAAGTTCTGATTTGCTAAGCAGGTGCAGCAGCACCTGTAAGCAGCATCTGTCGATTGACAGTTTTGTCAGATAGTAATATCGACCAAAATCTTTAATAACTACTACAACATTGATATTCATTGATTTTTATTGCGATTATTAAAGCGTTTTAGTACAGTAGCTTTAATTGTGATTACTAATGAGCTTAACTGTACCTTACTTCATTGAAGTTTTGTGCTACGATTATTAAATTTTCAACAACCACTAATAGATTTTTGTCTCAGTGTATGTACGTGTATGTCCATACAAATCAAACTGCCGACAAGACCCAGCATCTGAACGACCAATCATAAGTTACAAATAATCATGCTGGGTTATAAATTTCAAAAGTGTCACTACTAATGTCTTCTCGTTTGAAGAATTGTAAAATTGCTAAGCTTGACGTAATTACGGGAAGCCTGGAGTAATTTCGCATGATTCATAACTTGCAAAGTTTTACTGAAAGCAATTTTAAAAATATGGTTTCGAACTATTCATCATGAATAATCTCAGCCATTTTCCATTTTACTATGCACCAAGTTGAGATTTTCTGCATATATTCTCCGGGGCAATAATATATTATATCGCTACAAATCATTCCTAGACTGATTATACAAGGTGTTCTGAATTTGACTGATTAATTAGGTCATGAGGTTATCTACATTTCAATTTTTAAGGAAATGTATATTTTTCTAGATATGACAAAAAAACCCTGCATTTTCCAATATTTTTTTGTAACTTTAATTTTTCATGCCGCTAGTTTCCGATCGATAAACCGCGAGGGGAATCTGGTATTAGTACATCATCCAGGAGGTCTGGGGACACTCATAGGGAGTCATGAGGCAATCATGGAAAGTTATGTGAATTCAGAGGAAGGAAAAATAATTCTCAGGAAATCTATACAGAAATGTTGACTGTCAACATTTCTGTATGAACTTATAGCTAGACTATATTATTCTAGTCTAACAAAGTTACTTGAGAAACTCGGGAAGCACTTATTCTTCTCTAATTTCTATAATTTTCTGACTATAGGTGGTGGAATATCAACTAAATAAACAGAACATTCGTAATAGGTATAGGTGTCTGTATGGAGGCATATTCTGTGTTTTTACAAAAACTAAGAAATCCTATCAGCACAAAAAGAAATACAAATAAGATAATAAACGCAGTGAAGCATTGACTTCAGACTACAGTTTGAGTCTCAAAGAAGGTTTCCATTTATTTTTTTATGTTGTATAAGCTGGAGCAACTTTATTTACAAATGCGTTGATTTTAAAACACTTGTTTGGCAAACACTTTCAAATGATAAACCGCTTAATGTTGCAGAGTATTAAATAACCACATTTTTGTTAGATTCCAATAGGCAAGAGCAACAGCCTTAGTTGAGATATTTTGGAGCGGGTGTACAACTGATTGAAAAACTAATAAAATCGTCTATAGTATTCACTATTTGAAAATTATAATATGTAACAATTGTGTAACAATAATAACACATAAAAATTAAATCACATCTCATAATTTTAGTTGCGGTGGGAAGTTTTAGAAACCGTCTGACAATTAATCACGTCGATACTATTTGCATCTTGCTAAGAGTCTTGTTATGTAAACCATGTTGTTATAAGTTTAAGTGGTAACAAGATCTTATTCAAAATTGATATTCCGTTTGGAGAGTTATAGTAAGTATTGTTAAGGTTTACAAAAACAACAATATTTTTATAAGTTTGTGCGTGTAATTCATTGGATATTTCTAGAAAAATAAGACGACAGTGGGGTATAACCTCAAATTTCATGGTTTGAGTTTGAAGTCTAATCGTTTCATCACGAATCACAATATATTCTTTGGTTTCACGAGCGTTCCACTTTTACGTTTATCAGAGTTACCTATGTAATTTGTAAAGAGGAATTAGTTTATCCCATAGAGAAAACGTTTATCATCCTCTTTGCCATTACCAATCTTGCAAAAACCTACAAAAGTAGTTTCTATGTGAATTGATAATTTTAATTAAATTATCCCTGTGTATCACCTGTAAATGAAGTGGTAGATATTGCAGCTTCATCGACAAACATTTCCAATTCCTGAATTAACTTCAGTGCCGCTCTTTTACTCAAACGAAATAACTTGATAAATTTTTCGTTCGGAACCTCAAATGGGTTGCTTGCATCTCTAATACTTTTGAATTCAGTCTTAATAATTGTTTTCTAAATTTTAAAAATTCAATTTTAATTTAGGTACACATTTCTGATCAAAATACTCAAATAAAATAATTGTACTTAAATATAAGTAGTTACTGATTTTGAAACATTATAACATTTTGAAACTCTTCATGAAAATTTAGTTTAAAATGTATCAATAATGGATTTATGGCCATTTTAAACACTAAATATAACTACTAACTATATTCCAATGTTCATAGCAAGCACTAACATGATGTTGCTAAGATTACCAGAAATAATAGCAAGACATGTTTAAAATGACAAATCATCTTGTTAAAATTTGTCAAACAGAATAGGTATCTTACATGTATGGTTAAGAAATAACCATATATTTTTAAAATAGCCAAAAACGATATTGTTATGTTCAAACAGAATCGACCTGATTGTCTACTTGACAGATAGATAGCACCTGCTTCTCTGCAGGTCCTATTACAGCTGTGACATCTATCATCTTTAAGAAAGATGTGTAATGTAATAAATAAATAATATGCAACGCCAATTGGGACACAGTCCGTTTTTTTCGGCATCTCCTTCAAATAAATAAATAAATAAGTTCGTCTTTAGTAGGTTGCTATGTATTTGTCAATTAGACAATAATTGTCAGACGGATAGTTGTACAGACCAAAAGAAGGCATTACTCTGATTGTCACCACAACACAACTAAAATACCAGATGCCCTTTAGTCAATCATGCCTCAACATTATTCATCGAGTACACTAGTTATGGCACTCTCACGAACACAGAATGAGTACGATACCAGTCATTGTCTTGTTCGTTGGTCTTGTTCGTTGGTCGATGAAAGATGTGGCGATCTTCATGAAGATGCCCAAGTTATGCAACGCCAGTAGGTGCACATAGTCCGTGGAGTAGTTGTTTTCGCCTCAAAATGTTTTTCAAAATTAAAATACAGAAAATCTGGTATATTTCTAATTAACGACAAGGTAGCTATATTTAATTAGAAATAATGCATGAGCTAGCTGTTCATATCGCTTCTATGAAGCAGTACAAGCAAATTTTCATTATTATTTGCTTAACGAGCTAGTCCAAGTGATTAAGTATACTTCATACATTTTATCCTCCAGTAACGATGTATAATTCTATATAGTCTGTGATGTAACTACAAAGCCAATTGCATAATGCGAAAATCTCTTACGAAATTAATGCTATCAGGCAACATAACCTGATTTTACCATCCAATATATAACCCGGATGCAATTTATGATGCACATGAATATATGTTGGTGAAAAGACCCAGGTACTTATTTAAATAGTAGTAGACACCTGAGTACACGGTAAGCACATAAAACTGTTATAATCAAATATTTCAGGTACCTATTTACCTTTAGATATAATGTCACAATATACATTTGCACAAGCTTTTAGACAACTTATATTTGACACATTTCTGTGAGAAAATATGATTTATTTTGTGTTATTTATTTATCTATTTTGATTTATTGTGTGTTTGGCACAAGGCCGATTTATATATACGGTGTCTTAGATTTTAAAATATTCTCATAGATTTCTAGGTGAAATTGAATTAAAAAAATAAAAATGTATTAAAAAAAATAAATATATTATTTTGGAAATGATATCTTTGAAAATTCCAAAGGCATAAAGAAAATGTAATACATTTTTAACATTTTTTGGACACATCTAGATATACGCGCTTAATTGTTATCAACGCCCTGTATATACAGCTATTTCGCGGCTTAAAAATAAAAGTAGCAAACGGTTTCTTAGAAGACTCTCATTTCTCTCAAAGTGTGTCATTGGATATGAAACAAAGACAAACTCGTACATGTACCTCGACTGAAATACATACTTGACAATTCAAAAGAAACTTGAAAGCAACCTTTATAACAAACTAATCCTCAGCAAGTCGTTCATAATTCTTAAATCTGTGTTCATAATACAATTAAAAAAATTGGGACGCGTTCTGTTACAGTATACAGGGTGTCCACCTAGTGCGCGTAAGTCCAATATCTGGGTTAATAAAAGAGATAACTTAATTTTTTTTTCTACAGGGTTGTCTAATATCCCGAGCTGCACAAAATGAAAATATATTTACATATTCAGGGTGTTCAGTTTTTCCTGGACAGGTACCAACTTCCTTTTTTTAAATGGAAACCTATATTTTTTATGGCATTATCGAATTCTACGTAAAAAATTAGTGGGACTTTGTGCTTAACACTGCTATTGAAATATTGATAGTTTTCGAGATATTTGACTTTTAATTTTTTTTTCTTATGTTTCGTCACTTCTAATAGTTGACATAATTATGGTTGTATGACAGCTAGAAATTATTTTTTTTCAGAAACTGTAGAGTGAAGATGGCTCTTTCGAAAAACGTATCAAAAGTTGACCTGCGATATACAGGGGGCAACAGAAATCGTGCCAAACCTGATGGTTTAAAATTTAAAAAATCTCGACTTTTTCAAATGGAACACCCTGTGTTTTATGATTTCATTAGATGCCTTTCTGTAGACTCTACAATTTTATAATAGCTTTCCCTATACCTAAGTTGCGTAGTTTTTGCAAAAAACCCACTTTTATGAAAAATACCCGATTTGCGCACGTTCCTTTCTCGGGAAAAACGCAGTGAGCGTCTGTCACGCAATAAAATTTGTGACAATCAGTTTACATGTCATTTCTTCTTTTACTGAATATTCACGTACGAGTTTAGAGTAAGTACTAAGCGTGCATACAATGAACTATTCAAAAGAAGAATTAGTGAAAATGGTTTATGCCTTAGGAGAAGCTCATGGAAATTGTTTGCTAGCAGCACGTATTTACAAAGCAAATAATCCAGATTTACAGAGATTTCCACGTGCTGACTGTTTTGAAAATGTGAAAGAAAGATTTGAAAGAACAGCAAATGCGAATTATGAGAAAACTACCAGGAGACATGACGGTAACAATGACGATATTCAGTTTAATGTTGTGGCGTCTGCTGTTGAAAATCCAAATATTAGTGTCAGGAAAATCAGTAATAATCTTGGAGTTTCCAAAAGCTTGACAAACAAGATACTGAAGAAGAATAATTTTCATCCGTATCATATTGAAAACCATCAAGCACTGTTACCTCAAGATCACCTAAACCGCCTGCAATTTTGCCACTGGGCATTGGATAAAATTCAGGAAAGTCCAAACTTTTTTATAAATGTCTTGTTTACTGACGAATCAACATTTTCAAACACATGCTTACCCAATCGTCGCAACTTTCATCACTACGCTGACAATAATCCAAGATTATTGAGGGTACTAGATAATCAGCATCGTTTGAAAGTGAACATGTGGGCTGGAATTTGTGGAGAACATATTGTTGGACCGTACTTTTTTGAAGGCAATTTAAATGCCAATGTGTATTTGCATTTTTTGCAAAACGAACTTCCCCTTCTACAGCTACAGAATATGCCCGCTGATTATTTGGTTCAACAATGGTTTCAGCATGATGGTGCCCCTCCACATTCCACTTTGGCGGTACTGTGATTATTTTATTGTTGTAGTACTGTTCCTATTATCTATTCATATTTCAGATTAGAGAACACCTAAACCACGTATATCCAAATAAGTGGTTAGGTCGTGGTGGTCCAGTTCCTTGGCCTGCACGTTCGCCTGATTTAAATATTCTGGACGTTTTCTTGTGGGGTTATATCAAGGAGCGAGTATACGAAGTACCACCAACGGATATGCAAGACTTGAAAGAAAAGATCCAAAATGAGTTTCTAACCATAACGCCCGAAATGTTAAGAAATGTTCACATTCATTTTCGTCGTAGATTAATGCTTTGTGTTGAAAACAACGGTGGACATTTTGAGCATTTACTTTAGGTTAGCTTGCTTGTATGAGTATTGCGTATTCTTTTTTCAATACTCTATGTATATTCATCCATTTCACTAATAATTTTTCTAACTACGGTAACACCGTTTGGTTTTCAATATGATACGTATGAAACTTCTTCTTCAATATCTTATTTGTCGAGCTTTTGAAAACTCCAAGATTTCTACTGATTTTCTGATACTAATATTTTTGGATTTTCAACAGCAGAAACCACAACATTAAACTAAATATTATCGTTGTTACTCCCATGTCTCCTGGTAGTTTTCTCATAATTCCCATTTGCTGTTCTTTCAAATCTTTCTTTCACATTTTCAAAACAGTCAGCACGTGGGAATCTCTATAAATACGTGCTGCTAGCAAATAATTCCCATGAACTTCTTCTAAAGCATACGCCAGTTTTGCTAATTCTTAATTACATGTAGATCTTTTATGATTTTTTACTTTTATTTACAAATAAATGGTAACTTTCCATAAAGACTTGTTTATTAAACTGAAATTATCTAAATTTTTCAGTTATTTTTATTTTAAGAAGTGTAAACTAATACATTTTATAAAAATAAATAGCCTTACAATATTTTTTCCGTCAAAGGAGTGCGCAAATCGGGTATTTTTCATAAAAGTGGGTTTTTTGCAAAAACTACGCAACTTAGGTATAGGGAAAGCTATTATAAAATTGTAGAGTCTACAGAAAGGCATCTAATGAAATCATAAAACACAGGGTGTTCCATTTGAAAAAGTCGAGATTTTTTAAATTTTAAACCATCAGGTTTGGCACGATTTCTGTTGCCCCCTGTATATCGCAGGTCAACTTTTGATACGTTTTTCGAAAGAGCCAACTTCACTCTACAGTTTCTGAAAAAAAAATAATTTCTAGCTGTCATACAACCATAATTATGTCAACTATTAGAAGTGACGAAACATAAGAAAAAAAAATTAAAAGTCAAATATCTCGAAAACTATCAATATTTCAATAGCAGTGTTAAGCACAAAGTCCCACTAATTTTTTACGTAGAATTCGATAATGCCATAAAAAATATAGGTTTCCATTTAAAAAGATGAAGTTGGTACCTGTCCAGGAAAAACTGAACACCCTGAATATGTAAATATATTTTCATTTTGTGCAGCTCGGGATATTAGACAACCCTGTAGAAAAAAAAATTAAGTTATCTCTTTTATTAACCCAGATATTGGACTTACGCGCACTAGGTGGACACCCTGTATGTACAGGGTGTCCACCTAGTGCGTGTAAGTCCAATATCTGGGTTAATAAAAGAGATAACTAATTTTTTTTTTCTACAGGGTTGTCTAATATCCCGAGCTGCACAAAATGAAAATATATTTACATATTCAGGGTGTTCACTTTTTCCTGGACAGGTACCAACTTCGTTTTTCTAAATGGAAATATATATTTTTTATTGCTTTTTCGAACTAAACCCTTGATTTTAGTAGGACTTTCATCAGCCTTCCCTATACCTAACTTAAACTGTTTTTGAAATATTGACGGGTGAATATTGACATTTTTGCAACTTTGACACCCTGTAAAATCTAAACGGTTTGAGATCAAGCAAAACGGTTTGCACATTCCTATCTTAACTTTTCATAAGCTATCGTTTGGTACTAATTTCAGAATTATCCAAAAATTTAAAATTTTCTGAAAATTTTGAAAATTTTTAATTCCTGGATAAATTTGAAATTAGTACCAAACGATAGCTTATGAAAAGTTAAGATAGGAATGTGCAAACCGTTTTGCTTGATCTCAAACCGTTTAGATTTTACAGTGTGTCAAAGTTGCAAAAATGTCAATATTCACCCGTCAATATTTCAAAAACAGTTTAAGTTAGGTATAGGGAAGGCTGATGAAAGTCCTACTAAAATCAAGGGTTTAGTTCGAAAAAGCAATAAAAATATATATTTCCATTTAGAAAAACGAAGTTGGTACCTGTCCAGGAAAAACTGAACACCCTGAATATGTAAATATATTTTCATTTTGTGCAGCTCGGGATATTAGACAACCCTGTAGAAAAAAAAATTAAGTTATCTCTTTTATTAACCCAGATATTGGACTTACGCGCACTAGGTGGACACCCTGTATAGGTATATATTTGCCTTCAATTTAGGAACATATAAACATATCTATAAACATTTGTTTTTCTATTTTGCGTCTATAAACAAATCATTATGAAACGCAATTACGTATCGAAAAGAAATCCTTTTCGACACTCAACTATTTGTTTTTAAATGTTGGTAGCAACAAATTTACATCCTTTGTTTTGTATGGTGTGCTATATTTGCTCTAGTAATGGTATACAAATGGTATACCGGGTGTTCCACATAAAAGTCCTCAGCCTCGTATCTCGGCAACGGAAAAATATATTTTGATTTTGAAAAAACAGATAATAGAGCTCATCTATGGCTCCATCACGGAGGTCAACTTGATTTTTTCAGAGCAAATTGGAGATGGCGCTGAAGTCGAAGGAAATTTTTCGTTAGCAGGAACTTTGTAACAAAGTTTATCCGATACTTTGTTCAATTCTAAACAATTTTTGTCAAATAACTATTTTTCAAAAACCTGATAGGTTCAGAGATATCGGGCTCTTCATTTGGTGAGGCCCAAACTCAAGCCTATTTTAGAGTCTCGAATTAGTACCTGATACAAGAAACTAATTATCCAAGTCAGTTTAATAGCTCTTTTTAAGGAATAGTGAAATAATATGTATTTATGTCAAATATGGTAAGAGTTTTTTAAATGCCTTTAATTCATTTTGTAAAATAATTCATAATTATTTGTACGCTTGTCCCAAAATAAATCCTGAATGTATGTATGTACAAAATGAATTAGGTATTTAAAAAACTCTTGCCATATTTTACAAAAATATATATTATTTCACTATTCCTTAGAAAGAGCTATTAAATTGACTTGGACAATTATTATTTCATTGTATAAGGTAATAATTCGAAACTAAAATACGCTTGAGTTTGGACCTCACCAAATGAAGAGCCCGATATCTCTGAAACTATTAAGTTTTTGAAAAATAGTCATTTGACAAAAATAGTTTAGAATTGAACAAAGTATTCGATAAACCTTGTTACAAAGTTTCTGCCAACCAAAAATTTCTTTCGACTTCAGCGCCATCTCCAATTTGCTCTGAAAAAAATCAAGTTGAACTCCGTGACGGAGCCATAGATGAGCTCTATCATCTGTTTTTTTCAAAATCAAAATATATCTTTCCGTTGCCGAGAGACGAGACTGAGGACTTTTATGTGGAACACCCGGTATACTCTTCTTTATTAAACCAAACTTATTTGTTGTCAGTTGAGTGCATTCTTATTGGGACACGCTGTATATATTGGATAACAGAGATAAAGTAACGTAAGAGTGAAATGAAAATAATATAACACTATTTCCTGGTTACACATGGTTAATTATTTCTTGCCTCTCTGCTCAAACCATCAAATGAAAAATATATCCTGTTATTTTCTTTTTATAATTCGGTAGATAAACCTACATTTGTAAAGTTCCATTTAGTTATAGCTTTGTTTTTCTTCTCCTCTATAAATTGTCGTCTATTATTTGGCTTGATGTAATAAGGCCTTTTCTTCTCTTTATGTGGAACACTCCAAACACTAGGTCAGACCGTTATGAAAACTAATAAAATAAATAGTTTTCTTACAGAATATATCCCGTGGAAGTCCATGTGGTAAATCTATCTTTCTAATTCTTTTTATACAAATACGTAAAAATATAACAGTAATGATACCTCTCTTATATAAAATATAGGTCAATTTACCGTTGAGAATGTGCTTTTCAGGAAATCTCTGTTATACAGGATGTTCCTTAACTACGTACCACTGAATAGATTCCTTGGCATCTTATTTTTTGCTATTTTGGGGTAATAAGTAATCATTATAAGATTACGAAGAATTGGTAATATGGAAATTAGAATGGTTTTTTAAACGAATGATACTTTACGGACAATTTTATCAAAGACACGACCAAAAAATAATTTACAAAGTTCAAAATACTGCATTTACAGTGTACCGTGTGAGTGTAATAAACATTATGTGGGCGAAACATCAAGATTTCTAAATGTTCGGATCGGAAACACAAAGATTATATTAAAAAAATTGGAAAAGTTAAAAATTTGTGAACACGCTTGGGAAAATGGCCATAAGGTACAGTGGGAATCAGTTAAAATTTTAGATAAAGAACAAAACAATATAAAAAGAAAATTTAAAGAATCCGCGACAATTTTATTAAATGGAAACAAATACTTATGTATCCAATATTTTTATAAATTTTGATAACTGTTGGTTATCAATTTTAAAATACGAGGTAAGTCAAAATAAAATGAAAATCGACTAATATCTAATAAGCCCATGGAAATAGATAAACAAAATAAATTACAAACTGTCATACTATTCTGTACGTCAGTCACACGTAAAGTTTTGATAACGAAAACGGGTAAGCTTTCGAAACGTAAACGTTTTTAAGTGATGTGTTTAATATTATATATGGTTAATCTGATTTTTAGTGTGAGATTTCTTTATTAGACAAACATATTTTTCAAGAAACCGACCTTTGATCCGTCGGGGCAGAGGTTGATTATTAATTTTTTATATTTTTCAGTGGTGGCATAGTACCCAAATAAAAGAGTTATTAAACAATGCCACAAATAAATACTTTCATATATTATTATTATAAAGGTATTTATCACTTCTGATTATAAACATATGAAAATAAAACACGTAATGTGTTGGACAAAGTCTTTGTAACTAGCAGTTAGACGACTTTATAGCCTAGCAACCAATTTATGTTCTCTTTCTACACTTATGGTACATTCTTTTGGTCGTAACTCCCTTATTATTATATATAGACCCATCAAATCTTATATCATTGTCTTTAGAAGACCCCCTAACAAAAAAATTAAGTAATACGAGTATATAGGGTGTTCTATTTAAAAAATAGAACTTTAGTCTGCAACTTTTTTGGGCTACCCTGTAAATTAGTGAATAGTCTAGACTTTTCCACAGTATATATAAGTATATACATCAAGTCAATATTCTCTCGATAATATTTTAAAAAATTTTAAAATATTCTAATTCGAGTTTTCATTTTAATATGAAAATGTATGTACTTATTAGTGAAAGATAATGTACTTATTAGTGAAAGAAAAACAATTCGCATTATTCCAAAAGTTTCACCAAACTGGTATAATAATAATTAACATTGTTTCAATTTGTTTTCATTCAGGCCATACTTATATTTATGCATATTCAAGGGTTTTAGTATAACGCATTTATATTACCCTAATGTTATTTTAGTTGAAAATTCAGCAAAATGAATTACAAACTTGCATATGCATATAACAAAATTATAACTTAAAGTCATTTTACCTATAACAGTTTGTCGACTCGACACCGTTTGATTATGCGGAACTTTTTAATTGATGCAGAAAACAACATACTGCATGTTCATGGAAAATTAAAATAGCACAAATAACAATAAGAAAATCAATCCGGAAATATTTAAAGATAACCATACTTTGAAAGGTTGTAAATTTTTCTATACGTGCACCAAGTAGGAAAAAAATAAAAAAAAGAATAAAGAAATATTAAAAAAAAAAAGTTTTCTAATTCGCTGTGACTCGAGTATAGTCAAAATACCACGAAAATTAAAATACCACTAATGACAGAAAATAAATTCGAAAAAATTTAAAGATAACCAGACTGAAAGGTTGGCTATTGGAAACACAGACTCAAAAACATTTTAAAAAATTCGGAGTGAATTTTCTCATTCGCTCTGACTCGAGCGTGGTCAAAACAACCACAAAAATTAAAATAGCATCCAGGACTCTGAGACAATCAATTCTAAAAATAAAATTCTTACATTGGCGACTTGGATAAATGTTAGGCGCATACTACAAACAAAAATACCATTTTTAACGTTTCGTAAAAGTCTGTGTTTCGAACACTGTCAAACGTTGACGTTTCGAAAAAGTATCAGTTTCGAACACACTCAAACGTTGACGTTTCGAAAAAGTCTCTGGTTCGAACACACTCAAACGTTGACGTTTCGAAAAAGTCGCTGTTTCGAAGACACTCAAAAGTTACTTCGTTAAAAATCATTTTAGAAAATTTTCAAGGTATCAGTTTGAACTAAGTTAAAGAAAATAGAAGTGAGTGAAATAGAGAGTAAAACCATATAAAATAAGGTAAAACGTAAAAATAAGTCTCTAAAGTATGCTTATTATTCAGTTGGCAATCAACTAAATATATAATATATAGAATAAATTTTAGTTACCCAACTTTGTTTGGAACTCTAATTCATATAAAAAGACTGACAGTGGGTGTCTATTAAAACAAACTTATAACCGCTTAATCGGTTTATCAGTAACAAGGAGAAACCTCTGCTTTACGAGTTTTCTTTGGCAATGCTGGGATATTACAACTACGTTTAGTCTTTATCTACAAGCGAGTTTCAAATAATATTGGATCCTCATTTATTATTGATAGAAGTGGGATATATCCTAAAAACCTGTTTTTACCTTTGTTATATACTTACTCGTACGTTTATATCATTTAACATCAGATGTGAAAAGTTATGTCAAGTGCTCAGTAATATACTGTGTTTTACGGCACTATTTATAAAATATCGAAAATAAAACATATCCTCAATGGAAGTTTCCTTAGCCTACAGAACTACAACCCAATGAGAACATCATAGTTTAAAAAACGTTAAAATAACGTTGTTTAGGTTGATTAAACGTAAAAGGTTAAAAATATGGCGCCTTTTTGCAACAAATTTTCAACTAAACGTAAATAGCGCTTTGGTAAAATGTTTAAGTTTTTGTTTTTTCAGACGTTAGTTTTAAACGTTCTAAAAACTTGGAAAAACAGTTAAAAATAACAATTGGTTTAAATATTTCTTGGATAAAACGTAAATATTTTAGGTTTCTTGAATGTTTATTTTAAACGTCTTAAAGACCTGGAAATATTTAAAATAACGTAAGACGTAAATAACAATTTACTAAAACGTTTAAGTTTTTAGTTTTGAAACCGTTAGTATTAAACGTCCTAAAAACGGAAAAATGATTAAAATCACAATTGGTTTAAATATTACTTAGAGAAAACGCTAAATTTACAGGTTTTTTCACGTCATTAAACATCTGAATATCTGTAGAATAGGACATGATTTAAATACGTCGATTTATGTTAAAACTATACTCGCTTATTAAACTAAAATTTGTTGCTGTGGTATCCTAAATTTGAAGGGAATATATATTTATGATTTATTACCTTTTTTATTTTTAACTTGAACGCCCTGTAACTTAGAAGATAAGTAATTTTGGACTGGTATGCATGGCTCAATCATTATATTTTAGCTTCGAGATTGTATGGTATCATTTTTGTCCTCATCATGCTTCACTTAATACACCCTGTATATGAATATATTCCTGAGGCAGCTAAATTTAAAACTGATAAATTTAACAGGGGAATTAAAAACTATATAAAAATCATACAAGGTACAATTTTTGTTTATATGTATAAAATATAATTGGTATTCCGGCGAATCACTGTATCTAGATACTACATTGATTTCACGGAAGTAGGCCTCTCAGAGTTTGCTCCTACAAATTCTTCCGTACGTCACTTCATCAAATTTGACGCGATACGGAAATGCCCCTTGCGCATACACCGGAATTCTCCTTCATTTGTGATCAAATGGATTAACAGCGTTAACGAAAACAGATCCATTAAATTCAAACCGAAATAGTACGTTCAAACAAAGAATTAATTACATTCTACCAAGAGCGAATTTATGGATTTGTGGTGGCTGCAAATTATTATGATCCAATTTCGGTATATTTTCTGTTTAGCCCATACAGAGTGCGGCCAAATGACAAAAAGGTAAGGTCGATAGCATGTCCTAACTACGGAAAAACTACCACTGAAAGTTTGTCCGAGAAATATACGCAAATGTGGCTAACTTATTTTTCACTACTAATTGTAAAAATTATTTAAACTTATTTATTTCCTTACACGATGTACGAAATGTGTTGCACAATAATTATAAACAAATAGTTTCTAAGAAGTCGTTGGAAATTTGTCCACCAATACCATTTAAGAAAACCGATCAAAAATCTCAGTTGATTGTCGGATACTTTGCTCTCAAGTACTTAATATAAAACAATTCAATATAGTTTAGTTCTCAGTTCATTCACGTTGCTAATTTAACAAACATTTTATGCCCTTACAAAAATGAATCGAATATACATAAAATATTGAACAACAAACACACAAATCTGCAAAATACTGCTGCTGACTGGAATTTTAACCAGAAGTTTCTCTAACTCCCTTAAATTCTTCCAATTTTTCGTAAATTCCTTTGTTCTACTCTATTATTTCCCAATTATTCTAAATTCTTACTAAATTTATCATAAAAGTTTCCTCCTAAATTCTTTGGGTAGGTACTCTTAAATTTCTTTAATTCCTCTTACATTTATCAAATCCGTTCCAAATTCAATAAAAACCTCTTTAAGCTCTTCTCTAATTGCTCTAGAAAGTTGCTAAAAACCCCAATTGTCAAATAAAAATGTTGTAGGTAGTTTCAATTAAACACTTCTAAACTACTACGAGTGTAGTAAGGATACCCCCATATCCTCCATCTGTAAACACGCCTTACAAACTGTTTTCCCAATTCTTCTTCATTTCTGCCAATTCCTTGTAAATTTGTTTCAATTCGATTTTTCAATCCTTCCTACTTTCTCTTTAATTTATGTCAATCCATCCATATTGTGCAATGGAATTTGTATGCGACTTAACACGTGGAGATAGGAGGACACGAGGAGATGTTTTTGAGTAGTTTTATTCTCTTTAGTTCAAATTTTTGGAAGCATTGAAAGGGAAACTAAAGTGTCTATATTTTTGTCCTACCCTGTATTTCCACCAGAATGAAGGAATTGAAACACTCTGTTTTGAATACTAATTTGAAAATGTCACATTAAAAAAGATAAACTATAGGCTTCGAACTATATTTATTTTGAACCTGAGATTTTTTCTATCATCTATCAACCGATGATCCATCGTTGCTGTTACAAATTAATTTTAAAAATTTATTCCGATATCGTTTAATGTATATTACACCGGCTAAATATAAGCTTAAATACAATGTCTACCAAAGGCCTTTCAGTTGCACGAACTATCGACCCTTTCCTTCCTTAAATTCACTCAGAAATTTACTTTTGCCTTTGAATGTTGATTTATTAACACTTTGTTCAACAAGAAAAGCACTTTGTCCCCTTTCTCGGCTGTATGGGGCTTCGGTTGTTGAAAAACAAAATGCCGCGGTGATGATTGAGTCGAGTACAAAATTTTCAATTCATTTCGAGGAGGAAGAATCAAGAGTACAGGGAACACCAATTAATTATACCAAAAGAACCAGAAGCAAGTTTACAACTTCAAAGCAACGGCAGTGGGAGATAAATTGTAAATGGATATTTTATCTGTTATATTCATTTCTATTTTAACCAATTTCTCAGTTTAAAATAAAAATTTTTTAAGAATAGCATGAGCAAGTTCTTCCATTTTCTGAGATATAGATAGGGTGTCAGAATTGATGAAAAACTTTTTTTTTACTAATTTCGAAAGCAATAAAAGGTATCAATATCACATTATAATTTCACCAAAAGGTTTTTCTCGCTATACTAGATACTTTCCTGATAGAGCAGTATAAGATATCGCATTGAACTTTTGATAGATTTTTCTCTGTGTGAGATAACTATATACATTCTTAATAAAAATACCCTTTTGTCATAAGTAGCCGTCAAAGTAATGTGTCAAAGTAATGTTTTTTAGTTTAACACTGCCGTAGTTTTCCACATAACACCAAAACACTATACTGCATTCGATGGGCGTTTCGCCAACCGTCAAGGTTTCAACCTTCGCCAAGCTTTTTCAGTTTGATATCAAATTTTATAATATTACAAATGATATTTCAAATTATGTATAAACATAAAAATTATAATAAAATTTAGAAGAACATAAATATTTAACTAATACAGTTTACCGGGCCCGAACTAGTTCTCGGGCTTCTGCCTAGTTATGTAACAAGGTCTATTGAAAACTGGATCATGAAAAGATCAGAGGAAGAATGGTCGAACGGGACTGGGCTGCGACAAGCCAGGCTCTTAATTGAAGGGCCTTGGTCGAACACAACTCGATCAATATTTGCGCTAAGTCCTAACAGCATAAGGATTGTCACAGGACTGCTGAATGGTCACGGACATCTCAACAAGCAACTTAACACTATCGGCCTTAGTGAAACTAGAAGGTGCAGGTTTTGCGGACACAATGACAAGGACTCCATTCACATCCTCTGTCACTGTGCCTGCCTCATGGTGAAGAGACACAAACATCTGGGTGCAGCATTTCTCCTGCCCCAGGATATTAGAGAGCTTCCTCTGGAACGAGTGTTTGCCTATGCGCATATCACGGGTCTCTTCCAATAGCTCTCGACTAACGGCAGGCACAATGGGTCGAAAGACCTGAGTGCTACGGGTAGCCGCGCAACCTTCCAACAACAACAACAACAACAACAACATTTCACTAGCTTTGTTCTATACGTTCCAAGTCGATCCTCCTTGACTCGTCGTCGTGAAAAAGAAGAAGTGAAAGAAAAATTGTCAGATTGATATTTTGAAATCAAAAGTCATCACGTGCACTGATCACTATGTTACTTTATTATTAATTTACCCTGGCAACATCCTTCTGGAGAAGAGGAAGCCACGTTTGGTCCAATGTTGTTTATAGGTGTCACTATTAACTTTAATAAAAACACTTTCTTTTCATTCTGCACCGCAAATAAGTTAGACATTGAAAACAAATGATGTTATAGGAAAAAAGTGGTATATTATTTGGTGAATTGTTTAATTGTGGCGAAACCAGGAAAATATGTAGTTGAGAAGGAACGACCCGCTGTCAACGTGATATATTTACTTTTTTGAAACATCCCAAAAACGAAACTTTCTTCAAAAATTTTTCACTCTTCACTGAAAATTTTTTCTAATTTTGACAAGAGCAATCAGCGTATGAAATTTTGCATAGTGAATATATATGGTGATTTTTTTTTTTTTTTTTGATATATCGGGAACTGGTGACATTTTTTAACAGTGCCTACCTGTAATATAGCCTTTTCTCACTTTTTAATATCTTTTAGCGTCTCAAAAATATGTATTAGTGGGGATCCATACAGAAAATCAGACCACATAACATGTCTTTAATAATATAAAGGTATTTTGCTTATTTTTTTGTGAGTTTAATACTGAGACTGTATTTAAAATTGAAAGTCGTCATGCATGTACTAATACTTCCGATTTAAACAAGTCACTACAGCAGAGTTCTCTGCAAATGGCACTTAATTCGTAATACATCTAATTAAATGAAAACTAATTTGCAGTTTCTTTATTAACTGCACTGTTTCAGTCCTGTTTTAAATTCAAATTTACGTAGAAAATCTGGGTAAGTAAGGCGACCTTTGTTTTATTCGAACCTCAGAGCTCTCAGTATCATTTCAGAGTCGACTCGTGACCCATATTTTTGGAAGAGGGGTCAAAACTTTACATTAAAACATAAGATAAGCATATATAAATATGATTTCCACTGCTTTGTACAGCTGCTATATTCCATTATCTGCATAATACTCAATGAATGACAAATTCTTCTCACATCAGTGGCTACTGAAGTTAGTTTGAGAATACTTAGCTAAGATAAATATTTGTAAATTAGTAAGTCGCTTCCAGAATACTACAAGTCATTAGGATTCATTTATTGTTCATCAAATCAAAAGACACGAAAATGTTAAGAACTTTTCAAGAAAGTAATTTTTAGATCAAATTCCTCGTCAGTGCACTGTCGGTTTGTTGTCGTTTTAAAACAGGAATTTAATAAAACAATTATTACTACAACATGCCTAAACAACCACGAGTGAGACGACCCGTGGTGTTGGTAAGGTTTTAAAGATATAGGTATGTCAGTGGTTTATTCATCGGGAAATAAACTACAACAACTTTTAGGCAATCCAAAAGACAAAATAGAAACTAAGGAAAAGTCGGGAATTTACGAAATTAGCTCCAGGCACTGTAATCAAATGTTGGACAAACTAGAAGGTCAATTCAAACTAGATTCAAAGAACATATAGCTCATCTCAAATATAGTAGAACAGATAAGTCTAGTGTCGCCCAACATGCATTTGAGAATAACTATAAAATAGATAGTAGCAATTTGAGACTACTTAGAAATGTGACAAATTCCAGACAGCTGGATGCTTTTGAGAGTTTGGAAATTGCTAAATGTAAAAATAGTATGAATGGTGATAAAGAGCCAATCCCATATAGCCTGCTTTATTGGTTAGTAAGTCACGGTTCACTGATCCGTCGTCGCGGCGGTTCACCGATCAGTCGCGATGGTTCACTAAGCGGTCGCGACGGTTCACTGAACCGTAGAAATAGTTTAGGTATAAATAGGGCACAATGTTAGCATAGGTTTAGTTTTAAGCATCTCCAGATGATGCCAACGTGGTTGGCGAAACGCGCGTCGAGTGTAGTAGATATAGTATTTTGAGGTTATATGGAAAACTACGTCAGCGATAAGATGTGTTCACTTCCAAATAAAAATCGACCTTTGGAAGCAACTTTTATATCAAGTTATCCACGGGGAAACTTTTAAAAGTGTCACCCTGTATTATTGTTTAAATATAACAATCATTTTCATTACATCTTGATTATCGGGCTGCTTACTTATCGGGCTCCTTACATATTTCCTCAGTTAAATTTGGTACTTTGACCCCCTGGCGCTCCCGACGATTCGCCCCTGACTGGAAAATTGCAGAAAATCCAAGAGATTTTGGATTCCTTGACGCAGGTATGCATAAACGGTAAATAGAGGATTATATAAAGCTCACGTAATAAATTGCATAAAAGGATGCCTGCAAGGTCACTAACGAAATCAAATCATGGATCAGGTACGTTTGGAAACAGTTGGATTGTTTCTGAAATTGGATTCATCCGTAAAAGCTTCAAAATAAATTCCAACGGGTTTGTAAACTTCTGCCGTTATAGTTATTTCTAGAATAAATTGAAATAAGTATAGAAGTAGAAACGAAACTTCCGTTAGAATCATAGAAGTACTCACAAGCTATGGATCGAACTTTAAAAGTTTATAGAACATTAAACATTAGATAATAAGCTGAAGGTTTTATATCAGGATTCTTGTTGTCGAGATACTGGTTCAATTTAAAAGCGTAGATGAAGGCCAAAATTAGCTAAGTAAATTCGTTTCTTTTCCATACTGTTAG
Source organism: Pogonocherus hispidulus (assembly GCA_963924545.1). Taxonomy (NCBI): domain Eukaryota; kingdom Metazoa; phylum Arthropoda; class Insecta; order Coleoptera; family Cerambycidae; genus Pogonocherus; species Pogonocherus hispidulus. The sequence goes on from OZ004701.1 coordinate 8,065,471, forward strand.
AGTTGACCCTGAAGATCTAGAAAAGTGAAAATCTAGTAAACAGAATATTTGGATGTAATAAAAACTTGTGCTTTGTTTTCTAGCACTGCTATATAGTGACCTCTTTTTGTTATCCTGGAATATTACTTATTATTATATGGTGACCCAATTTCTAATGTATGTGTTCACTGCAAAAATCTGAAAACTTTTATTTTTATTTTGTTACTCTTCTGTTACATTTAATATTGCTCAGGGTCGAATGTTCCACCTGATTATTAGTATTATGTTTTCCATCATCACGCACTTCTCAGTTTATCACTGCTTTATTTTTATTGTAGGCGGGTAATATCAAGTCTAACAAGAAATTGTGTTTGGTTTAGAAACGATCTCACTAAATTCCATGTATGAAGTATGGCTGCTTTTTGTGACTGGATATATATACTTTCTTCCAGGCTAAGTTGAGTGAGGTGATTTATGAATGAATATGGAGTGACACCCGTCACCGATGTAATGAATAGAATGATCTGAACTTGTTTCTGTTTCCATAGTCTTTCAACTTCTACTGCTAATTCTTGATATTATTCTTTCTTTTCTCTATACTTTTTGCTATGTTTTGGTCAGATGTTATTGTCATATCGATAAGTTAGGTGACCCTTTTTATTTTATCTTAAAGTGTTTTATATCTGATCTATTATGAGCGTTTTATCAGTTTGCATGGTTAGGTCCCAGTATAATTTATAATATTTGTTTTCTATTATAGAGATGGTCTTTGTTTTGGAAGTACATTTTTTAATAAATTTATCGGTTTAGAGTGTAACTGTTGTGTGTCTATTATTCCTTTTCCCCCTTCTTTTCTACTTATATTTATTCTCTCTCCTTACATGAATTTGAGTGCAGCATTCTATTTTGTGTAATTCTGTTCTTGTTAGTATATTTGTGTTTTCCGTTCTTGACCATTTTATACCACCAAATGAATATGTTAGTATGGGAACTGCATTATTATTATTATTATTATTATTATTATTATTATTATTATTATTGTTATTATCATTATTATTATTATTATTATTATTATTATTATTATGAGATACTTTTGTCAGGGGTCATATACTTCTTGGAAAAACTAGAATTTAGCTTATCATGATTCAAAGATTGTATTTGTGAAAAAACGGTAAAGTTTCCATGTTGAATTGAATTGTTTTTTGTTTTGTTTCAGTAAAGCTATTTTAAAATTCAAATAGCAAATCTGTGCATAGCAGAACTGATCTAGGTTGATTAAACAGTTAGATTTCAAATGGTCGTACTGCATATAACAAATTTATTGGCAACTAAATTCACTCTTTTGTTTACATATTTGGTTCATCATTCATGTGTGCATCAAATAATTAAATATTTGGAAGTACTCTTATTTCTAATAATAATAACACTAATATTAATAAATCTTTGTTTCTTTATATATTCACAAAATTCATATAATGAGTTATCTCTATAATATTATCTAACTATTTCTTAAAACGTAGAATACATGTTGTTCTTAATAGTGGATAAAGAGATGGGATTGGTGGGGAGTAAATTCAAAGCTTTACAATAACACTTTTTCGTGACGTTTTGAAAATTCTATTTTAAAAACTGCCCTTACCTGTTAAGATCTTAGTAATTAGTGTACATCTTGCCTCAAACGGCATGTGAAAAAGAGTAAGACTGAATCATAAGCTTCCATATGTGGCCATAAAGACAGTTGATGTAATTAAGGATCCAATTTGGACACCGGCAAAGCGCCGATTAGTGAGGTTTAATTATCACTTCTAGTTGGGGTTGCTAACATCAGCATCAGACGTAAGAAAATATTAAGAGCCCTTCGACTAATTAGAAGGACTTAATTCGGTAATTGCAGGAATGGAAATTATGATATATTTGGCCAGAGCCCAAAACCCGCAATATAGAGTTAGAAATAAGTTAATTTTGATATATAAGTTATTTTTGGATAAAAAACATTATTAGCAAGTAAATGTTAAGAAACGTATTCGTGAGGTGGGTTTTGACTTCTTCTCGCGATTCGAATTACGATCTTGCCATATGTACATGGTTTGTGATGTTTAATTTCATTGTGTCCTGGATGAAATCAATAGTTTCTCTTTATATATTTTGAGTTTGTTTTGTATTAATTTATTAAGTGCAAGTCGATGTACAAGTGTTATATTTTCATTGCTATCTTAGGTTCAAAAGTGAGTTGGCCGAAAACTAGACACATCATCGCGACTATGGGGCCTGTTGTGGCTCACATCTGTTCGTCATTATATTTCTCTCAACAGGTCCAGCCTCTAAATTGTCCTATTGCCTTGGAGGTGAGAAAGTGTCCAGATCCTTTGCCAGAAGTTGCACTTTGCCAAATATTGAGAAATACCCCGATAATGGTGCTACCATTTGATCATCCTAAGCGGCACTCACCGTCTTTCGCTAGGCCACATTTGTGCTGGTGATATTTTAAAAAGCAGTGACCAATTAAAGTTTGCAGGTGTAACCTGGTTAACTCTAAGTTTTTTTAATTTTTGATTCCGATGGGTTTGTTATAAACACCTTGGAATGAACTAACCTTGGTAGTTTTTGCCAATACTGGAGTATTTCTGTGGTCAGCTTTCGCAGTACTCCTAAAAATATCAAGGGCCGATTCTGGTTGAATAAACTCAGAAGCGGCATCCTTCCTGGCTTGAGCCAAAGTTGTTCTGTTTTTCTGTACAACTCGGCGAGCGTTTTTTGGCAGTTCCAAATCGTTTTTTTTTTCAATTACAACGTATCCTGAGAAGGTTTTATCGATCCTGCGTGTAAGTTATTTTGTTTTTGTTCCAATCTCTGTACACACATTTCGTGGCACAACTTTTGCTTTGAAACATAGTTGCATAACTATCAATGCTCAAGGATATTTTTACTACTGCCCTTAATAGGTCAGTTTTGTTCCGATCGCATTCATCTCTTCCTGGGGTGGGAAATATGTGGGTTAAAGGATACTTTGTAGTTGGTCGTTGTAGGCGACACCATCTCCAGAATGTTGTGACTTTTCATGTTATCCAGCAGTTTGTTGTGTTCCATAATGTCGGCCTGCGGTATGATAATAGCTGCCGATTTTAGTTCGTATATTGCCCATTTGGCCTCTCTCTTCAGGATTCAGTAGAGTATTAGGAGCAGCTGACGGAATGGTGCCATTTGCTCCAGTTACGGACGGGCACGGTTGTCTCTGTAAGACAGAGAATTTGGATTTAGTCGTTCGTTGAAATCCTTTCGTCGATCAAACGATTCATTGATTGATAGTGAGCTAGGTCTGAAAAATGTTAATTCGTAATAAATTTATCAAATGAATATCAGTAAAGTCGAACACATTGATGTGCACATGAGATGATCTGTTAGGCAGGATAATGATAATCATTTTCTGAAACGTCACTATATTTAAGCCAAGCTAAAAATACCGAAATATTACATAACTCTCTTACTTTAGTTGGTACAAATTAAAAAAAAAAATGTAGCTAGAAGGTTCAGTTTTAGAAGAAATTCATAAAGAAATCATCAAAAATCAGATTCGATTAACAGTTTAGGTGCTCCATTCTCTTACCAGTCACTGTTTTTAGCTATGTGGAATATTTTCATTACCTATATCATAGATATTGTTATACTTCTAATAAGCATAGTATTAGTGTGTCGTTATTACTTATTTTTATCATTATTATTATCACTCCTGGAACTTTCTTGGAAATTATTGGGATTATCAAAATTTATTTGAAATATTTAGTCAAACTTTTTTGGTACTTTGTGATACTGTGATATCAAAAATTGTTTGGTTTTTAATTGAAATGTTATTGTAACTTTCGATATATTTTTTTACATGCTTTACATTTTTTTACCGATTTACATGATAATTAATGATAATAATATCTCCATCCCTCATTCTCATCTTAAGATTAATTAAAACATATCATTGTATATACTTGGAATTAAATCAAATAAAATAAGGGTAATTCATTAACTTGGTCACATTCATCAAGTAGGTAGGTAAATGTTGCGATTTCTTAAACACAATATTAATTACAAAAAACATATACTTAATTTCGTATTTGTAATACTATAATCGGATCAAAATTCGCATTTCTAAATTGTGTTAAATATTTATTCCCTTTAGCAAACCGTTCCATCTGAACATATCACTTTATCAGAATTAAGCCGCTTTTTATTCCTCTGACAACTATATTATATGTGTTAGTCACGACTGGAATATATTCAGCACTTAAAGTGAACTGAAAAAGGCTTGTGTGAATAATTAAATAACATATTCTCTTTGATTTTTTGAAGCAAATACATGTGCGTAGTTAAATTTGTGTTTTATTCATAAAAGAAGAACGTCAATAAAATTATAGTTTATACAAAATTATACAGACGCGACGTAATTTGTGCGTATATTAGTAGTTTCTGCATTCAGTAACTAATGGTTAAATCTTGCATTTTTTATCATTTTTGATATTGTTTGTACTATTGTACATTACATTACGTTGTAACTATAATGCTGAACTAAAAATAATAATAATGAAATATCTGTAACTTATTAATGGTGCTGTGGTATAATTCATTGTAGTTTCTTTCACCACTTGTAAAATAATAAAAAAAAGGAACCAGAAGTTTTCAAAATAAAGATAGAAAGTTTAGCATCAAGGCAAACTTCTAAAGTTTGTCCCAGTAATCACTGCATAATATACAATAAAAATAAATATATGACAAATTAACTAAATTTCATCAGTGCTTTTTTAGTTTGATATAAAATTGTGTAATGTAAGAAATGATATTTCGAAAGAACTTAAATATTGAAAAAATATATACAATCATCCCGTACCACCGACATGTGCCAGTGCTAGAGGTAGAGAAAATTGAATCCAGACGATAATGGACAGTATAAATCTATCTTAATCTGTGTTAAAATCTACTGATAATCAATACATTCTTCTGAGCAATATTTTTTATTTGGCAATACAATTTATAATAAAAATAAACTTTCCACATTTCACTAAATTGTAAACATTCTATAATTTCATATATGTTTAGACATATTTGAAATCATGTCTTATTCTTTGAAAAACATTTTATCTCATCTTAGCGACAAACAGGATTGGTAAGTAGGTACCATCTTTTAAATCTTGAAATTTACATATCTTCGTAAAAAAATTACGATCTGCTATTAAATATATCGATTTGTTGAAAAATATTTATATTTTTTACGAAACGGGGCATCTAAAATATCCAAGATGCTTTAGAAAAAGTATTTATATTATTTTATAGAGACCTTCGAATAATATTTCCAGATACCCTGAATTTTGATGATAGACTACACACATCATTTGTGGTTAATAGAGCAGGCATTATATACAATTCCTCAGTTTAGATGCTTTTCTGATTTCAAGTACAGACATATAAACTCCATTTGTGTTTATTGGGTACATAGTATCAAACTAGGAAAGCTTATAAATTCTCGTAAGTTTGGGGCAAGCATATGCCTGTTATATCTTAGGCCCTACGCAGCCATTATGCCTTAATTACTACCTCATTTATGACTAATTATAACTTTATATTACCCCCTGTTAGTGCCGTTTAAACATCCTCCAGTAAATCTCATGAAATTTAAGAAGAATCAACAACTACTTATTCCAATACCATAGACCAATATTATAAACAACATAATAATTGTAAGTAGTGTATATTTTTATCAATATTTATTTATCACTGACGCAGTTTTCCACATAACGCCAAAACACTATACTGCACTCGACGCGCGTGTCGTCAATCAAGTTGGCATCATCTGGAGATGATTAAAACTGATGAATTTTCATCTGGATATGATTAAAACTGATGAGTTTTCCAACGGTTCCAACCCCCTTCAAGGATATTTATTTATTTATATTTAGATATGTATTTATTTATTTATCTTTTTTTACGATTGTTTCAGAGCTAATAGTTTTAGCACAGGGTTTAGGATAAGAAATGAAGTATTTATTTATTTATCAAAGCGCTTGGAGTTGTTGCCCACTTGGGCTTCGCCTCAATAAACAATTTCCACGCCGCGAATGCTACTGTACTAAATGTTTATACAGGTCGAAAAACGTCTAACACTAACAATGGTCTCTAAATTTGAAAGAGTTTTAGTTTATTCATTGAAATTTTAACCCAAATAGTATGTACATATACTCATATTTTACTGTATATACATTTTGCAAACTTCTCCACAACTCTATACTACCGACTTTTCTTCGAGGTTCCATACAATTTCTCGCTATATTTAAGATATTAAAAATTCTGCAAAACGTACAAATAAATTTCATTTCATTGTGTAGAGTGCTTCGCATATAAGTAGGTAGTTCTGGAAAAATTGAACTGAAAATAGCAAAGAAGGCAAGATCGTATAAAGCAACATTGCAAGTGCAATTCATATTTTAAATATGAAATACAGATACAGTATATGTATAAGGATATGTATACATTGAAACATCAATGGTTAACATTTTTAAATAAGGAATGGTTGCATACATTCTTGAGCTTTTGGTCTTATTAAAAGTCGATTCTCTCTAGCTTTTAGTTTCGCTTATAATAGTAGCTACCTACTTTTTTAATAAATTTTTTTGTCCTAGTAAAATTTCAGATCTAATTCAGTATTATTTTTTGATATTAAATTGTTTCCACAATGTATTCTTTAATTGCATTCCACATTCCATGTAATATCTTTTTGTAGTAATAAAATTATTTCTATTTCTACAATTCCGACATTAAACTCGGAATTTTGAACTAAAATTCCAAGTTTACGGATTGAAAGAGTATCATCAACATTGCAATGTTAATATTAAAATGTGTAATATAGTTTTAAAGTTATTTTGCCAAATCTCACCTAAATTGCTTGATAACATTTTTATTGTGTTAGTAACCAGGATAAGCTGGCAATAATTATATTTTACTTCTGGTTTAGGTTATCTGAATAATATAGGCTCATTATTCTGTATATATTTTGTGTTAGGAACAATTTTTAATTAAGTGAAGGTATTTTACAAACCAAACAAAATTTTCTGAATTACAACAGGATTATAAAATAATGTCAAGTGGATAAAATAACTGTAGGAATCTGTTTTCAGGACATGCACACAGTTGAATAACATAAAATTATATCCTTTTAAATCGGGAGAAAATTTTGTGAAGAAATTTAATCTAATATTAATATCATATTTTTTGTATTAGAAGGTGGCAAGACATCCAAGAATAGTGTATTTGAGGTGTATTTGTAATGTGAATCTGGTAGACTTGAAAAATTGTTGTTCCCTTAAGATAAAAACGAAAAGTACGTAACATTTCTAGATTATGCTTCTTACATACTGAGAATTAGGTATTATATCATTCAAACGAACTTTAGATTTCCCTTTGTTCCTAATAAATGCCTTAAATTTCTTCTATGAGGCAAAAGCAATAATTAGGATCCTACCATAAAGGAAAGCAACTGTGAACATAAAGCAGAAGGAGGCTTCTCGTAGGACGAAAGAAAATAATTATGGTACTATAGTGCAGCATACTTATTTTCCAAGAAAGTCTGAGTGGGAAAGCTGTGAAAATCATCGCTCATTTCGTCTTGAAAAAAAGCGTATCACTGTCCGTAGCAACACAATCGGCCGCATCCGACTAAAGGAGGAAGGAACGTTTTCCTGTACTAAATTTGCGCACAAAAGCTCGGGTTTATATAATGGTTTGCATTAGAGAACGGGAAGACTAGCGAGTTCGTATCACGCTAGATAAATGCAGTCGTGTCGTCCCGTTCAAATTATGGGTATATAATACTGGCGTCTACACTGTGGCCCAAATTAAATTGTGCTCTTTTTACTTTTTTAATATTTTTCGTAATATTTATTCTTTCTTTATGGGTTTTACCGGAAGATCTATTTGCCACACAACATTCTTTTAAAACCATTATACAAGTCAGATTTTTTTTTCGTAGCCGCAATAAGTGCAATGCAGCTGCAAAAATAAATAATGTATATTATGGAATATATTCAATAAATTTTGGGAAGATAGCTAGACAACTTAATAAGATAACACTTCAATAAATATTGATAAAGTATCTGGAATTTACAGTACCATGATTTTTTGTCGGGATATAGGTAAAATCTGTATCGTAAAATACAGAGATGTAGGAATTGAGAAGTTGTAACAGTTCTGCAAAGCTGCATCTATAAGAATGTAAACGTCTGTAAGAAAGCTGTACACTATACATGTATAAAAGTACAGCCCTGTGGAAAAACTTTTTACAGATATGTAAAATACACTGTATTTAGATGGCGTCGACCATCATGGGAGTGTGAGGCATTTGAATTAATTTCTATTTATTTCAATAAATTATTTTAAGCCAATAAGACGACAAACAGAAAATTGCTTATTAAAATTACTGTTACGTTTTGAAAAACACTTAATCCACTTTTAAATATAAAATCTGATAATTTCACTTATTCAATAAGGTTATAAGTTTATTGTTTATTTATTATTTACCAACTCATTGGATGAGTGAGATTACCATATTTCATATTTTACAGTGAATTTTTAAAGGATTTTTAGGCATCGTTTTAGGCCTAAAAATGTAAATTCATTTATTAATTCAATGTATTATATATTTTATATTTTGTACCTATTTAAAAAAAATCTAAATTCAAATTTGTTCCTTATATTCAAAATATAGTACCTATTTAAATTATCATGAAAAATAGTTCCAATTTAATTTGAGCCACAGGTATTCTGGGGTGTATCTTTATGCAAAATACTTTCAGTTATTTAGAGACAAAGCCGAGCTCGTATTTTTATTTTATTTTATATTTCCCTGGTGACCTAGAAATAGGTAATTGGTTTAAGTTTTTAATCAGTGGTGACTTCTGTACTGACAAATAAAAGAAACGAGTTAGAAACTTTGCATTTAATTCAATTTTGCGGCATCTAAGTATTCAAGTACCTATTTTATATTTATTTTAATATTTATTCTATACTGAAGACAGTAATTGAATTATTTTAGTAAAGACGGATTTCCTATCCAACATAGGTGTAGGAAATAATTCAGGGAATAATATGAAACTTTTCCAAGGTCTGTTATGCCAAATATTATAAATGGAAGAAATTCCCAAGCTTCCCAGATCTTACTCTGCTTGACTTTGGTACTTTTATGGGCAATTAGAATATACTCTTCAAGCAATCTATGCCAGACATAAAATATCATTAGATAGTTGCACTGTTACACACTGTATAACATATTAACTGCATAGTTTCGTATTCGTACCGAAATTATTTGGTCGTCGGTAGTTTATTTTGCTTTACGCCTCTACTACAGCAAATGCCTTTCCGTTGTTTGTTTCAAGAAACAACAGATGCATTCTTGTATGTCTGCATGTGGGCATTAACTGACACATAATTTCATATAAACCACGTAAATTATACTATAAAGACAGAATTCGCAACAAAGCAGCACTCAACTGAAGCTATAATCGAAAATGTACATGTTTTTTATATTACAAAATTCTTCTGCCTGAGTTACTTACTCATTTTGTATACAGGGTGATGATTAAGTAGTGTGAGGAGCAGAATATCATCTAGTCAAGCTTGCTTTACTTGAAAAGTCTAAATATGTAAAAAAATAAAGATGTTCCAATTAAAAGATTATAGGTTGTTATATCAACGTAGCTTCATTGAGTCATCTTGTAAAAAAATAAATATAAGGGCAAATATAAAAGAAAAACAACGGGTTCGAGCGATTTTTAAAGAATGGGGTATTTATATTGTGTATTTATTGGTTTTCTGGGTATTTATTGGGTATTTATATTTGGGGTATTTGGATTTGGGTATTTACAAATTACATAGAGGAAAGATAACTAATAATAGAATAACAAAATTAAATCTGATCTATCAGCTATTGACTGGGATAACATTATTGTTCATGACATAAATTATTTTTCTGTTACAACTTAACACCTACAAAAATGTTATCTGTAAACATTTTCCTTTGAAAAAGTTCAAGCTTTTCTACTTGTAATAATAGCCTCACAGCGATAATATTCGAGACGTCGAATCTTGGTCGCTTTAATTTGATAATTACGCTAACGTTTAATCACTATCGTTAAACACATAAGATTCGCGGTATCTCGGCTGGTAACTATCAATATCCCGCAATAAATGTTAAATTTATCTAAGATCTGGAGTGCGTGGTGGCCGATAAATATTCAACTTAGACCATTTACTCCATAGTCCTCCTTAAGGAATGTAATTTTAGTAAAATATGTATTTCTCAAGAGAAGGATTCACTGTTCTATTAATTGTAGTAATATGTTTAATAAAATTGGCACCACCCAGGGCTTTAATAAAATTATTGCATATAGAAATTTAATGTGTTGTTCCTTATAGACAGTGATCTTGACTATAATTTCATGGGCTCTGTACAAGGTGCAATGTGATTGGTATAATCAATTTGGTGATTCTTGTAATCAATTTAGAAGGCTAATTTTGTAATCAATTTTGCCACCAATGTGGTATATTTATCTCATTTTTTGGTAAAACATGTATGTCGGATTTTGAAATTATGGAATTCAACGAGTTTCTCTTGAGTATCATTGTCCATTTCCTATAATTCCGTTCTAACAGTCCCATTGTTACGTTGTTCAAGCAGCAATTTAGAACCATTTCAATCTATCGGAAATATTCGCCCAGTTAGTTTTGAATGTAAATGCTCGAACGGATGAATGTATAGAAAGCAACCCAGCCTGTGACGGTTTCAACTGTTCTGAACGCCTGCTTGATCAAGACTATTACTGAGTTTTAAAGTATTTGCCTAATGGTCGTGAGCTTTCATATTCACTAGGATACATTATTAGACCTTATCGCTTTTATTACTCAGGTTTGGTGCACATCAGACATATTTATTCAGGTTTTTATTTTATTTGAAATGGAATTTAAAATTTATAAAGTAAGTATACACAATCTCAAAATAATTGTACAGAGAGTTCCAGAATGATTGTCCGGTACGAGAACGCAGCCTATCCTGAATATAATCAAAATTTATTAACATTTGCTAAAATTACTTTCCTTTTAACTGTCAATTTGAAAATGTTCATATTTGACAGCAATTGACGTTTGACTCGGCGTTTAGCATTTTTCGTATTTAAATTGTTTTACTGAAGTATCATTTGCGTTTAAAAGAGTATTTTTCAATACTATACAGTTTCAGATAGTCCTAAATCAGGTTGGTAATTTTGTTTTTCTTAATATTGAAATTAATGTTGAAATTAATATAAGAACCATAAATTAATGTTTTTTAACGCTCCACAATTCACAGTTTGAATAGGTTATACTGGTGATACATGGGAATAGAATAATACAAAATAATACCTAACTATATTATTTTTAATAAATTGCCTTTATTTTATTTTTAACATAACCTATATTTACTGACGTACCATGGCATGGAACAAATCAAATGAAACCAGTAAATTCCCTTGCCTGCGCTCATGATTCTAGTGCAGATACTAAAAGTAGAAAGGCGGCACATAAAAATTCATTATGAAGCGGTACGGACAATCATTCTGGAACTCTCTGTATATTAATTATTACCTGTACAAATGTTGCATTTTGTACCTCTGAAATATTTATTATTATAATTTTTAGCTCTGTCAGTGGTAAAATATAATTTATATTTACTCACAATATAATTGTTGACAACAAAGCTATTATTGTAATCAGTTAAATAGACAGGAATCAAAATTGATATGTTGCTATGATAATTCAATTAAAACAAATATAATGCATTACATACTATTTTTATTTTATATATAATTAAATATATTTCAAATTTGCGTATCATCAGAACAGGTCAATAATTAAATTATGCATATATGCTATTGTATAATGTTAACTATTTGTATTTTAATACTTATATATAACAATACATAGATGCCTATAGTTGATCTAAAATGTTTCTTGAAACTTTATTTCAAGCTATAAGTAAAAAGTATACAAACACGAATAAAAATTACACACGAATTACCCAAAACCAAACCATGTACCAATGTAGCATGTAGCATGTACCCAAACCGTGCTACACACCTGAACTCTACTCAGGTGGTTGATGAAGCGAGTACGTGTCTGGCATGCTCAATGTGTTGAACAGAAACACGTTCTATCCCGACATATTGGGCGGCGTTGCCACTTTTTAAAAGTCGTCCAAGTAGAGAAATAAGGAAATATAAAATTTAGTCAGTAAAGAAAACATTTTCGCATTTGACAGTAGAATGGGAAACAACCAGACCTACGCATGCACAATAATACTTTTTCAATGTTATTTTTTAGATGTTTTGTTAATTAAAAGTGGCCTCTTTTACTTTAAATTCACAGTTTTTAAGTGCGAAAGCACCTGCTGCTTGAACAGATAATAAATGAAATGTTGGTCTAGATAAAATAATTCTCAACTGGAACACAGAAGTTCAGACTTTCTCATTATTACATTTTCGTTTCAGTATCCTTTGTTGATGTTTTTGGTAGTGTGCCGAAGTTAATTACGTCTCAGATATGCATACTGTTAATTATTACTTGCAGCACAGTCAGATAACATATTTGTAAACAATTTTGTAGCAGTGTTTGTTTCTATGCGAATATACCGTGGAACGTACCCGTTAAAACAATGAAAACTTTAGGCTTTCTTAACTAGAACTATGCAAAATTATATTCATTAAAAATGAAGACGTCTTATTTTACAGAATATCAAATAGGTAACTATTGAATTGAATAAATGTACCATTGTTCAAAGTTAACCCACAATATTGAGAGTACAGCGAGTAGACGGTAGGATCAAACTTAGTAGTTGCTGCTTTTTAGATCGACGTGTAATAACTTATAACGTTGTAAACATGTTGGTTTGGACAAGTAGTTCGCGAGCCGTATCTCTCCACCAATCCCGGTGATGGATTCGCACCTTTAATCGAAATGTTTCTTCTCAAAGTGTAGTAACTAATGAGATTTCCCAGGATTCCCTCATTCTAGTACTGAATGGAGGTTAGGGCTTATCGACATAAATCGTTCCTGAGGTGCAAATGCGTGCCACCCCATAATAATATACCGCTCCCTCTCCCATGCAAGTTTCAGATTTCCAGGCTAATCTGATCATTATTAGTGTTTTTGCGCATCATACACTTCATCACTACACTTTATTACTGGTTTATTTTTCTCTAAGACGGGTTAATACCAAGTCTAACAAGAAATTATTTTTGGTTTAGAAATGATCTCACTATATTGCAAGTATGAAGTATGGTTGCTTTTTGTGACTAGGCATATACACTTTCTTCAAGGCTTTTCTTAAGTTGAGCGAGATGATTCATGAATGAGTATGGAATGACACCCGTCACCGATGGAATGAATGAAATGAACCTGTTTCCTTATTCTTTCAACTTCTATTGCTGATCGTTGATATTCTTTCTTTTCTCTATATTTGGTCCCTATAACTTGGTCGTGTATTGCAAGTATAAATCCCTCTGTTTCTGGATATAATTGACTTGTTTGTATGAACATATATGATCTTGATTTACACTATTATAATACCTGCAGTGTAATGCTTTAGCCGATCATACATTTTGTTTTTGTACAAGGGCATTATTTTTTAAGCATTCTGCTTCTTGCATTGGTTTAGGGGTGCATAGGGCATAGGTTTAAGGGCGTGAAACCGTTATTAATTTCTACTAATACCCTATATAATGGATGGTCTTTGTTTTAGAAGTTATTTTTAATGAATTTACCTGTTTGTAATGTACCTGTCATTCCCATTACTCTTTGCTTTTTACTTACATTTATTCTCTCCTTACATGAATTTGGGTGCAACATTCTATTCTGTGTAAATCATAGACCAAATTTAATTGTATTCTATCCAGGGTTTTCGATAATTTTATTTATTATTATAATGTTTTTTTGTTTTTTGTTAAAATCCAATCGACCGGTTCCTTGGCTCCAATTCTCTGGGTCGGCCGCTGGTGGTTATTCCCCTCGTCCGTGAGGTGAATAACTACTGAATGACTGCCTTCTGCATTCTTCCGACTAGAAGATCTGCCGAATTTCGCCATGCCGGTATGATCTTCAGTTCCGAAAGTTGTGATTGTCCGACAATCATCTCAGACCTTTAACTCTTCCTTTGCCTACTTAAACGTTTTTTAAATAGTGGTATTTTAAGAATTTCAAAATTTTACCCCGTATTAATTTACTTATAACATAAGTGTTATACTTTGAACTCAGCTCATCAATAAACTTTCAATAAAATATAAACGAAGTGTTCTTTTTTAATTTTTAAAATAACAATTAACACAAATAATTTTATTCCTGATCATAAATCAGCACCGAATAATAATTTTAACAATACTTACAACGTTTGAGGCGATTATTCTAGTGGTGCTTAAATTTTGATCGGGAGTTTATTACGCCACAGTTATTCAAACAAAGACAGGGGAAGTTAATTTTATAGGAAGGAGCTGCTACTCCAAATTTCATTATAGATTTCACTTTCAGGCACTCATTCTTTAAACATTATATAGCGATCGATTTCCTATAACTTCGACAGAAAGATGTCGATGTGTAGCTAACAGTAAAGTCAGATAATGTTCCGGAAGTTCATGTTTCAAGAGAACTAAATTAAAATGAGTTTTATACAAAAGGTGCCCCCTTTTGTTGCACGTTTTCTTGTGCTGATGTCAATAAAACTTAACATCAAAGTTAGCAATTCGCAACAAATTAATTTTATCTGCCTAGGACTCAGAAACAATAGATTCAAATTACATGTTAATGTCAGTTATTAAAATTATCGCTTCCAGACTGATGAGAAAATTCAAGAATGTTACTTAAATATATGTTTTCCGTTATATACAGGGTGTCCCAAAAACGTACCGACAAATTTTAAGGGGTGGTAGGGGACATAAAAACAAATCTTTTTCGTTTAATAAAGATGTCTGCAAATGGGCCGTTTTGGCAGAAAACAGGAAAAATGGTTTTTTAAGTTTTGTTTATTTCAGTGATAAATAATTAATATTCATTTACAAAAAATGTTCAGGAGGACATTAATAAATCGCTTTTTGTTCGTGTTGGACTTTGTTTCATTGATAAATAAGTTCTGATTTACAATACATTTTCAAAATGTTGACCATTTGCTTCAATACAAAGATTGTACCTTCGATTTATTGACTCGCAGCCCCTATGGAATATTCCCGGAATAGCTTCTACGTGTGTACAACTGGCCATTATTCTTGCTAAGAGATCTTCCTCATTACGAATAGGCGTTTCGAAACTAAAGATTTCAGTTGACGTCAAAAGAAAAAATTCAAGAGGTTGAGATCGGGAGCCAGGCTACGGGATCTCCTCTTCCAATACATCGACGGAGAAATCGCTGGTCCAGATACTGGCGAACGTTCAAACTAAAATATGGAGGCGCCCCGTCATGTTGAAACAACATGTTATTTCTAATGTCTAAAGGGACATTTTCTAGTAATAAAGGCAAAACATTTTGCAGAAATTGGAGATAAATATCTGCGTTCAAACGAGCAGACAGCAAGTGAACTATCAGATTCTCTCCAATAATACCAGCCCACATGTTTACAAAAAATTGTTGCTGGTGTCTTCTAGAGATCACAGCGTGAGGATTTTCATCATGCCAAATGTGGCTGTTTCTACCATTAAAATAACTATCACCCTTGAAACATGCCTTATCAGAAAACAATACTATTCTCCAGAACTGAGGTTCTATTAAGTTGTGTCCCAAATACAATTGGCAAAAAGCTAATCGATGTGGATAATCTTCAGGATTTAAAGCTTGTACGCGTTGTAAATGGTAGGGGTAGAGGAGTTGAGGACAGTGTACCGTCGATCTGGAGGATCCCATTTGTTGTTCAATGCGCGAACACTTGTGGATTGATTTTCTTCCACACGGTGTAGAACTCCTTCTTCAAACTCAAACGTACGAGCTGTTTTTGGACGACCACCACCAGGATGCTTTAGGTTCCCACTTTCTCTAAGCCGACGATGGATGGAAGCAAAGGTTGTATTGTGAGGTTGCCGGCGTTCCGGATATTTCTGTCCATACAAGCGTATAGCTTTTCTTCCATTACAATTTGGTGCACCATAAGCAAGGAGCATACCGGTAAATTTTCGAAATGAGAAATTATCGTCCATTTTCAATACAAATTTTGAATTAAAAATCAACAAAGATGCCAACTAAATAAGTCACAAGTAATACTACGGTCCTAAACTTGGCATCTTTGGAATGTTTATTGTGATAAAGAATTATTTCTCTCAACAGGAAGCGTGGTTAAAGAATGCGTGGATGTGTTGGAGAAGGAATCTGTGCCTAAGAATGAATCGATATTCTCTGTCTAGCACATTGCTTTCGTAGCAGACATTTTGGGCATATCTTTCTTAATATTAAAGACAAACTCATAAAACCTTAAATGACCGTATTCGTATAAAAGAGCTATTTCCAAATATATAAAAATACAGGTGTTACAAGTTTATATCGACTAAGGTTTATTGAGTTACCCCGTAAAAAATGAAATATATGTAAAATAAGGGTAAAAATAAAAGTAAATCGATAAATCCCAGCGATTTTTAAAAAATTGGATATTTATGAAATAACGAATTTATCCACTACTTTACGAAAGCACTGTATACCTTGCTTTTCAACCAATTAAACATTTCACTGTGGCTTATACACAAAAATATAAAGGCAGAACAACATTTCCTCTCAAGGAATTCTGAACTTGCTTTTCTTTATCAAATGATACTATATTACCATATTTTTTATGTTTTGAAACTAGAGAATATAACCATGTTTGTTTAAAAGAAATTTATGACTCTCTTGAGAGTATTTCTTTTTATTTTAAGATGGTTAGATACAGTCCAGGTCAGAAAAATGAACAACTTTTCTGAAATAACCAACAAGAAACTTAATTCTAAATGACGATTCCTACATCCTACTACAAAAAATGCACAAATGGGTCTTTCTAAATAAACATTTAATCATTTTCTCACATAATGTATGATCTGTTTAATATGAACACACACAACAGGACAACACGACAATGTTTACAGGAATAGTTATTAAAAAAATACTGGATGTGGCCCATTTTGTTATATTTCCCTTCAAGTTATCTACAATCAATCAAGTTATTAAAAAAGTTTTGTTTACTTTACATACATTGAAGTTACATTGAAATTTGTATAACATTGACTGGAACTTTTACATTTTGTAACTAAAATGTGCGACCTCAATATGTACAGCATACGAGTGCCGCAAAACAGGTTAGTGCATTTCAAATAAAATTATTCTATTGGATAGAGTGAAGTCGTATATTACTAGTGACATAGTAATAACAACTTTAGGTAGATTCAATCTCTTCGTGACTTTCCTATAAGTTTTCGATCAAAAACTTTTATTATTGCAATCAATTGCAAACGCTATTTCAGATTACTGTTGGTCTCCGCCAGCAGGTTGTTATTTTTTATAAAACGTGACAGCCCCAAAGCTGCAGAGAATACTGTTTCGATTATATTGAAGTTCTAGTGAATTATATCGCAAACACATATTCGAAAATATAAAGAAAATATTTAACTCACTCTTATTCTACTTCAGTACAAACTAGTTGACTTAAAGCACACTAAATTTATAAGATTCAGTCCTCTTATAACACTTGCTGATGCGAATATGGCTTTTCAGTTATTTTTTTACAGAATGTTGCAGTGGTAAATAAACTAAAGCAGATATGTTAGAGAAAAATATAATAACCTGGTATGAACCCAAAAATTTTCTTCATATACTTTGTCAATTATAATTGACAAATTTCTTCAATTTATTCTATCAAAATAGAGTTGACATGGGATAAGCAGTTGCCATGAAAAGAATGGTACGATCATGTCTAAAATAAATAATAATACATTAAGGAAAAGTACAAAATTTTTATCATTTTCTTACTACTCTTTTTAAATTAAAACTCAAAGATGAAACCGAACAGCGTAAAAGACCCACACATTATTCATGAATACAAAAGTTATTAAGGTTGTCCTGTTGCTGTTTTTCAATTTCAGTTGAAAAATGTCCTTACTAAAATAATAATACGAAGAGAAATGGCAGAAATCATTATGTGATGTGAATTCCATTAAAATGTTAATGACTTGGTAGAATAATAATTAAATTTTAAGATAATAAAGATATGTACAGCGTCATGTGTTGCAGATCGTTCCATTAGTAAAATCAGAATTTGTTCTTTTGCGGAAATCTGTCACAGTCAGATATTACAGTGTGTTTCACGCGTGAGCTACCCTGAAATATCTAACACGCCAGGATGAACAAATGCCACGGTAAATTTTCCTTATTCCAAGAGCCATGTGGATAAATAACAACTGAAAATGACTAAATATGAACTGAAATAGGATTTTTTTTATATAATAAGATTGGTGTAAGTAGTACGAAGACCAATGTACGTAGATTTATTGATTAAGGTTTTCTTATGTTAAAGATTTACAACCATCGATTTATGGTATCACTAACTTTATAATAGAAAATGATTTTAAATAAAACGAACAATAACATAAGTTTTGTATTGTTTGTTGTTACATGTTTCATTTTACTCTGTTTATATTATTATTACTTTGTATTTGATCTGTCTCCAAGGCACCCTATTTGAATTATGAAAATAAAGATTTTTCTATTCTATTGTACCCTGGATTTCCATTGAAAATTAACGGTCAGTACAATACGTAGTCAGAACGTAGTCAAATATTGTCACAGTTTTTTTTTTAATAACATCTGGTATATTCATTTATTTGTCACAACCTATAAATCGTGGAAGAGATTTTCATTATTCTTTTATTTGTAATCATAATCCTTCTGGAAACATAACGTAAACGTCACATAATGATATTCTTAGCATACCAGGTCCGTCTGATAATTTTATTTCGCGAGAAGATGTATTATTGTGGACTAACTTTGAGGAAATCCGCGAGGCAGTGAACCGGAACAAACGCGGGTACGGGAAGGCAGCCAGTATATTTTATATTCCTTAGAAGCTCCTGGCCGAAATTCCTCATTGTGTATTCAGGTGGCAAGAGGCACTGCCCCATTCTTGTTTAACGAATTCGTATTTATAAATATCTACAACATACTTTTGTAATCTCATTTATTATTTAAATTAAAAAAGTTACGCCTTAATATATTTTTCTTGCAAGGTTTTTTCTCATAAAATATCCTGCATCTCAACCTATTTTATAATGTATTTACTGAACAAATATAGTTACATTCACAATTTTATTTGAAGAGAGATAGGTGGGAAATATTCCCATACATGAATTTAATAAATATACGAAAATGTACACAAGGATCTCCTGTTTCATTAATTCCCATAACTGAATTTATTTTTTACGCATGAATTCATATGCGGCGGATTCCTATTAAGATTAATATTTTTTCTTATATACATTTTCTGAAGAACCACTCCAATCAAAAGTTGTTTTACGTAAGCTCTTTTATAGGTATCGAAGATATCTTTAAGACCCCCCAATTTTTATGTCTCAAAATGGTGTATATATAACCCTGTACATTAACTTTATATTCAATCAACTACACTACTAAGTGAGGGAGCCTGAAAAATAAAATACATCCAGGTACCTGCTACTAAAAATCCTATTACATTTTTCTCTATTGTTTAGTGAAATATTAAATTCCGGATTTATTTTACCATAAACTTGATATGTAACTATTGAACATTGATTTTATTGATCATAACACTGCCGTATTACACAAAAACAACGTGTATGCAAGTTTATTTGTTTGAAAGTTAAACGTATTTTTTTTGTTCAGACAGACGACACAAATTTATGCTGTCAGAAAATAACATCGTGTCGTGACAGTCGAGTCGTGTCGTGAAGTTTTATATCGGAACGTGTACCTATCAAAACGAATACAAGTTTATGATGTTATCCTCTATATATTACGTGTATAAACAGAAGTGTTAAGAAATAATAGGCTGGCCTATATTGTGAACTCATCATGCAAATGATTTGCTCCGTGTTGCAAGTTACATATCTTTTTTACAGTAGTCAATGTATAAATGAGACAAAAAAAAAAGTATAATGTTGCAAACTAGCGTCCACGTAAATGGTTTATTAGTCATAGAATATATACTTGAAGGGGGGGGTTGGAACCTTTGGTGTGAAGATAATACTGACGTAGTCTTCCACATAACACGAAAACACTATACTGCACTCGAAGCGCGTTTTGCCAACCAACTTGTCATCATCTGGAGATGATTAAAACTAAACCTATGCTAACACTATGTCCTATTTTTACCTAAACTATTGCTACGGTTCAGCGAACCGTTGCGACGGCTCATAGATCAATGAACTGTGATTTACTAACCAATAAAGCGGGCTATATGGGATTGGTCCTTTGTCACCATTCATACTATTTTTACATTTAGTAATTTTCAAACTCTCAAAAGCATCCAGCTGTCTAGAATTTTTTACATTCCTAATTAGTCTTAAATTACTACTATCTATTTTATAGTTGTTCTCAAATGCATGTTGGGCGACCCTAGACTTATCTGTTTTACCATATTTGAGATGAGTCATATATTCCTTTAATCTAGTTTGAAGTGACCTTCCAGTTTGTCCAACATACTGTACATAGCAGTCTGTACAGCTAATTTCGTAAATCCTCGACTTTTCCTTAGTTTCTATTTTGTCTTTTGGATTGCCTAATAGTTGTTGTATTTTATTTCCCGATGAATAAACCACTGACATATCTATATCCTTAAAAACCAAAATTAAAGTTTTTGGCTCATCTCAAATATGGTAGAACAGATAAGTCTAGTCTATATGTCCTTTTTCAAAAATGTCAATTTAACAATTTTTTACTATTTTGTTGTTGTTATTGTTGGAAGGCGGCGCAGTTACCCGTAGATTAAATTAGATTTATATAGGAGTCGGCCCCCTGGCCTGGTCCACCGCTACCTAGAAGATCTATTGTGGTACTGCCAACTTATTTAGAGCATTCTGTCCAGCTTTGTCCTTTGCATTAGATCCACAGCCTTAATAGAGGCTCTTCCATGTAGCTGTTGGCTCTTGGTCTACCTTCCCCAAGTATTTGAAATCTCATCAGTCTTGTCAGGCCCTCGCACTAGCACAGTACATGTACTGAAGTTTCGTCTTCTTCTTGACAAAATCTGCAAGTTGCATCTTCTGACAGTCCCATAAGATTCATGTCCCTATTTAGCCTACAGTGTCCTGTTAGGAGACCTACTATTATTCTGATGGCATTTTTGTTCTGGCCTTACAGATCTGCTGTGAATTTAGGCGTTCGTTCTTTAATGAATAGCTTTGCCTGTCTCAGTTGTGGCAGATTCCTCCACCATTCTAGAGATTTGTTTCTCATCCATTCCTCCATGGATGTTTTAATGCATGGCTTCGCTATGCCGCAGAAGGGTTCGGGTCCTATGAGATCTTTTGATGCGCCTTCTCGGGCTAGTGCATCTGCCTCCTCATTACCCTTATGCCCCTCGTGGCCAGGTACCCAAATACTTTCAGTTCAGTCCTCAGACTTATTGAGATTTTGGTTATTGGCCTCATCCCATAAATCCCGGCTCCAACTCCCTGTTCTGTCTTGGATCCGTCTGTATACCAGACGATTTGAGCTGTTATTGGGGGACCATTGTTCCAGTCTTCCCTGTCTGGTATTTTGATTACAAAGTTTCTTTGGAAGCTATACTTAGGGACCAATATGTCCGTGGGCAGTTACCCGTAGAACTCAGGCCTTTCGGCCTATTGTGCCTGCCGCTAGTCGAGAGCATAGGCCAATGCTATACTATGCTGCTATGGGCATAGGCTAACAGCAGTTCTAGTGTAAGCTCTCTAATGTCCTGGGGCAGAAAAAACGCTGCGACAGAGGATGTGAATGGAGTCTTCGTCATCGTATCCGCAAAACATGCACCTTTTAGTGTTACTAAGGCCAATAGTATTAAGGCGCTTGTTGAGATGTTCGTGATCTGTTAACAGTCCTGTGACAATTCTTATGCTGTTACGATGTAGCGCAATTTTTTATTATACAAACTTCTATTCTTCTAAAGACGACTAGTCGAGGATTGAAAATTACTTGAAACGTATTATAGAACAAAGCTAATTTCTATTAAATTTTCATCATATAAATCATCATAAATTCATATGATATCAATGTATCATAAAAATCATATCATGTGATTTGTAATATTATAGAATCTAACTAAAAAGCCACTGATAAAATTTAGTTAATTTATCATAGATTTATTTTTATTGCATATTATATATACATTGTTTTTTGGGTCAAACTTTAGAAGTTTGCCTTGATACTACACCTTGATATTTATTTTGTATAAATATATTCTGGTTTTCTGTTTTTTTATTATTTTACAGGTGGTGTAATCCCAAAAGAAAATACAATGAATATATAAACAGTCTAATGATTGTAAAATCGTCTATTATTATTATTATTATTGTTTTATAATATCAGAACTGTCCTGATTCCTTTTAAAGTGTTAACTTATCTAAATTACGTAATTAGATACTTCTAGCTTCATACTCCAATGTAGTTTTTATCTGGAATGAAAACTATTTTATAACGAGAAAGTGGTCTATCCTCCACTATGCAGATCAATTTTATTGAGTTCGTCTGTAAGTTAGTTACAGGCTCGAATTTTGCAGCGTCCATAGGTGCAATTTGTAGTTGATAACTCGCCATCCGGCGTGTTAGATTGACTTTATTTCCTACCTTTGATAATTGAATTTTTATGGAAAAACTGCCATCGCCAAAAATCGCCATCCGGTGGATTAGATTGACTTTATTTCCTACCTTTGGTAATCGAATTTTTATGGAAAAACTGTAATTTGCCGGGAGAAATAGATTTAACTTCATAAAGTTCTACTCTCTATCCCTGACAGTTTTGTAATTATGTTTTGTGTGTGCAAGTGGATGTGTATATGTGTGTATAAAGGGTATTTTCGTCCAGTTTTATTTTATCCCCTTCTTATTCCTAGAGAAGTCAATTTTCACTTGGTGCCTTACAAAATTTGTAAGGTATTCTTATTTGCAAAGGTTCTGCAATTCTGTTTTCACTGAAAACTAACGCACTATAATTAGGAAATAATAATAATATCTCTATCCCTCATTCTCATAAGACGGGGCTTTGTCGCGAACAGCGTTTCATCTGATTTTTATTTATCCCACAGAAATACTTGAATTCGGCTTTTATTTTATTGCGCTTTGATAAATGGTCCCAATCTACAAAACATCTACTAGTAAGAACATCTGTTTTGCATCATTATCGGTATTTATTAGGTATTTTGACATACTCAAACTGTTGAAATGTGTTTAGTAGTCATATTACGTTGGAGAGCTATTGGGTCTTGATTCTTTGAAATACTCATCAAAATAGATTTATATTTATTAAAAAATGTTGCTGCAACCAATTATTAAGAATAATAATTATTAACAACTAAGAATATTATAGGTACCTATTTTATTATCAGTATTTATTGGTCTAGATGGGAATCCAAATTATAATACATATTCAGATCTCCGGTGTAGAACATTATTATTTGAGGACCAAGAATGCATTTCAATATCTGGAGCAATAAAGTACCAAATTTGATTTGGCATTGCGAGCGAAACCATAGTCGTCACGTCACAGTGGGGATTTAATATAAATATATGGATTCTAGCAAATTACAAAGATTTACCTTTGCATTTCTTGTAGTATTTGATCATGATTTAATTCACTGATAATGTTTCTATTCTCAACAACATTATCTGCTAAATTTTTATCATTCTTATTTGGTTTTAGTTCTTTTATTGTTATTTTATTGTTTCTGTAATTAATTGTGATATTATTTTTATATAAGAGATCCTTTAGTTTGGTTTCTATTTTAGAAAAAATTGTACTGTTTCTTTTATATTTATTTTGGATTGTCCCCTCAATATTTCTCATCTCTCGACAGTAATCTCTCTCATCTTAATGATGAGCCAGGAAGTGCGCCCAGTAACGGCTTACGATGTTATAACTTTAACTACCATTTAGTACAAGGGAAACCTGGAAAACCTTAATAATTAAAGTGTACAGTAGGTTGTTAGCCATTTATACAGTGATATTGCGGTACTAGTTGCATATTAAGAACGCTACCAGCGTTATACACACAGATTTAATATTGGAGCAATTAGAAAAAGTTGACCACGGTGAGAATCGAACCGTCGTCAACCGCGGAGAACGATTGAAAACCAGACGTCTTAACCGCTCGGCCACCGAGCTCCTAAATACACAAAAGTATTGAGAATAATAAAATAAAATAATAAATAATAATAAAATATAGATATATGTATATGCTAAGAACTCAAGCAGATGCGCCAGTACAAAAGTTTCACTAAATTCACTTGAATTTGGATAAATTTTATAGATTAGAGGAAAGTGTAACGTCAAAATAAAGCACGCTGTCATTTCCAATAACTACAATTTCGAGAACAAGGTGAGCTCAAGCAGTATTCAAACAAAGTCTATTATTTTAATTTTAAAGAGCGAAGGACCGAACCAACACTTGTCAAATTGTTCCTTTGTATATTTGTTTTCTTGATATATCTGTTTGTTAGGAACTTACTGAAGCGAAATCAATATTGTATATCAATCAAAATATAAACGATAACTGACGGATGTCAGTTATTGTAGCAGAGTATGTATAAATGTATACAATTTCAGTCGGTACAAAAATTGGTCAGCTCGTTCTCTTTACATACAGGGTGCTCCCACGAAAGCTTTTATCCTGTTAATTTTAAAGAAAAAAGCGACATGAAGTGTCAGAAAAAACCAGACAATACATACTAGGCAGCATGTAGCTCTCGCCCTTTCAGCCCTAACTTCTGTACCCCTAAAATCTTAAATGGCCTTTGCAGCACCTCAAAATAAAGGTAATTATATTTAGAATACATCAAAACCGTTTTTAATTTTTCACCGTATGAATAATTTCGTATGTTGTACATCGATATTTAAAATGAGCTTGCTCAAAATGTTTCTTCTGTGCATTTTTGAGGATTATGTGTGTACTGTATTGTTATCACGTGGAATATTTATAAGAATTTACTTTTTTCCCATAAAACAAAGTCGGCGGATAAAACGAATCATTTTATTTTTATGGGTTATTTGCTTTATTGTGGCTTACTGACTGTCCAACAATATTTGCTTATAGCAAACGAATAAGAATTGAACTTATATCATAACCTTACCTACTCATTTGTAAAAAAAATCAAAGTGAAAACAAATTTTGATTTAAAGATCACCTATGTAGTTTAGTCTAGTTTAATTCTTATTAGAAATTGTTTATTCAAACATAACACTAATCTCTGTTTTTACATCTGGAAAGTTTCCCTTAATAAATTGCACAAATAAAAAAAAATTGTTAGCTCCGAAGCCAGATTGCCCATCTAGCTGGGGTAATTGATACAAACGCTGCCAATAATATTTAAATTTGTTTCCTGGGCTGCGCAATGTGGTAGTGTGTATTCGCTTAATTAAAAAACTCTAATTGAACAATTTGTTTTGCTGTTCTGGAATGGACAAGCTGCGACAATACTGCAAATACATAAGTTCCAAGAAATTGGTAGGGTAAAAAGTAAATTTTTATAACTATGAGTTATCACTAATGAAACGTGTAATGAAACAGTTATTGGACTAGATAAGCTCTATATTGCACCAAATTATAAATTTTTGTGGTACAAAGCTACTTAATGATTTAACTTAAATGTAACATAGTAGTAGCTTACGATGACTACCTAGATGCATTATCAATATTATCTTCCAAAATTGCAAAAGTAATTGAAATTGAAAAAGTACATATATAAAAATATATACATGGAAACTACATTACTGCCATCTGGCAGGTATATGTCGAACTGCAAGGTCCCGGTGGCACGATCTAACGGATATTTTGAGAATCTCGATCTCTAAAATCATACCATTGCCTGGATAGACACTCTTGGAAGTCCATCTAGGAGATACTGTCATAAATGTACAACGAATGCGCGTATATGCAATAATGAACTTGTGTAAATTTCACAGTGATATAGAAAAAACTTTATTGGTTATGTACATAGTTATCTCTTCTTGGTATGAAGAGAATACGGCCTCCCCCTTCCTCCCTTACTTAAATATAGAAGTCCTTGGCTTAATTCTCTAGAATTAAGCCAAAAACTGAACTAAGAGATACATTATTAATGAAATTATCAAATATTATGGTTCGATAAGGTTTTTAATTTTCCTCGTTGTCTATAATTCTAGGTCCGCAAAGGAATAATCTTATTATTTTAAAGATATGTCGAAAACAATTATTTTGCGTGCAATATGCACCCCTCAACATTGAATTTCACCTCAACTAATTGTCTTTAATATATTTTTCATTTTAATAGTGTCATCTACATCTTTCAATTAATGGACTATTGAACAAGCGCATCTACATTACATTAAAAAATATTTATTTTTGGTCACAACCTTTCGTATTGAATTTTAATTAAAAAAAAAATATATATTTCACTGTCAATGTCAAAATTGTCCGTTTGTAGATAACCTAGATATTTTTTAATACAATTTCCCTAATTTTCAATATACCTATCTAATCACTAATCTTTTCTAATAATGTTTGAGTCCTATAACTCTGGTAGTTTTCTATAGGATATTTTTAATATTATTTATTGGCTTATTTAACTGTTTATATCTTTCTCTATATAGGAATTAAGCCGAAAACTTAACTAAGAGATAAAGCATTGTACCTAGGATTATAAGTAACGAGAAAAATTAAAAACTTTATTGAACCATACATAATATTTAATAATTTCATTAACAATTTCAATTTTAATAATCATTAATTATAATTCCTAAATAAAGAAAGATGGAATGTTTCTTATTAACATATTATAACGCAGCCTTATATTTTATTGGCCCACTAAAAATGTACATATTCAGTTGTATGCGCAACCCAGAGAAAAGAAAATGCGGTAATATCAGAAGCGCAAAAATATGTTCAAATACTACCTACCAATATTCTAAATATATGATATGCATAATAAAATATATTTTTTATCATGTATATATATACCTGCATTCATACATATTTATTTGCTTAGGGACATTATTTGCGACTTTTGAATTGTATATAATATAAAATTTCCATAACTCCAATTAATCATATATTTTCGCCGCACACAAATGTATGATATGAATTTAAATTTTAAGCTTACTTTAAATAACATATATTTCCGGATTTAAAGTTTATTTTCATATCATTTCCCAGGAGGTAAATCGATCAGATTAACAAGTACACAGAAATGCACTCCGTTTATAAAACGTGAAAGCTTTTAAGTGAATACTAATTATGACTGAAACAAACTGAGCTGTGATAATTTTTGTCGTTATTGAATTTAATATGTAATTTTTTTTATTATTGCGAAAACAACATAATTCGACTATACATGATAAAATATAACAGTCTCGTAATTACAAAACAAATAATTTCGAAACTATAAATAAAAAATACTGTGCAAGTGGGGAGGTTTATACCTACACAATTAAGATTTTATTTACATTTTTCTCGAAACTTTCTTTATATAACTTTCTATATAACATTTTTATACAATACTCAAAAACATGTACTCTTATAGTGGTTCGAACAAAAAATAACGGTTGCCATTCAAACAAATTCGGCACTTTTGACCCTGCGTACATAGAACTGCAGTATTTTTAAAAGATGGTACAAATTTAATATACTTTTTGACATGTTTTGTGGTGTTTAAAACTAGTTCTTATCTCTAGAGAAGCATTTTATATGACGCAATTTTTTTGAGGAACAATTTACAGATTTTGGTTTTTAGAAATATTTATAGCAGTCCAATATTTGTTAACTTTTGTTTTTATTGTATAATTTTAAATGTAAATTTATTTTCACATTTCTGAAGCGCTGTTTTATACTCGGTTTTATACCAGTCATATTTGAGCCAAAAGTGCATGATTTTATAATTCGCACAGCAAAAATGGGACGAATATAACATAATATACCGCTCAAAGAAAATAAAATGCCATTCATAGAGGAAAATTCGGAACAGTAAATATCACTCACAACAGAAGAGAGTTTTCAAGTTTTCTTACAAAAATGAATCTTCTTGTAAACATGACTAGTGTGAAGCGCTGTGGGAAATTTTTAAGACGTTTCACATTGATAAATTGTACTCTCAATCTGCTTCTGAAAATTTGGGTGCATACATAGAAGCTTACGAACTTTCCAATTTATATTGAAATCCCTAAATATTCAGCTCCACCGCATATTATTCTCAACATTGTGAGTTCAAATAGAAAACTGATTTTTTTACTGTTCACTTTAATTAATCAGGTTTCCTTTACTCTCGTACTAAATGGTAGTTAAAGTTATAACATCGTAAATTGTTCCTGGGCGCACTCGTGGCACGCAAAATTATAATATGCCGCTCCCTTTCCCACACAACTTTCTGACTTCCAGTCTTACATTTTTGGTTTACAGTGTCTATATGGTAGCGATATAATTGTGTTGTAAATTTATACAAGGGTTAGGCACTAAATGGAAATGATGCAACGGAGAAATGGAGTTTTAAGCCAACAGAGAGGCACACAGAAGAATCTTTTGCATATCTATTAGTAGTTATTATTAAAATCACATTTAAGCTTTGCGATAAAATCGTCGCCTGCGAACAAAAGGACGAGTTATAAAATTATAATTGTGGGTCACTGTCAAAAGAATAACTTCTCCAAATTTTAATCGTTTTCGGTGCTCGAACACTAACCCAAATAGGCTGCAAAACGATAGAAATGCCATCCGTAATCCGTAAAATTACTAATACATAATTCATATCTGACAAATTAGTCCAAAACTTCGACAATTAAAAAAGTATGGTAATTGTGAGACTGAATTAAAGTTCTTTGATATTCATAAATGGGAGGAACCGGAATAATCCCGTTCTCAAAAGATTAGATAGATTGCGAATGAATAGCATTCTTAATTTGAAAGGAATTTTGATAGGCAGTCCTTACCTCAGTCTAGCTAACATATTCTAAATGAATTTTAGTAATTATAAAATGAATAATCCGTTAAATTTGGAAATAATAAATGCTTCTAACAACAATAAAACATCACTTTCAAGGTTTTAATTTTGCAATATAATTACTAGCATGGTGTAATTATCGGCAAAAATTAAAGGAAATATCCATATTAAAATTCAGTGTGATCCATAATCGCTTGTTTTTCTTTCCCCTCCCCTTTATTTAATCTTTCCTTTACTGGATATTTTGCCACAATTAAAAAAATGTGCTTTGAAAAACAAGCTTTTACTTGAAGGATAATTTTGAATAAAATATTTGTACTAAAGACTAAAGAATAATTTTTCCAACTATCATTGTTTTATTTCGGCCACCAATAAAAGCTTGGGGTCATTGAATATTCGAGTATCCTGAAACTTCCATTGCTAGCCGAAAGAACAATGACTTAGCTTTTAAGATATTTACTTTTTAATAAATATATTTTATAATAGTTTTATAAAAGCTTGTCTTTTACACACATTTTTTATAATCATTTAATTCTGTTTAGCCTTAAAAAAATCTTTAAAAACCTAGGATTTATGCCGTTATTTTGAACTTCCAATTTTTACTAAAGAAAATCCGTAATTAAAGTCTCTTAGAACGCCCGACACCGATTTTCAGGAAAATCAAACATATAGATCAAAATTGATCTGTGATCTTGATTTCTTTTATATAAAGAAATTATTTGGGCAAGCCGTGGTAGCGAGTTGGAGTTCATATTATCGATATGAACGTGGTTCGTGGTTAGTACTTGGATGGGCGACAATGCAGAGAGGACCTTGCATCTGCTAGTGGCCTATACGTCGTTGAATTCACAGAAGCTACGAAAATTTAGGCGAAATTTGTGTAGAAAGTCGTACCATCCCTTGGATAGGATGTAAAACCAGAGATCCCTTGTCTATGAAATGATGGGCAAGTAAGATCCTTACCCTGGTACAAAAGTGGGGGTTCGGTAAAATTTCTAGGTTAGGAGTTGCTCACCTCCGAGCGTTAGTTATTCTCCTTAATAAGAGTAGTAGCGGAAATAGGCCTACGTTAAATAACCGAAATAAAAAGGAAACTATTTAAGTATATTCTACAGTGACAGTGTACCAAATCTTAGCGTAACAGCTCGACGGAAACTGGATGACATTAGCGTTATAAGTTTTGAATACTTCTAAATACTTTAAGAAAGAATACCTTTTTCGTTAACCTTATCAAACGACTACACTCGCAAACTGAACAAATTCTTTTGAAATATGATTATTGAATATGATATTATTGAAGTTACTAATAGTCACTACAAAATCTGGGGGCACAGTTTTTATAATAAAATTCATAAAAAATTTCGTGTTTTCCGAAATACTAAAATTCGTTTTATATCCATAACGTGCTGCCCATTTTATCGCAAGAAGTCTATTTG
This sequence comes from Pogonocherus hispidulus, assembly GCA_963924545.1. Lineage (NCBI taxonomy): Eukaryota > Metazoa > Arthropoda > Insecta > Coleoptera > Cerambycidae > Pogonocherus > Pogonocherus hispidulus. The sequence goes on from OZ004701.1 coordinate 8,096,077, forward strand.
CAAAGACTATTAAGTCTTCATGTAAAAATTACGAAGAAAAGTGTAGGGGCAATATATATTTAAAGAGGGCCATAAAATATCTGCGTTAAATTGAAAGACGACACTGTTTTACATAACTTGTGCCGAAGCAAAATTAATTTGTACTTTGTAAGCAAATTCAAATTACCCTACTGAAGAATATCCATGCAGTCAACACTTAAACAGAGTTTCACAAATTAAATGAAAAATTTTCACAGCCCTAACGGTTCTATTGTTAGGATAAATCAGTAATATTAGATTTCGTCTTGGTTTGGCTGACTATGCGTCTCCCAAGTTATCTATCGGTTATAGTTCTTTTGTAAATAATTCTATTTCAGTACAATTTCCTTCAGCTTCAAAGCTCTTGAAGCATAACGCTTTTCAAAGCGTTAAGATGAGGTTAATATGTGTGCCCTAACTAATGTGCCCTAATTAACTGTAGCTTTATCAAAATGTTAAAATTATATTTATTTCGTTTAGTACCTGAATAAGCAACGAATTTGTTAAATAATTGATTTGTTAATACACGTTCTTTGGTTTATTTTAAATGATCAATAAAATATGCTACTCTTAGCAACAAGGTGGTACCTATGTAGAAATATAATAAAAATACTCCAGTGTGTCAAATGTAGATAAATTTAACTAGATTAAAAAGAAATGAAAGTCAATACACCTTTTTTTTTAGCGATGCTAAATGTACATTTCGAATACTATGTACTCATCGTCGGTAGCTTAATATTAACAAGTTTTTAATAAAATAGCCTAATTTATATACAAGTATAGGTAGTATTTGGATGGTATTTATTTAGGTATCCTTTCGATGCAGATAGTAATGTTATAATTTGGGAAGGGTTTTTTTACTTTGTAAGTACTTATGTCTTATTATTTTACTATAAAGGGTATTAAATCTAAGACTGTTAGTTTTAACCATCTCCAAGATGATGCCAACTTGGTTAGCAAAACGCGCGTCGAGTGCAGTATAGTGTTTTGGTGTTATGTGCAAAGCTACGTCAGTGATATTCAAGTTGCCCATCTGTTCTATCTGAAATTAATAATCAGAATAAAAACAAAATTGGTCCCAGTACAGAGCTTTGTAGGACCCCCATGTCTACTTTCCACATTCGGATTTTTCCATGCGTATACAAAAAATATTCATGTGAGTTAAATCAACATATTGCTTACAATTACACAGTTTATTTTTAAGAAATATATTAAATACATTTTTATAATAAATTAGTTTCAGATAGTGATGGTAGAGACAGTTCTAAGTAAACATTTTCCCAACCAAATAATGACTTTAAAATAATTACAAGGACCACTGTAGATAAATCGTAAACGCTCAGAGCAGTTCTATTTTTAAATCACCAATCTTCTTCCATGAGCAGACATTGTGTCACATTCAGTTTTCCCGGAACTCAACTTTCTACTTGAAATAGAACACCCACTTGTCTGTGTTTAGATAGAAGTCCTTACTCCAACAAATCAATGTCTACATATAATAAATTGCTTGCCTAGGACAGTAGGAAATATTTCCAGAAAATTCCATATTCATGTTTTATCATTAATATGTAAATATACCAAATAATTGTACGGCATTGTACGAAATTAGTTGCTGTAGCACACATTTTTTTTAAATTAATATGTTCTACTCTACAGTTCTGAAATAGTACTAATTAAGAAATACTTATATTGTGTTATTGGACTCATATTGGACTAATCAGTAGATATCAAAAAACTTTATTATCAAAATCTGTACGTTCGATAGAAGTTTCAATTAAATAGAATACTGTTTGTAACATTTTGGGACACCCTGTATATATACAGTGTGTTCCAAAATTCACACCCGTGCCTCTAGGACCTTATACAGGAACTCAAAATAAATCGAAAATCAAGAGTGTCAAAATTGCACATCTTCAGGATTCACAACAGGTTCGTGGTAAATGTTTTCTTTTAAAAATTCCCATAAAAAGAAGTCTAGTGGATTAGATCCGGGGACCTAGGAAGCCATATGGTATCGGTCTATCTCTTCCTAACCATCTATTAGAGAAATTTGCATTTAGAAAATTCCTCACTCTAATTCTATGAGCTGGTTCAACATCATTTTAGAACCAATAATTTAATTGAGCAAAGGATCTGTGGCACTGGTAAATTCAGAGGGTCCGTGCATCTATGATAAATCGTGTCATTGTTTGCCTTGAGGCAAGAGGCGATTTATTTGATTACCTTCTATGAGAACAGATTATACATTTACCTTGTATTCTTATCAATTTCTTTTTAGTAATAAAGATGAAGGGGTAAACGTTCAAAGTCATTTTTCAAAGGACAATCAGCAATTTTTCCACTGTTGATTTTCGATATGTTTTGACTTCTTGTGTAAGATTCTAGAGGCATGGGCGTGAATTTTGGGACACCCTGTATGCAAAGAACAGCAATAGATTTAAGTGATGTGTGGACCAAAATACTGTTACCGAATTAGTAGTTGGATTTCCACGTTAGTAACGAAATCCATTGATAATTATAATTCGACAATTGAGGAAATTATTAACAGAATTGTTAAATAAGATAGGGCTACGGCAGACCAGCAACTCGATTCTCGACTCTCTACTAATATTGTCGAGCACGACATTTGTCACATAGATTTTTTGCACAACTGAACATTTTTATTCTCGAGTTCCTGCAGACAAAAAATTATCGTTTGGCAATTATGACGTGTGATAAAACGTGACAAATCTATGATCAAATTTGACGCGGATTGTCATATAAAATTATCTCAAGATGATTGAGATTATTTTATTATTTATTATTGTTATTTGTCGCATAGCAGGAATAGGCCAGTTACATTAATTAAAAGTTTCAAGTAACTAGGTAGAAAACAATTAGGCACGTTATAACTAGGGTGTTGATGTCAACATCATATTTTTAGCTTTTACTCATAATTTTGAGGTTTTTAGTTAACCTAAACAAAAATTTTCATAAATTCTACGGAAGAGATAAATCCTCATTTACATCGTTTTATTATGGACCACTGGAAGTTTTTGATTTTCTTAATTTTCTGTTATAGAAACAAAATTAATTTCTTCTTGACTCGCCATTTCTGAAATCTTCTCAATATTGTAGAATGCGAGATTCCAGAATACAGGCAAGCAAATTTCAATAAACATTCCATGAAAGTGACATACGACATGGACCAGTGGACCGCTCAAGCGTCTTATTAAAGGGCCCTGATCAGCAGCAATTCAGTGAACAGCTACGTTGGACAGAAACAGCTTTTACGATCGTTGCACGACTACTAACAGGTCATGGGCATCTCAGTAAGCATCCAGTGCATCCAGGATCTCGTTTTTTAAAGTATTTTTCTATTTTGCTTCTACAAACAAGTTATTATGAAATGCAATACTCAACTTTTTGTTTTTAAATATTGGTAGCTTACAAATGGTATATAAATAATGATAACCTAACTACATTTTCAAGTAAAGAAAAATTGATAAACGCCAATGACACCAATTTTTCCAGAATATGTATAAAAATCCCTAGACTGGAATTCAATTTTCTAATGATTTTTCTTTGCTCTCATAGGTGTAAAACGTACAAAATAGAAAAAATATAAAAAAATAAATATAAATAATAATAATAAATAATAAAAAATATAAACAACGCGATTTACAAGGCGTTTATCGCACTTGTCCTTGACGATGTCTTGTCAAATAGTGATATCAAAGTACACCTTATGATACTCGTTATTTAATATACAAGGATATCGTAAAGTAAGTTATATATTTCCCCTAGGTTAAGCTTACAATTCCCGAAGTAAGTTCAAATTTATTTTATTTGCCAACTCCACGGACAAACATTAGGAATTTTTCTCCTTTAAGCAATATCTGTAACATTTATAATAATTTGTCCTTCGATATTTTTTTTGTTCGCTTTCTTTTATAAAAGGGTTAAATTTGTAACCGTTTCTTTTATTTTAATGTTGGCCTTATTTTCTTTTCTTAGTTTTTCTTAATCATTATTTGCTATACTTGTATAATATTGTAATTTTATTTGATACGTATTGTTAATCTTTTGTTTTAGTGTTTTTATATTTCTTTGTGTTTTATGTTGATTATGTTAAACTATGTTCATTGTTTTGTTATATTATTGTAAATTTATTTTCCCATTTTACTGGGCTGTTAGGCCTGTTGAATGGTGTACTACAATAAATAAATAAATTTCAGCTTATTATGAATTTTTAACAAAGTTAATAACAGGATGTGAAAGAAATTTGATTGCTTAAACAATGGGATTTCTTATGTACAACAGTGGTTAAACCAAATGTTCGATATGCCGTCCATTTTGCTACTATACAACCACCAACCATTCCTCCAAATTGTACACAGCGTTTTTCAGCATTTCTGGTTGAATTGCAATCTTGCATAGTCTTTTAATTCTTCTAGCGTTGCTGATCGTGTTCTAAACGCCAATTTTTTAAATAATCCCACAGCCAGTAATCCACTGGGTTAAGATCAGACGATCTTGGAGGCCATGAATTTACAAAAGTGAACAATTCTCTAAATCGCAATGATTACCTTTGACACTTGTATCAGCAGTTGACACACAACTATTTTGTTTTCCATAGATAGAGTAAAATCCAATTATTGAAGCAACTAGATTCCATTTACTTTTTGCTACTAGCTTGATTTCTTAAAATTATATAAAACTTTAAAATATACCCCTTACTTTATGATGACCCCATACTATTATAGTAGCTAAAACAGATTTCAAATTATCTTACCGTTTCAGAGTACTGTATCTTCTAAAATTTACCAATTCGGTAAATATTTTTTAAGTTGACTTCGATCACCATTTCTTATTTAGAAATCAGCTCGAGGTTTATGGTGCAAAGTTAGGTTTTCTATTTGGAGTTACATATTTGTTTCAATGTTTTTCTAAAACGAAATATTTAAAACTTATAAAACCAAGTGAAAAATCTAAAAGAAAAAAAGTGTGGCATTGCTAAACCGAATACATAACCGAATATAATTTTTTTTAATAGATTACAAAAATTAGGTGTCGATAAATTATTATAACTCAATACTCTATTACCCTCTACAAAATATTCCATCGTATTTTATGAGTTTGTTTCGCATGCAGTTAATATTAGTATATGGAATTAATCTCAATGGAGTGTCATATGGAATATCTCATAATGAACGTATTGTTAGGTTCTGTTAAACCTGAAAATGTTTCCATGGAAACCTGTGTACGTTTTTTTTTATTTGTCGATTGTGCGATATTAATTAAACAATTTAATTTCTCTTTAATCAATATTTAGTCCGGAAAATTACAGATAGCTGACGATATATTTTATCAACAACAAAAGAGCTACATTTCCCCAAAAACGGAATTTGCATGTTTTGTTCATGCTGCATCTCGTAACCAAGGGAAATACTCCTAATTTAATGCTCTAGCACCAAGTTTAGTTTGTAATTTAGTAACTTAATATTTGCGCTACAAAATTACACGTAGAATTTATCCCGGATATATCCACCTGAATTTTCCCGTCAAAACGTATTTAGTCCTTGATTACGCTGGTGGCAGACTTATGAGTCTTCTAAATTCCTCTTGTGTACAAGGTGTTATACTTTTAATGAACAAGGGTCCCGGTACGGACGGAGATATCATTTTAAGGGGAAATAGCGTTATAAACAGAGACTTTAAACTTTTAAACCAGTGGCGTGCTGCAGCTAATAACTGATCTTATTTTATACTAGAAAGTATTTAAATAGGTATTTAAACACTTTTTCGCCAATTTTTAAATACAACCTTACAACAAATATAAGATATCGAAATTGAATGTGTAATATTATAGCAGCTGCCATGGAAAAAACTGAACAGATGTCAAATGTCAGATTTTAGCCGACAGTTTTGTATTTCAACATTTGCAATAATTTCATTAAGCGACGCTTTCTGTCGAGTAAAAAATCTTTATTTTTAGCCACTACAACCGCTCATGCTAAAACGGCAGAAGCAATACGAACCAAGTATCAATTACGTCAAAGTTAAGTTTTTAGAGCAATATGGAAGAGCTGGTACAAACACAAAAATAAGGCGCATTGTCATCGTAACGTAATCATCATCGTCATCATCATCATCATCATCATTGTTTCAACGTAAAAAACAGTGTGTATGTGCAATGGCACCACGGCAGAATACTGGGCAAAATCTTGCAATCTCCAAAGATGAACCTGAGAAAGAATGCAGTCAAAATGAACATAAAGAGAATAGAAAAGAATTTGAAAAGATATTGGCGCATTTTCATATAAGATTCAAACATTTCCTAAATGAAACATTGCTGATAAGCGGTTACGTATAGAATATTGTGCCCGTGTTTTAGGTATGTAATATGAGGACGAAGAGTTTTTGTCAAACATATGGTTTTCTGACAAATTATCAGGGCATGTCAACCGACAGTTCGTACACATTTCTTGGGTTCAAAAGACCACAAGAACTGCTACAGGTCACACCCTTCATCATGAACGAGTAGCTGTTTGGTGATGGAATTGGTGTCTGGGCATGGAATTTTTGGCCCTTAGTTCTTTGATGATGAAGAAGACTATGATGTAGAAACTTAAAACGATTCTGCAAAGCTAGAAACTTGCTTTATCGGAAATAGCGGTTCTAACAAGACTGTGTGACAAGTCACACCGTTAATGCTACTCTTGCGATGTCAACAGAATAATTTCCAGAAAAACTGACTTCGTTTATCCACCACATAGTCCCGACCATCCTGATACCATCTGGGGAATGATAAAAAATTGCATTTTCAGCGGAAGTGCTCTAGAAACACTTCCAGAATTAAAAACCACAATAGAACAATTTCAGAACAACAGAACAATTTTTCAAATATCCAAAATTTACGTCAGCACATATTTATAAACAATTTAGTCTTCAGCAATGCTTATAATTATGCTTGCAAAAAGATGGTGGTCATGTGGAGCTTACCGTCCTTACGGTATGCTCGGTAAGCATACCAACGATACCATACTCATGAAATCGTACTCATAAATCTACATAAAAATTGAAGTCCGAGATACGAAACTGCCAAATCTTCAAAAACACCCTAATTATTGATGTTATTAGGTTCTTTCCAGCAGAAAATCAGAAACGGTCTGCAAACTGTTTTCAATGCGCATGTCGAGTCAGAACTTAGTTGCGGATCTTTCGCTCCTGGAATGAAATGATTTGTTTTATGGGTGGCATCTTAATGCAACGGTGGGGATAGAGAATAATCTACGGTTGTTCTTTGGTGTGAATTTTACTTAACCTAAAACGCCAAAAAAATTTCATGGCCTGTGGATAAAATTATATGAAAATAATGGATATAACCTGTGAATATAATGTTCTTTGAATATAACAATCAATAATTACATTTTTAATAATCTATGCAAACAACCTAAAAATTAGTTGTAGATTAAGTTATACGCTGTGGTTACGTTTTGATAGTACAAATCACGTTATTCTGCGCATGCCCTAAGAAAACCGTCAGACGAAAATCCTCCGATTCTTCAAATCGTTTGAAACTGTAAGAAACTGTTGTTGGAATAACAAATTTTCGATTAGAAATCTTGTGGATCGTACAAACCAGTTTGTGATTGGTGCTGGAAAGAACCTATTGTAATCATTTATCTATTGTAAGGAAACAAAATAACTATAATTCATTCATTTATAATATTTTCAAATTAATCAGTCTTGTTTGGCTCATAACCACTGTTTACTTTATACATCAATCAATCATGGTTAAAAAAAAGACACCCTGTATATTTAAAATCTGCGTGCACATGCCTATTGCCGTAAGATTTATGAGTTTTTCGCTGGCATTAGGGCCATTGTTCGTAATTATACTCTCGCAATAAATTACTTCTGTTTAGAAGTATGCGCCAATGGTCATTACCTGCAGAAGTACGACTTCTCATTTTCCCGCTTTCGCAGATTACAGAGGCTTTGTCGCCTGCGTTGATTATAAAAGCTTTAGCAAGACCTGCTCGCTAGCTGTTCCCCTTACCTTGCCGATCTGCTTCAGACGTGAATTATAACAATGAAAACGCTGTCTTTACAGGTCTAAACAGAGGCGTGCAAGTGGAATTATAAAAATTATTGTTTCCTCCCAAAATATATCTATCCAGAAGATTAGTTTAGTTTTGAGGGATAACTTAACCAATTACGTTGATCAGCCACTACGAGTAGGTGCATGAAGCAAACAAAAACCAATTACCAAAGACAGATGAAGCGGTGGTTATAAACGATACCATTTAATATTAGCTACACTCTAGTATAGCTAAACGAACGAACGAATTTAGGGTGGATAGATGTGAAACAAAACTCAATAAATGTTCAGAGTTTATAATACTGCAGTACTTCATTTTACATAGGAAGAATAATTAAGTGTTACAATTTGTCTAATTCAAACTAATTTAAATTTCCAGTGCTGAGGCAAAAATGATTATAGTTCTTTCTTCGATCTTCAAAAACGAACGCTTTTGACCTCCCTCATCCTAACATGTCAACATAACCTAATTTTCTACCAGAAGAAATCGAATCGTGTCAATTTTTCTCATAATATATACGGCAAATATACAAACAATTAATACACGCTGCCTTGACAACCTGCGCGGGATTTGAGTTTCTATCTTTCTACAAGAGTGTTACGTTAGGTTAGGTTCAAAAGTGAGTGGACCGAAAATCAGACCCTCTACCGCGACCATGTGGTCTATTGTGGGTCTATTCTACAAAAATGTAAACATATACGTAATGTAAGTAATAATACTTGATAATGAATAGATTTTTAATAGTCATATTCATCTGAATACTTTAACCTGCTTATATTTCTGTATCGCTTAACCAGAAACAGGCACAAAGGTAATGAGGAGGCAGACGCACTAGCCCGAGAAGGCGCATCAAAAGACCTCATAGGACTAGAACCCTTCTACGGCATAGCGAAGCCATGCATTAAAACATCCATGGAGGAATGGATGAGAAACAAATCTCGAGAATGGTGGAGGAATCTGCCACAACTGAGACAGGCAAAGCTATTCATTAAAGTACGGATGCCTAAATTCACAGCAGATCTGTTAGGCCAGAATAAAAAGGCCATCAGAATAATAGTAGGTCTCCTAACAGGCTAAATAGACACATGAATCTTATGGGACTGTCAGAAGATGCAACTTGCAGATTCTGTCAAGAAGAAGAGGAAACCTCAGTACACGTGCTGTGCCAGTGCGAGGGCCTGACAAGACTGAGACTTCAAATACTTGGGGAAGGAAGACCAAGGGCCAATAGCTACATGGAAGAGCCTCTATCAAGGCTGTGGAGTCTAATGCAAAGGACAAAGCTCGACAGAGTGCTCTAAATAGGTTGGGAGTGCCACAATAGACCTTCTAGGTCGCGGTGGACAAGGCCAGGGGGCCGACTCCTATATAAATCTAATCTAATCTAACCAGAAACAGTGTACATAAAATATCCAAAAATTATTGATATAACATGTTCATAAAACGTGTACTGTTAGCTCGACTGTTTATATAGTTTTTTCAGTGTTCAGAGCTTTTCTTTCCATGCAAAACTAATTATTTCTTGTAAAGATACTGTCTTGAGAATTTTTCATTATTTACTGCTCGACCAGGATTAAACCGCACTGTAAACAGAGACATAGTTACCAGCACAAGCGGCTTGAAGTTTCAGCTTCCTATATTCCCACGAATCGTTTTGGAAACCTTCTTTATTTGTATGCTCAAATTTTCTCTACATAAATATTGCATTAAAAGTCTTCGACCACGCTTCCTTGGGATCTAAAGTTGTATCTATTTTAGCCCTAAACCTAGAACAGTGAAAATGGTCGACTAATATTTCAAAATTTAAAAATAATTCACCGTGGAAAAACTGTCAAGAATCTGTCTGAAAGAAAACACCAAGAAAAGCTAGTTGTCAGAGTTTTATTGTAGTTTATAATTTGTGATGAACTAAAAAACACTGTTTAATTTTGTTCATTTATTGAATAATTGCAATAATTACATTTCTGTAATTTCTTCGTTTCTGCACATTTTTTTAAGGACTTACTTTATTTTACAAATGGTATAATTGCAAAAAAATTTTTATAACTAGTTTAAAATCACCTGTTTAAAACACGAAGTGTATCAAGTAATATTTACCGCCAGTCATACATGAATATTCACAAGAAATTCACTAACAGAGTATACGTTTTAAATGCAAATTTTATATATAATAGGCCATGCATTTTCACACCCCGCATCAAAAACTGTAACAGCTTTTCAGCAAGATGTGTTGCATGAAAATGCATTATTGTGCGACTATAATATTGGCGTATAAAACATGCGAAAATATATCTACTTTTTAATATTTCTTGACTAAAAATAATTTACCTATACGTAAATTGAGTAAAAAAGCACTTGGCACACTTTTGGATAAGATTTTCATGACATGACTTCAATGGAGACCCGTTTTGTTGTAGATATAATATAATAGGCTTGTATCTCATTAAGAAATATAAGAAAACTTTCGCATTTTTCGTTCAGAAACTAATAATATAAAATCACCAAGTACGTACACATTTGGTTATATACTTTGTACACAAATATGGATTCTTACAAAATTCTGTTATCTTCTACTATACTATCAGTTTATTTTATATACGTTTTAAAAATCTTCAGCATACATGCCACTATTGTGTTCAAAATGTTGCCTTCTTTATAGCTTGCTCGTATATAGCCGGTATCAAGGGTAATAAGAAACGAAATAGCAAATAAGGTCTTACGAAAAGGAAAATCAATAATTTTATCAGCATTAGAGGAATTTTCGGTAACCGCTTTCCTTATCGAATCAAATAGACATCAATGATTCGGAGTCCTTGCGAAAAGTATTTCTTTTTTCGGCAATTTCATTATTTTTATTCATTAAAAGCTTTTGTGAAGAAACTGGGAAAGATCAATGTTTGTAGCTACGTTGTTCTATCGTTGGTCTATTTACCTAATTTCAAAAAACAACATTTCTTTCTGCCCGATGTTCCCTGTCCGGCATGATCATAAATATGAATAATTTATTTTTTCTTCCTGGACCTAGATTGATCTTTATTAGATAGTTAGATAAATGAAAAAAATATATAACAGTTGCACAACATATATATTAGATGAAGAACAAAATTACTTCCATTTTGCTTTAATTAAATATTCTTATTTATTATTTCTCCTTATAAACAATTTTTATCGGCTGGATAGGAGCGTATTCAGTTCAGGCAGTGAGACGAAAATATGTCAGTAAAACTACATGATAATTCAATGATAATCTAACCCTGTCGAATACAAAAATAAAAGAGCTTTCAGACGATGTTATAATACACCTTGTCAATTAAAATAAAACTTATTTTATTATTCTTTTCGGATTACATCAATCCATTATGCAATAAAAAGAAACACATATAAACAGTAAGAATATTGATAAAAGCAGAGGAAGGTCTGGTTAGAGAACAAATACAGTATTATAGACGCCAAAAAAGTTCTATCTGAGAAATATAAAAAGCTTGATAATAATTGTATCATAAGAACGGCATTTAAAACGAAAAACACTATTTTTCCATTACCATTTAATAATGATCTAAATCAAAAAATTGTATTTACCAAATTCCTTGTGAATGTGGGGAATATAATATTGGTGAGACATTTAGGCCATTAAAAATAAAGGCGAATTTACATGTGTAAAGTAGCTAAAGCAAGCAAAACACGGCTATACTTACCACCGTGAAATTTGAACCACTTATGTACAAATCCTTAGCGCTTAGAATGGTGTAAATCTTTTTTTTTTGTAGTACATCTATATATTACAAAAAAAATGACGTATAGTTAAAACTTCTAAAATTATGCATGACAAACTTCGAGATGAGGTTAGCTATGTGAAATATTCAAAATTTGTGTATACAGCGAATGAAATGTAGCCTAGATATTGAAAAATTTTTTTAAAAAAAAGTTTGGGTTGATATCTATCTATCCGTTTTCAAATTATCCAATGTTTAAAAAGCGCTCGGGTTGATCAGAGTGAAATATTACGGCGTGCTTAGGCTTAATAACGCGAATACTGGTGTCTCTATAGATGTCTACCCCTAGAAAGAAGCGAGTTAGACCAGCGATTTTACTCCACTAATATAGATAGCGGCGTGAAAAGTATTAAAGGAGTGTTCAGTTATAATACCACACTCGCTTATATGTACCTTTGATTGCTATGAGTAGCATCTTATTTGATCCACCACAAATAAATTACTAAACTACTATTATCTAAAATTTCGTATATTATTAAACACCGAGTTCATTAAAATCTCATTATTATTTTTAATTGTAACAAACATAGGTAATTACTCCGCAGTTAATTGGAAAAAGTTATAATTTTTTATCAGCATTCATCACAATATTAATAAAAGCTATTTTAAAGCTTATTAGAACCTCTAATAAAGTTTTGTATAAATTGCCTTATATTTTTTATAAGGCAATAAAACACTTTTATAGCCGTTAATAAGAATCTAAAATTTCTTAATGAATGAAAAATGTACCCATATTTGTTAATTTGACTCAATAGAATTCTTAAAACTTAACTTCCTTAATTCATTGTATATCGCGCATCTATAGATAAGGTGTGCAATAAAACATTTCAATATACAGGGCGCCCTATTTCTTGACCCGTTGCATGGGTAACTTTTTTATTAGTAGAGATACAAAAACGCTTAAATGAGCAAATTAGTGCAGTTTCGTATTAGTAATTCTACGGTAAGGCGAAAAATTATATACGGGGGAAGGTTGAAAAGTTATTGACAAAAAACGAAAAATCCAACTTTTCTATTATCCCTCGTAGCTCGTTCATTTGAAGAGTTAGAGAAAAATGCTTCACATGTTTTTTGCAGTATTTTTCATGTAAAATGACATGCACTTGCTACTTTTTATATATCTCTTAAAATGGTTGAGAATCACAGTAAAATATATATTTTTTAAATGTAATGGATAGGTGGCTGTGACATTAACCGAAAGTCCCCTTTTTTCTCTTTCAGATGATATAACATAGTCCATATTTTATCCTTACAAAAGTAATAATAATCGTTGTTTTTAAAGAAAGTTTATTGTCACATCAAGAATGCTATGGAAATAAAACAAAAAATAACATTCCTGATATTTTTAAAAACGTCTAGTTGGCATTTAATTATTGACAGATCATAAGTGACATTTTTAGTTTTTGTTAAGTAGTTTATTGTTTATTATTAATACTGCATACAAAATAATAGTGTTGCAAATATGTACACCAACGAAGAGAAAAATGATATGCTATTTTGTTATTATAACCAAAATCGAGATGCACAAGCTGCAGCGAATCTTTATTTTGAAACTTACATGGAACGAAGACAACCCCATCATAGAATATTTAGACAGCTGGAAAATAATATACGATTATACGGTTCTTTTTCAAAGCCTAAGGATGAAAGAAACTTCAATGAAGACACTGAAATAAATGTTTTGGCTTATGTAAATTTTAAACCTGATTCTTCAACTGCAGAAATTGCACATCACTGCAACACTTCCAAGGAAACTGTAAGAGCTATTTTAAAAGGTAACAATTTAAAGCCTTATCATTATTCCATATGCAATACTTTATATCCAGCTGATAATCAAAGAAGGATGACATTTTGTCGATGGTACATTTCAAAATGCGAAGAGGATCTAGACTTCTGGAAAAAGATTTTATTCAGTGATGAAAGTAGATTTACCAACAATGGTATTTTTAACCGCCATAATAACATAATGTGGTGCCGAGAAAATCCACATCTTGTTTCTGAAAGAAGAAATCAACGTCAATTTGGGATAAATGTGTGGTGTGGAATTTTTTGTGGCAAAATTATTGGCCCATATTTTTACGAAGATAATTTGAATGCGAATAATTACCTTCATTTTCTAAGGAATACTCTAACAGAGGAATATTTAAATGAATTACCACTTCATATTTTTAGAAATCTTAAATACTTCCAACACGATGGAGCACCTGCGCATAATTCCCGCGAGGTAAAACAATATTTACATGAACAGTTTGATAATGTTATAGGAAATAGAATGGATATCGACTGGCCAGCGCGAACACCTGATTTGACCCCCTTAGATTTCTTTCTTTGGGGGTTATTGAAAGATAAAGTTTATGTGACAGCTCCTCTAGATATAGAGGATCTAAAAGTCAGGATTCAAGATGCAATTAGAAGCATACATGGACATACAATAAATAATGTTTTAAGAAGTATCCAGAAACGTTGCTTACTATGTATCCAACAGGATGGTGGTCATTTCGAACATTTACTTCAATATAATTAATTAATTAATAATTTCTGTTCTCAAAACATTCTTTTGTTCCATAATCCATAGCATTCTTGATGTGACAATAAACTTTCTTTAAAAACAACGATTATTATTACTTTTGTAAGGATAAAATATGGACTATGTTATATCATCTGAAAGAGAAAAAAGGGGACTTTCGGTTAATGTCACAGCCACCTATCCATTACATTTAAAAAAATATATTTTACTGTGATTCTCAACCATTTTAAGAGATATATAAAAAGTAGCAAGTGCATGTCATTTTACATGAAAAATACTGCAAAAAACATGTGAAGCATTTTTCTCTAACTCTTCAAATGAACGAGCTACGAGGGATAATAGAAAAGTTGGATTTTTCGTTTTTTGTCAATAACTTTTCAACCTTCCCCCGTATATAATTTTTTGCCTTACCGTAGAATTACTAATACGAAACTGCACTAATTTGCTTATTTAAGCGTTTTTGTATCTCTACTAATAAAAAAGTTACCCATGCAACGGGTCAAGAAATAGGGCGCCCTGTATAGTAATATATTATAATTATTTAATTTTCTTAATAAATTTAAGTTCATTCAAAATTTGCCCCCTCTTTTTAGCAAATAGCAATCTCTTGAAGTTATATAGGTAATTATGTTCTACTAATTACTCCAGTAGGTAATACGCCAAACAAATTTATAATCGGTTTTAAAACTTTTCCCATTTATTTTGATTTTGCACGCCTTCTATTTGTAATATCTAACACAATAAATTTTCGCTCAAGCTCCAAAATTTAATTTCTCCCACTATGGCACTGCATGTAAGATATATCGTTTATTTTTTACCATCTCTAGATATTGCTCCACCCTGAATGATTTGTATTTGTAAGGTTCTTCGGTGACAGGTTTCTATTTTTTGCACATTGCGAGACAATACGCGCAGCAAATGCTGCCACTATTTGTATTGAATTTGAGATACTGTCAGCTGCTCCCGAGATTTCAGGAGAGTATAGCTGAGCCAAGATGTTTGCACGTCTAGGCAAGCTATCACAAACCCGATTATAACCATTATACGTAACCAGAGATTTATTTACACGGTAGTGAATTAACGCAGCTCGGCAACGAAAATATTTTCACATGTTTTCAGAGAATATCAGGTCCACTTACGTAATTTACAAACGTAGTTTCATTGTGTGAATAACAAAAGGGTGGAAAATATTATATAGAAACGCTTTTAGGTATTTTAAGCGTACGTTACTCATATGAAAATATCGCGGAAAAATGTGGGTATTCTAATCAATAAAACTGGATTAAAAAATGTGGCTGATAAAGTAGCGTTCTCATATTTTTATAAATACGTACTTCAAGTCTCTATTTTATTATGATTGTCACACAAGTTAGTAAGCAATGATTTTACTTACTCCCAAGTTAGGTTTTTACTTAAAATCTGTTCTGTTTAGCTATATATTTGTTTTATAATGGTTGTAAGTCGCGCCCTTACCCATTTACATCAGGAGTTCCCCAAGGATCAAATCTTGGACCACTGCTACTTTCAATTTTGGTCAAAAGTGTTAATAATAGTATAAACTGTTTCTCGTTTACTACCTGAAAATATATTTAGTCATTCATAGTGCTTAATGTTTACCATTCATTATCCCAAAGTGAACCAAATAAAATCGAGTTTTTTACAATTTACAACTAATATATCTATCGAAATAAGCTGTGAAGTGTTATTACGTACAAATATGGCTAAAAATTTAGATGTGTATCTTGGAACATAATCTGTTTAAATAATATTAACTATTAATAAGCTACATAATATATAGTAAAGTGTTTCCGAACCAATTCAAATTTTTTATAAGTTTAAAGGTACCTTAATGTTTACAGCACTACTGTATTGGAGAAATGTATTTACAAGATAATTTAATTTCATCAGAGAACGATAAGCAAAAATAGATGAACTGTACGACTATTTAAATGTAGGGTAATATCCGGAATAGAAATGCGATAGCCATTGCTACTGCCAGAAGCGAGGCAGAAATCAAGGGTACAAGTGACTGTTACACCCTCTTACAAACTGGCAAGTTTATAAAGTCAAAGGTGACGTTTGAGTTTGTTATCTTAGTAATTTCTGCTGGGTATTTAATAATGGATAGAGAGATAATTATAGAAATATATTTTTGGGGGATTTATTAGTTGTTTAAAAGGGTCAAAATATAATGGGGCGCCCGAATAACCATACTAGAAAGGCAAACAAAATATTTACCTCTTATTGGCAATCAGCCGGTTTGTCGAGCAGTCTATAAAAAAGTAAACATTTAAATTAGATAAATCTACAACTACAACTCCAGTTTAGAGCGAATATTCCTATTTCTTGAAGCTTTAAGGTCCTACAACCCCCCCTGCTTCTAATTCTTTTCAATTCCTTAAAAATTATTTCATAAGTTTTCATTCAATTTATACTACATTTAATGAATTTTTCTTCAACTCTTTTAAATCTTCCTAATGTCCTCCCATTCCGGTTCTGTGCGAGTTCTATCTTGTACCTACTCAACATATTCTAACTCCAAGTACATAATGTCAATCGCCAGATGTTATTCAGTTGTAGCTGGTTTATTTCCCTCATTATGGAATAGCCTTGCATTTATTTCAATGCAGGACTATATCCGACGCAGATACGATGAGCATTGCCCTGTGAGCAATAAGAAAGGAAGCTGTTTCGTATATGTTTTGTAATTGTTTAAACTTTTCCCTTTTCTTGTTTTTGAATTTGCGGCCAATCTTGGAATCAATTTAAATATATTGAAATGTTGGTTGCATACCAAAATGGTTCTAAATGTATGTGTTTACGGTCTAAAATTGTATCCTCTTTTTTTGCACGTTCCTTCTTTTTGTGACATAGACAAGAAAAAAGACTGCGAACCACTACTCAGTTCCGAACACTGTTCAGAAAGCGCATCGCGAATTGTGTTATTAATAAATTAACTTTTGTTACTACTAACTTTTAGTGCATTGCCAGAAACAATTTATGCGTTTTTGTGCTTGTGTACTTGCTGAAGATTGAAGACAAACTACAGGCCGGCCAGTCTTCAGAATATCGCTCAGGTTACTGCTGCAGATTCGAACAAAGTGGTGAGTTTATGTCACAAACACTTATTTTCTCTATATTGATATTATTATTTTATTCATACCGCATGGGAATATTGGCTCAATTTTTGAGAGAATTCCACACAGGAGCGATTCTACTAATTCTTCCTAAATTCCTTGCAAGTTCATCAAATTCCAAATTCTTTACATTCATACCTTAATTATGTTCAATTCTATATTCATTTTAAATTCACAATGATGTTTCGTAAAATACATAGTTTTCAACTACTACTACAAATTCTTCCGGCTACCTATTTACTTTTCTTTTCAATTAATCATAACTTGAGAGCAAGTTATGATTAATAAGAGTTATGAGCAAGTATTCCTCTTCTATTTCTTTCAATATTTCTTAATTCCTTCTTCGCAATTTTTTTAAATTCCTCTATGTTGAACACACAATTTCTGTTTCAATTTTGTATCTTTGTATTAAATTCTTCTTTCTTCTTGAAACGGTTCTAATTATATATTACCTATTCCTCATTCACTCCTTCAATCCCCAGTTCCTTAAATTTTTCAATCTTCAATCTTTCAATTCTTCAATCCTCAGTCGTCCTCATTATTACTCGTAATTCATCTCCAATTCTTCAACTTTTTATAGAATTTCCTTTAAAGCTTGCCGTTTGAAATTATCTATAGCCTCCATTACATTCTTCTTTGAATTCTTATCATTTTCTCATCCATTTCTTCATCCATCATTTCAAAAATATCTTCTAGGGGGTTCTCCCCCGTGTTACACTCAATATGTAGGTTCTTCCTACTTGACATAATCCAACTGAAGGTATAGAACGTCGATTGCCGGATGTTTTTCACTAGAAGCTAGTAAATTTCCGTCATTGAGTGAGTAGTTTTCGCTGGAGATCGACTGGGATATATTTAAATGCAGGGCAGCATCCGGCGTCGGAATGCGATAAACATTGCCACTGTCAGCAACAAGGGAGGAAGCGACCCTATTAAATAACGCTGTGCTCTTACATTACTTCGGTTCCGCAATAAATAAACCGACAAGATAAATGAACCTACATAATGGCCTTTTAATTAGGAACTACTATTTATTATATCAACATTTGTTCTCTTACCTTCGCAGAATTAATATATGGTCGGTTCTTCCACGTACTTTGCTCCGTTCGCCTACTACAACTTAGTTAATCGAATAGCAGTTTGCGCCACCTCTACATCATCAAATCTCCATAACTTTCCAATTAGCTTAAGGGATTCATTCGCAGATTTCCACCTACTTGCCAGATTCCCGTTCTGCGTCTAATATATGTTGCTGAATACGGGCAAGTTGCCGAATCATCCAGTAGGCTTAAATAAGTTCCATCAGGAAGTAAAGATGTAAACCTTTTTGCGTTGCCCAATGATGCAAAATATACTTGAAATGCCGGTTTTGCGTAAACAAACACAAAAGTTGGGAAATAATTTTTAAAGTTACTGAATTAATGACTAAGTTTTTTGAAAGTTGTTTACTTCTCTGGTTTTACCACCTATCTACGAAGTCTTCATATGCAAAGTGGAATAGTAACTTTAACAAAGAGATGCACTGTTATTTGTGTATCCGCTGTAAAAATAATTTCAAAGTAAATAGTATTTAAAGTATCAATTTGACTTTTGAACTCAGATTTAATTCTTTAACATGCGAAAAGTAGAAATGTCTACATGTTTTGCAAGCTGTTATCCCTTGACTACTTCACTATGAATAACAGGAAACTATCATATGGGTATATTTAAAATTTGTTGTCCATCTGGTTTATGAGATAATTCAATTTTCTGCTTCTTTGAGTAGGTACTGGATTTATTAATGTTCTTTTACACACATTGGATCTGATATCATTGCTCTTGGTAATTTTGTTTTGTTGCGTAAGGCATACAGATAATAAATAGTTTTTAAATTCTATAAATCTATATATCAAATTATTTTATCATCTATAACACAAGAATATATAAATAACCAGAAGCATATCTATCTAAGATTATATCCTGAAACAGCTTGTCCTGCTGTAGCGTCTTCAGTGTTAGTATGTTCAACGTTGGGTTAAATTTAATGAGATATTTTACCTAGTTTTGTTAATTTTAGTTACTCAGTTTATAGTTAAAACCGAATTGCACAAACAGCATGTTAGAAACGAATTTTGTAAGGTATTTTCCAGGGTATTTAATAAAAAAATATATCACTAAACACATGTACTTGTGATGTTTGTCAACAATATTCTAAAGCCCATCAAGATTTGGATAATCGGCTTTATTTTGCTACAATAAAGCTTAGGAGAATGCCAATTTGGATTTATTTGGCAACTTAAATATAATAATACCTATATTATTATATTATTAATGATTCGTATTTCGACGAAAACTTCACAACCTATAATTATAAAACCGAAATAAAAATTTCAATTCACCGAGACCCGTCGATTTATATTCTTGAGGGGAGCATTTTTGACAGTTAAGCCAACTTGATATATTCATACCCTAACCTCTAAGAAAATTTCAATTGGCGCTACTCTACTTCTAACATATCATTTTAAAGCCCTTTCCATTGCGAATATACTGGTGATAAAATTTCTGTTTTCATAAAGTCAATCGTATCTTCCAATAATTGTAAATAGATGTTCCCATCGAGATTTCCTTGAATAAAAAACAGTCCAACAAGATGGTTGCCCAAAATTCCGGCCCAAACATTCAATTTTTGAGTAGTCTGAGTATTAGTATCACTTTAATAGCGACAATTGTGTCTATTCACTTTGCATTCAACATAAATGTACATTCGTCTGGAAAACACTTATTGTAGAGATGATTTGGGTTCAGTAGAAGTAGCTACTAAAATATTCGCAAAATTGGGCACGACGATCAAAATCATCTTCATGTAACTCTTGAACTAGCATCATCTTAAACGGATGAAACTTGTGTATTTTCAAGATTTCATAAACACTTGAACTGAATACGCCAAAAGCTTGAGACACCGCTTTGATAGACTGATTATTGTCCATCTGCACGTGATCTGAAACTGCCACTTTAGCTGCTTCATTTTGGACTGGGCGATTTACTTCGCGTTTCTTGTTTAGAAGCGAACCCGTTGCAACAAACTTTAAAATGATGTGTTAGAAGTAGGGTAGTCCCATTTGAAATTTTAAAGTTTGGTTACTAGGGGTTAGCGGGATGAACATATCAAGTTAGCTTGACTGTGAAAAATGACCCCCCAAGAACAGAAATCGACGGGTCTCGGCGAATCCTAATTGATTTTTCGTTTTATAATTATAGGGGGGTCAAGTTTTCGTTGAAAGACCCTGTATGTACACCTATGTTCACAAGTAGTAGTTATTTGAGTAGATCATATCTGCAACTTATAAACTAAATATATGAAATAAGTTGCCTGTTATGTAATATTAGCCGCCCACTAGATTTATGTACTCTTTATTCTATAAATTAATGGACGTTAGTAAATAACTGTTTATATAATATAACTAGAAACCGGATATTTTCTCCAAAAAGCTGCTTCCTCCTTCAAGCATTGATCGAAAATATATTAATTACGTGAATTAGGTCGCGTCGGAAACTGTAATGCAGAATTTGGTGTACATTAAGCTGTCTACACAGAACTGTTTTGAAGGAAGTTGTTAAAATTATGTCAGGATGTCGGGATAAAAATCATCAGGCGCCTTTGGTTTGTAATGGGTATACATAACTGGCGACTGATATAAACTTAGTCGATTTTTACAGTGAAATAAATAGTGTGTAATAATATTATAAATCTCAATCTAAATATTTTCGTAGGTAGGACTTTTATGGTCAAGGGGATGGTATTATCAGGCTATATGCATCTGCGTCCAGGGAGCGATTTATGTCGGTAAGCCTTAATCACCATCTAGTGCATAAATTAAGGAAATCTGGAAAAGTTCATTAGTTAGGAGGGTTAAGTTAGGTTAGGTCAAAAGTGACTGGGCCGAAAACCAGACCCTCCACCGCGACCATGTGGTCTATTGTGGCTCACACCTACTTATATTTCACCCAACAGGTCCAGCTTCCTAATGTAGCTGATTACCTTATTGGGTGAGAATTTATTCAGATCCTCTGGCAGAAGTTGTCCTTTGCCAAATAATGAGTATCTGATCCTTTCCCCAGCGGGGCAGGTGCACAATATGTGTTCTGCCGTTTCATCAACTTCTAAGCACAGGCGGCACTCAGCATCTTCTGCTAGGCCGAATTTGCACAGATGATAGGAGGGTAGTCCGACGTCAATTAATAACAATGTTTTACATCAATGTAGTGGATGCTCTTTACGTCTCAACATACCTTCAGAATTAGTTGTACAGACTGTCCAAAATTCGAGTCTCTACATAGGGATCTCAGTTATTATAAAAAATAGGAAAACGCTCAAATGGGGAAAGTTTTAGAGAATTTTATGCTGATTTCAAATCTGCATTGAAAGTTATCGTAAGTCAATTGTTTTTCGAGATATTTGAAAAAAACGAAAAATCGAAGAATTTGTTTTTGTCCAATAACTCGCTAATGGTTAATCTGACACTTCTAAAAATTTTATATTATTAGTACACTTTTTAAAGACGAACATTTTGGCTTAAACAAAAATTACAAGGCACTCTTTGTTTTTCTGTTATGAACCACAACTTTGCTATTTCTTATGGTCGCCATATTGGATTTTTATATCATATTTTAAAGTCAAAAATTCTCTTTCCAGCGATGTATCATAAGCCTATAAAAGAATTTTTAAAATTTGTGAAATATTGAAAAAATCATTTTTTTACAAGTTTACTTTAGAAGTTAGCTGTGCCATGAAATGTAAATATTTCCCGTTCTGTCACAGGTGTCAAACAAAATGACTTATGGGCTCACAATTTCTCAAATGAAGAAAAGTTTGATATGCTTACACTTTATTTACAAACTCACAGTATTGCAAAAGTTCCATCTACTAGATATTTGGAATTGTATTCAGAGGCAGCAACCTTAAAAAACATAATTACAGGAGAATTATTACTACTTTATTGAATTATGGTGCATTTGAGAATAAGAGGAACAACTATAAAAAAGATAACCATGATATGGATATGAATATCTTTAGTCTAATAGTAGTAAGTATTAAAAACAACCAGAACTAAAAAATGAAGCATCCATAATTAAGCATTATTAGGCAAATGCTCAAAGTGACGTCCATTTGCATTACGACACATTTCACAGTTCTTTAAAATTTTTCTCATAAATCTTCCTAATGTGTTTCCGTTTAACAAGTTAAACGCTTCTCTAATTCTAGCTTCTAATTAATTTCTATTAACGGGTGGTTCAAATTCGTAAATTTCATTTTTAATTTGTCCCCACTAATAAAAATCGAGAGGCGTAAGATCTGGGGATCTTGCCGGCCACATAACTAGTCCATTGTTCGCAATAACATTTTACCCAAAACAATGGGTTAAATATGTTCTAACTTCTACAGTATTATGTGCAGGACAACTATCCTGCTGAAACCACAATCTTTGAAAATCAGCTGCATTGGGTACAAGCCTTCCAATTGCTGGAATTATTTCTTCTCTTAATAGGTTTAGATATCGTTCCCCATTAAGGTTGTAATAGAAAAGAAACGGACCAACCAAATGATTTCCTAAAATAATTATACATTAACATGATACATTAATGACTAGCTTATTTATTCACAATATCATTAATGAAGACAAAAATACCTAAAAGACCACACCAAACGTTAAACCCAAATCTAGACTACAATCGTCGCTGTTCCATCACATGGGGATTTTGGATACTCCAATGATGTCTGTTATGTTTGTTAAATACCCCACAATTAGTAAAACGGGTCTCGTCGGACCATATTACCAAATTAGGGAACTCAGGAACTTCTCTGCATTTTTCTCTGCAAAATTGCAATCTCCTATCATAATCACCTTCGCGAAGACCTCGGACAATAGTAGGCTTGTAAGGATGATATCCATGTTTTTTCAAAATTTGATTAACGGTAGACTTCGGGATGTTACTTTGATGCTGAACAGATCTTACAGATGTTGACGGACTTTCAGTTATTATATTAAGAACGTTTACGTCACGATCATGGTTATCTTTTTCATAGTGGTTCCTCTTATTCTTAAATGCACCATAATTCAATAAATTGGTAACAATTCTCCTGTAATATGTTTTATGCGGCTGCTGTCTTTCTGGATATAATTCCAAATATCTGGTAGATGCAATTTCCGCATTACAGTGAGCTTGTAAATAAAGCGTAAGCATATCAAACTTTTCTTCATTTGACAATTTGTGAACTCTTTCCATATTTTCACTTTATAAAAACACTGACACATTAACTCTTTCTAAGCAGTTTTATTTGACACTTGTGACAGAAAACATTTCGTGGCACAGCCAACTTCTAAAGTACGGTGAGCTTGTAAATAAAGCGTAAGCATATCAAACTTTTCTTCATTTGACAATTTGTGAACTCTTTCCATATTTTCACTTTATAAAAACACTGACACGTTAACTCTTTCTAAGCAGTTTTATTTGACACTTGTGACAGAAAACATTTCGTGGCACAGCCAACTTATAAAGTAAACTTGTAAAAAAATGATTTTTTCAATGTTTCACTAATTTTAAAAATTCTTTTATAGGCTTATGATACATCGTTGGAAAGAGAATTTTTGGCTTTAAAATATGATATAAAAATCCCATATGGCGACCATAAGAAATAGCAAAGTTGTGGTTCATAACAGAAAAACAAAGAGTGCCTTGTAATTTTTGTTTATGCCAAAATGTTCGTCTTTAAAAAGTGTACTAATAATGTAAAATTTTTAGAAGTGTCAGATTAACCATAGCGAGTTATTGGCCAAAAACAAATTCTTCGGTTTTTCGTTTTTTTCAAATATCTCGAAAAACAATTGACTCACAATAACTTTCAATGCAGATTTGAAATCAGCATAAAATTCTCTAAAACTTTCCCCATTTGAGCGTTTTCCTATCTTTTATAATAACCGAGATCCCTATGTAGAGACTCGAATTTTGGACAGTCTGTATATCCCTTCTTCCACCCCTCTAAGAGCACAAGTTGGTATAAGCATAAACTTCTGTCTATGGTATATAAGAATTTTCTTTTTCCCATCGTATTGGTATGTCGTTAAACATTTTATCAACCCTTTTCGTATCCTCCGTGTATGTTAAATGAAATTTTGTTCGATTGCAATTTGAAAATATATCGATTTATAACTATCCGGATACTCCACTCTTGTGATATCGGTGACCAATCCCGAGCCTACAATATAAGGGACTTAAAAAATCGGATCTGGGCGAAATTGGGGCAATAACGGCAGCAAAGCAGCACCGAATGTTGGTAAATCTAAGTCTGTGAGAACGTCCTGAAGGCAGCTTTAGAAAAACAGGATAACGGATACGGAGATTTAGATCGTCCCTTGCAGTTAAAAGTGAAGAGTAATTTGACGGAAAGCTATTAATTTTTAAATAGGGTAATGAACCTGGACAATTTTAGGTAGACATAAAATTAACTGCTATTTTATGGAAGTAATTAAGGAAAATTTATATTTTACACAAATCATTGAAATTGTACGCAACACAAAGCTACAACATTATCCCTCAATTATTTAGAGTACAACAGTACTTAAATTATACAGAGTGCAGCATTTTTCTTTGCATTTCATGGTACAAACTGATAGTTCCTACGTCCTTTCGTAATTTTTTAAACAAATTCATTTAGATAATGTCTGTAATTTATTTGTGGTGCGTTTTTATAATTCATAGTTTTCTTTTGGGATAACACCACCTGTGAAATAACAAAAAGCAGGAAACCAGAAACATACAAAGTAAATATTCAAAGTGCAGTATCAAGGCAAACTTCTAAAGTCTGCCCCAAAATACCACAGTATAATATGCAACAAAATAAATATTTGATAAATTAACTTAATTTCATCAGTGATTTTTTAGTCTTATACACAATTCTGTAATATTACAAATTATATTTTTATTTATGTCTAAATAAAATAATTATAAAGATAAAATTTAAAAGAAATTGAACACTTTTTCCTAAACGTTTTAAGTTGATCCTCAACTCGTCGTCAGTAGAATGTTTGTATGATCAAATTTTTTTGTCAGATTGACATTTTTAATTCAAAATGTCATCGCATGCACTGATCAGCAGTGATCACTAATATATTATTAATTTTCCACTAGTAACATACCCTTCTGGCGTAGAGGAAGGCAGGATTGATCCATTAATATTGTTTCTGTCGAGATACAGTTACCATTAAGTTTAATAAAAGCACTTTCTTTTAATTTTCTTTTAACTGATTTTTCTTCTTTTTGTAAAATTTTCCGCTACTTGCGAAGGGCGGATCACTCACTATGTACAATCAAATTAACTGCGTGTATAAATGATACGTATTTTTAAGTCTCTGTAATGAACTAAGCAATTATCAACAATTTCATTTATTTATGTGCAGTATTAAAACCACAAAATGCCTACTCCAATTTAAGTTAATGGTTTGGCTTTACATACATTTTTGTGAATTTTGACATGACATTTTAAGCTGTACCTAATCCGTTTATATGACACAGAAAAAAATTTATAAATTTTGTTATTGTTTGCAATGCTGTAAACTTTAGAGATGCTGTGAATATATTTTATTCTCAATGACTAAAACCAACAAAAAGGGATAGCTTCGTATTGTATATAAAATTTATGTTGTTTTGTTTTATATGTGGCCATAAACTGGATAGTATACCGTGTGTACGTTCGTAGTATAAAAAGGTCCGTAGTATAAAAAGTGGCAATAACTTGTAACCTATATAGTTAGACAAAAACAGTATCAATTCGTGCCCTGTTTTGAGGGTTTTCACTTACTAGTTTTAACACCATTTATGTCTAATTTTTTATTTGTTAACTGATGAAAATGTATAGACATTAGACATGATTTGGACTTGTGGTCCAGATTTTTGTTATAGGTAATTTTATTATCTATAGTTTGTTATGATATTATATAAAAAATCGAGTAAAACTGCATTGAGAAGCTCAAATACAATTTTGAGGTTAAGCGACGATTTGATGTGTTTTGACCATTAAAATCGTTTTAGCACGTAGGGTAGAGGATGTTCAATTCGTTAACCCTATACAGGGCGCCCTATTTCTTGACCCGTTGCATGGGTAACTTTTTTATTAGTAGAGATACAAAAGCGCTTAAATGAGCAAATTAGTGCAGTTTCGTATTAGTAATTCTACGGTAAGGCGAAAAATTATATACGGGGGAAGGTTGAAAAGTTATTGACAAAAAACGAAAAATCCAACTTTTCTATTATCCCTCGTAGCTCGTTCATTTGACGAGTTAGAGAAAAATGCTTCACATGTTTTTTGCAGTATTTTTCATGTAAAATGACATGCACTTGCTACTTTTTATATATCTCTTAAAATGGTTGAGAATCACAGTAAAATATATTTTTTTTAAATGTAATGGATAGGTGGCTGTGACATTAACCGAAAGTCCCCTTTTTTCTCTTTCAGATGATATAACATAGTCCATATTTTATCCTTACAAAAGTAATAATAATCGTTGTTTTTATTGAAACAACGATTAAATTTTTATTTTAAGAAAGTTTATTGTCACATCAAGAATGCTATGGATTATGGAACAAAAGAATGTTTTGAGAACAGAAATTATTAATTAATTAATTATATTGAAGTAAATGTTCGAAATGACCACCATCCTGTTGGATACATAGTAAGCAACGTTTCTGGATACTTCTTAAAACATTATTTATTGTATGTCCATGTATGCTTCTAATTGCATCTTGAATCCTGACTTTTAGATCCTCTATATCTAGAGGAGCTGTCACATAAACTTTATCTTTCAATAACCCCCAAAGAAAGAAATCTAAGGGGGTCAAATTAGGTGTTCGCGCTGGCCAGTCGATATCCATTCTATTTCCTATAACATTATCAAACTGTTCATGTAAATATTGTTTTACCTCGCGGGAATTATGCGCAGGTGCTCCATCGTGTTGGAAGTATTTAAGATTTCTAAAAATATGAAGTGGTAATTCATTTGAATATTCCTCTGTTAGAGTATTCCTTAGAAAATGAAGGTAATTATTCGCATTCAAATTATCTTCGTAAAAATATGGGCCAATAATTTTGCCACAAAAAATTCCACACCACACATTTATCCCAAATTGACGTTGATTTCTTCTTTCAGAAACAAGATGTGGATTTTCTCGGCACCACATTATGTTATTATGGCGGTTAAAAATACCATTGTTGGTAAATCTACTTTCATCACTGAATAAAATCTTTTTCCAGAAGTCTAGATCCTCTTCGCATTTTGAAATGTACCATCGACAAAATGTCATCCTTCTTTGATTATCAGCTGGATATAAAGTATTGCATATGGAATAATGATAAGGCTTTAAATTGTTACCTTTTAAAATAGCTCTTACAGTTTCCTTGGAAGTGTTGCAGTGATGTGCAATTTCTGCAGTTGAAGAATCAGGTTTAAAATTTACATAAGCCAAAACATTTATTTCAGTGTCTTCATTGAAGTTTCTTTCATCCTTAGGCTTTGAAAAAGAACCGTATAATCGTATATTATTTTCCAGCTGTCTAAATATTCTATGATGGGGTTGTCTTCGTTCCATGTAAGTTTCAAAATAAAGATTCGCTGCAGCTTGTGCATCTCGATTTTGGTTATAATAACAAAATAGCATATCATTTTTCTCTTCGTTGGTGTACATATTTGCAACACTATTATTTTGTATGCAGTATTAATAATAAACAATAAACTACTTAACAAAAACTAAAAATGTCACTTATGATCTGTCAATAATTAAATGCCAACTAGACGTTTTTAAAAATATCAGGAATCTTATTTTTTGTTTTATTTCCATAGCATTCTTGATGTGACAATAAACTTTCTTTAAAAACAACGATTATTATTACTTTTGTAAGGATAAAATATGGACTATGTTATATCATCTGAAAGAGAAAAAAGGGGACTTTCGGTTAATGTCACAGCCACCTATCCATTATATTTAAAAAAAATATATTTTACTGTGATTCTCAACCATTTTAAGAGATATATAAAAAGTAGCAAGTGCACGTCATTTTACATGAAAAATACTGCAAAAAACATGTGAAGCATTTTTCTCTAACTCTTCAAATGAACGAGCTACGAGGGATAATAGAAAAGTTGGATTTTTCGTTTTTTGTCAATAACTTTTCAACCTTCCCCCGTATATAATTTTTCGCCTTACCGTAGAATTACTAATACGAAACTGCACTAATTTGCTCATTTAAGCGTTTTTGTATCTCTACTAATAAAAAAGTTACCCATGCAACGGGTCAAGAAATAGGGCATTGCCTAACCCTATATTCCCTATAACCCTAACCTATATTCTGAGATACTCTGCATTTCCATCGAAAATGGGACGGTCTGTAGAAGTGTTTGAATGTGTTTCTGGATGGTAGTTTTTAAGTAAGAAATTCC
The DNA here is from genome assembly GCA_963924545.1 of Pogonocherus hispidulus. Lineage (NCBI taxonomy): Eukaryota > Metazoa > Arthropoda > Insecta > Coleoptera > Cerambycidae > Pogonocherus > Pogonocherus hispidulus. Next base: position 8,125,087 of record OZ004701.1, read on the forward strand.
TTTTCTCCATTAAACAACTGATTATTTGTAGGAATAATAAATGGCAAAATAGTCTTATTTAAATCAATAGACTGAAAACTATTTTGATTTGTAGTGCACCTTAACATAATGCATAGAAATTATCTTGGTATAATACAGTAATAATTGATTTGGTATGAAACAATGTAACGTAAACACTTGATTATATTCATTCCAATGCTACCTGGATACTGACATGATGAGATTAAATTTTAAATATTTATCACTACGTAGATCGATGGTGATGTTACATGATAAATTATGTAAGAAGTCATTAAAAAATGAACGATGAGTAGATCTTTAATACTATTACGTTTAGAAAATTATATATGTACAGGGTACTGTCTTTTTAGACTATTTTATTAGTAACTTCTTAATTGCAAGAAACAGGGCATTAAAAAAAGATTGGAAATTGCTTACTGAAAATTGTAGTAAGACATCTTTAACCGTAAATTTAATGGTATTTAATTGCAGTCAAATTTCACTTTAGTCTTAGGCATGTAAATGTGTTAACTTTTATTTTTTATGCTTAATTCCACGCTGATACTTTGAACTTATTTAACAATGCAGTATTTCCTCTTGCTGATCTCTTCTTCATTCTCTTCTTTGCTGATTTAACCAAATTGAAGTGAGCAAATTTGCTATGTTTAATGGCTACTGCCGAATTTGTAAAGGATACATTACAGATATCCGTTTCTAGTAGAACAATGGTTCCATTAGCTGTTGAATAAGAGAAAACATTTTCTAACATGAACATTGCATTATGCATACATGGGATGAGATAAAAATATAAGGTTCTCGAATAAAGATTTATTAGACTTGCAGACGACTGAAGAAGTGTGTTTTACTGCGGCAACTATCATTGAAATAAAGGTCAAAAGTAGGAATAAATTTGGAGACTGAGACCACTTTTACGTCGGGATTATATGCCAACTCTAGTAAATTCCAGGTTTGTCTAACTTTATGGGCTTGATTCTGCATTAAGTCTAGAAAGTTCATAGTTGTCTGATAATTTTTAGATAGGATAAATTTATAACTTTATTCTTTCGAATACGGCCTTGAAATTCGGTATTAAAATAAAATTGAAATCAATTGTTGAAATGTAATATTTTTCTAATTTTACAGAAAATTATCATTTTATAATGTTAGATCTTTATAGATTAAATATTGTTCCACTTCTCTCCCTATTCCGTATTTAATCAATTCCGTTACGATTAACAATATCTTCCATGCTGAGTATCCGGTTTGCTACAACCAGCATGTATAATATCTATACATATATCTATTGGCATCTTTCGTATGCTCACTAACAGCCAAACACATCAGATCAATAGTCAGATCAGGTCGTAACAAATGAAGGACTCGCCATCGGCAATTCTGTGTCAAATTATCTGCATACTATTATAGTGCTGAATTATGGTAACGTTGACATGTTACAATGGACTCAAATCAACTACAATCCGTGAATATTATCGTTATCGGTGAGATATTGTAATGGAAACAATTTCAGTTATTATTGATCTATAAAATAAAGTAGATAAATGTATATAGACAAACTTGAGAATGTGAATTTTAGCAGTATTACCTAATACTTTATGTAAATTTACCATGTTTTCCGACAATTTTTTAGAACAAACAAAACATATGTGAATACCTCTTACCTATTCCAAAAATCAAAACCAACATTTAATAATAAAAATTTTAGTTTAACAAAACCAAAAGTGTTTATTTATTTTTTATTTTATTGCAAAAATGCATAGTAGTTGCTACGATCTAATTTTTTAACTAAGGATGTTATTCCATGGCAAATGAGTAACAAAAAAATTAAAGCTTATTTATTCGATCATATTTGGATAATTTCATTATAATCTCTTTAGTATATTTTTTTACTGAATACTAATAATAAATAAGTAAACGATACAAATCCTTTTAGAGGCGACGTACCTAAAGAAAGTCAAGTTGGTTATTTTTCACGAAAGTAATTGAAATATGAATTAATTTATTGTGACATACTTTCTACAAAAAAAAAACTTGTATAGTACCAGAAAATCGATGGAATGCTTTTAAGGCGACGATTAAAATTGTTTGTGGAGTTTCTAGCATCGCCGAAAACATTGAAAACTAGTTAATTTGGGAATTTGGAATTTGGACGTTAAGTTATGATCAGCATTAATATATCTTCATATTCTACAAATTTCCTTAGCATCCTGGTATTATGTGTATAATGCGTCATGCAAAAACTGTTTTAGTTATTTATATGTCTATATGCTTTTCAAAAATATCAATTAGGATCAGTCAGTGCTGAAATTATACAATGTAACTACTTTGTTCCCCAAAGGCACTGTTTAACAGTTTAATACTTCCGTTCAACATCACGTCCACCATAGATAGTAAAATAATAGTTAATTTGATTCTATAGCCAATAAAACATTTTTATCATTGTAAAATTTAAATTTAATAGATTTTAATACTATGTTGTAACTTCTGGGAGTTTATTACTATTTAATTAATATAGAAATAAAAATTACGGACATTATTCCCGCTAATATTTAGAAATGAAGGAATACATTTGCCTGTTAAAAATATGTTTCTATGCTTACATTGAGTTATTTGTAGAATTACCTTAATACTCTACCTTTTTGGTTAGTCAAAATTATGCTTCAAGATAATCCACCCCTGATTGATCGTTTTGTCGTAGGCTTTTATTTTTTGTTAAAAAAATGTTACAATGTTGGAAGCTTCCCCAAACAGGGGCGATTTAGGAAGCTTCGTAATAGACACGCATTTAGCGATATCGGAATAACGCAATATTACGTATAAGCATTTAATCAGGTGCGTTTGCGATAGCTGTCCTGATCTGATTACGCATGCGTGTATGGGTAATAAATAAAATACCACGTGCACCGTATCCTGTATAGTAAGCATTGGACAGTTATTTTTATACGTATAAATGTACCTACAAATTTTAAATATTGAGTGAAATGAACTTAGAACTTTTGATACAGTGTGTAAAAGCAGATCCCAATTTATATGACTACATGAAGTCGTATAAAGACAACAAGGAAATAGACGATCCCTAAAATTTTTCCCTACCACTGTTTTTTTTTTTAAATTTGAGGCAATTAATTCTGTGTCTGGGATCTCTTGCTTCTTCGTTATCATCAACTGCGACCAGAAGCAGAGTTCCTCAACATCTGAAGATGAATCTATGTCTAATTTTTTTATACAAGTTTGGGAAATATAAGAAAACGCGTCCTGCCTTCTACACTCTTCAAGGAATATATCGTCCTGCCAATATAATAACGCACCGTGCGTTAATCGTCTCAGATTGACTAGAACTATGCGATTGGATTTAACATGCAGGAACTGATTTATCGCGCCATACTGTATCGCAGTGCCTGGCGTTCCATATCGCTCCTGTTTGGGGAAGCCTTTGCGTTTGCGTTTTATAGGGGATTATCTTTTATACATTTTAACACTTTCTACCAACTTAATGATACGTTTTAGTATTTACGTAAGATTGCTTCAATCGCCATATTTTAACTCGAAAAACTGATAGTTACTCGCTGGTCATACATTTTTAAGGGAATTCTATAATTATTCTGTATGCAGCAACAGCTATGGAGTGTATGTATTCAGTGTTGTAACATTTTTGTGATTGATAACATTTTCACACAACTTGAACGGTGCACTTTTCTTAAGTAAGTTAGCAATTAATCTAGATTAGACGAGGCGTCTTTAAAAATGTTTAATATTCAATGTTTCGCAGAATTATAAGCTTTTAAGGAAGGAAAAATGTCGTTAGAAAAGGAGCTTTGTGAGCACTGAAGTGGCTGTTATGAAAAATACCTTTATATTCCGGGGATATTTCACTTAGTTCTTTTAAAACTCTTGGAATACCGTGGAGATCTGCCTTACCCCAAAACTTGGCTATGTTTTTGTTAGAAGAAATAATGCACGCACTTTATTTTAATGTAAAGTATGGAAACTAATTTAAACTTATAATTTCAATTCTAAACTTGTTAGCGGCAGAAGGATATGTCATAATATGGCTTATACATATGCTGACAAGCCATTATCATGGAAATGTCTGAAGAGGCTAAAGCAAAAAGATTTGAAGTGCGTTTGAAGGTAGGTAAAGCGAGACAAACGGGTCTGAAATAAGAGAAAATTTAAAGGAAGGTTCTCAATACAGGAACGTGTTCTATTCTATTCTAAGCCTGATAGTATTTCTTACCTTGAGGTTTTTTTTTTAAACTGTAAACGTTGAAGGATATTTTTCATTTTAGAAGCTCTTAAAACATGCAGAAGTTAAAAGGACATTTTAGAAGGGTGATATATTTGGCTCCATTCGAGTTAAAAAAATTTGGAGTCGGTAATTGAAAAGTTGAAAACTATGAAAATCCATTAAAATTATAGACTGTAGCGAAAAAAGTACCTCTAAAACGTCAGTCACATGTACGATATTTAATGGCTTTCATTTTAACAAGCACAGAAGGGAAAACGTTACATAAATTTAATGTGTCAGAATATATAAAACCTTCGACGTAATTCTTGAAGAGATTTACAATTAGTTGATATTTACCCAACATACTTAAGCCATCAATACTTATAGTTTAATTAGAAACCTAGTCTATGAGACCTGAGAGTATATAAGAAAGATCACGGTTAAAATATCACTATAATAGGTTGAATTATTGAATATAATAAAATAACTATTTAATACTGAATATTCTCAAAACATATCAAGTGAAAACATGAAACTATTGTTGTACGTGTTACCAAAAGTTACGTCCACTCTATATATATATATATTCCGAGCCGGTTATCGGCGTCTGACTCAGCGGTGTCAGAAAAAGTGGAGCATGCATAAGAAACTATACATTAATTAAATTATTTGTAAACGATAAGCATTCATTCATATTGTTTTTGACCAGGCGGTCGACTCTAATTGTGTGTTTTCAATACTTGTGCGTATCACTAGTTACTTATTTTACCCCAAAACGAACTACTTCAACCCCTAATATCAGAAGTGAGAGTTTTTTTGTCCTACTGTGCCGTTCTGTGTGTGCAGTGCATATCCTGATATCATGCCTAGGCGTAAAAGAAATAATTCTACGTCGCCCGATTTGGAGTCAGCCAGCAACGGCGAGAGTAAGAAACTTCTTGAGACTTATAAGACACCTTTTAAAGTGGTAGAAATCGAAGTAGAAGTTGCCCGAATGAAGGCACCAACTTTCTTTAGACATAAGAGACTGTCCATTTGCTGACATTCATTTCATTTCAATCTTATCAAAACACTGTCCGTTTGCTGACAACCAGATTCTAGTCCATTACAACCTTGTTAAGAGACTGTCCATTTGCAGACAACGTAGTGGCCGAAGTCCATTTTATCTTAATATCGTTGAGACACTGTCCGCTTGCAGTCAAATCAGAAGAATTCTATAGAATGCTCAGTTGCTGGTATTCCAAATATTCTGTTATAAATTTCAAAGTTTCCACATGCTTACTATCACTATTATTACAAAAAAAGTGTATAAAATCATAATGATTCGACAACATAACTAGATGACCGCCGTCTAGAATTCTAATTTCCTTTTTTGTTCTTGGGTCAGGTACGATCGAGGACGATCTCAAATCAGGATGGCCGAATGTTATACGTTTTACCAAATGTTATGTCATCCCCTAACACTATTATCTTATAACAAACACAGTAGGTATATTTTTTCATTAGGTTAAAGATCGTTTCTTTAAAGTTCATGTATAATGTAACCAACTGATAAGTTAAACCTATATTTACATCGTTTAACAAATTTTTTACGATAGTGGTCTAATAAAAGTCTTTTAAAACCTAAAAAGGCCATTAGTCCTTTACGGTGTTTCATATATTAGTACTTTATGGTATGTCATAAAAATAGAGTTTATGTCCAGCGAAAAAATATGATTGAAGAGCTGAGAGTAAATGTAGTTAATGCTTCGGATTGGGTTAGGCACAGGAATCTTGAGCGTTTAATTTAATAATTTTAATAGAATTTTGTTTAAATGTTTAAATCTGCGAAAATGAGATAAATATAAAACCACTGAAAATAAATTCTTACTAGTAGAAAATATAAGAATACAATAAGGAATCACAAAAGCCATCCTCAATCCGTTTTTTTTTTATTTCTGTGACTATAAAAGTATTAGTTATGCTTCAAGGATCTTTAACACATTATTAAGACGGGTTTACATTGGTATAGTAAATGGGTTAGTTACTTGTACTAGTAACTAGCAAGGCAGCTACTAACCTAGTGTAAACCACTTAGGAATGTACTTGTACTAGTCCTGGTACAAGTAATCAGGACAGGAAAGTGAATAGCCATCCAGGATATTTACTTACCACTTGCGAAGCCACTGTCCTTTCCCCACCACCGTACCAGGCACCAGTTTACCGGCGGTTGTGTCCACTACACCAATATAAACACTTCCTCCCTTCCTACACTGAAGAGGAGTAAAAATTTTGTTTGCTTTTGCATCGTTGGTTCCTTTGAAAACTAGAACTAATATAAAGTAATTTATGTATTTACTTTAAAATAAACAACGAGTTTGTCATGAAAGATTCAGTATCTACATATAGGTGTATATGTGTGTTCCTGAAGATTTTTTATTCGATTTTATCAAATATACTACTAATTGAATTTAACACTGATTTATATTAAATTGTCCCCAGATGGAGTGCAAGACATAAATGTAAACAATGTACGTATTTGTTCCAGGTCATGAACTAATGAGACGTGGGAAGCTAGATTGGAAGCCGCAAAGAGTCCTGGGATGATCACGTGGTTCCTGATCTATTCCCTGTCTCTGATAGTATCTGCGGGCGTTCAGGTGGACCAGCAAGCAGCAGTAAGCGTTCCCGGAGATATTATCCTTGGAGGTTTGTTCCCAGTTCACACGAAAGGAGAGCGATCACCATGCGGCTCCCAAATCTACCACCGAGGAGTTCAGAGGCTCGAAGCGATGATGTTCGCCGTAGACTCTATCAACAAAAACCCAGACATACTGCCAAATGTCTCACTTGGCGTCCACATTCTTGACACCTGCTCTCGTGACACCTACGCTCTGAACCAGAGTCTTCAGTTCGTGAGGGCATCTCTGAACAACATAGACACATCCGCATTCGAATGTTCCGATCACTCGGCGCCACGTCCACGAAACAACTATTCTGGTCCAGTATTTGGGGTAGTAGGAGGTTCCTACAGTTCAGTATCCCTCCAAGTGGCCAATCTACTAGGACTCTTTCACATACCACAGATATCTCCAGCTTCAACCGCGAAAGCGCTGAGCGACAAATCTCGTTTCAAATATTTCGCGCGGACGGTTCCACCCGATACTTTTCAATCCAGCGCTTTGGTTGACATCGTCAAAAGTGTAAACTGGTCGTACGTTTCAACCATCTACTCTGAAGGCTCTTATGGGGAATATGGGATTGAGGTATTCCACAGGGAAGCCCAAGAGAGAAACGTTTGCATCGCCACAGCTGAGAAGGTTCCCAGTGCTGCTGATGACAAAGAATTTGATAGCATCATTTTAAAACTTAAAAAGAAAAACAATGCCAAAGGGGTCGTCTTATTCACTAGGGCCGAAGATGCTAGGTGAGTACCAGCAATCCAGATTTTGTATTCTTATGTTGGACAGCTTTGCAATAAAATAAAAAATGAACGAATTTTCTTCGTAATGCCAAAAGGTTGTACAAGAAATTGTTATATTTTGTATGTTACTATGGGGTTATCTCCATTATTTTTTATTTGAAACAAAAAATAGTAAGTTGTAGATATTCTTATAAACTGAAGAATATACTACCCAAAGTTATGTTTTAAATAGAACACTGTACCTATATCTTGACAAATTTGGATAGGAAATAGGTTAATATATAGGATATATAGGTTAATATCAGGATATATCTAGAATAGTGAAAGAGAGAGATATAAAACCAAAAGAATCCACTAAAATAACAATAATACTTACTAGTAAGGGTTCTTAGCCCCTGTGATCTCGAAATCTCACTGGGAATGACCTGATTGTAAATATAACTCTTATGAAAACTCCTGGTTGCCTCTCTCTTGTACCTTTCAAAGGTTCACTTGTTTGTATCTTTCAAAAGGTTAGAAAATATAAGCAACTTTTATATTCACCATTTTTCTCTTAAAACAAAATTATTATTTACATACCAAATACATATAACAATTTCTATACTATACACAAAAAAGTTTGAGTATTGGCGATTCCAAAAATGAATGCGCCCTCTGCATGAAAATATTTGAACCTACTTAAAAGGTAATTTTTGAAGGCTTATTCCTGATATAATGATAAATAACACGTATTTGGGTTTGTTTAACGTAATAATTTAGTGGCACTTGTGATTTTTTGGTATTACAAAGTTAAAAACAACGTGGTTGGTATTTGTACATCTTTATTTTTACATTTTAAAATGGCATTCAAAAGAAATCAGCAAAACACAAACTGCCGCGTTTCTAGGTGCCATTCCACAAAATGTGTCAATAGTAGAAGTGTTTAAGATTGAAGATAGGTAGAAGTTTGGCCCTAGTATAAGAAACTGTTTCTCATTCATTTCTGCAAAAGGCATGTAAGAGTTTAATAACAGGTAACACGTTTATTTACACAACATAACCACTTTGTTGAAGTTTGTCTATACTTTTCTATTATTAGTCTTATAAAAGCAGAATATATTTTAATTTAAACATTATTTAACAAAAAACAAGCACTAATATGGTATCACCATGCAGTTTATCACACTTATTTAAGTCCAAAATGTAAGTAAACAAATACTAGGGTACCTGTTGCAAACCAAAAAATTCATATAATTAGCAATGAAGCACTCATGGGACGTTTGACTGCTTTTACCACTCTTTTTATCCTTTATTTCACATTTTATTTTATCCTAACTAGCACATGAAGTCACTATATGTATGGCAGTTGAATGCTAAATTGTTAGATGATGTGATATGAAGTGCAAAATTTTTACTCGTTTTCCTCCATATTTGTTTACAATTTGCGGCGCCCTCATCGGTAATTTGAATCGCCAATATTTCGTTTACTAGTTATAATTATTTCGTAAAAATTGAGGATGCAGGCGGTCGATTCTAATTGCTGCTTGTTTTGAATACTTGTGCGTATTTATTTGATTTGATTGAAAAACTTTTTCATCAAATCAAATTCATCTTGTTTATATTTTTTTTTTCAAGAGAATGAATACTTTTGATGAAACTGTTTTTATCTGTGTATATAGAGACATGTATGTACATTGTAATATAATTCGCGAATATAATTACTACTGTATCCGTCGCTTTCTATTTTCTGTGAATTTTTTTATCAATCTGTGAGCTAACGTGATTTGATTCGAATTTTACTTCCGAGAAATCTAATTAAGTACGTTGATTTCCGGTCATTCTCTAATTCTGTAATTTGTAACTAACAAGTCATATAGCTCTTTTTAAATGATTAATGCCAGTCGAACTAAACATTTTATTAAACATTCCGTTTTTAAGGGCAACACGTGTTCTCCGAATTGCAAGACTAATCTTGTTAAATATTTCCTGGTATATGTGTTGCGCTCCTATTTAAATATATTGAAGTCCTTTTAATTAAATATTTTCGTGATTACTTTCTGTTACTGTCCATACTTATCTTCTTTTGCTGCAGTTTAATATGAAAATCATTAGAAATTTATTTTGACAGATTTAATTTACTCCACAGACTGGAGTGTACACTATTAGTGCTAGAAAATGTAATCAAAGCCAGGGAGACCTCAATTGATTTATTTCGTACCTATATTAATATTAATTTACATTTAGCTGGATACGTACATCTGCATCATAATAATCTTCCGCCACTATCCTCAACAAGTCACACACCTACATTACATAACTTCAGCAAGGTGTTATCGCGCATGACCTAATACTAAAAAGTAATTGGCCAGGTACCACTTTTTTAAAACCGTGGCATGCCTCAAGGATCCGTCGTGTTGAGGCCGTTACTATTTATAATTTACGTGAAGGATTTGTTACATTATTCAAGCCCAACTGGTAACCTAAACTTTTCAAAGGCCAGCGAACTATAAAAAAATGTTGTATAGTATAATTTTGTTTTTAATTAATAAAGCTCATATTTCCAACTTTGACAATTTATTACTGAATTGATCAATGGTCGCAAACGCAATCATTCGTTTTATATTTTTTCAATGTTTCAAGTTTTAAAATGTGATTGATATGGATATGTAGCCTATGTAAACACGATAATTAAATAAAATTTATCTATTTAAATTTGTATCCTTGCATTACTAGCTGATATCGTGAGTTATGCAACCGGAGTGCTAGGAAATTCTATGAAAATTGAGATAGGCTTTAAATTAAAATAACCTTGTAATTTACGTCTAGAGAGATCCAAATAATTGAATTAAAAGTAAATTATTATTGAGTGATTTCCCACTTACAGATAATATTTAGGAGATAATCAAGAGGCTCATTGCATACTGCACGTACTTGATAAATGCTTAATACTTCTTAGTGAAAGATAAACCGTTTAGAAAAAATATTAGTATTTGGATATATATTTGAGTATAATATAAATATACAATATGTATCATCTTACTGGATGGAACGAGCACTGTTATAGTAAATTTCGTGGCAATAATCTAGAATATATTTATAAATCTGTACTAGCGAACTGAAAGACTAATAATTTTACGTACCTACATTAAAAACACATTTGTACTAAAATCAAATGCACGAATGTTCATCTTCCATTAGTTCCGTATTTGGATATTTTAAAAAACTAATATCTAATTCGATAATGGACATAACTATAATGTTGTTATTTCGCTGACAGTAGAATTAGTAACATTATTTACCAGGTTCAATAATGGGTACTAATCCATTATTATGTTAATATTTTGAATTCAGGATATACTTTAAAGTTTAACTTTAAACTTATATTAAAAATCTCACTTTGAGTCTGAGGCTTGTGTGGGAGTGGGGCGGCATATTATAATTCAGTGGGGCACAATTGTACCTCAGGAACGACTTACGTTTGTATCAAAGCCCTAACCACAAGGAATGGAGGAAACCTGGAAAACATCATTAGTTAGGACGTGCAAAGCCCAGGACGCCAAGATGTCCAGGCCGTGGGTTGCCAACCTACCCCTGTGAATTTTTGCCACCCTGTCAAATGGTTTATATAATACTTTTCATTGTCGGAGTTTACTGATACACCATTTTGTATTGTCAATAGGTTGACAATGGTAATTTGTTAAAAAAGGAAAGCGTAATTAGTTTACACTATTCTGTACAAGGTGTTTCAAAAATATGTGCCATAACTTGTGGGGAGATTTCTCACCTAAAAACAAGACAAAAAGTTCCTATCAACATGATTCCATTTTTGCTTCGTTTCATAGATAATTACGGGTGTTAAAGTTTTTTAATTTGTTTACTTTTTTTTCAAAATTTCACGAAACAACTTCAGCAATTTGAATAAAATTTGGGTTCTGAAAATTACTTTAAATAGTACATATTTTGGAATTAAATAATGGTGGTCAACTTCACCAGGGCCGTGCGTACGGGCTGGCACTAAAATAATTTTCAAAAAAATATATGGACGCCATTGATTTTTTTTTACCTTTTGCTAGCACATTTGTATAGACGGACAAATGCTTTATAAAAGTTTTCTCTTGATATTTTTTACTTTTCTGCTTCTTTTAAGAGATAAATGCAATTTTTTGAGTAGGGTACTGAATAACACATTCTGAATAACACCTGAACACGATGACACGTTTCATGATATTATGTAAAAAAACTTTAAAACGCAAAAGTGGATGTTGATAGGAACTTTTTGTCGTGTTTTTAGGTGAGAAATCTCCCTACAAGCTATGGCACATATTTTTTAAATACTCTGTATACCTAATTATGTAGTACTTAAAAAACTGTAAATCCTTTGTGTCTGTCATTGATCAAAAACCAGTCAAGATGCAATTTTGAAATAAATAAAATATTATTATAGTACTTATTAATTTCTTGATATCTTCTTTATGGTAACTTAAATAATAATAATGATTAAAAACGAGAATATATATACGTCCTACATCGCTTTAACTTTTCTTTTAATACCGAGAAAACTTGGTTCTACCCGTTCCGATTTAAAAAAGTTATATGTGGGCGTGGGGAAATAATAAAAATTCTCTCGGTAACTAAATGCAACGCTAAAACAACTTTGGCCATTACATTTTAAGTTCGATCAGGATTTGCATATATAGTAACCAATCACTTATAAAAACCAATCAATTTATGCTGCATTTACCTTCCAATCTAGAAACGAAAATATATTATGGAAACTAATGGGTTTTATGCCACGGTTCTCTTAGATCTGCCCAAATATGTCTCATTGCTATTAAAATAAATTTGTGGTGCCATGTAGAATACATAAATAGTGGCTTAAAGCACTTTTTGTGCGTTAAGCCAATTATGATATCATATCAGTCTCTCAACATAAACATCGTGTATGTTTTTAACACTTTTTTTTTGAAGAGGCACACAATTTGAGGACAAAAACAGCTTGATATTTCAATAGTTCTGTTCTGTTTTGCCGTGGTCGATAAAATATTTCTTCTTCTTCGTCCTCTTCTTGTTCGTTCTCTTCTTCGTCCTCTTCTTCTTCGTCCTCTTCTTCTTCGTCCTCTTCTTCTTCGTCCCCTTCTTCTTCGTTCTCTTCTTCTTCGTCCTCTTATTCTTCGTCCTCTTCTTCTTCGTCCTCTTCTTCTTCGTCCTCTTCTTCTTCTTCGTCCTCTTCTTCTTCTTCGTCCTCTTCTTCTTCTTCGTCCTCTTCTTCTTCTTCTTAATTGGAGAGGTTTTATCATTCTTAACAGATGGCATCTTCAGTTCTTCTCTTATGGTAATCGGCAGCCGAATGATTTCCGTGGTTCCTAACTCCCAATTTTATACCTATTGATACGTCACGGTTAATTGATTGCTAGGTACAGAAAAAAATACACATACGAACCGATACCTACATGGGAAGTCCAACCATCACCTGTCACAGAAACGTTCAATCATGAAAACCCTAGTACATTGGGCACAGACGAGGAGCACTATAGGAGAAACACTGAAGATGCCATCTGTTAATAATGGCGATAGGCCTGCAATTAAGCATCGACCACGGCAGAACAGCCCAGAAATTTTACAGATTTCCACTTGATATTTAATAAAATTTTATATAGATGCGGACAGCTTCAAGTGCTTATTAAAAATATTAATTTCTTAGTAAAGTTTGTCTCAAGGCAGATTCTGATGGAACAAACCAAGCGATTGTAATTAAAAACTTGCATCGATATAAGATGCAATCATATCTAGCCCTTTTGCCGGCAAACCACACCAGCAGATGTCTTACGTACAGCCAGTTTATTGATAAAATGTAATGACTAACGATCTGCTAAATTTAAATTTTTTGTAACGACGCATGGTTTATCTTTCGAGGTACATCAGTTCTCAAAATATCTGGTGACACGTAACTTTACAAACATTGACTGCTAAGCCGTTTTAGATTTCAGAACCACCTTTGACTGAGGTAATTTTTGATATCTCCGTACATCTAGACATGGATTTGAATGTAGGTATCTAGAAAAATGGTTTTCCAAAAATTTCCATTATTTGTTTTCATCTTTTAGTATTTTATCGACAATTAAGGTAATTAAAATGTTACAATTTGTTTGCCCGATAGTATTATCAGTGCGACATCTATGTTTCGGTTGCCTAAGGTCACACTGAATGCAGTTTAGATTATATTTTGACTACTTCATCGACCAGATAGTGCAAACGCGCCCTTATATTTAGAAACATTCTGTATTTCAGAAAATATTTCTTGTACAGTAAATAATTTCCTATAGATATCTCTCCGTATACCGTTTTACTGTTTTATTTATTAAATTGTTTTTAAATAGTTATGTGCTTATCTCTATTAAAATGCAAGCTACTATCTCTTCCATTGGCATCACACAAAATAATTGTAAACCTAAAAAATATTCAAACTGATGCTATGAATGCACAATGCATGTTGCTAGGTCACGAATGCCGATAGACGTGTACTTATATCTTCTGCTTGGCTTGTTCATAAATAATAGAGTTCTTTGAAATATCTTTAATACTGTCGCGTAAAATATAGGATAAAGGATGCGCATGCTTAGTTGTCAAAATAAGGGAAACCTAATTACCACTTAACTTTATGGAGCATCCGATAACACTAATGTTCAAAGTATTGATATAAAATAAAGGATAAAGGATGCACAAGTTAATCAAAATATTACTCTTAGGAGTATACCTACATATTTATTTATACAAGCATTTTTAAGACAAGAAAAAAGGTCGGCAAGAGTTGGTTGTATTATAGCTAATATTATTATTTCTTTAATGATGGTTTATTATTGCATGGATATTGAAAAAGTTGGGGGCTTTAACCCTAGACATGAATCGTGTGCCAATAAAAAATGTCCAGGTCTACTGGTTAATTGTTTACTTAATTCCGCAGTTTTTATTTATTTATATATTTGTTTTTCAGATTAAAATAAATAAAGAGTGGACTGCCGCATTAACAATATAATCCGTACGCAATATAGCCTGTGCCCTCAACTCTTTCATTTTATCGCTGTTCTGCAAACGTCGCGAATGTTTATCGTTTGAATGTCAACGGGGAGCATGTTTCAATGTACGTTATATTCAAGTGTTATTTGTCTCTGGGGATGCATTTTATTCATAACGACTGGCTGATAATGTTATCTCTTAATTTGAGAGCACACAATATAAACAAAACAATGAACAAAGTTACCAAAATTTCTAGAGATAGAAAAGTCAGTCCCCTCCGATGTTCAGTCGTAAGTTTTTCTTCTGAAAAATGGCGGTTCTCTTAAAAAATAATATATGAGTATTAAGACATTGGTGTGAATTATAAAGGAAAACAAACATATTTCTACAACTAGCTCTATGATCCATCAAAAAATTCTTTTGGAATTCGAACGGTAAAATATTAATAAAAAATGTTATATTTTATTATACTTTTTTATTTAAAGGCGTTTTAAGTATTATATTATAATAAATGTTAAGGACCAGATTATTGAAATATTGTTATATTTATTGGTTATTAACAAAGACCTAACTCAATAGAGTTTTCCCATTCTGTGATTACAGTGATTACGATTTCAAAGTATGGTATTACTAGAGTCATTTTTTCATAAGTTACATATATTTTATCTTTGTTGTATTTGAGATGTGCTATATTGAAATTTGTAACACTGTAAGAATTGCATTAGTGTTGCTTCCTGATGAACCTCTAATGAACCTGTTTAGTATTCAGTTGATGTTAGGAGTACAGTGTTTATATCCAGTGTACCAAACACGCCAAATATAGATTACTATATTTGGAAACTGATAAAACTGCGGATCAAGAAAATATCAGAGGACGAATGGTCGATTGGGACTGGGCTGCGACAAGCCAGGCTCTTAATTGAAGGGCCTTACTCGAACGCAACTCGATCAATACTTGCGCTAAATTATAATAGCACAAGGATTGTCACAGGACTGTTGACAGGTCACGGACATCTCAACAAGCACCTTAACACTATCGGCCTTAGTGACACTAGAAGGTGAAGGTTTTGAGGGCACGATTACAAGAATTCCATTCACATCCTCTGTCGCTGTGCATGCCTCGTGGTCAAGAGACACAAACATCTGGGTGCAGCATTTCTCCTACTCCAGGACATTAGACAGCTTCCACTAGAACGGGTGTTGGCCTATGCGCATAGCAGGGATATCTTCCAATAGCTCTCGGCTAGCGGCAGGCGCAATGGCTCGAAAGGCCTGAGTGCTGCGGGTAACCGCGCTGCTTTTCAACAGCAACAACAACAACAACGCCTTCAATCGTGGAAACCCTTGGTGTCTTGAAGCCTAAGGCCTAAAATAACCCAAAGAATAATCCCATTAATTTATAACATGGATTTAAAGAGCACGCACCCTGTATATGTTCGTAATCAATTTACAGTTTGCTATTCAATTTAAATAAATTGTGTGGTTAGTAAGCTAGTTATTTATCTTCCTCTCTCATTATCTTTCTCTCTATCTCTCCTATCTATCATTCTACGTCTTATTAATTTGATAGTTAATTTCAAATAACTACGTTGATCATTTCTATTGCGTGGCAGTATATTTGGGTATTTTTCTGAAAACACAAATTAATCCTGAAACATAAAAGAAAAACTGATTAGTAATGTCTGGCGCAGGATTCATTTATTTATTTTTGATATATTTTTAGAGAAGTAATGAAACACGAAAAGGAAATATTAAAACATATTTATAATGTGGCCTTATTCATCATAATTTAAACTCATTACTGGTACAGTAGTAGTGGTATAATCAACATTACATTTTGCTGTGGAAACATACCTTTTGAAGGCGCTGTGGTTAGTTCAGGTTTCAGAGCTCACTTTGAACTGATCAGTTCAAGATGTTTACTAGACTAATTACTACCTGCTACACAATGCTTTTAAGTGCCATAAGGCCTAATTTCCTCTGATTTTAGTTAAACGTGTCTAACAAATTATTTCTTACAGACATAATTGGTATAATAACCACAAGACCTTTAAGGGATGAATCAACACTTTGAAATTATCTGAATAAATTACTCCTCTCCCAGTTTGTTAGTTTATAGAAAAAATATATCAGTAAATAATGCCAAAGGAATAATGAAATACTCTCATTTTGCCTTGTAGTGGATAAATTATTTAACCTTGGTTAAATACCTTTCACTTAAGTGGACACAAAAATGTTATTGAATACATTTGTAATAAGCTGTATGTGATATTTTTATTGAGGTATGTAGCTACTAAAAAAAGGTGTTAATATTGAAATTATTTAAATATTATGGTTTAATGAAGTTTTGACACACACTGTCATACATATATTTAGCAGGTAAGATCAGGGTTTAGTGTTTTGATCGGTCAACTCAGAGGTCGTATGTTCGACTCTCCATTCCATCAAACAATTTTTAATTAAATTGTTTACTCGTAGATCAAGGCTTGTTCGCAGGGGTGGCTTGGCAACCATCTTGGCGATGGCCTAGTATAGAAAGAATGCCAATTGGTGTTAATGTAAGAGATTAAAATCAGTTGATGTTTGACTGTCCCCCTAACAAATGAGGTTTTCCAGGTTTCTGTCCTTCCAGCACTGAATGGTGATTAGGGCCTACCAACGTAAGTCGTTCCTAAGGCGCAAATGCGGGCCGCAAAATAATAATATGCCGCCCCTCTCTCGCACAAGTTTCAGACTTTCGGGCTATATTCTTCTGATGAGGAGTAGGAATATTATTATTATTATTATACCAGTAACTACCAATAGCTAAACATTAACACTCTCTAGACTAGGGTATATATAGCCCATGTTATAACTTATTTATCCAGAAAAAATAACTGCATTCAATGGACAAAACGGTACCATTTTTTGTGAGAATAATCATAATTTAAAAATAAATATCAAGTATAATTTATTTCTTCAATAAAAAACAAAAAAGAGGACTTTCCGCCGGAAAGGCTGAATATCCGCGCATATACAGTGCTTTCGAAAAGTAACGAATAAATTCATTATTTTAGAAATTGACAAGTTTTCGAAAAAAATCCCCTGACACGTCGATTTTGTTTTTAAAAAAGGCACTTTTTGACATACGACCCATATTTGTGACGTCATCGTTGTTCGAGATATGACGTCATCGACAATTTTTTTAAATAGCAACCCCCAATTTTGACCACGCCATTTGAAAGAGCGTATCATTCTATATACGCATCATGGAAAATTATGGTGTTACATAACAAAAATTTCAAGAAAATAATGTTTGAAAATCTTAAAATTTAATTTTCACAATACTGACAATGAAAATGATTATGTAAAAAATCGACTAAATGAAATGTTCAAATTGTGCACCGTTGGCTGCCTGACAGTGGCCAAGACGATTAATAAATTCTTTTTGGACATTATCGCCTGATTTGACACCCCTAGATTATTTCTTGTGGGGATACTTAAAAGGCAAAGTATACGTTACTAGACCGGTTAATTTAGAAGATTTAAAAGCAAGAATTCGTCACGAGATACATCGTATACCTCTTGAAGTTATAGATAATGTCCAAAAAGAATTTATTAATCGTCTTCTCAATTTCTAAAATAATGAATTTATTCGTTACTTTTCGAAAGCACTATAGATAGTATTTACTAAAAGCAGTGCCGACACATCACAAAGAATAATTTAAAACTTAAACATGACAAAGTTGGCCGTATACCTCTCTCTACATGAACAACGTAATTAGGAAAACCAACAACTTTATTTACTTGAGGTTCTGAATTATTAATGGCTGAACTTAGTATAAATATTTGTTTACTCTCTCCACGGGGTAGATAGTGCCCCTACAAAAGTAAATTTGTCTGATGCTGGCCCTTTGCGGCCAGTTTAGTAATAATTATACAGTAATTTATCATCACTATATCACATATACGTTGCTCTGGGAACAATATTTTATTTTGGATACTCAAATATTCAAGATAATATTCATTATTTCCGCACTAAACTTTTTTCAGTTTCAGTCAAACATTTTAGTTTTTCATCTGCGCTGATTTTTTTTCGCTATGTTATACTGGGTGGTTCCTTAAATTGTGTTAAGAAAAAAGTCCATGAGGAACACAGGTATCTACTGTCTTGCTTCCTTTTGGAGATTACAGTTAATTAAAGTTTTAAATAATTTGAATTGTCTAACTATACCTGCTTCGAAATAAAGATTATATCATCCTGAAGCTTTGCCAGCCTTCTAAACTTCTTTTAATTCTAAGCTAAATATTTTTAAATATTTTCGTGGTCTATTTTTCCTATACATCATTCCTAACATCATTAAACTTTTTCTTTACGCTACACCATTTCTAAAGGAAGTTCTTTAAGAACTTTTATTCTGCTGTGACTTGTGTTAGAAGGATGTTACCAGTGGAAAATTAACATTAACTATAAAACCACTAATGAAATTTAGTTAATTTATCAAATACTTACTTACTTTATTGCATACTACACAGTGGTTTTTTCGGGCAAACTTTAGATGTTTGCTTTGATACTACACTCTGAATATTTAATTCAAAAACCCCTGGTTTCCTGTTTTTTCTTATTTTACAGGAGGTGTAATCCAAAAAAAGACTATAATGAATCATGGAAGTGCACCACAAATAAGTTACAGACATTAACTGTTATTATTATTGTTTAATACCTACATTAAATGTATTAAGAGTCCATTCACTAGGTCGAAATAAGCCCTAAATCGGCGTTCGTCCCGTGTCTAATTATAAAAAAACTATAAAAGATAGCGACTTTTAGTAAAAAAGTATTGAAAGATAAGACTTTAATCTAAGTCCCTATAGTAGTAATTTTTGGTATTTCTTTTTATTTTTAAAATTCCAGGCAAACAATCTTGTACTAAAATAGCGTATTTTTAAAAATTATTTTCTCTAAAATACATGTATTAAACAAAAATTTGCTACTATAGTGATCTAGTTTATCTTTTGATCTTTCCGGTGATATATAATTATAACATTAAAAAGAAATTTTGTTGCAATTATTAGACAAATCCGGTACCCTTGCAATGAGGGCTAACTTTATTTCCATGTACCTTTTTACTTCGGCTTTACGTGCACCTCCGAAATCTTAATAATTCGATAGTGGGAATATATCTCTCCACCCATCGGCCACCCATCCTCTCAATCCGACCCAATATTCATGCCTATCAAATCTACAGAGAATGGACCCGTAAACATTACATTTTGATGTTTTTCTACTCATAATTTTTAACGTAAATTTAGTACTGATCCTGTTAAATTGTTTGTACGGTTATTAAAGATTTATGTGTAGAATTCTAGGTATATCCATAATATCCTGGATTACCATAAAAATATCACAAAGTCGTGGAAGGAATACGAAGATCCTGTTGCTGAAAATCTATAAAAAGTGTAGACTTTCCCCTTTAAAAAGTATTATAATGTGTAAACGTTACTGTTGCCAATAGCAATAACGTATTTTCTATTAATATATTTTAAAAATATCATACAGAGTGGCAAAAAGATTGAAACATTAAATATCATAATATATTCGTAAAATCCTTTCTTGTCCGAAATTACAATAGTTTATTAATTAACGAACATATTCATTGCTTCAATGTAAAGGGTGGACAAATTTCGATGTTTTTTAGGCTCGTTATATCATTTAATAAACATATTCACGTACGTCTTTCGTTTGATGTAAGTAAAAGCATTATTGTTACCATATAATGACTGCACAACTTTCTCTTATTTAGTATAACAAATATAAATCCCATTTGTTGAGGGTGGAGGTGCAATTGGGAACATTTCAGTTATATCAGTATTTATTATAACCTTTAATTTAAAAAAGGTTGTTATGTATTTATTGTATATTTACTTTTATTAACATTCATTTAAGAGTCCATTCACTAGTCCCAAATAAGCTCAAAATCGGCGTTCGTCTCGTGTCTAATTATAAAAAAACTATAAAAGATAGAGACTTTTAGTAAAAAGTATTGAAAGATAAGAGTTTAATCTAAATCCCTATAGTAGTAATTTTTGGTAATTCTTTTTTTATTTTTAATATTCCAGGCAAACAATCTTGTACGAAAATAGCGTATTTTCAAAAATTATTTTCTCTAAAATACACGTTAGGTTAGGTTAGGTTCAAAAGTGAGTGGGCCGAAAACCAGACCCTCCACCGCGACCATGTGGTCTATTGTGGCTCACACCTACTTATATTTCACCCAACAGGTCCAGCTTCTTAATGTAGCTGATTACCTTATTGGGTGAGAATTTATTCAGATCCTCTGGCAGAAGTTGTCCTTGCCAAATAATGAGTATCTGATCCTTTCCCCAGCGGTGCAAGTGCACAATATGTGTTCTGCCGTTTCACCAACTTCTAAGCACAGGCGGCACTCAGCATCTTCTGCTAGGCCGAATTGTCACAGATGATATTTTGTAAATATCATCTGTGCAATTTTGACATGTAAAAATACATGTATTAAACAAAAATTTGCTACTACAGGGATCTAGTTTATCTTTTGATCTTTCCAGTGATATATAATTTATAACATTAAAAAGAAATTTTGTTGCTATTACAAGACAAATCCGGTACCGTTGCAATAAGGGCTAACTTTATTTCCATGTGCCTTTTTAATTCGGCTTTACGTGCACCTCCGAAATCTAAATAATTCGGTAGTGGAAATATGTAAGTCTTCACCCATCAGCTACCCAACCTCTTAACCCGACAACGAATTCATTCTTGTCAAGTCTATAGTGAATGGACCCTTAAGATTACTTTATGTAGTAATAATAAAAAAAATATACTTTTCGTTAGTATATTCTTAAGGGTCCATTCTCTGTAGATTTGACAGGCATGAATGGTGGGTCGGATTGAGAGGATGGGTGGCCGATGGGTGGAGACTTATATATTCCAACTATCGAATTATTAAGATTTCGGAGGTGCACGTAAAGCCGAAGTAAAAAGGCACATGGAAATAAAGTTAGCCCTCATTGCACGGGTACCGGATTTGTCTTATAATATAATTGCAACAAAATTTCTTTTTAATGTTATAAATTATATATCACCGGAAAGATCAAAAGATAAACTAGATCCCTATAGTAGCAAATTTTTGAAAATACGCTATTTTAGTACAAGATTGTTTGCCTGGAATTTTAAAAATAAAAAGAAATACCAAAAATTACTACTATAGGGACTTAGATTAAAGTCTTATCTTTCAATACTTTTTTACTAAAAGTCGCTATCTTTTATAGTTTTTTTATAATTAGACACGGGACGAACGCCGATTTAGGGCTTATTTGGACCTAGTGAATGGACTCTTAATAACCTAAAATATTAAATTATATTATCATAAAAACATTGGAATATTAAAAGTCTCTTACATTTAAATCTCATTTTCCAAAATATTTCCATAATATATTTATAAATTGTTTGCTTGGATTATCGTAATATAATCCTCTACCACAATACGAATATATAATCAAAAGGACACCGCTAAACACAAGCCAAATCTTCCTGTGGGATCATGTGGTGTATGCGGGCATTAGCATTATTAGATTAAATTGTTATACACACGTGCAGGTGCTACGGGATGATGATCCATGTTATGAAACTAGTACGAAGTTTAGAAATTTCGGACTCCGCAGATAAGTCATATTAATAATACTCCTTCCGGGGTTCTAAAGATAAGTGAGATTAAAATCTTTAATTCAAGAGAGTTTCAATAATTTGCTTTTTTGAATTTCAAATCTATTGTTTTAAAAAATTGTTGGTCAAGTTTTTGATTGTTTCATTTAGAATGAATGTGTATATTTGAGTTTAGTTAGTACACTGAAAGAAAAGACGCGGTTTATAGTTAACAATTGTTTATTTGGATGTCATTTATTTAAAATAAATAATACATATTGTAGGCTAAACAATATTTTTTACTATAAATATTCTTCTAAATATATTTTACTTATTAAAAACAAATACTTTGTTTGGTGTAAAAATGTTAATAGTTAATGAGAAATGTTTCATCTTAATAAATTCTTTATTTGGTGGTATTCCCAAAAAATATATTTACTATTAATTTGGATTTTATTAATATTGAATAATCCAGACTAAAAATTAATATATGTTTGTTTCTAATTTACTCTATTTTATTTATTATGAAGTAATCCATTTTTTTGTTAAAAATCCTGAAGTAGTTTTTTAATTAATAGATATTTTATTGTGGCATTATAAAATTGTGCAATTGGCAGTGTAGGCTAGGTTGGCATTGTTGACAGTGAGTAGCAGACATGTTTTTCTATTTACCTTGGATTGGGTGACTTTATTTCATTTCATTATTTTCATTTCATTTACCTATTATTTGGGTGCGGCGCGAGTGCTTCGTTTTCGTTAATGTGAGTGTACGTTACTTTACTTAATACTTGAGATGAGACGATAGGCGCTGCACTGTGCTGTACGGTATACCTTTATGACCCATATGTGTATAGTGCACAAGGTAGGGACGTCAAAACTTATATACCTTTGAAAACGTAACTTTGGAAAACTGCCGATTGTGTGATTTATTAAAAATGTTTAGAATTATTACCTATTCAATACGAAGGCGTAGAAGGGCCACAATAAAAATAAAAATTTTAAAACTTACAATTCTGAGTTTTATCTCAGAATTCTGACTTTTATCTCAGAATTCCGACTTAGAACTCAGAATTCTGACTTTTATCTCAGAATTCTGACTTTTATCTCAGAATTCTGACTTATCAACTCAGAATTGTGAGATAAAAGACCGAATTGTATAGAGACGGCTGGTAGAGTGCATTTGGCTGTTAGTTTTCGAAGTGTGACTGTCTCCAATGGATTTAGATAATGTTAATGTCCAGCATTGGTATTTCGGAAACGGTAAAAGATACAACGTGGCTCAAATTAGGAAAAAGTTGCTCAATTTCATGCCGATTCAAAATATGTGAATAAGTTTAATATATTCCGGACCGTTCGGGAGTTATGCAGGAAAAAACAAAATTTGGCAGTTTCTTTTATGTCAAATAACTTTTCTTGAAATAAATGTAGACTTTTGAAATTTGGTACGTTTACATAGTTTGATGAGAGCTTTCGATTGCCGTACCAAAACATGTTCTAGGGCTACTAGTTTTTCGGTAACAATATTCAACTTTTGTATTTCTTATGGGCGCCATATTGGATTTATTTTCATTAAATACAGAAAGAATTTACAAGTACGGTGATATATCATACTTGATACTTTATTCAATAAATATGGATAATACACGCGATTAACGGTAAATAGTATTTATTCACAAATAATGGACACTCATTCATTTATAGTTAATTGTTACAATGCGTATTTTGAGCTTTTTGAGGAACTAATTATTATAATAAGAAAACAATTATTTGCACTGCTTGAACTGGCTGCCTTTGATAAAAATAGTTTTGCAACTAAGATTAGCGAAAGCTTGATTGAGGATAGGTGTTCCAAGTTGAATGTAATACCCACACTTATTTAAAAGATCAATCTTATTAGGAATATATGTCTGAATCTAAAAATTATAGAGTTTGTAGTCTTTAAGTTTAAAAAATTCTGTGTTTTAAACAACTATGCCGCAATTATTTTCAAACGAGGAATATGCTGACATGATATTCATCTATGGTTTTTGTAATGGAAATAGTAGAGCTGCACAAAGGGAATATCAGTGACGTTTTCCTGGTCGCCGGCACCCTAATTACAAAACTTTCAGTAAGGTCTTCCAGTATTCAAGACAACACGGAAGGTTTCCTACTTCTAAAGTTGTGGAGCATAATTTACATCAAGACATTCAAGAACAGAACAATATTTTAAATATTGTTCAACAAAATCCAAAGATTAGCACAAGGAGAATTAGTTCTGCCATTCATGTCCCTCATTGGAAGGTATGGAGAACATTGAAAAGGGAACGGTATTATTCATACCACATTCAGCAGGTACAGCGTCTTGAACCAGGCGACGGCATTCACCGCTTGACTTTTTCACGTTGGTTATCTAACTACCGCCCGGTCATTTACAGAACCTTATTTACTGATGAGGCGCAATTTACGAAAGATGGAGTAAATAACTCAAGAAACGACCATGAATGGGCACAACAAAACCCCCATGCGAAACGCCAATGTCATTCGCAGCACAGATTTTCTGTAAATGTTTGGGTCGGGCTTGTAAATCGACATTTGATAAGGCCACATTAGGTCCATATTAGAGGCATGTTCTTTCAACATGATGGAGCTCCACCACATTTTAGCAATCAGGTTAGAGAACATTTAAATTATGAATATCCAAACAGATGGATTGGTCATGGAGGTCCACAAGAATGGCCATCAAGGTCACCGGATTGTAATCCTTGTGATAACTTTTTATGGGGCCACTTAAAAAACGAAGATTATAAGGTAGAAATCAATAACAGGGAAGAATTAATCCATCGTATCATTACAACCTGTGACGAAATACCAAATAATCCAGCAATGATACATCGAGCAATTGGAAACCTAGCTAAACTTGCAAGAAAATGTATGGAAGTTAGGGGAGGCCACTTCGAAAATTTGTTGTAAAATTAATTTGCCATTTTAAAGTAAATTTAGATATTAGTTTGTTTGTGTTCTGTTGTTTTCTTCCTTGTATTAAACAAGTGTAAAAAGTTGTTTTGTAGTTTTGACTGAAAAGTATAAGTCACCCTGTATCTTAATAACGAATGGTCAATGAGCCATTTCTAAAGGCGATACGGGTTACCCTAGATGTCCTCTATCTCCCACTAAGCCATGTCCCTCTCGTGATGCAACTATTTTTATCATGTATTGTGTCTTTCACTTAATTTAATTGTAGAAGCCGTATTCTTGTACATTTAACAGCGTATTTAAATAACCACCAAAGTGTAACAAAAAAAAGAAACAGGTCTTTTGGATTACTTTTTTGTGTTCTTTCCGAATATCGTAAGAAATTTTAAAAAAATACATACAGGGTGATGTTTTCTAGAGGTAAACTTAAAATTAACAATTTTTTAAGTCCGCACCTGGATTTTTTCCTATCATACATGCACGAATGAAAGTATCGTTAGTGCATTAATCCTACCAAATATGAACCCATTATTCCGTTTCCTCCCAAAGTTATGATAAAAAATAGTTTTGACCGAAACTCATAAATCACCCTGTATCTTAATAACGAATGGTCAATGAGCAATTTCTAAAGGTGGTTGTGGTTACCCTAGGTACCCTCTATCTTCCAATAAGCTTCGTCCCTCTCGAAATGCAACACCCTGTATATATAGGTATATAGACATATTACTTCTAAATCCATTGCAGACACTAATACATCGCCAACTAATAGGAAAATGCGCTTTACCAAGCGTTTCTTATACAATTCGATCTTTCATCTCACAATTCTGAGATAAAAGTCAGAATTCTGAGATAAAAGTCAGAATTCTGAGATAAAACTCAGAATTCTGAGATAAAACTCAGAATTGTAAGTTTTAAAATTTTTATTTTTATTGTGGCCCTTCTACGCCTTCGTAATTCAGTGGTGATTGCTGTGACATAAAAAATAGATCTGAACTATAACTATACTAAATAAACGTAAAATAATTACTGGATGTGATAAATAAGACACTATTCATTATAAATAATCTTTATTTTTTAAAATTAAGACAAATATTTATTATAAACATTGTTCTTTATATTCTAATAAAGTCGAAATTTTAATTAGTATGCTTTATTTATAATAAATAACTGAAATTCATAATAAATTGCTAAATAATAAATAAGTAATGCTACATTTACTCATAATAATATTTATTAAACACGATCGTTATTAATAGAAAATAAAAGATATATTGATTATCAATAAACCCTTACTTGACGGTAATAAGGTATATTTGAAAATATTTAATATATTGTTTTTTTCTCATAAACAAAAATTTATTACGCCATTATCCAATAAAGCCTTTGTTAGGTGTCAATCAATATCATTAATTATTAATAAACTGTTCTTTCAGTGTAAAGTAATCATTTTGGGATAGGTTAGTATTGAAAATTACTAATAACTACCAGGTGAGATACTCGAAAAATATATATTTTCTAAATAAAATATATAATAATAAACTGTGTTTCATACTGAAAATTATTACAAACATCTTTTCCACGCAGTGATTTAGCAGCGGAAAATATTGTTCAGTGGAACAGAAGATGAAAGTCTAGTTTAGAAATGTAAGATGAAAATACCTGCCAAAATTAATTCACCAACAATTTTCATCTTACAAGAAATATACTATTAAATTTGAAAACAAAAATATAAATGAATTTTTGGGGGGTTACTGATATTTTCATTTATGAAAAGATGATTAATTGAAAGAATTACGTTTCATTATAAAGCACCAGAGTACACAATAACAGTAAACCAACAATAGGATTGAACATAATACTAACATCTTTTGTACCGCTCTACACACAATTCTTTCACCTAACAGAAATATAAGTTTTCTTAAAGAAAATCATATTTCACTGGAAGATGCGCTAACCCATTTTATTTTTGACAGTTACAAAGTTTAATCTCGCTACGTAGACAATCCCTGGATGGAATTATTAATGAAGGATATTAATACCTGCATTATTTTAAATTATCACTCGCTGTAAAATTAAATTAGTACTTGCCTGAACAGATTTACCCTTTGGGACAAGTAAAGCAACAAATAATTGTAACAATTACATACTTGCAGCATTTTTCTGCCAACAGAATTATATAATACTGAGCAGCTGCATGCAAATACAGATTTCTCTTGTTTTGTTGAACTTTCTTTGAGTTGAATTATTTAAAATGACTTTCTATGAATTCAGATTACGTTGTTTACGTTCGTGTGGAATAACTTAGCATTATATAATTAACAATTAGATTAAAATTCTTGCCATAGTTTCTAAAAGGATCAACGACGTAGACATAATTTGTTTCGGAGGTAGGACGATGGTGTAGATCTGAAACAAAACATAAAACTCTAAAACAACTACCCCATTTTACAGTTTTTTTGCATAATTTGCCTATACATTGTGTTTCAAATTGGAATCAATAACATCCAGACTAGGTTAAATTGGGACAAATACAATAAATAACAATTAATTAACAATAATACATAAAAACAACAAACAATAAACTAAAAATAATAATGAACACCTAATGGAACAATAAACAAACGTATTAGAATAATAACAAACTATAACATATAACACATTATTGAACTCGCAAGGAAAAATGCGCCATATTAGGGGCCATATTAGAAAAAAATTGGGTTGATGAAAAATGCATTTCCAAAATTTGGATGTTTTTTAAATATGACTTAACTGATTGAGGCTTGATCTTGAGCTGATTGATGATTTTTTGAGGCATAGTAGAATAGAATATAGAATAGAATAGAACTTTATTAGCTTCATAGCTATTATAACAGTACATAATTACAGTATCGATAGTAATACAAAATCGAAATATATCCTCCTAAAAATAAAATTTTCTTAACCTATTCCTAAATGTATTTATCCTTGTACAGGTTCTAATCGCCATTGGTAACTGATTATAAATACTCAA
Organism: Pogonocherus hispidulus; assembly: GCA_963924545.1. NCBI lineage: Eukaryota > Metazoa > Arthropoda > Insecta > Coleoptera > Cerambycidae > Pogonocherus > Pogonocherus hispidulus. The sequence continues at coordinate 8,153,351 of OZ004701.1, forward strand.
ACCCTCAACAAAGGTGGTTTTTTGCATTGATGCTGTGTTGTATGGTTGTATATAAAAAGTTTCATTAAACCTCAAGTTATAATTTATCATATCACACCGTTTGGTTAGAAAGTTCTGTAGGTATTGAGGTGCACATTTATTTACAATTTTGTGTATCAAGGTTAAATTCGATTCAATAATCAATTGATGCACGTTTAAAAATTTTAGTGATGACAACATAACTATTGGTTATTGGGTATTCGTCTCCAATTTACGCAATTTTGTCCCAATTTAATCTAGTTTCTATCTCTAACGGTTTCCAAAATACCAATGTCATTGCATATAATTTGACACACTATAAGACCCTAGATTGATGACTGAGTCAGACTATGGAAAAAATTATTTTATTATTTTAATATATTTCCTCACAAATCTCATCTGGGTGATTTACTTAACATTGATTACATTAACAATTTGAAGCTTGTGATAGAGAAAGCAAATGAATCCACGAATAACACCCTGTATATGAATCATTCATTGATAAAGATAGCAGCACATTTGTGACTGTCACAAACACGTCTGGCCATGGAGTTATTTCGCATAGAATTAGAATTACATTTGTAAAAACACAACGAGACACGTGCGCTCCCATAGCATAATCCTATTCAACCAATCACGGTAGTTTGATATGCGAGATGTGTGTAACTTACTGAATTCTATGCGAAATAAATAGGTAGCCAGACGTGTATTTTAAAAGATTCCATATTAATGCCTTCGATTTCATTATTAATATTCAACTATCTGTAGTTTACCACTTTGCACTCTGCAACACTGCATTAACACTCTAACTTTCTAACTTTATTAGAAATAAACTGCACACGTTGTAGTATATTATACCCTGTAGCTGTGCAATGTAGTTCATCATATCTATCTTAATTATTAGGAGGGTGTAATTTCTCTGTATTTTACTGTCATTAAATACAAAAGCACAATGGTAGAAATGAGCGTGAATGTACAATAACACCCGCACATTCACGTATAGGGATGAATACCCGGAAATACATCTTTGTATATGTAATTAAATTCTCCGTACAACTACCAATCAAATTTTTAAAGGAAAATAAAAGATCGAAGAAAATAAATTTGTAGAATTTATCATAATGTGTTTTGCCTGGAATATTCAAACATATCTACCTATAAAACTTTAATTAGAATATCATACCAAACTATTACTATAATAACAAGTACGCTTTAACAACCAGTTGTCTTTCTTACAATTTCTTTGGACAATTTAACGAGGCATTAGTTGGTGATAACGTGACCTTAACATAATCCATAATCCTGTACTATCTGAAGAACAGATAGAAGTTTATATAGGTACCTCACTTTTGCTTATGCGCACGTTATTGGTAGCAACTATTTAAATCATTTAATTAACAGAAATATCTCCCAAAAATCGGTTTGTCTCAGTTACAGTCACCTAATTATTTGCTACATAAAAATAATTCGTAAATATTTGACTAATAAGATACGCCTACGAAAAGTTTTTTTCGTATTTTGATTTAAACAAAAACCCACGGCGCAAACTTTCACATTTAATTCTGGAACCCATCTGGCAGACAATTCATTCATATATACGTATCCTGACACCAGCCGATCACAGAGGAGCGTCTAACTTATTCAAATTAGCTCCTCACCGCACCAACCCCAACAACACATCAAAACAAACGAAAAAGAAATCCTAGAAGGATATCCAGGATGTCAGGAAAGCTAGAATAAAATCTGCAAGCTGCCATTTAATGCTGTCAACGTCAAAATGGAATACGATATTGCCGGGCGGCGAAAGTAAGTTTCACATATTGAGCTCAGATGGAAATAAGGTCCTCGCGGGACAGAGTATTTATTTTTAAGTAGGTATCAAATAGCTGCTGCCAAACACGGGAAAGGAGGCATTTTAAGGGTTCGATGTTTTTATAGATCCAAACACTTAGCAGGGCTGGATAAAAATAAAGTGATTTATGTATTATGAATAAAGATCTATATACAGTGTTATTCAGAACTTATCCATAATAAAATTTGTGGATGTTCAACATACATGTAGAAATGTGGTAGTGCAAAAAAAATTTTTTTAGCGGGGTCTGAAAACTATTTAAAAATTTTTCATTGCACGCCGCTGGATACTGGTCCACTGTAATGGAGTGACCTTGGGACTGATAATGCAAACTGGCTAGCACGAAAAAAACTTCGGAAGTTCTGAGAGTATACCGACACCCGACGCAAAAAAGATTTGCAGCGTTTTTACTTTAAAATAAACTTAAAGATAGATAGATGTGACCAAAGTGACATGTCTTTAAAATGAATAAAATTTTGTTAGGTACACTAATTTTGAAGAATTGCGCTACTTGATTACTAGATATTAGAAACATGAAATTTATAAAAAATTTGCACATGCTTGTTACAAAAACTGTTCGAAATTTTGTCCCTAAAGCTATCCAATTTTGCCGCACTAAAGCGAATGTTCCTCCTGGTTGCTGATCTTGTAAACGCAAATTATTTTGTAAATTGGGAATTTCCAGCATTTTGCTGCAACAACCACTCACAAAACCTAACTCGTAAGTGTAATCCACTGGTAACAGTCCATTAACTCAGCATTACTGTACACATGAGCCATTTTGAAAATTTTACAGTTTAACACTCCTAAGATAAATAAAACACCCCCACTGCGAGAGCGACACACATAGACTGACGACTCATAGACAATAGAGATATTATCCCCACTCCAACTTTATTCGGTCGGTTTTAACCTGGCGTTCCAGACAAAAACGTGTCTACTTTTTTTATCACATTCTTAGGAATGTGATAGAAAAGTATCAGATGTTTTGAAGTACAGTTGCCCAGCTTCGTAGTCCTTTATAATGGTATAACTTTGAACATTGTTTACGGGAAATCCTAAGCCCTGTATTATAAATTTTTTTGGTGATATCGATTTCTTATTTAAGGATGCACATATCCTCAAAGTTTTAGAGATAAGTTCTGAATAACCCTGTATTTATAACACCAGTAAAATTATAATAGAGAAAAAATGTGCTAGATTCACTACACCTAACCATGTTTTTTTTACTGAAGTGAGTATAATAAATTGCCTACCTAATTATTTATGCAAAGGAATTAGCAGCTCAGGAACCTGTATGGTTTTAGAATTTGAGCTGAAAGTGATTTGACTCTAGTAGATGAGATATAAAATTATTGAGAATAATTATTAGTTATTGAAATCAATTATAGACCCATTGGAAGCTAAAATCTTATCGAAATTATTTCTTAGTCATCTAAGTGACCTCTACAGTATAGATCATTGACCTTACATCTTATATGTATCCTTATCGGAGTCGAATTTTTATGTTACTGAAGACCAACTGCTCTCACATGTCCGTATTTAGCTCAGTTTAGTTCAATTTAGCTCTTATCGCTGTCACCATATTGGCGGCCAGTGAAAATAAAGTTTACATATTGGACCGAAGCGGAAATATGGACCTGAAAGGAGGCTATATATTTCTACGTAAATATCAAAGAGCTTCTGCCAAACATGGAAGTGGAGGGAATTTTAGTAATACAATATTTATGCAACACAAAATTATTGAAGAACATTGATAGTTAAATCAAGTTATAAACTTATTATAATGGTATTGTAAAGCTTATACAATGGTCAGTAGTTTTTAAAATCAAAGAGTCATTGATCCCTTAGTCATTGACTTACGATCATTAGTTAATTGGACAATACAAAATTTCTTATTAAGTACATTAAACCAAGATTCTAATTGGTTCTAGACCAATTATTATAATCTAGTAGACTATTATTATAGCCATAGATTGTGTCACTTGAAAAACTATAAACATTATTTATTAGTCATAAATAATTGCCTTTTCATTCTCTCGCAAGATACAAATCAGTGATGGAACTAACTATTTTTATTTAACTAGTGTTTATAGGATGGTTCAGATTGGTATATTTTCCAGACTATTTATTAGATAGAACAAAAATGATGGACGAGACGCAAAATACAGAGCGTTTCTCGATTTTTGGCAAAACCGACTGATGCCCTTTTCTAGTTTCCCTTTCAAGATACCTCAGAATACTTTGAATATTTTACAGACACTTTTAGACATACATTCAATGGCATAAATGTTTCTATATCTAAAAATTTCCTGTAAAATGTTCAAACCATTCTGACGTATCTTGAAAGAGAAATGAGAAAAGGGCATCAGTCGGTTTTGCCAAAAATCTAGAAACGCCCTGTATTTTGCGCCATTGTTGTTTTTTCAAAAAAAGAGCACAGAACTCGTCCTGTGCTCTTTGCTCTATCTATATTTGCAATATCTTGCAATAGATTTTCTCTATCTATTGCAGATTGCAATAGATTTGCTCTATCTATTGCAGATTGCAATAGATTTGCTCTATCTATTGCAAATTCTCAGTAACCCAGGAAAACATACCTACCGATTTGAGCCACCCTCTACATATTTTTTTAAACGTTAATAAAATACCTTCATATCGGCTTTCACAACAGAGAGAATGAAATTTTTTCGTCCAAAGTGAATCGGTACAATGACAATTTATTTGAATCGGTAACACCTCCTAAAATCATTAAGCACGCCAATGGCACCTGGCACACTATCAATCCCCGTGATCTTGATTTATTGGATTACAAGACGTTATTTTGCAGGCGTATTCTCCAGGCTGCTAAAAGGATGAACGCTAGTCACACCTTCTACTGGGTGGCCAGCGATGGCTGGGGCAAGCAGCAGAAGCTAGTAGAAGGAGTGGAAGATGTGGCAGAAGGGGCGATCACGGTGGAGCTTCAGTCCGACAGCATACCGGGGTTTGACGACTACATGATGTCCCTGACACCAGAGAGAAACCTAAGGAATCCGTGGTTTGAACAATATTGGGAGGACACGTTTGGATGTGTGCTTGAGAAAAATATACCCCTCGAAACGAATCACACGTTCAACGTCTGTTCCCCCGACCTGAGACTTTCTCAAAGTGCCGGGTGAGTGGATATTATTTATTGTTTTACTTTCTTCTTGGGTGTTCGCTTCGTAAAATTTTTGCTGAGAACGAAGTGGAATAATGTTTATTATGTGTTCAGTCTTTTGGGTGTTGCGGGCGTAAATACACTTAAAAATTTATTAATTCGAATTATAACATTATTCAATTTTAAATTAAGATAACTGTAATGGATATACAGTGTCTCCTGAATTAATCTTGAAAAATTATACACGTTCTCTAACAAGAAGTTAATTCAATAAAGGTATTACAGGTAGTAAATATTTTCGAACTGGGTGGAGCGCTATATTCAGGGCAGAAGGGTAAATCTTTATGTAAATCGTGTAAATTCTGAGAATACTCCAAGTCTACCTCTAGGAGATAGCCTTCCGGAGCACCATCAGGTAGTAGTAGATAAGTATGCAATTTTCCTGTCGAGAAACGATTTTGGCAGAGTTTTGAAGGTTAGGATAGAATAAGTATTTTTAATATATTAAAAGTAGTGAGTAAAATGACACCAGTTATTGTGGGAAGTTACATATTTTTGACATTTTTCATCAGTGACTTGGTTATGGGTTCTTAAATAAATAAATATTACACCATGAAGTGTCTAAATAATAATTTTATAAAACAGTGTAATACTTTTACCTTCTACATAAAATCTATTTTGGATACTTTTATTTTATACTGGCTAAACACTAAATAATAAAATAAATATAAAATGTTTGAAATCGTATATACCACCCAAATTATTCAGTTTGTATACTTGTAGAATAATAACGTTTTGAAATAACTCATATATTATAAATATAATAAAAAAACTTGTATAGTTCGCAGCATATTATTGATATTAGTAGTGGTGAGAAATACACCGTAGTACCCTCGTTGGGTCTTTGCTACTAACTGTCTGACAATTATTGCCAAATTGAAAGACCTGCTTTTTCGCTGGCGCCATTATAGCAGTGCTCTCTATTATCTTTAAGGAAGACAATCCTACTTATTTAGTTGAAGAAAATTCCGAAAACAACTACTCTACCGGAAATGTAATGATATGCTAGTCGGGCCATTGCCCCGACGTCGTTCATCGATTCCACTACCTATAACACTCTGACGAGCGCATAATGAGTGCGAAACCGGTCAGTGTCTGGTGGTTGGTACCGATGAAAGATGTGGCGACTCCTATGGAGATGCCGGAGTAATGCAAAGCCTGTCGGGGCACATTGCCCGTGGAGTAGTTATTTTCATAAACATTAGACATATTTCGCAAATTTGCTCCAACTATGTGTCTTCTCTTTCTGAGATCCTCATGGTAATTTTCGAATTTCACCCACATTGTAGTGGGCACAATCACTTCTGACCGTTTGTGCCACGCCAGGCCATATAATAATGTAAAATTCAGCAGAAAAGTTTGGAATTCGATTGTAATGAAGCTTATTAATATTAATGATCAAGAACGGCTAAAATTTAAAATTAATTTTTTTCACAAATGTCACGTTTAATTACATTTCACGGAAAGCAACTCAATTCTCACTTCAATAATTAGTTATAAGAACTTTATTACAAATATCCAGCTGTTATCCCTACATCTGTTAAGCTAGAACTGCAACAAACTACTCATAACTGATCATAACATTAACAAATTACTTTTAGTGCTATTTTAGTCGTCTAATAAAAATTTTGCATCTCTTAAATGAAATTTGGTTGTGGCACTAGCTGAAAGATAAACATAAATTTAAATTGTTCTCATTTAAATAAACTATTATTTAGTGCTCCATTAGAAAATATTTTGCTTCTTCCTTTTTTATTGTGCTTATACGCAAAACTGTGATAGACTGGTGTGGTCTAATAAAAAAATCTTGAGCTCCATCTCTCGGTTGTGGCACTAATTGAAAGATAACCCATTCCATAAATTTGAATTTTTCTCATAGAAATGGACTACTATGTAGTGCTTTTTAGTGCTCCATTAAAAAATGTTTTACTTCATCCTTTATTGTTGTGTTGTATTGTGTTGTTGTGTGTTGTGTATTGTTGTGTTGTGTATTATTGTGTACAAAACACTGTGGCGATGCTAACTTTTTTATGAATCTTTCGTCACACTGTAAACATTGAATTTTATTATAGGAAAAGTAGCCATATAGTGCTAATTTTGTGTTCTATAAGAAATGGTTAATTTCTCTAAATAGAATCTTCTGGCTGTTAGTTCAATACCGGTGATGTATTGAACTATTATACTGATACATATACATATACTGATGTATATGAAATATTTCATATTTCTAATGGAACAACATGTTTCGTAATTATTTTTTTATATATATAGAAAATACCCCTTGAAGGGTATTTTGCTATTCTTACAATCTGATCAAAGGAAGATTAATGAGTAATTTGGTTCTATCCTAATTTAACTAAAGTTGAAAATCTTAGAGCTAAGGTCTTACTCACTAGTGTACCTTAGAGTCTGGTAACTTAATTACACTAAAACTAACATGTAACACTAGCCTCACAATACTCTGCTTTTATACTGATATAATCAATTCACTAACTCGGCCTCGATGTTCACATGTTGATGGGGTCGTTGGTCGTGAGTAAATGCAAATTTGGTAATTGTCTGCTCTACAGTGTCCATCTGAAGATCTCGATGAAGGTCGCTGTTTCTGATGTACCAAGGCGCTTTGACGATGTTCCGCAGTACTTTGTTCTGAAATCTTTGAATGATTAATAAATTACTCTTACTGGCACAGAGCTGTATTCCATAGGTTCATACTGGCTTGAGGATTTGTTTATACAACAGTATTTTGTTGTAAGTTGATAAGCAGGAGTGTCTACCAAGTAGCCAGTACATTTTCTTATATCTGATGTCTAGCTCTTCTCTTTTCTTTTTAACATGGACTTTCCAGCGAAGTCTTGCATCTAATGTGATGCCTAAATATTTTGCTGAGTTTGCATATAGAATCTGGGCATTGTTCATGTTAATAGGTATTTGTTGTTCTCTTTTATTTGTGAAATTAATCTGCACTGATTTGGTTTCATTCAGCTTGATACGCCATCTTCTGGTCCAGTTATTGATTTGGTTAACTGATGTTTGCAGATTATTTGCAGCTTCTTCATAACCCTTGCCTGTCGCAAGAATGGCAGTATCATCTGCAAACGTAGCTATTATGTTTTGCTCTAACTACGGTATGTCCCTTGTGTAGATCAGATGTTTCTTAATAAAGCAATATATTAGCACTAGTGAACTAAATTATATTCCACTTTTCTAATGGAACAATAAGAAAAACGATATACATAATTTTTTTCATATATTTCATTCAGTCGACAATAAATTTGAATCACTTTGTTGTGTTGGCACTCTGACAATTACTCCAGATTTTTTTAAGTAAATATCTTATTTTATATTAATACAAAGTGAACTGGAAAAAATATAGGATAATGTGAAAGTTATGTATTAATTGCACTACATATTAGGTAATTTTGATTAATTGTGGGTTATTTTAATAGAAATTAATGCGTCACCAACACAAAATGCAAATTACGTAAACACTTCTGCAAACATATCCCGCTCCATTTAGGACTAAATATATTCAGAACGGCGTACATTTAATCCTTTCCAATTATTAACTGATATAAGTTGTTAATTAAAGCATATAAATCTCTGGAAACTCGATAGAGTTCAATTAATATTTTTAGAATATAAAAACGACGAGCGTTAAGTAAGAAGGAAATGAGGTTAAAAAGGTTATATAAGTTTTAACGTAGGCGTGGCGACTGACGACAAAAATTAGAGGATGTTTTGCAGATGTCTAACCTAGTTAATTCTATCTGATATAAAAACATTTTAAAGTTTACTTACTCTTGTTCATAACCAGTTTGTTGCATAAATATCCCCGTTCAATGGTCTTTTGTAATTGCACCAACTAACATCCTTTGCTTCAATATCAATATTTGACAAAGGATAGCCGTTTTATAACTCAACCGATGACGATTTTCCACTTAAATATTACGTCAAAGGTGGAATATATAATATTTTAAATTAAGTTATAAAAACCACATCCATTAAACACAATAATTGTGCACGACATGATATAGGGTATTATTCAGCATTTTCAGGTTAACAGGACAGCCCGTAACCTTGGTTTGGCTTAAAACCTGATAGTATTTACTGCTTCGAACAGTATCAATTTTTCCCTAGATAGTAGAAAATATTTTAATTTATTTATCTACTCATACAATATTCGAAATGTTATTCCCCATTAATTTTGACGCTTGTTTTAGATGGTAATCGACATAGATTTGTCCATTAATCTACCATTAACGATGTACAGTTTCTAAAAATATATTTTCCATACAGTGGAAATAAGTGTTGGATTATTATTTTTTGGTAGAGGTATCACATTAGCATTTTTCCACACGTCAGGAAATTTACCTGTTGTCAAACATTTATTAAAAATGTAAGTAATGTGACCGCTTAAATGAGGAATCAAGTACAATAGCATCTTAACAGACACACCATCTGAACCAGTTGCATTCGATTTAATTTTATAGATAATTTTTTCAATTTCTAGAGAAGTAACAGGGGTAAATTTTAATTCATCAGATAAGTTAGGCCAATTACCACTATAATTAGACTCTAAAAAGTCTGGATCATTTACATTAACTTGCGGGACATTATTACTACTTGTGAAAAAGTGGTTAAACATATCAGCACTAGCAATGTCAGCGTGAGATTGCTGATGTGTCACGTTAGAGCAAATATTTAAATGTTTTAACGTTCGCCAAAAATTTTTCGGATCTGTCTTGAATGCATGTTGCAAATATACTCTTTTTTCAGATTTTACTGCCATGTTAACAAGATTACGGAGATTTTTGTACTCGGTCCATGCGGTTTCAGTTTTTAACTTTTTATATTTTGTATGTGCTTTTTTCCTAAGTTTCATCATAAATTTAAGATTCTCGGACAACCATGGAGCCGGGGATTTCGTTATTCTTACAGTTTTAAAAGGAGCATGCACGTTAAATAAACACAAAACTTTATTATTAAAAAAGTCTACCATAATATCGACATCATCAAGGTAATATATATAGTCCCAAAAAATTCCTTGTAGGTCCTGTAAAAATGAGTCATAATTAAAGTTAGAAAAGTCTCTATATGTTTTATACATTGTTTTCTGTTTGGGCTTAAATATTTTTAAATTAGTATGTACAATGCGATGATCTGAAATGCCATCCATTCTAAAAACATCTGTATTGAGTGCAATGTTAGTGGAAGATGTAACAATTATATCAATTAGAGAGGAAGAAATTTCAGTAACACGAGTAGGTTCGGTAACCATTTGATTAAGGCCATATTTAGATAATAAACTGTCAAATAATTTGTAATTGTAAGACTCGGTGTCCATAAAATCGACATTAAAGTCACCACCAAAAAGTACATAATCATATTCAGGTATTAAATCAATTAATACGTTTTCCAGATTTTCTATGCATAAATTAAAATTTGTATTAGGTGGTCTATATAATGTTCCCAAGCATAATTTCTTACCAGCAATCTTAACACTAATCCAGAGCTGTTCCAGCGCACCACCATAATCACTGACTTCAGTGACAGTAAATTTTAAACCATTTTTTATGTAAAAAGCTACACCTCCAGCCCTGGTATCCCTATCTTTCCGAATTATTTTATAGTCAGGAATTGAAACACTGCAATCAGGTAATGTGGGATTAAACCACGTCTCAGATATTCCAATAATGTCATAAGAGTTATCTGCTAAATAATCAGAGAAAAGGTTAAAACTCAATTTACTCGAAAATGGTTGATTTAAAAGAGCACCTTTTCTGTCCAGAATTGGTAGCCGATTAAGGAAAACTTAGTCAGTTCATGAAAAAGTAGGATATGCAAGAGTTATGAAAACAAAATTATAAGAAAGAGTAGGCCTAGGCCACCACAGGTGTCAGAGTTAAACAAACATCATCTAGTTTTAATGACCTTTAATAGATGTACACGTCACCCAAAAATTACTTAAATCTACGAAACGGTTTTTAAGTTATTGCAGAAAATTGTTGATTTTTTCTAAAATAACACCCTGTAACTCATTAGGCGTGCATCAGAGAAAGTTTTTTATAAGAATTTTATTCTTATTTTGGTCTGTTCCAGACCCTGGTAACGTTTTGTATGCTCACACTGAAACACCCTGTATACTTACAGTGTAGTAGAATTGAATTTTAATATTCGGGGTGTCCCATTTTTAAACCGACAATAAACTTCATAGGTGGATAAAGGACAATATTTTAATACAAAATGTTCCTGTAAATATACAGGAAATTTATTTCTTTATAATAATTTTTCAGTATCTTTTGAACAAAGTGAAATAATTAACTCGAAATTTTACATACTTTGAAGCACTGTAAGGGTAATATTTGACAGGGTTTTTGTCAAATTTTCTGGATGTTACTTTTTGGGTACTTCAACACCTTTTGAAGTTTTAGAACTTTTTTGTGGTAGGTCACTGACATTTTTTCAATAATAATTTTTAGACAATGAATACTTCGCAACATTTTTTCTCCCTTAATATTTTTCAATATCTCGAACGGTTTAGCAGATATTGAGACTATTTGGTCAAGACCCATATCTCTCGTAGCATATGAGAGAAAATAAGAAGCATATAAAAAATTGAATGTTTGTTGAATTGTTGAAAATTTAAGTGTTAAAGTGTGTGAAATTTCGAATTAATATCTCACTTTGTTCAAAAAATATTGGAAAAAAGTATTACAAAATATAAACGGTTCCATAAGCTGAACCACCTCAACATTCATGAGAATAATTTTGAAAGTGATTGTTATTTTAGGTGAATACAATATGTTTTTGTTTATATACGTATTTAGGTATTTAGCGATGAAAATTAAATAATAATACTGATAATATTAATATGATATTGTGGAAAATACTTTTAATCATTACTGTAAAACGTTACTTCCAATTTTGGGTGATTCTTTTTAATCAGTGTCCACTTTGTCCTCCTACGTGGTTGTCTCAAGAACCTGTTTACAAAGATTTAATGAATTATGTAAATTTTAATCATTACACTTTTCTTGATATTGGTGTCACTATGTATCTAACATCTGATAGTACTAAAACTTTACTAAAAGTACATAATAGGTAATAATAATTTATAACTAAAATGCAAAAAACTTTATGAAGTAGTTACTCTATATACCTATAAACCTTTACTCTATATCGCTTATGGCTTAGAAGATCTCTAATATTATAATATATAATGTCAGATTACGACTGGATATTTTTGTGTTCTATTTTTCTATTTTTCTCTTTATATTTTTCTTCAACATATTTGCGATCAGTAGTTTTCCCTTTACAATTTTTTTCTATTAAATATTCCATTTCCATTCATCTATTTCCGGTATGCTATTTCAAATACCCAATTTAACATTACTACTAGGACTGTACACTGTTGTGTGCTTAGAAGTTAACCTATGATTTTGTATTTCCATTTTACGTTCTAATCGCAGCAAGTGTATGTTTACAATCGAATGGCCAGCATTCGTTCCAATAAAGGAGCTCGATCGGTCGATCGACCTCGATGGTGGACATTTGTGTCAATCAGTTCAAAGTCGTACTGCTTTACCCTTTGATCTGTATTGCCCATTTGTACTTTTGGGATTTTTCAGCCGTGACATCGGGCAGTCCCGTGTAACGAGGGAAATAACTTTACACATTCAAAGATTTTTTTAATTAGATGCCCCGTAAAGTTAAAGGAATATTATAAAGTGATAAAGACCTTATTTTCGTACCGTACATTGCCGCTGGTGCAAAATATTATATTTCATTGCACCCAAAACAATGTTATCTATTTTTAACCAATTTTCGCGTGTAAAGGGTGGTTCAAATTGGTTGATTTTCAAGGGTTACTGCGAATCTGTCATAGATAGAGCAAATCTGATAGACGAGTCTTCTTTTTTCGAGAAAATAACAATGGCACAAACTGTATCTCTCTATCTCTTACTATTTTCGCGCTACAGGGCGTTTCTCGATGTTTTATATGGAACACCCTGTATTATATTTCAAAAATGGAAAGAAGGCTAAAAATGCATTCCAAAAATATATACTTAATGAACGACTAGTTGGTTGCTTAGGTTGTATATTTTCATTAGGGAGTCTTGGTTTGTATATTTGTTGGTCGGTTCCCTGAGTTGCAATAGTTTGGTTTTGTTGAGTTTGGATGGTGGCTGCCTGAGGATTTTGTTGGATGAACATCCCAGGTCCAGGTGTTCCATTTGCTTGAGTGCCTCTGATAAAGATGGCATTGGGTGTTAGCTGTAGAGCCTAAGATTGTAAACCACATTTACCATTACAATTCAATACAATACCATTACATTTACTGCACGGGCTATGTGCCCCCGACTTTGACGAGCACAAAATGAGTAAGAAACCGGCCAGTGTCTGCTGGTTGGTCTCTATTAAAAATGTGGCGACATTCATGGAGATGACGGAGTAATGCATTGCCAGTCGGCATAGCCCGTGGAACATTTGTTTCCGAATCTTCTGCAATATTTCTTGTAATCAACAGCTCAGCCCAACCAGAAAATGTCTGGAGCTCAGTGGCGGATTTTGCGATATTTAATGTGCGTAGAATATTTTGTAATGACGTTACATCTTGAAAACAAATGAAAATCGGATAACAACATTTGGGTTTCTTTTCTTATTTTTATGTATAGAATATATCTCTCGAGTCTGGTAAGCTTCTCCGGATTCACCCTACTGTGGAAAATAATGTCATCAAGTGTAACTTTTAAGTAAATTATTAAATTTAAAGAATCAAATAAACCATCCTTTTCAAACATTAATTTAATGTTGTGCTCCCTGAAGAGCTACTTAATGTTTTATGGGTAGGTATTTATTACTGCACTTTGCGGAAATATAATATAATTGAGTAATAACTTCTTGATGCACTGAACTTCTAAGATAATTATGTTACGAATGATTAATCTTGTACCTGTTTGTAATACTTAAAGCAAGAACAAACCTGCTAAATTAGTTCTTCGTTTCATCAAACTGAATTAGCCTCGGAATTAGCCTATTTCTCAGTATTATGTGCATTGTTTCCTGTTAATATCTAAAATGCATTGCACCTGATTATTAATTTTTAAGACTTCTTTCTACCTTTCCTATTTTTCGGTTAAAGGTAGGAGGAAGAAGAAGAGAAGGAACAACCTTCAATATCAATTACAGCTATCGATACAAATCTCAACAGATTTCGTTTATCATAATAACGATTTTTAAGAAATACATCACCAGTAGCCCCGGAATAAAAACTCGCCTTTTTGTAATTTCAAATATTTAACTGTTATCGAGTTTATATTACCAACATACTGTATACAATTAGACAACTTTGAATATATGATTATAGAATTTAAGGAAGAGCCCTACTATTTATTTCATGAAAATAAGATTCTGAAAGTTTCATATTCTAAATAACGAATTTCAGATTATGAAAAACGACGATTGAAATTTTTCGATAAGCTATACCTATATATCAGTGTTAGTTATATTTAATAAATCTTCAGAATTCCATATCAAAATTGTGGGAAAAATATTTATAGCCTTATTTGGTTATTCTCCCATTATTATATATTTATCTATTATTGATATATAATTAAGTACTTAATTCATTTCGTAATAAAAATATTGAAAAGTATTCAGTTTAAGCAAAGGGTATGAAAGCGAACATATATTTTTTTTCAGATATGAACAGGAGAGTAAAGTGCAGTTCGTGGTCGATGCAGTCTACGCTTTTGCATTCGCTCTCCACAACCTTTACGAGGACCTATGCAAGGACTACACTAAACCTGGAGTTTGTCCTGCAATGACCCAATATGACGGTGGAGATTTCTACAAAAAATACCTGCTGAACGTATCTTTTCAAGGTAAGAAAATTAAATATATACCATCGCTAGTTTAATAACAATATCGTCCATGTGAATAGGACAAATGTATCAATACAGGGTGTTACATCATTAAATGGACATAGAGCACCTTAGATTATTGACACCTATCTATCAACAGAGCCTGGGTAAAGCACTCTACAAAAGTAATTGAAGCGCACAAATTAATTTGGTAAAAGTGGTTGAAAGCACAAAGCAACAAACAACTTACACGCTTATAAGTGCTTTCAATGACAAAGTAATTGTGCTTGCCAAAATCAAGCATAAAGTAACAATAAATTAATTCAATTAATTCATTAATTTAATTACGTTCGCTGCTGGGTCTTGAAAGGAGGTGGAATCTTTGGTGTGAAGATAACACTGACGTAGTTTTCCACATAACACCAAAACACTATACTGCACTCGACGCGCATTTCGCCAACCAAGTTGGCATCATCTGGGGATAATTGAACTGACTGAAATGATTAGAGACTGATTCAGTTTTAATCATCTTCAGATGATGCCAACTTGGTTGAAGAAACGCGCGTCGAGTGCAGTATAATGTTTTGTTGTTATGTGGAAAACTACGGCAGTGTTATCTTGACACCAGGTTCCAACCCCCTTTCAAGATGTGATGTGATACCGCCACAACATCACATTGGGCTAGACCGTGTTGTGACACACTGCCTGGTATGGTCTGACTTGGATCATCAGTTTCGTGAACTTGGAATGTCGCTTTCTTCCAATCTAACCCCTCTTGGACAGTATTTTACTTCGAGATTGTTGGTTGTTCAATTTATGTGTCCAGTAGAGCGATAGAGAGAAATTTACATAATCAGTAAATAGGCCTTTATAATAGTGCCCATGGAGATTGTGATCTCAAAGAATAGTAAAAATATACAAGCTAGAGTCCAAAACAGAAAACTGGAAAGTGGACCTGTATACGAATACTAATAACTATAACCTATTTGTGGCGTAGCTCTATGATTGATAAGGAAATACGCCACATGTAAAATTTAAAAAACCTAAACTGAAGTGTTCAAAATAAATATTTCAAATTCAACATATAGACAACCTTCTAAAATTTGCACAAAAAGTAAGAATTTCTCGATGAATCTACATACCAGTCTGTAGAAAACAAGTTTAGGAAATTATGGAATAATTTTTAGCGAAATATGGTAGAAGGATCGCTATGGAAAAATCGTTCAAAGTTACAGAAGATGTATTACTTCAGAATGTAAGAATAGAACACTAGGACGATTTTTAACCATAAAAAAGACACGTAATAAACACGAAGGTCTAATAAGCTTGGCAGAAAGATAATATACACATTTTCCCAAGAAGAAATCCCATATATATTTTTTTCATCAATCAAAACCAGTGGTTAATAAGTATTATAAGGATCCTTTATGAACAATTATCTCTCTGGGTGCTTATATCAAGACCAAAGTTAGGCACAATCAACACAAAAGCTGTAAAGTTTGTCAATATAGAAACAAATTTGCAAGTTTCATTACATCAGTTTTCCTCTTTATTTCTGTCTATATGTCTTTCCTGATCCACTCGAATAAACTACTTAATGCATCTGACTTGAAGAAACTCATAAAAAGTTTAAAAAAATTGAAATTCTATTGTCATAGAAGCTGCACCAAAACCGTAAAGTTGAAAGATTTATTTTAGTTAAATCTTTTTAAAATCCGCCTATATCGTCCTCGTAGTCCTAAATTTGGTTTTAAATAAACACTACACTTAATTGGAGACTATATTCAGAGAACTTCCATGTTAATTTGCATCTCCTAGTTGCAGTTAGTTTTTAGAATGAAGTACAGAACTTGGATTCGCATCTACTTAATCAAATTGGTTGACTAAATATTGCATGCACGTACTATGTACATATTTCATAGTCTCGTCATGAAATATACAGACAGAAAATTAAGCTATCATGCAAAATTGAAGAAACATTGAATTTGGACGCGGTTTTTCGTTTGCTGCTAGGGGTGATCGATTGGCACTTATGTGATGACACATATGTCTTAATATATTTATCATATGCCGTATATGAAAGACGTTAATCATATTTTAAACAGCTTCTCGCCCACATGTACATAGTATAGCAGATATGGCAAAAAAAATATTTAAGCGAATGTCTTAAAACGAATGATAAAAAGTTGTTAAACGTGACATTGATATCGTTTCTAAATACGAAAAAAATACTGCCCAAAACCATCGCTTCTTTTTTCCTACGAATTATTTAAACTTCTTTATTTAATACAGGATGTGCGAAATGTGCTGCACATTAACTTTTATGTGTATAAATCACTATCTAATCTACTAGTACTTAACCCAATGCAATCTGTTAAAATATAATAATTTTAATACAAAGTAAACTGACGCAATATTTGATTAGGGCTTGAAACGCGACAGTAATGCTCCCCACTGTTAAAATCAATGTTTATTAGTTGCAGGTACACTTTTACAAGTCCCGATTTATTAAAAATTTGCAATGAAGACTGAAAGCACCCGCATCATCTTTATAACGACTTCTTGCATTTAAAAAATGATCCTTATAAAATACAGATCTGTATCAGTTTGATCAGCATCACTGACTTAGGTCAATGTCGGTTTCAATCGACTCAATACCTATCCAAGAGGTAGTCGTTTACAGGGTGTCAGAAAATAGTGTGCTGCATTTCGAGGGATACTACATCTAAAAATAAAAATAACAGTTGCTTTGAACATATGCTCGCAAATGGTTCTTAAGGGAGTTACAGCCCTTTAAATGGATAAAAAGGATTGTTTTTATTCATTTTTAAGAACAATCGCAGACCAATTTTTTTTAAATTTGGTGTTCTGGCATTAATTTTTTCACCAAAGCGAGTGAGCGAGTGGTAACAGTAAAAAAAACCGTGTCAGTTCTTTAAGGGTACTTTTCATAAGGGTAGATAGTTGTTTTTCACTAAACCTTTTTATCTAAGTGAATACAGTAATTTTTACATTAGATCTGAAAAATTACGATTTTTTACGTAAAAAGGGTAGGCTTATATACTCTTCTAGGCCAGTCATTTTCTGCATCGTAGGTCGCAAAAAATTGTACAGTTCTGATTTTTTGGAATGTTGTTAGGATAGGTACCAATAGTGTAAAACCAAATTTGCAGCGTAGAAAGACCTGTGCTAACTGCGTGATGTTGGAAAAACCTTTTTTTCCAACATCACAAAACAGTTTTTAGCTTATAACTTCTAAATGGTGCATCCTACGGAAAAATCGTCGAATACAATTTTAAAGTAGATAAAATTTACTACAATTTGACCAACGTAGCGTGCAACCGTAGCTCCATAGGTCTAATAGGTCCCGAGATACAGCACTTCAAAAATTGGCCATTTTTCCCAAAAAGTTCGAAATTGTTGTTTTAGCCGTCTTCCGAGCCGAATATCGGCTAAAGTAAGCCTACGAGGAAAGTCATAGGAAATGAAGTTGTAGAGCAGTTATTTAGCTTTAATTTAAGCATAAGCGGAACACTGTAGAACCAATAGTTCCCTTGTTATCAGGAAATAACAAAAAATTAAAGAAAATTTGATTTTTCAAGAAATGGACCCTGACGAATTGCAGGACTTTTGTAAAGGATAAGAAAGACATAACTCAGTGGAAAATGGTTTTATATCATGCAAAATGAATTAATAATAACGTATAAATATATCAAAATTGTATAAAAAATATTTTGGTAGTTTGGGGGACCTTGGACGTGAAATGTTGAACGTGAAGTGATGGCGGGACCTCAGCGGAACCTCAGCGGAACTCTTGCGACAGAAATACAGAACACAATGTAAATTAATATTTATTGCGTAATCAATTTTATAATAAATTACAACGAATGATATGTAATATTAGGATTACCTTTACGCACTTAGCGAGACAGTCGTGTTCTTTTGGAAGACCCAGGTTCGTCAGATGGCTCTTCTTGGGGCTCCGGAGACTCCTCTGTTGTCTGATTAGATCTACTACTAGTAGTAGATACTAGTGGTAAAGGGTCGTCGACGTCATCTTCTTCATCCGACTCGGTCATGGCTAAAGGAGGAGCATTCAGGCAGGTCTTCTTCTCCTGACAAATTTTGCAGTTCAAATGAATGAAGCCAGGCGATTGATTGTCTTGGCCACCTAAGACACCAACCGTTTGGTCACGCATGCGCATAACAGGCAAATACTAGTTTTGGTCACGCATGCGCATAACAGGCAAATACTAGTTTTGGTCACGCATTCACATAACAGGCAAATACTAGTACCCCTTGTTCTCCCACTTTTTGGCTTTAACATGTGCTGTAAAGAGCAGTAGTATAAGATGGATGTATGTGTTAAGAATAAACAAAAAATATACAAAGAGAATTTATGTAGTTAGGAACTTTTCTTTGCCGTCAAAGTATCCCTATACTGATTAATTTGGTATGCTTTGTGTCAATTGAAATCCAATGTTACCATTAATGATGTTTGATGAAAGTCACCTTTCAGTGTAGTGTTTTAATTACAGTGCTTGAATTATTACTTCAGCCCATGTAAATGGTTTATTTTTCGATCACTACATGTATCAAGTGTCATTTACAGCCTATTGGGACAATTGTAGCGACTGAATGATTTCAGTGTAATCAAATGTTAATTACATGACACAATAATCTCTCCAGTTTATTGTTAATATCTATAACCAAATTTGTAAATGAACGTACTTAACATTATTGTTAATAAGAGACGTATAGTGTGTCTCAAATTAAATACACAAAATTTATACCTCGCTCACTATAAGATATATAAAGATATTTACAGTACGATTGACCTTTCAGGTTTTTTTCATCTCTCCATCTGATCATTATTCATAATTGAACGTTTTTAAAACAGATTTATTCAAGATTTAAAATTTCAATTTGATTTCTTATTAATAACTTAGTAGCAATTAATACTAATAATAATAACAAATGGATTTAATGAAATAAGTTATACAGACTGCATCATTTTCAATAGGAATTATCTTTAAAAATCAGGCTCGATATCTTGATATAATTTTTTATCTTCTGTAGTTTCTGAGAGACGATGAATCCCTAATATTAAAGTTAAAGTGCATTTAACATTTTTTGCAACAAAAGCCCTTAATAACTTCAAGGTCTTTATATTTCAATAAACGATTGAATAATTTACCAAATAATAATTCAAAACAACGGTAAATACCTGGACGGGTAGCAGAGGAAAACATTTTGTATACAATAATAAAATAGATAAAGCTGACTAATAATTATAAACAGTGCAGACCTTTACAACAGCATTCAATTATAACTTGCATTCGTGCATACACACCTTCTCACAAGTAAAAGTTAGTGCCCTAACATAAGTGATAAGAAAGTGCATATTATGGGTGATCAGTCGATTATTAAAAATGGTAAAAACACTGGGAAGAATAAGGTTCGCCGTGTGACATTTTACATCCCTGGCGATGAAGATGAGATTGTAGAAATTAAACCTTCATTAATTATACCCACTCCGCCCCCGCAAGGTGTTTTGCATAAATTTCTACGTAAAAATAAATCTCCGATATTCAGTTCCTCGTTTGGAACAAGAGTAAACATTCTCAGCTGTATTCGAAAACTGTTTCATGGTTTCAAAAAGTCTCGTAGAAGCGACTAGTGCATATTTTTTACAAGAAAATGCTGTAAGTTAGTAATGTTGTATTGAACATTTAAATTATTTGTGATTTCAGTATTTACTTAACTCGTAATTTTTAGCGAAATATACCTAACAAAATATTTTAAAATTGTATAAGAAAATGGCCAAGTTGTATCTCTCCACTTATAATTTATTTGTAGAATTCAGATTTTGTATGTAAATGCTTGGTGTGTGATAATACATGTTTTATTTTTTCACTCTCCTAAAACCCCCGTAATTAAAATATTGCTATTTAAAACTAAGCTGGAAATAGGATTTCGAAAACTCATTCGACTATAAAATATTTGTATAAGGCGTAGAGGTTTCATTTTTAAACCGATGACGAGGTCAGTTTCACATTGATTAGTTTATCAGCTTAGATTGAATTATCTCACTTAATTTATTATATCATAGGTATGCGATATGAGCAGAAATCTATAGCTAAATGCAATTAACAAACATTGAGATTCAACTATGCCAATGTTTGCCTTAAATAACTTTAATGTTTATAAATTGAGTATTTTAGTATTTCAGATGCAAAGTATTTTTCCAAAATAATATCTCTTTTACAAGAGTGATAAATATACAGGGTGCTTCAAATTCGATGCAATACATGGGGATCTCGGAAACGATAAGAGATACGAAGTCGGTTGAATGGAGGCAAAGTTGCGTATTCAGGGGGGCAACATAATGGTGAAAAGAGATCAAGGCTAACTTGATTAGTTTTCGAAATATTTTGAAAAAACCGAAAATTTAGATTTTCGTTTTTGTTTTTTTGCGGGCCTATTTGATGAGGTATTCAAAAATAAAGAGCCCTTTTCTATAGCAACTTTTTGCCCTTTATCGAATGGTGTTATTTTCCGCAAAACGTACCGTTTCCCGGAAACCAACATCAACTTAATTTTTTTAAATACGGACCTGGAATTTTTTTAAAATTTTTTGGAATCATTTTTGTAACTCGATAGAATGCCACCATAAAAGGAACCAGATTTCAACGTTTTGTCTAAGAAAAATCCATCATTGGTATTTTTGTTTCGACTTTTGTTAATTCGACTAGATATTGAATAATATTTTTGAGGTTTCATTTTTATTTACGATAAATAAACAAAAGCTAATAATAAAACAACGAATTAACAACTATAAACTTTGATGTAATTGAATAAACAATGAATAAAACAACAAAATATATTAAAACTATAAAAACCCTAAGGCAGATGTTGAAATAATCCTCCGTCATTATTCATGCAGAGGCGTATTCGTCTTTTTAAGTTTTGAATAGATCTTTCGATTTCCCTTGCAGGTATTGCATTCAGAACACGAATAGTGGCATTTCTCAAATCCTCAATGTTATTATATTGATTCTTATATAAAACATTTTTAGTTCGTCCCCATAAGAAATAATCTAATGGGGATAAATCAGGAGCTCTTGCTGGCCATTCTATAGCACCATGATTTCCAATCCATCTGCTTGGAAATGTTTCATTTAAGTAGTTGCGCACAGTTTCTGAATTATGAGGAAATTTAAATAAAATTAAAAAATTCTAGATTACTGAAAGCCATTTTTAAATACCGATAGTGTTTGACACCACATTGAAATGTGTTAAACTAAATCTATAAGAGGACCACGGGAAATTATTAATGATAATTTTTCTTAGACAAAACGTTTAAATCTGGTTCCTTTTATGGTGGCATTCTGTCAAGTTTCAAAAATGCTTCCAAAAAATTGAAAAAAAATTCCAGATCCGTATTTAAAAAAATTAAGTTGATGTTGGTTTCCGGGAAACGAAACGTTTTTCGGAAAATTTACTAACACCATTCGAAGAACGGTAAAAAGTTGCTATAGAAAAGGGCTCTTTATTTTTGAATACCTCATCAAATAGGCCCGCAAAAAAACAAAAACGAAAATCGAAATTTTCGGTTTTTTCAAAATATTTCGAAAAATAATCAAGTTAGCCTTGATCTCTTTTCACCATTATGTTGCCCCCTGAATACGCAACTTTGCCTGAATTTAACTGACTTCGTATCTCTTACCGTTTCCGAGATCCCCATGTATTGCATCGAATTTGAAGCACCCTGTATAGGAGAAAAAAATTGATTCTATGGTATTTCTGAAATGTCAATATTCACCTGTCAATATTTCAAAAATAGTTGACATCCTACATGAAATGTGTTTAGAATATAACGTAGAGTTCAAAATTCCAATAATATACAGGGTGTTCCGTTTAAAATAACGAAGATGACATGAACTTCCGGTATAACCGGAAGCGTTAGGTGGACGCCATTATTTTAGTTGAGAAGGGCATGCCCGAAAACACTATTGCCCAAATTTTCAAAATTAAATTAATTACTTTTCGAAGTACTCTCTGAAATATGTCTAATGTCTCGTCATCGTGAGACATCCTGTATTCTCATGACGAAAAGAAATAAATCAAAGAGTCATTCCGGACCCTCTATTAGAAAAGTCAGTTTTCTTAATTTTTTGTACTCAAATTATGCGTTTTAGTACGATTTTAGTCAGGCTGCCATGTATTTTAAAATGAAGTTCAACACAAAAAAATCCTTGGAGAACCACGGGCTTATGGGCTATTATGGACACGTGAACTCGTATTTGAATAAAGAATTTTTCCGCTTTGCCAATAAGTATACATCTTTTTGTTATAAAACTGTTGCAGAACAAAATGACATACCGTTTGTGTATGCCCAAGGGCATACGCACAAATGAAAACTTCTTTTCATGAAGAACCCAGAATGACTCATCAATTCATTTATTTTCGTCATGAGAATATAATACCCTCTACAAGGCATATTGACTAAAATCACAACCAAAAATCTGTCACTAAGTGCCGGTTTGTAAGTAGCTCTGCTATTCAAGGTAAGTTAATTTCAACAAGAAATTAGGTTTTAAAAATAAGACAGGAAAAAATAAATATGATATAAATAAATAAAATGTAGATATATAGTAATTTTTATAGAGCTGGAATCATTTGACATTTTTCGTTATTAGTTTTATTAAAATTTTTACAATGCATAATCTCTCTTGCTTGTAAAAATAGTGGAAACTTAAAAGTATAAAATCGTTAGGATGTCTCTTCGTCTATATGTCAACTTTTATGTTTTAAGACGAAAATAGATGTCGAACAGAACTAGTAATTTTTTGTTAAAAAAAGTTTTTTTGAATTGAACTTAAACGTAAATTATTAAAAGGATTTTATTAAATCCTTTGCTCAACGCTGTTTAGCAAATACAGATACTATTCTTCCATGTATCTTTTCTGTATATGTCAAATTCTAACTGATTTTCACTATTTCTAATTATTAATGCATCTAAGAGTGATAGTTGTCTAGAGTTTTCAATTTCATATGTAAATTTAACTGACACGAAACGACTATTCAATTTAGAAACAAAGTTGTCAATATCAGTAACTTTTGTATCAAACACTGTAAAGATATCATCCACATATCTGAACCAAACCCTGGGGAAATACTCGAATTCTTCTTTTGCCTCCGTTTCGAAGCTGTTCATGAAGAGATTGGCTATTAATGGTGACAAAGAGTTACCCATTGCTGTACCTTCATGTTCTTCGAAGAAATTACCATTGAATCGAAAGCAATTTTGTTTCATGCAAAGTTTAGTGAGTTGAAGATATTCTTTTACTACATCTTGAAGATTGTTTGATTCGAGTAGATCCTTGAGGTAGTCCAAGGTCTGTGGTATAGGAAGTGAAAATAGTGAATAGTGAAGGTATAACTAGTGAAAATGTTCACTTGATGATACATTAACTCCTAATAATGAGCATTTTTTTGGTCAAAGACATTCTCAAAATTGATTTGAAGGAGATGCCGAAAACATTTACTCCACAGGCTATGTGCCCCGACTGGCATTGAATTAATCCGAAAGTTGCCACGTCTTTCATTGAGATCAACCACCAGACACTGACTAGTTTCGCACTTATTCTGTGCCTATCAGAGTGCCATAGGTAGTGGACTCGATGAACCATGCTGCAACATGATTCCCTAAAAGGCAACAGTGTGACAAAGTGCGAATAACTCAAAATATCTTTACGGCGCCTCTTTTAAACGAAATATCCTGTACATCACAAAGATTAGAAAATGTCCTGTCACCAAACTTTAGTTCGTATGAACTTCAACTATCTACTTTTACATTATATAAAAAGTTTAATTTGTGCTTTAATACATCAGCAGACTGGCCCTATTAATGATATCCCCTTTAACCAGTATTTTGTGCTTTATATAAGACCTGGAGTGTAGGACGTAGTTTCAGATTACACAGCCTCCACATTTGTCACCCTCTTCAAAGAAAATCCAGTAATTTATATTGATTAGTTAGTTCACTGTATTTATTTCGAAAATTTATTATACTTTCAAATTGGGAAGGAAGTATAAAATTAGTCATGTACTTTCCATCAATCTTGTATTGCTGAAAGTTCAGAAATCATCACACACAGATGTTTCATTTCCTCTGGAACTTCTGGAACTGGAGTGAACGGCTTGCCGCCAAAAAGGCCGATCGGTTTATCTAAAAATAAGATCAAATAATTGTTCATGCGTGGAAGCGTGTGCCCAATACTAATGAGCCTAGGAACGAAAAACTTTTTCCAGATGTTCAAAACAAAATACCAGCTTTATATTGAACAGGCACTGAAAGCGATTTGCCTTTATTTTAACCAAACTTATCTGGTGTGTATTGGGTTGCCTGTAGAATACTAATTTTCTATTAAAGCAACATTATACAATGCTTACACGTCAACTTAGAAGCCGAAGGAGCTTTTGCTCCCTACAGCATTTTAGAACATTATACACAATGTCCCTTTAGTTGTATGCAAACATCTTTTCTGAATATACATTTAAGTTTAAGTCTACGTATTATCTTTACAGTATTTAGCAATATACAAGGTAGGTAACGACGAGTTGACACTAGACGTATATGAGAAACTAATAGGGATACTAAAATTAAATTTTGGTGCCGGCCATATGACGTCAGAGTTTATCCATTGAAAATACAAGCCATATTTGATTACTTCCGCTTCTACAGGGAGTAGAAATCAACTTATTTGGAACACCCCGTATATTTATACATTGTTGGATTCCCTTCGAATTCCATAGTTAGTCCATAGACTTATACTTTTTTTTCAAATGTGACTACTATGCTTGTAAATACAAATTCATTAAATATATGCACCGACAGTCAGGGAGCTTAACATGGCTTAATCTCCTACAGTAAACAACAATAAAGTAAAATTGACCTTAGTACCAGGTCATCACAACATAACAGGAAATGAGGAGGTCGATGCACTGGCTAAAAGAGATTCAAGTATACAGTTTACAGGGCCCAAACCGGTGCTCGGGCTTCCACCTAGGTATGTAACAAAGTCTATTGAAAAGTGGATCAGGAATAGATCAGAGGAAGAATGGTCTGACGAGAGTGGGCTGCAACAAGCCAGGCTCTTAATTGAAGGGCCTTGGTCGAACGCAACTCGATCAATAATTGCGCTAAGTCGTAACAACATGAGTATTGTTACAGGACTGTTAACAGTTCACGGATGTCTCAACAATCACCTTAATACTATTGGCCTTAGTGTAGTGACAGTAGAAGGTACAAGTTTTGCGAGGCTAGCCTCATGGTCAAGAGATACAAACATCTGGGTGCAGTGTTTCTCTTGCCCCAGGACATTACAGAGCTTCCTTCAGAACTGGTGATGGCCTATGCGCTTAGCATGGCTCTCTTTCAACAGCTCTCGACTAACTGCAGGCACCAATGAGTGAAAAGGCCTGAGTGCTGCGGGTAACCGGCGCCTTCCAACAACAAGAACAAGAACCCTATTTTTTGGCATTGAACTTTTGTGTTCTTTTCTCAAATGTGGGAATATTGAAAAATATTTCTTACATGTCTTATTTTTATTACCTAGATTTCCTAGAATTATTTACTGTGGGTGTAACAGAATATCAGGAACTGTTGAAACACGCGAATGAAACTCGGGAAATTCTACAAACTCATTTTATATGTGAGGATTCTTATTTATTTTCCTTAAAAATGGTACTAAATTACACATCTCAAGCTAACTTATTGTTTATTGAACGATATCAATGTACTCTAAAATTATAAGCTTTGATTTTTTTTAGAACTACCTATACTTAACGATAGTAATTTTTTATAGATATTACTCTGCTATATATCCACTCATATGTAATCTTCAGCATCAAAATATATAGTTAATCGCATTTTCGTTTTTATCACTAGGTATTTTTAAGGCCATTTGGAGCACCTTAAACTAGTCAAGGCAATACAAAGCTTGAGTAAAAGAAGTAACTGTGGCTTACTATCAAATCTTTAAAGCGAAACGTACCAGACAGGGGGGATTAAAGCATTCCATTATAACTTTTAGAGTTTTCAGGCACTGTAAGAAAAACTACCAAATGTATATATAAATCTGAAATATTGAAATCGGAAACGTTTTCTCCATTTTTATACACTTCTAAAATTTCAAATATATATGATAGTAAATATAACAGTTTTGAAATCTGCAACTCTCATGATATTACAATAAACTATAATATTGTTTAACCGAGTTACATTACAGCTACAGGGTGAGTAGAAAAAATGATAAGTGAATTGATCATTCCTTGATTAACCTTGATTTTTTGGAGGAATTATGTTGGTCCCCTGACTACGCAACTTTGCCCCCATTTAAATTTGTTCGTATTTCTTACAGTTTCTGAGTTCGCAATGGTGAGAAGCGAATTTGTAACAGCCTGTATACTTGCTGTTACTGTATGCAAAAATTATTGAAATTCGTTTTTTTACTTAAATACATTACATACGAGATGCTCATCAATTCTATCGAGTATTTTCAAAAAATATTGGTATACATTTGCCCCGTTAATCTGACATTGTGGTTGGTACAGATTGTTACTAAGTATGCTGACTCAAAAATTCATGCCGAAAATGAATTCCTCGTTCAGCGTGAGGATTTTCATCTGCATAACATGTAAATTACAACAACCATCGCGCCGTGGTATATGTGTAGCGGCAAAGCAAAATTTCATGCCTGAAAGTTCAGTGCAGAGGAAATTGGAGATAAACTGCAAACAGTTCTGAATATACGCATGTCAAAAATCTCCATCCGAGGGCAGGGATGGAAGAATTACAAAAAGATTTTAGGACTCCTAAGGAAGTTAAATACAGGGTGTCCACCTAGTGCGCGTAAGTCCAATATCTGGGTTAATAAAAGAGATAACTTAATTTTTTTTTCTACAGGGTTGTCTAATATCCCGAGCTGCACAAAATGAAAATATATTTACATATTCAGGGTGTTCAGTTTTTCCTGGACAGGTACCAACTTCGTTTTTCTAAATGGAAATATATATTTTTTATTGCTTTTTCGAACTAAACCCTTGATTTTAGTAGGACTTTCATCAGCCTTCCCTATACCTAACTTAAACTGTTTTTGAAATATTGACAGGTGAATATTGACATTTTTGCAACTTTGACACCCTGTAAAATCTAAACGGTTTGAGATCAAGCAAAACGGTTTGCACATTCCTATCTTAACTTTTCATAAGCTATCGTTTGGTACTAATTTCAGAATTATCCAAAAATCTAAAATTTTCTGAAAATTTTGAAAATTTTTAATTCCTGGATAAATTTGAAATTAGTACCAAACGATAGCTTATGAAAAGTTAAGATAGGAATGCGCAAACCGTTTTGCTTGATCTCAAACCGTTTAGATTTTACAGGGTGTCAAAGTTGCAAAAATGTCAATATTCACCCGTCAATATTTCAAAAACAGTTTAAGTTAGGTATAGGGAAGGCTGATGAAAGTCCTACTAAAATCAAGGGTTTAGTTCGAAAAAGCAATAAAAAATATAT
Source organism: Pogonocherus hispidulus (assembly GCA_963924545.1). Lineage (NCBI taxonomy): Eukaryota > Metazoa > Arthropoda > Insecta > Coleoptera > Cerambycidae > Pogonocherus > Pogonocherus hispidulus. Next base: position 8,181,874 of record OZ004701.1, read on the forward strand.
ATTTCCATTTAGAAAAACGAAGTTGGTACTTGTCCAGGAAAAACTGAACACCCTGAATATGTAAATATATTTTCATTTTGTGCAGCTCGGGATATTAGATAACCCTGTAGAAAAAAAAATTAAGTTATCTCTTTTATTAACCCAGATATTGGACTTACGCGCATTAGGTGGACACCCTGTATGTTTCGAAAATAATTTTTTTTAGTCGAGGAGAAAAATGTTTTGTTTTCTCACATCTTAGCTCTAGTGCGGCATAGTGTGGTATAATAATAATAAATCTTTTATTTCATAATTCAAAAACATGTTCATCGGAAAAAAGATATACAATACAATACAGAAAAAGTTATACAAATAATACAGATAATAGAGTATACCTAAATACAAAATACAAAAACAATTGTATTCATAAAGGTAAACAGGTACAGGGTAAAACAAAGCAAAAGAAAAATTCAACCAACAATTGTAAATACAAAAACAAAACAAAACAGCCGTCTAAGGAAAAAAAAATCCTCTACAGCTTCTTTCCTGGAGCAAGTTCTTGAATTTAGACATACAGATTAAACTATTTACATCTTCACTCAAACAATTGTAGAACTTGCAGCCATTATAAAGAAAACTCTTATGATACATACCAGTTTTATAATAAATATTAAAGAGTAACAAATCTCTAAATCTAGCTGAAGAATATACAATCGCGTATTCTTATTATAACCTTATTAATTTTTTTCTGTCTTCAACACAACGCAAGATATGAGGAATGTTTCTTAGCTTTGTTAGCAATTACAATTTAACCTCAAAACGTTTAACTGTTAAAGTTACAGAACACAAATTATTATTCCTTCATCTTTAATTCAACACAATGTACGTCAAAATAACTTTATGTTAACGTATTCTGTCAGTTCCTAGCGCTAATATATTTAAACGAAGAACACTATGTATAAATGATTCTCATTTAAGGATCAAATACAATTAAGAATGGAATAGTTCTTCGAATAGAAAGGAATAAAAATACTTGAATCTGAAGATTTGCTATCACATAAACATACCGATGTCTCTTGACCTACTTATGAAATGCAAGTTGACAATTCCAGTCGCTTTCTTATTGCATAAAACTTCCCAAGAAAACAATTGTGTCACTAGCGCAGCTTAAACTGTAAATCTTAAATGCTGCTGGTGGTTGCGGTATGCAATATGTCTTACGTTGTGGGTTTGTTGGTGTATCAAACTGTCTTTGAAAGATTTATTGTGAGTAATCGACGGCAATATTTAGTTTAGAGTCGACTGGGTATCTTAAAATCCAAGTGAATTTCTCGACTTATCTCGTCGCAAACAATGGCTAATAAGAAATCACAACAATTCGATTTGTGGATAATCTTGTGCTATAAATATTTTGCGAGGAAAGTTCAGTTTTTCTTTATTAGCGCCAGCATTTTGTTTAGCATCAGATTAAGAAGAATAGAATTTTTAAAAATGTATCGAGTTCTCGTACACCCTATCATCACGTATTCATCTCGTATTCGTTCGCCATGACGACGATGTGATTTTAGTAAGATGTTCTATTTTTATAATAACATTTCTACCCCTCATTCTAATCACAAGGGTTCGCCCGGAAGTCTGAGACTTGTGTAGGAGCGAAGGCTGCATATGATTATTCAGTAGCCCTCAATTACGCTTCAGGAACAACGCAGGCCTAACACACAAGCCCTAACCACAATTCAGTGCTGGAGTGAGGGAAACCTGGAAAACCTTATTAGCTAGGATGGCAGTCAAACATCACCCGATATCCGGAAAGGATACTGTGCTGCCATCTAAGAAGTGTTATGACTTCTTATGATCTTCTTAATAACTTGATACTGTGATACTTACTATGTGTAATAATAAGCATGCGTGTTGTTTTATAAAACTGTATCTCCACAAATAATCCTGTATAGCTGTTGTTATAGCTGGTATCATCACAAGGTCTTAAAAATATTCTGAAAAACATCACCTTTTTTTTATTCGTAATTTTAAAAAATTTCATCAATGTGCAAGTATGAACTTACCAATTTCAAACAAAAATTACTTGACCAACTACTAATTGAAGTTACTGTAAATTTCTGGCTGTACATTAATTTTCAAGAATATTTTATATGTCTTAGGAGTTTAATATTAATTGTAATTAAGGTAGTCTGGCATAGAACAAGTATGCTTGATATTTACATTAAATTTAACAAGCGATGAAACCTAGGTACTTAATATAATCCATGAAACGGTCTGAAAATTATTAGTTGGAATATATGAGCGACATTACAAGCAGAAATATCTCAACTGTACATTAAAAATCACGAAAGTCATATCTGCAACTGTTTATACGGAGCTCAATTGTTTTTCTATTAACAGAGGAATTTATAAAACTTTTCCTGGAATGAAAAATACAAGAATACAAATACAAGCGGGAGGGCAGAAAGGCTGTGAATTTAAGGTGGCTCATTCTGCGTATAATACGCAGCTAGAAGAATTGTTTTTTTTACAGCTCCGAAGGAATATAAAAATGTATTATATAAAATATATCTCTTCTCTGCCCTGACGAAATATAAGCTGAAATCATTGCGAACTGTCGACAGGGTTTTTCCTTTATATTTTTTCAATCTTGTTATTTTTTATACGGGGTATCCCATCGAAAAGTATCACATTTCGCCGCCTTATATCTCGAAAACTAAAAGAGATATCGGGATGCGGTTTGGACACAACGACTTAAGATTTTTGTAAGTTTTTTTGGCACTGTTGTTAAATCTCCAAAGATATTGGTAAATTTTTTATTGAATACGCTCCTCTTTGGAGTAAAATTACTTGCTTATATTAAGTGGAACACTGTATATTTTGCCATAATCAGAAAGCCTAATCACTTTACTTTTCAAAAAGGTATACATTGTTTACATTGTCTTGAGAATTGGAGTAACAAAATTCAGTTTAATGGGAGCACCTCTTACTTGAACAGTTTGTGAAGCTGGTCTTCGTTTTCACAGTAGCCATGAAAAACAAAAGTGCAATAATAAACTGTATTGTCAGTTGTGTCAAATATTTGAAGTATAGATATAAAAATGTTCACATTAGAAGGATCACACACTTTTCATCATTTACTACTAAGGATGCACAAATGTATATTGAAGTAAATGGTGGGAGGTTAAAACAAATTGTTTTCTAACTTATTGGAGTAGTTTTTATTTATAGTTATTTTGAATATTTTATCTGTTATTTTTATTACTGTCATTGTGCTTTGTTGTTATTATTAACAAAACTCGTTCCTACCGATTATTAAAGAATTATTCTTTTCTCCTTATCTTTTTTCATTTAAAAAGCAAATGCAGTCAAGTTCCACATCAAGTTTGATCAGAGATTTTAAAATGATAAAATATATAGGGTATTTTATTTAAACTAAGTGTACAAAAACTTAAAAATAACTTTACAAAGAAGGAGCTATTTTTTTCATTCGTAATAACCCAAACAAGAGTACTTCTAACAAACTTAATTTCGTGGCTCCAATTCTCAAGATAATATAAACAATGCATACCTTTTTGAAAAGTAGAGTGATTAGGCTTTCTGATTATGGCAAAATACACAGGGTGTTCCATTTAATATAAGTAAGTAATTTTACTCTAAAGAGGAGCGTATTCCATAAAAAATTTACTAATATATTTGGAGATTTTACAATAGTGCCAAAAATCCTATGTTTTTCTGTCCAAACCGCATCCCGATATCTCTTTTAGTTTTCGAGATATAAGGCGACGAAATGTGATACTTTTCGATGGGACACCCTGTACATCTTATATAATATTTGACATATTTAGAACGAACTATTTTAGTCACATTGACTTCTGTATATGCTTTGTGGTTTTGATAGTGTAAATGATGTTCCTATTCGTAATTACGTATTTACAAATTTATATTATACATTTATGTTTGAAAAGTAATATGAAATTAGCTAATAATTTACTAATTTACAAAGAACAACAATTTATTTCATATTTCATGTACTATGCAGACGTTTGTTTTATAAACTTTCCTCATACGTTTCATTCGAATTTAAAATTTCTGGTCCATCATCTTTCCGTATGTCTGACCCGCTCAATGTTGACTTTTTATTTTTTAATTGCATATTCTGTTTTTTCAGATTATCGGTGGACAGGAGGTAAAATAAATGTCCTTTAACGTTTTTTTTTTTCCTCTAAATGTGCCTATTATGTCAAGCCCAATTTTTGTATGTTTCCATGCATAGGAATTTTTTATTTTATATAAGAAAAAATAATTCGAATCCGAAAGTGTTTCTTCAATTGAATTTATTCGTATTGAATGCATTGTCAGAAAGCTGTATGAGAAGCTAAAATTTAATTAAGGAGCAGAAATGGAGATACCTTGGAAATTATTCTTCAGTTCTGTTCCTGCCCAATTTCTATTTGTTGTCCGTACGAATGTTTGTTGCATACAGACTCTATATGTTTTTTTTATTATCTCTATGTGTTGTATTTGTTTGATGCTTAGCACGAGTAACTATGTCAGAGCTAATGCGAAAAAGCAAAATACGACGAAGACTTCTTAACTGACTTTTTGAAGGACTGGTATCACATCTGCAGTTCTGAATACTCAAAATAGAGTAACTAAAAGTTTGGTTAAGTTGAAAGGTACATAATTTGAAAATTACAACTATTCTTACACTCAAAGAAAGGTTTGGTAATTATACTTGGTATTTGGTTTATTTTACCAAACGTAAATTTAAATAGAGGTAAGTAAATATACAGGGTGACCCCTTAAGAATGGAAACACTCGCGTACAAAATTTGTTTATGGACCGATTTGAACCGGATTTTTTTCAAAAGATAGATCTCCAAAAGCTCTATGTTGATGCAAAATTTGAAGACGAAATTTTCAATTTCAAGGCCTACTATGAATTTTTTTTAGGTGAAAAATAGCAAAATTTTGTTAGCGATTTTTTTATAAAAAATATGACTACACCTCTGGATTTAGGAGCCACTCGAATGCATCTGTACCAATTTTTGCGAAAAAAAGTTGTTCCTAAAAAAGTTATGACAGTATCGGCATCACCAGTGTTCGCCTTTGTCGGTGAACCTATTCCTTTATAAAAATCGAATAGAACCCAAAGAGAAACAAAATTAAACAACTTAAACACTGGTGTAATTATTAATAAGAACCATAAAAACTAGTATACACAAAATATCCAACAATTACTCTAATATAAACAATTATTAAAAGTAATGATTAGAAAATTACATTTTTCAAAATAAAAAAGGAGTCTGTCAAATTGATCCAGACTTCTTGAATAAAAATTATAACGTAGTTATTTTTTATTTAAGAAGGTAATATTATAAGTTTTGGCATAAAACACGAAATAATAATAATTTGACGAACTCACCTATCAATTGTTGTTTATATTAGAGTAATTGTTGGTTATTTTGTGTATACTGGTTTTTATGGTTCTTATTAATAATTACACCAGTGTTTAAATTATTTAATTTTGTTTCTCTTTGGGTTCTAATCGATTTTTATATAAGAATAGGTTAATCGACAAAGGCAAACACTGGTGATGCCGATATTGTCATAACTTTTTTAGGAACAAATTTTTTTTTCTCAAAAATTGGTACAAATGCATTCGAGGGGTTCCTAAATCCAGTGGTGTAGTCAGATTTTTTATAAAAAAATCGCTAACAAAATTTTGCTATTTTTCACCTAAAAAAAATTTGTAGTAGGCATTGAAAATCAAAATTTCGTCTTCAAATTTTGCATCAACATAGAGCTTTTGGAGATCTATCTTTTGAAAGAAATCAGGTTCAAATCGGTCCATAAACAAATTTTGTACGCGAGTGTTTCCATTCTTAATGGGTCACCCTGTATATCTAGCTGATTCAGCTATGGTTTACTTACTCACCTTGACTGATATAATCTTGTTATTTCACCATTATAAGCATAGTATTATAATACACCAATTTTTTCATTTGGTAACTACGACCGAATCACTATTGGCATTAAAATTTCATTTTGTAATTATAACCAAATTTTTATTAAGAATAGAATTTAAATTAAATGAAGAGAACTGTCAAAAAGTTATGCCATGTTCACTGTTGCTTTTTCCAGAAAAAAGGAAAAATGGTTTTGGTAAGTTTTGCTTATTTCAGTGATAAATAATTAATATTCATTTACAAAAAAATGTTCAAGCATAATAAATCACTTTTTGTTCGTTTTGGACTTTGTTTCACTGATAAATAAATGATGGCTTACAATAAGTGTTGAAAATGTTGGCCCTTTGCTTCAATACAAAGATGTATCGTCAGTTCATTGATTCGTGGACCTTATGGAATATTCCGGCAATAGCTCTACATGTATACAACTGGCCATTATTCTTGCTAAGAGATCTTCTTCATTACGAATAGGCGTTTCGTACTAAAGATTACAGATGACCCCAAAAGAAGAAATCCAGGAGGTTGAGATCGGGAGCACGCTCGGGCCAGGCCACGGGACCTTCTCTTCTAATCCATCGGCGGGGAAATTGCTGGTCCAGATATTGGCGCACGTGTAAACCAAAATGTGGGGGTGCCCCGTCATCTTGAAATCACATGTTATTTCTAATATCTACAGAGATATTTTTTAATAATAGAGGCAAAACATTTTACAGATAATAGAGATAAATATCTGCGTTGAAACGAGCAGGCAGCAAATGAACTATTAGATTCTGTTCAACAATACCAGCCTATATGTTTACCGGAAATTGTTGCTAGTGTCTTAGAGACCACAGCGTGAGGATGTTCATCATGCCAAAATGTGGCCGTTTCTACCATTAAAATAACCATCGTGCGTGAAACACGCCTAATCAGAAAAGAATACTATTCTCCCGAAGTGAAGTTCTATTAAGTTGTGACACAAAAACCATTGGGAAAAATCTAATCGATGTGGGTAATCTTCAGGATTTATAGCTTGTACGCGTTGTAAATCGTAGGGGTAGAGAGGTTGTTCATGCATGACATGGTGTACCGTCAACTTGGAGGATCCCATTTGGTATGCAATTGTCCGAACACTTGTGGATTGATTTTCCTCCACATGGTGTAGCACTCCTTCAAATTCAACCATACGAGCTGTTATTGGACGACAATACCACCACCAGGACGCTTTAGGTTCCCACTTTCTCTAAAGCGACGATGGATGGAAGCAAAGGTTGTATGATAATGAGGTTGCCGGTATTCGGATATTTCTGTCCATAGAAGCGTGCAAATTTTCTTCCATTACAATTTGCTGCACCATAAGCAAGGTGCATATCGGTAAGTTCCTGAAATGAGAAATTATCATCTATTTTCAATACAAATTTTGAATTAAAAATGTTCTGAAAAAAAAAGTTAATGTTCTGATGCCAACTGAATAAGTCACAAATAATACTAGGGTCTTAAAATTGGCATCTTTGGAATGTTTACTGTGATAAAGAATTTTTTTCTTCCAACAAGAACCGTGGTTGAAGAATTAATTTAGTTATTTGGGTATTTTCAAACATTTTATTACTTATTGTTTATTATTTAAACATATGTTTATTTAAAAAAAAGGTTTGTTTTCATGTCCCCTGTATATCACGTAAACCCTATAAATTATAAACATTTGGAATTTCATTTAAAATTTATTAAACTTGTTTTACCTGCTCAATTAACTGTTTTTATTATGGGATATTATCATGTTTTATTTAAGACCCTATAGATTGTATTTTAACTTTTTTGTATTACTACAAAAAGAAATATAACCATTGAAAATATATAACCAATCAGCTTGTACATATAAATATAAATCATATAGTGTATTTCATGAACCTGAAAACTTTTTTACATATCAGCCTGTCCGTATAAAATATATGGAAGGGTGATATAAGTTCCGACTCAGCTTCATTGAAGGCATAACAGCAATGGAAGAAGGATTTTAAATTTGCCAAAAACTGGAAATGATTTACTTTATTGTTTAACGTATGTGGCTCCACATTCTGTGCAATACACAGACATATAAAAATGTGTATATTGGAAAAGTTATACGCAATAGAAAGTTCTACAATGATGTATAGCTTATACATATAGCAAAAGCTCCCAATTTAAATAAAAATGCATTTCTTAACTTTCTTTTATTAAGACCACTGCAGAACAGTCTACAAGATCTACATAATATATGGGGTCATCATAAAGCAAGGGATATAATTTAAAGTCTTCAATAATTGGATTTTACTGTATCTATGGAAAACAAAAGAGTTGTCGTATCAACTACTGATACAAGTGTCAACAGTAATCATTGCAATTTGGACAATTGTTCTCAAAATAAAACTCACGTAAACGTAAATTGAAACGATTTAAACTTGTAATAACATGGATCTACAAACAAGAATTGGTTTAGTAAATTTAGTAAAAAATTATACTGCTTTATTACGAAGATTTCATACGAAAATGGGTTTGAGAGCAAGGCCCTGTCGAATAAAAGCGTACCGTAATTTGATTAGCAAATTTGAAAGATCAGGGTCTGTAACTGACCTACCGAGATCAGGAAGACCAAGGATTAGTGATGTCTAAGTTGCAGAAGTTCTTCAGGAAAATCAAAACATAGCCAACACTCTTCTGTTAGCAGTCAGTAGTGTGAATTCGATATCAAAACGATTGCAAATGTCATACACCACGGTCTGGAAAATTTTACGCAAAATCCTAAAAATGTATCCCTGTAAACTTAAACTGCAGTTTGAATTAAATGATGCAGATTTTCCTAGCAAGTACGATTATTCTTTACAAATATTGGCTCAGCTGGAAATTGAACCCGAATGGTTATCCCGTATTTTATGGACAGATGAGGCATTCTCTCTAAATGGTGCAGTCAATACACAAAATTGTCGAATATGGCCAACAGATAATCCACATGAAATGATTCGGGAAGGTCTTCATGACAAGAAAGTCACCGTTTGGTGCCATTTCACATCTAACTTTATCATTGGACCATATTTTTATGAGGAGATACAGAATGGAGAGGACGTATCTGTAACTGTTACTGGTGAACGATACCTGCATATGTCACGAGATTATGCTATTCCACGAATACAAAACGAGCACCAAGGAATTGAAAACATGATTTTTATGCAGGATGGAGCACCCCCGCATATTTACCGACCAGTTAAAAATTTTTTAACGGATGTTTTTCAAAATCGTGGTATAAGCAGACATTTGGTAAATTGGCCTCCAAGATCGCCTGATCTTAACCTAGCGGATTACTGGCTGTGGGATTATTCAAAAAATTTACTGTTTAGAACACGACCAACAACGCTGGAAGACTCTATTAGGGAGCAAATGCTGCAATTCAACCAGAAATGCTGAATAATGCTGTGTACAATTTGGAGGAACGGTTGGTGATTGAACAGCAACAAAATGGACATAATAAATTCCATTGTTTAAGCAATCGAATTTCTTTCACATCCTGTTAATTTGTTAAAAATACATAAGAGGCTGAAATATATCCCTTACTTTATAATAAGCTTGTATTTTAGATATCATTTAAAATTATTGACAGTAACTATTATCAACACTCATTTGGAAAATGACAAAGTTTTACAAATGAAACAATAAAAAAACTACAGTTATGAAATAAACAGTTGTTATAATTTTACTCAAACTTATGAAAGTGCTTGAATTTTATATGCTCAATGTCTCTTGAAGCTTTAAAAATCAATGCCAATTTAATACAGTATCTTCAAACGAAATATCAAGTACCACTAGGTATATATTTTTGTAAAGTTAAATCAGAATTTGTAAAAAGATACAAGGGTTGTATTTAAGAAATGCCAATTTGTATTATGATGCACTTTTTCAGCACTTATATCACCCCAGTTAGTTAATACAAAATTAATTAATTGCGTCATAGAACTTATTATTTTATTTTTGTGGTATCTAAGTAGTCAACTCTGCTATTTCTAGTTAAATTGAGAAGATAAAATTAGCACAGTGTATTAAAAACATTTTTTAAATGCTTTCCTAATGAATTAAATTCCTAAAATTTCATACTTTTCTACAAAAAACTTATATATCGATTTCAAAATATTTTAAATTAATTCATCTACATACAAACATAACGTGAAAACAAACAATAAAAATATTTATGCTGTAGTCCTCTAAAGAAAACATCATTCCTTTGGGACCTATTATGGCTGAAATAATTTTATTTTAATTATTTATTTGATCACAAAACCTGTCCTGATCCTGCCCATCTATATTTTATGTTTATTTATTTTAATTCACTTCTTGAAAATTTTATTTGATGCATCATTTTTGAGGCGCACTTTTAGAACAGAAAGTAATAAACTGAATTCCAACATAATAACTGAATATCATTAAATAAAAATAGAAAATAAACATGCTTTTTCACTTAAAACATAGGTATTCAAATTAAGTACAACTATTTGTTAAACAATTTCGTTTATTTTGCTGTGGAAAATAAAATTTCTTATTTGCTGTTTAGCATACGACCTTTCTATTTTTACTTTGCACTTCTTGTATGTAGATCACGAAAATTATAAGTAGACGTATATTAGAATGTCCGTCTGGCTCTCGCAGAAATTTCAAATCGATCACTTTGGCCTACGTCTCGCGAAGCTTATCTATATTCCGTGCAGCATCCTCATTTGAACTCCCACCAAGTCCTTCACTATTTACCATTATTTTCAATGCATTCAAAGCGACAAAGGACAAGTGCCTGTTTATAATTCGCTAAATCACTGATCACTGATGTTAAATCAAACTCTATAATTTTTCAAAGCAAATGAAAGGTATTTAGATCATTATATAAAATATATAATTTGTTAATAATATATTTTATAAAGATCAACTAACACAAATCTTGTTTGCTTTAACCAGTTTATTTCTAATGTCATTGATCATCACGGTCAGGTGGATGTATTGTATACCGATTTCTCGAAGGCCTTCGATAGGATTGATCATAACATACTTTTGCATAAACTTAAGAATTACGGATTTTGCGATAACTTACTAAAGCTCTTTTCGTCTTATTTATCATGTCGTTTCCATTATGTCACATATAGTGGATACAACTCGAGTCACTACCTTATTACTTCTGGAGTACCTCAGGGCTCTAATTTGGGTCCTCTACTATTCTCTATTTTTATTAACGACATTACTACTCTTCTCAATTGCAATCAGTTAATCTATGCGGACGACTTAAAACTGTATTTTTCTATATCGAGTATAGATGATTGTGCTTTTCTTCAAAATGATTTGAATGCGGTTGCGAGATGGTGTGATCTGAATAACTTACATTTAAATATGTCGAAGTGTAAAGTAATTTCTTTTACACGTAAATTGAATCCTATACTTTTCAACTATGAAATTAACTCAGACTTCTTGATACGTGCAAAGTCCATCAAGGATTTGGGTGTTTACTTTGACGATAGGTTAACATTTTCGGAGCACATACAACGTATAGTTTCTTCTTCTCTTAGGATGTTAGGTTTTGTGATAAGGCAAGGTCGTGATTTCCTCGGTAATGATGTACTGTTCAGGTTATTTTATGCATATGTCCGCTCCAAGTTAGAGTATTGTTCACTTGTTTGGAATCCTATGTATAATGTTCATATCAATCTCATCGAGTCGGTTCAAAAAAGGTTTTTAAAATTCCTCACGTTTCGTTCAGACAGAAGATATCCTGCAAGAGGCTGCGACTATAAACTTTTGTTAACTCGTTTTAATTTTGACTCACTACAATTTAGAAGATACTTCCACAGTCTGAAATTTTTACACGCACTCTTGCATAACCATATCGACTGTCCTGATATATTAAGCCAGTTAAATTTTCTAGCAGTTAGATCAGCCAGTCGTGCTCCACTAACATTTTATTGTTCTGCTGTCGACACTAATCTTGGATTAAAGTCTCCCATTAGCGTTATGACACGTAGCTATAATGGCATTTGTAACTCCTGTGATGTCTTTAACTGTAATGTAAAAAGTTTACATAATGTTTTTAGAAGCGTTAGTCAACTTTAAATTTTGATACTTTAATTAAATCGAATTTGAGCACTTACTTGTATATACATGTTTTTTTTTTGTTGTGGTTTAAGTCACACTGTAGGTTTGCATACACGTATTTTTTTTCACTTTTGATCTTTTCATGTTCTTTTATATTATACTTTGTTCTGTAATTGGTGTTTACACTGTTGGACAAATAAAATTATTATTATTATTATTATTATTATTATTTTAGAAAATCCAGACGTTGTTTAGCATAATCAGGCTGTTCTGAAGTAATGACTTAGTGTAGAGTAATGTCAAATAGTTATTGTTTCAAAATAATATTATACAGTCCTTACCTAAAGTAACCCCCCCTCTACCTTAATCCAGTTTAGTTCAGATATCGAGCTCAAACAAAATGTACGATGAATGGATGAAAAATACTACTTTCTACCCTCAAACGAAATTTTGACAACTGCATGATAGATGGCACGAGAGTCGTTGTCGGCAATTTTTTTTAAATAGCATACATAGTAGGCCGTGTATGTACGACACCTTTGAAAGGTATTTCAATTCTCTTCACACCAGTTGTTGAAATATTAAAATTGAGTCATCGTTTTCGAGTTAAAGTGTTCGGCGAGTGAAAAACCATTTTCGCTCTAAATATTTAAATTTTTTAGCCTCGGGTAAAGGATTCGGCTTACATTACATTAACAATCTTTGGAAGGTTAAAGTAATGTAATGTGAAAAACCATTTTCGCTCTAAATATTTAAATTTTTTAGCCTCGCGTAAAGGATTCGGCTTACATTACATTAACATTCTTTGGAAGGCTAAAGTAATGTAATCTGATAGGTTTGGATCTCAAAAAATGTGTCTATCTATGGGTGTTATATCGGGGAAATTCATTGGCTTTCAATTAATTTCTAACGGCAAAACATGTATATTTGTTATCGTTTTTTTTTTTGTTACAATTTATTGATTATTGTATTTATTTGTTAATTTATTTTTCGTGGTTTTCGATTTAAACTGGTGTGAAGAGAATTGAAATACCTTTTAAACAACACGGTGCGACACAGCCTACTATGCTATTTAAAAAAAAATGTGCAGACAGCGACACTAGCGCCATCTGTCAGTTGTCAAAATTCCGTTTGCGGATAGAAAGCAGTATAAATTCGATACTTTCAAGAACACTATATACCTGAGACTCGTCAAAATATACACATATATTTTTACACTCTAAAGAGTACTAAAAAGGGTCAAGAATGTGCACCTTTCACTCCATTCCACTCTTATAGATTTAAGATAACCTGAATTTCTATCGAAAATGGGACAGTCTATATATATAAAAGGCAATTTATCTCAAGTAGCTTACAGCGCTCCTATTGTTGTTTGAAAGTGAAATTTATTAAGAATAGAATTGAGATAGAGGCTTTATGTAACTAAACACCAATATTCTAAAAGGTTTATCCCAAAATGTAAAGTGTGGTGGGCAGGGTTTCTCAATTAAAATTTATCTACGCCAAAATTACTCAAAGGATGAGCGGGTAACCCCTCAAACCACGTCACGGCATTAATATTTTAAAACTTTTAAAACTGGTTTGTAAACAACACTGAACTCTTATACTGTATGTCCTAAAATTATATGGAAAATAATTCTCGGATTCCAGTAATTACGTAGTATTCAGGACGTCATTGAATACAATGGATATTTAATGTGTATGTTTCTTCAAAATATTATTTCTAAAAACCAAAATTACTTTATTGTTGAAAAAGTCAAATCTCAAAAACCTGGAACCTCAAAAAGCCTCAATTTCAATATCTGAAACATATCAGGGATTTTTTTGCTTAATTAATTAAAATCCTCTTTATGAAATACTTACCAGTAGAGAGATTACCATGGGTATGTTTGACTGTCTTTCTAACTAATGAGATTTTCCAGGTATCTCTCATTCCTCATTCCTGCAGTAGATAATGGTTAGAGTTTAGTACCTGTCATTCCTGGGCACTAATGTGGCCTACATAGTAATAGTAATATATCGTCCCTACTGCCACACAAGTGGAAGTGGCAACCATCACCATTATAATTCCTGTCTTTACGCACCATGCACTTCAGTTCTTTGCTGGTTTATTTTTCTTGTATTCCTCCAAGTATACGAAATTATTTTTTGTGTAAAAACTTACTATATTGGCTGCGTTTTGTGACTGAATATATTCACTTTTTTCCAGGAAAAGTTGAGTTGAGGTTAAGTGAGGTATAAATGAATGAGTATGGAGTGATACCCACGATATACACACAGACGTGATAGCCGTCACCGATATAACGAATGGAATGCTATGAACTTGTTTTATTTCCATATTCTTTCAACTTCTATTGCTAGTTGTTATTTTTCTTTCTTTTCTAAATATTTTTAGCTATGCTTTGGTCAGACGGTATTGCAACATCGATGAGGTAGGTGATCCTTTTTCTTTTTCTAGGTAGGTGATTTTTTCTTGAAATGTTATACAGGTTGTTCCACGTAGATCTTCCATTAGACGTTTCTAGAATATTACGCGTACTGGAATTCTGAAAATTTGTATACTGGAGTTTCTCACAATTTCCTAGCGATTAAAAATATTGCCGATGATGTCATATTTCCGGTTCTAACGGAAGCAGATCAGCTTGCTTCTTTCAAATGGAATGAACTATTTTTTATTTCATTTTTGAATTATTCGTCAAATTTAAAGGTAATTTTCATAAGAATACTCTATCCTTAAACTCAATCGTTTCTGAGATATTTCAACTTTTTCAAAAATTCTGGAAAAAATATACTTACGGTTAATTGGTTATATAAACTCTTCTAGTTAATCTAGAGGGCTAAAATTTTAGACGAGAAATACAAAAAGGTATACAAACATCTGTAGTATTCGAAACTTGATGCAAGTTACACAGGGCGTCGAAAAAACACCGACCAATTGTGTCAAATTGAAAGGTCAATAACTCGGTTATTTTAAATACAACAGCCTATGTTTTATAATGCTAATGGATACAGCTTTTAATTCTCTTTCGATTGGTATTAGCATTCCCAAACAGCGCCCTTCGTGTTTCTTAACAATCAATGTAATGTTTTCATAATTATTTACACACAGCATCCAACTCTCCCCTAGTGTTATGAATTTATGTAAAAGATTTTCTGGAACAAATTTTCTATCTACCTTTATCTACAAAATTTTGGATAAATGGGCATTTTTATAAGCTTAATTTTCCACTATCTTATCAGTCTAGAAACTTTCTGTCACGATTTTTAATTAGCTTTATTCTAATTATAATGAGATGCCCCGTACTTTCAACGACAGAACTTCATAAATTTCTTTTTTTTTTTGAAAATTCGCTCTCCTCTCTTTGTTTTTAATTCAAGAAATATATTTTACTTTCCCTATGTTTTAAAATTATTCTCGAACACGTAGTGTGTCGCAACAATAAAACGTTTATAAAACAATTTGATTTGATATTAAATCAATTTTGTTAAGCTTTACTTATATCCTTATATATTTTTATTTGATTTTCACAGCTTTTATAATTAAAAGAATGGAGTTGTTAATGGAAATTATTGTTTGGAAATAAGAAAACGAGATTTTATCAATAAAGAGTCCAGGGATGTATATTTTTGCAGAATTCTGTAAACAAGCACATAATAATGCAATGCAAACAAAGTTAAATGAAATTCTTTCTGAATTGTTTGATACAAATTTTAAAGAAAAATGTAGCGGAATGAATGATAATGAACTGTTCCAATGTATACAGTGAGTCCATAAAGCCTCGCATAAATTCATTATTTTGAAAATGGAAAAATTTTTGGAAAATCGCTTGGACCCGTCGATTTTCTTTTCTTTTTATACTTGTTTTACATATATTAATTTTTTTACAGGGCGACTCAATGCAGCTACGTCGATATAAACTAATATTTTAAATGAAACGCCCAGTACTGTTTTACAGAGTTGAAAAGAACTCTTTTTTACAAATACGGTCATATAAGGTTTTATCTCTTATAAATAGTGGGTCTATCTCTAATAATAAGGGAGATATGCGAAAAAAAGTGCGCCATAAAAGCGATGTGCTGGAGAAAGACTGTACCTAACAACGAATTGATATTCTCTTTCAAACACATTGCTCTTATGACACTTTTTTGTGCATATCTCCCTTATTATTAGAGATAGACCCATAAAACATTATATGACCTTATTCGTAAAAATCTTATGACCGAAACCAAAATTTACGGCTACTGACAACTCGTTATTACACACCCTGTATAAATGGGTGACAATAACGACTTAGGTCATTCAAGCCGCTGTGAATTACACAGAAAAGACGGGATTTTAAAACAAAAGACGAAGATGTCTTCGTTGGTGAAAAATATTTAGCGTTAAAAGGATCGAAGTGCCTTTGACTAACCCAGATATCGGTGTCCTATATATGTTGAATTTAGCGTTAATAATGCTTGGAATTTTATAGTTTAGTCATCTACGTTTCTTGTAAGTTTGTATAATGTAGTTCGGTAGATCGACAGCGGAAGCTAAAATTACAGTCATCTTATAAGATGTTGAAATGCCTCTAGTTAATTGATTAACTTTTTTGGGTGCTAGTAGACTTCGTGTGTACATGTAGGTCTACAGGGTATTTCCTAATATAACTGTTTCATGTCATTAGTCACTTAAAATATCTCACACAATATCAAATATTCTACGCCCTATGTAAACTACTCAAAACAATTACCGCATATTTTGAAAATTCTGTATAAAATACTTCATGAAATCGGTAAATTAAGATTTTGGTACTAAAAATAAATCTCGTTTTATGCAAATACCAGCAGATATGACTTTTTATGTGGTTCGTTGCCATATTTTGAAATTTTCGAAAAATCAAATATCAAAAATGGGTGTTTTTTTCCTTTATAAGGAAACTTGATGACAATTGCTCTAAAATAACTAATAGAATTCAAATACCTATACAATAAAATATACACAATTTTATATAAAATAAAGATAGTATTAAATACCAGTATAACCGGAAGTGCAACCATCTTCAAAATATTTTTTAAAAAGTGCATAGATCTCTATAGTGGTACTGAAAATTTCAAAAAAAGCAGAACTAGGTAATACTTGGAATGACCAGATTGTATCAATTATCAAGTACTGCATATAAATATTATATCAAATAGTATACCATATCTCGAAAGTTTTTTTAAACTTTTTGTATAACTTGTCAGTTGCGAACAGTTGCTATTGACAGGCGGACGCCAGTAATACTTTATATCGCTGCAGTGTAAAATTTGTGCTGCTTATGAGGCTGTAATTTTTAGTTCGAGCTCTTGATCTATGAGCCGTGTCATAATTCTCCAACAAATTTATAGTGCCGAAAAGTTAATAGTATCCGTAGCGCAAATATAAGTTTTCTAAGGCGTCTTTAGAGATTTATATTTGTTTAGTTTTTATTGTTCGATATATCATCTATATTTGTCTCAGGCAAGCGTGGAGCGAAGAATTATGTTTTCCGGATTTCTCGCTAGTAATAGTTGGTACTCGGTAGTAAGCCTCAATTCTATTTATTGTTTTTTTTATTATTTATTCTATCCTGCTTCATATATCTTATTACATACAGGCGAATGTGAAATACAATATTCAAAGAACGCTATAAACTTTGAAACATGAAAATATGATTAAACATACTGGATGGAATAGGAAGTTAGGTATAGCGACTCTCTCCCTATATTTTTTTATTTCCAATAACTATACAGGGTGTTTCATAATATATGCGCAGAACTTCAGGATGTTATAGCTCGTCAAAAAATATGAAAAAAAGTTCCTATTAACTTGCCTTCTAAAATGCACCATTTCAGAGATGTGTGTTCAGAGAGGTGTTGAAATTGAAAAAAAAATTCGTTTTTTGCGAATATCTCCGGAACCGTTTATCGTACAGAAAACAGCTTTTGTAAGCATTTTCTACTTATAATAAACTATGTTTTGTGCGGAATTTTTTTTTTATTTAAGTCATAATTGGTGAAGGTTTTGAAGGGGTTGTGGGTGTTTTTCTCCCCAACTTCTACGCTACTGGAAAAATTGCGATTTTGACAATTTTTTAAATAAAATTGACCATTTTGAAAAAACAACTTTTGTATCATTTTTTAATTTTTTTTTTATTTTGCAATTATGAAGTTAACGTTTGGTTTTGTTACTTGTTCTAACGTTTAAATAAATTTTGTTTAATTAATAAGAAAAAAAATTTATTTAAAAAAATTGACCATGTTTTTCAACATAAAAGTTGATTTTTCTCGAAAACGATCGACTTTAGAGCTTATGACCAAGAGTACCTTTTTTGTGTATAAAACATTGGCGGTTCAAGTGGGCGCAATTTTTCCAGTAGCGTAGAAGTTGGGGAGAAAAACACCCACAACCCCTTCAAAACCTTCACCAATTATGACTTTAAAAGAAAAATTCCGCACAAAACATAGTTTATTATAAGTGAAGATGCTTACAAAAGCTGTTTTCTGTACGATAAACGGTTCCCCAGATATTCGCAAAAAACGAATTTTTTTTTTCAATTTCAACAATCTGTTTCTCTGAAATGGTGCATTTTAGAAGGTAAGTTAATAGGAACTTTTTTTCATATTTTTTGACGAGCTATAACATCCTGAAGTTCTGCTCATATATTATGAAACACACTGTATACCATTCACAATTTGACTCAATTTTTTGAAAAATCTTACTTTTGCATATTTTTCTCTCAGTCAAATTTCAGCTTCAACTTCACGAAAAGAAATACGTCTTATTTGAAGGAGATGCCGAAAACAATTACTGCACGGGCAAAGTGCCCCGACTGGCATTGAATTACTCCGCCATCTCCATAGGATGGTATAAAAGACCAAAAGAAGGGACTACTGTCTCTTCTCACCATTAAGAATATACCTGATGCCTTTTAGGCAACCATGTCGCAGAATCCTTCATCGAGTGCGCTACCTATGGCACTCTGAGGAGCGCAGAACAA
Source organism: Pogonocherus hispidulus (assembly GCA_963924545.1). Lineage (NCBI taxonomy): Eukaryota > Metazoa > Arthropoda > Insecta > Coleoptera > Cerambycidae > Pogonocherus > Pogonocherus hispidulus. Next base: position 8,200,900 of record OZ004701.1, read on the forward strand.
GTGCGAAACCAGTCAGTGTCTGTGGTTGGTCTCGATGCAGGATGTGGCAACTCCTATGGAGATGCCGGAGTAATGCAATACCAGTCGGGGAACATTGATTGATTGATACACAATGATAAAAGTAACAATACTGTACCTGTACAAAGTTTAGTTGCAATTTACAAGTACCTACATTTTATAGTTAATTCTGTTTATACATTGTAGCAGTTATGATAAGAAACTTCCCAAATTATATCAATAAAAATCATCCTCAACATAGCAAACATTTGTTTCGTAAACATTTCGGAATAATAAAAATTATAAATTATAAATAAACACAAATTATAAATATAGATTAAACTCCTATAAATAAAGTGTTCCTATCAACCCCCCCCCCGTTCATAGTCATGGCCATGGATGATCTATCTTCCTTATTTGACCCTGTGCATATTCGCATCAGAGTTGTGTATTTCAACTGAAAATTATTTTGCTATTCTGTTCCCAGACTGTTTGATCTGATGTTTTAACATTATACTTAAAAAGCTCAATTGTAGAATTTGACCCGCTTATTGGGTCTATTGACAAGTTTAAATGTAACTGCTAAAAGCATTTATTGAAAAAGTAATCACCCCTTTTATACATGCCATTATAACATTAATAATGTTAGCTAATGCGGTATTAAACACCATCTACTGTTGACAGTATTGTATGGTAATTTATGTTGTTAATAACAGCATGTATGGAAGCACATGTTTCGCACATGGGTTCACTTGGCTGCTTAATATATACGAAATCATGGCTATTAATGTTTTGGGTATGAAAAACTAACACCAGATAAATTAATACCGTCATTTCTTCAATCAAATAATATTCTATAATTGAATAAATTCTGTACGAATTTTTGTAATTAATAAATTTTCTAACATGTGTTTTTCCTGTTTTATAATAATTTAAAAGAAGACAAAAGAGACAGCTGTAAAGTCTATTTGGTATTTCTGAAATAATAAATCAACGTTTTCGATAAGAATATACTACAAATAGTATACTAAGTGTACACAAAATATGTGCAAACGATTTTCTGAAGTTTTCTGAATTAAAATTATAGAACATCTTGATTTTTGTTCATAATTCTGGTAAGATACTGCAGTAAGATAATGCAGTATGTATTCGTGTAAGTATTCAGTGTAAGACCAATCACTGGCTGACCAGTTTGTCGCTCGGTTTAATTATAGTAAAGAGATAGAGAATAACATGTAATATTGATAGAATATAAGACAAAACAAACACGCTTTTCTTTCATACTCTCTATCGTTTAATTTGTTCCAGACATGGCTGGCAGTCCAGTTAAATTTGACAGCAGCGGCGATGGACTAGCAAGATACGATATTCTCAACTATCAGAAATTAGTAAATACATCCGGATACCATTACAGGGTGAGTAAATTGTTTAAGTTTCCACCGTGTGCTTACATGGCATGATTTTAACTTAATGTGTATAAATGAATGTAATTTTTGATTGTGACGTTACGAGAAACTGCAAATTATACAATCGTAATCTTTATATACATTTTTCCTAGATATACAGCGTGTAACAGGGTATTTTTCAAAATAGGTCATTTCAAGTGAATAGCGGCAGTGACCGAGAAATGCTTCGACAGCAGGCCACTATATTATTAATATTATATTCCATTTTAAATAATAGCGTCCTTGAGCCACCCCATATAAATATTTTTAATTTTAAACAGCACATTTTTACACAAAATCGATGGTAATTACATGAAATTTCAACAAACGTTACAGGCTACACTATAAAACAAATTTTCCCTATATAAATATATCTGACGTTTATGTTACTTTAATGGAACATTTCAAAATAATATATGAGTAAATAGCCAATAATTTGCGTTTAAATTGCACCACAGTTTGAACTATTTGCTAATTATAAATGGTGATGGAAAGAAATGTATTTGAAATTGTTTATTATATTAATAGTATATCAATAACACAGTACCTAATTCTGAAATAGAAGAGTGGCTTTCAATTTCAAATAATATTTAAAAAAAATAGGATGTCAGTAATGTTTTATGAAACAACTGTTATCAATGGATATAATCTTTTTTTTAACTGGAAACTTAACTTTTTAAACTTAAACTACAATACTGTAAAGTTGACTTAAAAACAAAAAGTAATTTTTTTATTTACTTTTTGTGTTTATTATTCGATATTTTGATAGTTTTATCTATAAAATTCCCATAGTAGAAGAGGTAGATAAGCATAACTGAAGAAAAAACATTTTAACATGTCGAAAAATCTATTTTACTGATTTCCGTAATCAATGAAATTGTCAAACTTGACAGTTACTAGATATAGAATAGAAAATGAATAATTAATTATTTAGTTTAATTACTTTTGGTGCGATTTTTGTATAAAAAATAGAGATATGAAATGACCTGTTTTTTTTTTGTAAGATTTATCTCTGTCTGAAAATTTTATTTTCAGTTGAATGTAGGCAGTTTCAAAAACCATCTAGTAGTATATATATACATAACTGTTTACAATATTCAATTCATCCAATTGAAATTATGTATTTTCTCTTGTTTATCTCGAGATCAGACGACATGTTATCCAAAAAACGTTTTCCTAATAATTTCCAACTAACAAGGAAATTAAATTGATAACAACCTTTTAACTACACTCTGTATACAAACGTTGACATCTGATTCGAATTTCAGAATCAGAATTTTTTGCTACAATTCAACAATAGCAGAGAAAAAATTTGTCAATATTTAATTTGGAACGCCCTGTAATCGTATTAGGTGCAATCAAGATTTACAACAAATGACAACAACTTGCTCTCCAAGGAAATAATATTTTATAACCTAAGGGAGCATTTAGCAGTACTATATGAACCTAAATTGCTTGCAATTCAGTTTTAGATGAATGTAGAAAAAATAAACTTGATTTTACTGAACGATCTAATCCCACTCTGATTGATGTCCTTTCCAGGAATAAAACAACAGACAATAACATCATTTTCCCAAATCCGTACGATATTTATCTGGTTTCAGGTGGTTGGCAAATGGTTCAATTCATTGGAACTGAATCCACAAATTTTAGTCTTTGACCACAATATGACGACTACCCCAACATCAGCCTGTTCTCTTCCCTGCGAAGCCGGAATGATTAAAAAACAACAAGTAAGTGGGTTTTTTTTCATATCATGTCACATCATTTTAGCATCTACTTTTCCGACAACTAATTATTAATAGTAATATATTATATTATTCATTATATATTACAATTTTAATATACATGAAAAAAAACTGTTTTTTAGAATTTGAAATTACAAAACTCTGTCTGCATATAAATGCAGTTAAAATGCCTTACTTTATTATAAATTTGAACAGTATATCCCAGAATATGTGAAAATATAAAATATTTTGTTAACAACAAAAAGACTACCGAGTTCATAAATATTTAATAATAATAATCACAACATAAACAGTAAGAAAAAATTTCACGAGTAGATGAGATACGGATCAAGAAACACGAAAGCTGCAGAATATTCGCATAGGTTATACAGGGTTATTCAGAACTTATCTCTAAAACTTTGAGGATATGTGCATCCTTAAATAAGAAATCGATATCACCAAAAAAATTTATAATAAAAGTCTTAGAATTTCCCGTAAACAATGTTTAAAGTTATACCATTAGAATGGACTATGTAAATGGGCAACTGTACTTCAACGACAACTGATATACCACATTCCTACAAAAAACAGTAAACAAGAATTTGTACCTGGAACGTCTGGTTAAGACCGAGCGAATAGAGTTGGAGTGGGGATAATATCTCTATTGTCTATCAGTCATCAGTCTATCTGTGTCGCTCTCTTTTACGGCAGTGGTACAACGTGGCCGTGATACTGGTAATTTACGTGCACATCATGGACGAGATGGTGGCCCGGGACGACCACAACGTATTTTAGCAGCTGAAGAACAAATGTTGAATCTGGTCCGTGAAAATCCGCGAATAAGTACAAGTCAGATCGATAGGCCGGGGGGGGGGGGTATCCCAATCAACGGTGTGGCGCTTACTACACGCAGCTCAGTTTTATCCGTATCATATCCAGCGTGATCAAGCACTGTTACCCGTGGATTATCAATTACGAGTTAGGTTTTGTGAGTGGTTGTTGCAGCAAAATGCTGAAAATCCCCAATTTACTTAATAATTTGCGTTTACTACAAGATCAGTAACCAGGGGGAACATTCGCTTTAGTGAGGCAATATTGGATAAGGCGTGCCCAAAAGTGTGTAGAAGTCGAGGGACAAAATTTTGAACAGCTTTTGTAACAAGGCATGTGCAAATTTTTTATAAACTTCATGTTTCTAATACCAAGTAATCAAGTAGCGCAATTCTTCAAAATTAGTGAACAAAATTTTATTAATTTTAAAGACACGTCACTTTGGTCACATCTATCTATCTTTCAGTTTATTTTAAAGTAAAAACGCTGCAAATCTTTTTTGCGCCGGGTGTCGGTATACTCTCAGAACGTCCCAAGTTTTTTCCGTGACATCGCCAGTTTGCATTGTCAGTCCCAAGGTCACTCCATTACAGTGGACCAGTATACAGCGGCGTGCAATTAAAAATTTTTAAATAGTTTTCAGAACCTGCCAAAAAAATATTTTTTTGCACTACCACATTTGTACATGTATGTTGAACATCTCCAAATTTTATTATGGATAAGTTCTGAATAACACTGTATATTATGTATAACATTTTTCCCTCTATGATATCTTGTGGTACAGACGGGTGAACAGCGAATATCTCCACAGTAGTTACCCTAGCAGTGGGGATGTCGCAAAAAGTCTTGGGAAGTACCGATTCTGTGCTGCAACTCATTCACGCCCCTGAGATTAGATTCAGCGAAGCATTCCTCTTTGAAAGTACACGTGTGGCTTCTCCCCAACGGTATCGGGTGAGAGTATTATTGGAGCTAAAATAAGACACGCAAAGGTGATATTTCTAATGAATAAACATAGGAGGATGTCTCTGCATTGTGTATTCTTGAACCAAATTAGGGATTACCGTTTAGCCCATAAGCACAGCAAATTGGTCTCCGGATTTAAAAACTGGAACAACTAAGAAAGTCTTAGTACCATAGAAAAATAGCCTTCCTCAAGGCACCTATTGAATAAAAACGTCAGAGGTTCGATAATAAATGAGGTAATATATTTTAGTATCTCACTCGTAATACCATCTTCTCCCGGTGATTTATTATTTTTTAGTTCTTTTATTATACCGTTGATTTCATCAGGCGTGGTTGGAGTCAGAAACATGGATTCTGAGTGTAGATAATTATGATTACTCACGATTGTTTTGCTGAATTCTGGATCAGTAATAATCTTATTAGCCAATTTTTCTCCTATAGTAGCGTAATGGTTATTAAATATATCAGCCGTTATCTTATTTTTGATCTTTTACTATTTCCCCACTGTGGTTAATATATTTAAAATTGGAGGTTTTTCTCTTTGAAGAGGTTAATTCCTGCACAGTTTCCCATAGTGCTTTATTGTTGTTCGTGCTTCGTGTAGTTTTATTCCTATAGTAACTAGCTTTGGCGCATTTAATTACAATATTTAACCGGTTTCTATAAGAGACCATTTTATCCCTTAATGAGAAAGAGTCAGGTCTGAAATCTGATACAGAGGGTTCCGTTGCCATTGTACATCGTAGGCGTAATTGGGCTGTGTATTCTATACTTCAATTTTCAGTTTTGTGAATTATCTGAACGAACAGTCAATCCTTCCATAGATCAGGGTGTTCCAAACGAGGGATATATGGATTTTTCTTTTTATAGTGTTGTCAGATTTATCAACATTACAAATTCAAGACCTACAACAAATTCATCATCATCAAAATCTACAAATTCAAAATAATTTCAGTTGTACAGGGTATTCCGCTATTTCTAGCCAGATATAGGTCAGTTGTGTTTTTAGAATATAGCCATACTATTTGTTATACTGTTTTCAAAAACTAAGTAAGAGATTTGAAGTAACCTCAAAACAAGAAGTCAAGGCAATTTAAATCAGGAAAGCGAGGTGTCCACGTAAACGGACCTCTCTACCTATCCACCTATCTGGATAAACGTCATTTAGATATTCTCTAACCTGATCTTGACTCTCTAACAGTTATTGGAGTAATTTCAACTAAACTGTACTAAATTAATCGGATCATTGCTAATTTTGAATGAGCAGAGGAGCCATGAAGTAGGTATATGTTTTTGGAGAAGATGAAGGTGGTTCTGCAATAACTATACCTACATATTGTCATTCAAATGAACTAAGGTCTAATTATGATTGTATTCTCCGTATATCCCAGCCCAAACGTTTACCTTGAAACAATGCTAATGATCCTCATGCCAAATTAAATTGGGATTGGGGTCACTAAGTAAAATTTGAGTTACTCGTTGTATTTTTGAGAACGGCCTTTCATCCCTGAATAATGTTGTGGAAAAAAATTGAGATCCTCCTCAAGTGTTGCTTGGGCCCAGTAACAAAGTTGCAATCGATTTTTGAAATCTTGTCATTCCGAGAATGACTCATGGCACTAGACATGGTAAGAATTTAATATTTTTTCTAAGGACCTACTTACCACGCTTTTAGAAATCCCAACCTCTTCGCTAATGTTTCACAATGTTAATTTGATTGTCCTCACCACTAGTACCATGTGTTCTGATCGTTTTCTCATAACTAGCATTATTTGTCGTTCTTTCAAATCCGTCTTTTAGTTTTTGAAAACAGTCAGTACGAGGAAATGTAAGTTTGGATTATTTGCTTCATAAATGTGAGATGCTAATAAAGAATTGTCAAGAGCTTCCCCTAGAGCAATACTGCTGCTTTTATTTGCTGATTTTTTGTAACCTTTGTAACCTAATGATTGCGACCCAGTACGAATGTGAATGTGCGTAACGGTTTTTAGTTTGTCATTGGGGTTCTCAACTGCCTCAGAATCCATGAAAATCTAAAAATAGGCAGAGTCCTCATTAAAAGTTATGTGTTACCATTTACATTTCTGCATACAAAATAGAAACGGACGAAGTAATGAAGTTAATTCTTTTACTGCTGTGCAATCAACAATAAAATCGATTTTGATACCAATACTATGTTTACGTATCCCTATCCCTTACATATCGAAATTTACAATGACCTATCAGCCTTTAATGCTTTTCTCGGGGACTGAGTACTAATGATGCTCACAAAATTTGTAGCAAAGACAGATAAACCAAATGTGGATATATATACAGGGTGACCCATTAAGAATGGAAACACTCGCGTACAAAATTTGTTTATAGACCGACTTGAACCGGATTTTTTTCAAAAAATAGATCTCCAAAAGCTCTATCTTGATGTAAAATTTGAAGACGAAATTTTGATTTTCAAGGCCTACTAAGAATTTTTTTATGTGAAAAATAGCAAAATTTTGTTAGCGATTTTTCTATAAAAAATATGACTACACCACTGGATTTAGGAACCCCTCGAAGCATTTGTACCAATTTTTGCGAAAGAAAGTTTGTTCCTAAAAAAGTTATGATAATCTCGGCATCACCAGTGTTTGCCTTTGTCGGTGAACCTATTCTTATATAAAAATCGAATAGAACCCAAAGAGAAACAAAATTAAATAACTTAAACACTGGTGTAATTATTAATAAGAACCATAAAAACCAGTATACACAAAATAACCAACAATTACTCTAATATAAACAACAATTGATAGATGAGTTCGTCAAATTATTATTACTTCGTGGTTTTTATGAAAAAAAAATTTAATATAACCTACTTAGATAAAAAATAACTACATTATAATTTTTTATTCAAAAAGTGTGAATCAATTTGACAGCCTCTCCTTTCTCATTTTGAAAAATGTAATTTTCTAAATCACTACTTTTTTTATCAATTATTGTTTATATTAGAGTAATTGTTGGTTATTTTGTGTATACTGGTTTTTATGGTTCGTATTAATACTTAGACCAGTGTTTAAGTTGTTTAATTTTCTCTTTGGGTTCTATTGGATTTTTATAAAGGAATAGGTTCACCGACAAAGGCAAACTCTGGTGATGCCGATACTGTCAAAACTTTTTTAGGAACAAACCTTTTTTCACAAAAATTGGTACAAATGCATTCGAGTGGCTCCTAAATCCAGTGGTGTAGTCAGATTTTTTATAAAAAAATCGCTAACAAAATTTTGCTACTTTTCACATAAAAAAAAATCGTAGTAGGCCTTGAAAATCAAAATTTCGTCTTCAAATTTTGCATGAACATAGAGCTTTTGGAGATCTATCTTTTGAAAAAATCCGATTCAAATCGGTCTATAAACAAATTTTGTACGCGAGTGTTTCTTAATGGGTCACCCTGTAATATATATATATATATATTAAAGGCAGAAATAAAAGAAAATCGATGAGTCAGAGCTATTAAATAAACGAACGAACATATAATAATAAAATTACAAACAAATAAATAATAATTACAGTTTACATTTTTTGTCTTGATTTTAACAAAACATTTGTAATTTTTAGTCAACATTTGAAAGACAAATATAGCTTTCATTTTAATAATATATAAAAATGATTTCCGATGAACAGATAGTACTCCTTAAGCCTTTATAGATACAATAAATGAATCCTTAAATTATTTACAGGATTTATACACAGACGTGACATATTAAATCAAATGTCATTGTGAAGCTACATATTTTCGTTCGTGCTAATAGTATCTAGAATAATATAATAACTAAATTAGATAGGTACCTACAGTCTCGTTAAATTAATGAATTTTACTTGTCAAAATCAGACTTCGTGTTAGTAATTGGACATCTAGCAAAAACTCCGACAATTGTCTACGTTATACGGAACCTACAAATTACGGATTGTATACTTTGAAACATGCACAAGTGTCATTATTCAATGTAGGTTTTGTTATCTCTAATTCATCGGATAGCTGAAATATTCCTTTGGGTATATACAGGGTGTCCACCTAGTGCGCGTAAGTCCAATATCTGGGTTAATAAAAGAGATAACTTAATTTTTTTTTCTACAGGGTTGTCTAATATCCCGAGCTGCACAAAATGAAAATATATTTACATATTCAGGGTGTTCAGTTTTTCCTGGACAGGTACCAACTTCGTTTTTCTAAATGGAAATATATATTTTTTATTGCTTTTTCGAACTAAACCCTTGATTTTAGTAGGACTTTCATCAGCCTTCCCTATACCTAACTTAAACTGTTTTTGAAATATTGACGGGTGAATATTGACATTTTTGCAACTTTGACACCCTGTAAAATCTAAACGGTTTGAGATCAAGCAAAACGGTTTGCACATTCCTATCTTAACTTTTTATAAGCTATCGTTTGATACTAATTTCAAATTTATCCAAGAATTAAAAATTTTCAAACGGAAAATTTTTAATTCCTGGATACATTTGAAATTAGTATCAAACGATAGCTTATAAAAAGTTAAGATAGGAATGTGCAAACCGTTTTGCTTGATCTCAAACCGTTTAGATTTTACAGGGTGTCAAAGTTGCAAAAATGTCAACATTCACCCGTCAATATTTCAAAAACAGTTTAAGTTAGGTATAGGGAAGGCTGATGAAAGTCCTACTAAAATCAAGGGTTTAGTTCGAAAAAGCAATAAAAAATATATATTTCCATTTAGAAAAACGAAGTTGGTACCTGTCCAGGAAAAACTGAACACCCTGAATATGTAAATATATTTTCATTTTGTGCAGCTCGGGATATTAGACAACCCTGTAGAAGAAAAAATTAAGTTATCTCTTTTATTAACCCAGATATTGGATTTACGCGCACTAGGTGGACACCTTGTATGTATATATTTTCACATATATGAAATTAGGTGTAATAACCTCTGGGTCTTTATCACGTCGTATTGTGAACAAAGTGATTCTAATAGTTTCTAAACTTTCACATATTTCAAATTAGGAGCTTGAACCTATTCTAAGATCTAAAACATATACGCAATCAGTCCTGATTAAGGCCCATAAGAAAAAGCAGTATTTAGGTGTCCCTTATTTTGGCATTTAACCATGCGCACGTATAATTTTTAATAAGGAAACCCTTAAACTTACTGCTTGACCCTACTTCTGCTGGTTTAAAATCTTCTTTTTCTTCCAAAATGGGACGAGTACCTAGGTATTTATAATTACCAAATATGAGCTATTGAAATAGGTATAGATAAGACATGATATTGAACAGATTATTACATTAATGTATAGAAAATCAAAGTTTATAGGAAATGTGATAAATTGTTTACTGTTTTAAATATAATAATTACTCATATAATCTGTAATAATTATAGAAATTGTATATAAAACTTTTCGCTGAGTTTCAGCATCATTTAAAAAAAAATTGATAAAAGAACATGTTTTGGAAGGAGCCAAAAGTTAACAGTACGTATTGTAAAATCTGTGTTAAAATTGTTGGTATTATACTTATATTCTGACTGAAATAAGGAAGTTATTTTATGTTTGAGTATAAAAGATACTAGGCACTTGTTTTTATAAATTATTTGAGTAGATTAAGTTAATTAACATTAATTTATTGATATACATATTTATATATTTGGAAATAAATGACGGTGTCCGTTGTCACCTTAGAACGTCAGGCGTAGGTATCAACCTCATTGCGATTATGAATAATACATAATTCCTATTATTTAGCGTATTATTGGATACAACGCTTTACAAAAACAATATACAATTATAACATCCATACACTGCATTTAGTTCGTTATAATATTATTAACTGAACAGCTAATTACACTTACTTCACTTGCACAGAAACACACAACACGATACAAAAATGGCTGTAGCATGACTGCTATAATGGCCACTGTCCGAGGAGATAGTGTACCCGCAAGCGCGGTATGAAATATTTAATTATGGGAAATAAATGTATTTCTTAAAAATAAATATTTAGTTCTAGAATTAATCGTTGGATTTCAATCATTGTAGTAGAATTTTTAACATCAAATGTTTATTTTCAACAATTAAATACCTACATGTGTTTAATTTATATACAGAGTAGTGATGGCCATTCCAGTTCACTTTGGTGAATAGTTCGGACTGAAATAGTTCACCTAAGTGAATAGTTCCTTTTTATAGTTCAAAACGAACTACAGTTCGTCTCCTATTTGATTTCCTTGCGGACCGAATATAATTGCAGTAGTAGTACTCTTTATGACAACCAAATAATGGTATATAAAATATTAGAAATTGTGGCATGTAATATTTTTAAACTATAATCTATAAATTTTTTATCTATATAAAAGTATGTACAGTACTTACTATAATTTTACTGATATGTTGAACTTTCTTTTTTTTGTTCGTATTATTTTTTTACATAGAAATATATTGCGGTTATTATCAGCTTTTGAAGTAAATTATTTTATTAGTTCTTAAAATATACATAAATGGTTCAGAATTTCAGATAAAAACGCTAAATGTATCGATTCAGTGCAATAATTAATTTAAATTACTAAACTGAAAAGTTTTCTTTTTCGGTTTTAAGTTTCATGTTTCATGTCCGACATGTTGAATCACGAAGTACTACTAAGAACTGAACTGACTCGAACGAGGGAACGAAAACGAGAATGAACGGTACAATTTCACACACAGTTCAAAATGAACTATTCAGTGGCAACTATGTGAAACAGTTCGTTCAGTTCACCTCAAGTGAATACCTCTGTTCATGACCGAATAGTTCATGCAAATATTAGTCTTATTTCCTTTTCTCTTTTCTAAATTCTATGTATATAATATTTACTTGAATTTCGACAAATTTTAGGTTAGAAGGAAACTGTAGTTTTCAAATATCGTTAGCGTTAATTCTGAGCGACATATACAGGGTGACCCATTAATAATGGAAACACTCGCGTACAAAATTTGTTTATGGACCAATTTGAACCGGATTTTTTGCAAAAGATAGATCTCCAAAAGCTATATGCTGATGCAAAATTTGAAGACGAAATTTTGATTTTCAAGGCCTACTACGAACTTTTTTTTATGTGAAAAATAGCAAAATTTTGTTAGCGATTTTTTTATAAAAAATCTGACTACACCACTGGATTTAGGAGCCACTCGAATGCATTTGTACCAATTTTCGCGAAAAAAAGTTTGTTCCTAAAAAAGTTATGAGAGTATCGGCATCACCAGTGTTTGCCTTTGTCGGTGAACCTATTCCTTTATAAAAATTGAATAGAACCCAAAGAGAAACAAAATTAAACAACTTAAACACTGGTGTAATTATTAATAAGAACCATAAAAACCAGTATACACAAAATAACCAACAATAACTCTAAAATAAACAACAATTGATAAAAAAAAGTAATGATTTGAAAATTACATTTTTCAAAATGAAAAAGGAGTCTGTCAAATTGATTCACACTTTTTGAATACAAAATTATAATGTAGTTATTTTTTATCTAAGAAGGTAATATTATAAGTTTTGGCATAATAACCACGAAATAATAATAATTTGATGAACTCACCTATCAATTGTTGTTTATATTAGAGTAATTGTTGGTTATTTTGTGTATGGGTTTTTATGGTTCTTATTTATAATTACACCAGTGTTTAAGTTATTTAATTTTGTTTCTCTTTGGGTTTTATTCGATTTTTATATAAGAATAGGTTCACCGACAAAGGCAAACACTGGTGATGCCGATACTGTCATAACTTTTTTAGGAACAAACTTTCTTTCACAAAAATTGGTACAAATGCATTCAAGGGGTTCCTAAATCCAGTGGTGTAGTCAGATTTTTTATAAAGAAATCGCTAACAAAATTTTGCTATTTTTCGCATAAAAAAAATTCGTAGTATGCCTTGAAAATCAAAATTTCGTCTTCAAATTTTGCAACAACATAGAGCTTTTGAAGATCTATCTTTTGAAAAAAATCCGGTTCAAATCGGTCCATAAACAAATTTTGTACGCGAGTGTTTCCATTCTTAATGGGTCACCCTGTATATGACAAATTGTTTACTATTCGCTACCTACTTAGATATAAAAGCTGGCATGTCTGCTATTTAAATAGCAGACATGCTATTGACATGAGATGTAAAAATAATAATATTATTTTACTCTATGCACTATATAAGTTCCACCTGGCGCACCCGCCACTTTATTGAATCGTGTACAAATTAGTACTTGGTATTAAAATTCGCCCGCTCCTCCGCCATTATCTATAACTCTAAATAAATTATTGTGGTCTGATAAAATTTGCCTAATTGCTTTGCATAATTCAAACTGAAATTATTAATTACATAATTAATTGTGATTAATTAAATACAGAAAAATACAAAAAGTTAATAATCAACCTCTGTGCCGACGGATCAGTCAAAGGTCAGTTTCTTTAAAAAAATATTTTTGCCTAGAAATCTCACACCTTTTGATTAGGCAAAAATATTTTTCGAAAAAAACAACCTAATAAGTTGTTTCAAAAGATTTGGCAAGTGATTTTTAGACGTAAATTTTGTCCATACTTGGCAAATATATAATATCTATCTTGACGTACCTTAACAATACAATACAATACAATACAATACAATACAATACAATACAATACAATAACAATACATACAATAACGTATGAAGACAATAAGAAAAATAGGGATAAAACTTTAAATATCTTGACTTACATTAATTTTGTACACTAAAATCCCAAAAATCTTTATCAGAAAAGTCGAAGTTTTGATTACTATGAAATACTAAAAGAATTTTAAGTGTTAATTTAGAATTCTGGGATAGAAATGCTAGAGTTAAATACTCATAATTGTAACCATGACTACCATAATATAAAAAAAATAATTTGTTGACAAGCCATCGAAATTTAAAAACATACCTACTTTATATATGAACTATAAGTATAAACATTATATTAATGACAAAAATGCTGTATTTGACTATATCTTGATATTCTAAAATCAAGCCATAGAACGCTATTTTGTATTGTTTTACACAATTACAAAACACACATTCAAATAGGGAGCGTATGCTGAAATAGGTAGCTAATATATTTCCAATTTGTGTATTCAAATCGATAGGTGTCCTCTGGATAGGTAAAAAAGCATGATACACTTCCTCAACTAGACGGGAGTACAAACTACGGTCTGTACACTGAAAAAAAGGATTTAATTGATCTTAAGAGTCTATTCACTGTAGATTTGACAGGCATGAATACGGGGTCGGGTTGAGAGATTGAGGAGGAGAATTATTAAGATTTCGGAGGTGCACGTAAAGCCGAAGTAAAAAGGCACATGGACATAAAGTTAGCCCTTATTGCAACGGTACCGGATGTGTCTTATAATTGCAACAAAATTTCTTTTTAATGTTATAAATTATATATTACCAGAAAGATCAAAACACAAACTAGATCCGTATAGTAGGAAATTTTTGTTTAATTCATGTATTTTAAAAAAAATAATTTTTGAAAATACTCTATTTTAGTACAAGATTGTTTGCCTGGAATTTTAAAAATAAAAAGAATTACAAAAAATTACTACTATAGGGATTTAGATTAAAGTCTTATCTTTCAATACTTTTTTACTGAAAGTCGCTATCTTTTATAGTTTTTTTATAATGAGACACGAGACGAACGCCAATTTTGGTCTTATTTCGGACTAGGGAATGGACCCTTAATAAAAATTCTTACCACCGATTAAATTGTTGATTTGTATTTGGCGATTTAAATATTTAATTGGTATTAAACATAACATTTATTTATGGTAATTTTAAATAAGTATTTAATAGCGTCTAGTACATTCTACTGCTAAGGAGAAAAATATTTAATCTACTGAATTAAATATTTAGTTTTTAGTTTAGAAGTTCTATTTATCTCAATTAAATCCTTTCCTCAGTGTAAATAATCAAAAAATTAAGTAATTAGAATAGTTCACTACTTATTTATTTCAAAATCTGTTGCAAAAAATTATTTAATTTTAAAAAATAAATATTTTAAAAATATATGGAACAAACTATAGAGTTTGTACAATGGGGTATTTTCCTTCAATCGAAATGAAAGTGGAAACCTTTATTTTTATAAAATATATATTTTTTTATATTTATTAGGATAAAAATTATTATGATTGAATTGGTAGAAAATTTTTAATTCAATTTTGAAATTTTATTCTATATTCGTGACGTCACTAAGCGATAACTAGGGAATATGTATCTATATAAAGGCCACACTGATAATATGTGGCTAGATTCAGTTTGTAACGACGACAAACGACAGTCGACATTTCGATAATTGACATTTGAAATTTCGTGTTTGTGTTTGGCTTGACAACTTGACGTGTTGTATTGTTGTTTTCTTGTGAAGTAAACTTTTATTAAACATGGAGCAAGGTTTTGTAGAGGCTAAGTCCGACAATTTACCGGTTATAGATCCTTTTATGATAAAGATTCTATAGATCCTTTCAGAAATAAAAGGGATGAAAAATGTAAGGTTAGTATTTAACAGTATTACTGCAAAGTCGATTAAATATATTCAAAAATTACCTTTACAAATTACGATGTTTTTCTATTAGTAATAAATACACTTGTAATAAGTCACAGGCAGAGACAACAATTCACAGGTAAAAATATAAACTAAAAACTGTTTCATGTTTACCATGATGTTTACCCTAACCAAACAATTCAAACATAAACAAAAGTAAAGTTGTCACGCAGTGACACCAACCACACCAATGAAAATATCCTAGAAATCACTAAAAAATGGCGCAAATTTTGAATTTTCGCTTAGTGACGTCACATAGATATCGCGCACAATAAAAAAATAATTTATGGACTTAAATGAACCCAATATTAAAATTCCAGAAATACGTATCTCTTCTTTTTCCAACTACTTTCCATTGACGATGTAAAAAAAAATAGGAAAACACCCCATTGTATCAATTCTTGGTATATAGTATAATATAATAAGCAAAAATAAATTGTTAATAATTTAAAAAAAGCTATGTAGCTTAGTAGCTGTTTTAAACAAGATTTTTCCCTCAGTGTATCTACACTCATTTGCAAAAAAGCAAACCAAGCCGACGTTATCAAACAAACACATCTATCACGTCTGTATAAAATAAACCAGCTCGGGAAATGGTTCGCAACCTAAACCACTGGACCCATTTTTGCAATTTTATACTCTACACTCCGCTCCACGTCACCCTTTGTTTATAAATTAAATTTAAAATCAATCGATCTTTGTAATCTCCAATAATCCGCATATTTTCGAGGGCGGAATTTCTTTTCTAACGTAATATCGGGACGAATATATCACAGATATTCTTTGAGAGTTGTCATTTTATCTGTCATTCATCATATAACAAAAGGTATTAAGGGTGGACTGGCCAAGCATCATCCTTTTGACTACCCTCTTTTTTAATGTTCGCTATCGACAGAACTGCTTTGTCACTTGAATTTACAACAATCGATAGAGCGGCGTTACCACCTACAGGAAGAAATATATGTTTGTGGTGGTCTACAATTAAGCCAGTTGGAACAAATATTTACATTTCCAAGAATTAACGAATATAACGTGACGTAATTCTAAATAAATTGATATTTATGGAAAATTCTCCACATGCTCCGAATTTTCCTCTATTCTCCAAGCTAATTATGGATAGCAGTGAAGGAATAATTAGTACACTGAGAGAAAATCTTGCTTAAAACCGCTAATAAGGCATAGTTTTTTGAAATTGTAAATTATTTATTTTTGCATATTATATTTAGTATAGATTAATAATTGTTTTTCAAAATTGATGGTAAGAATTTTTATTAAGGGTCCATTCCCTAGTCCGAAATAAGACCAAAATTGGCGTTCGTCTCGTGTCTCATTATAAAAAAACTATAAAAGATAGCGACTTTCAGTAAAAAAGTATTGAAAGATAAGACTTTAATCTAAATCCCTATAGTAGTAATTTTTTGTAATTCTTTTTATTTTTAAAATTCCAGGCAAACAATCTTGTAACGACGACAAACGACAGTCGACATTTCGGTAATTGATATTTGAAATTTCCTGTTTGTGTTTGGCTTGACAACTTGACGTGTTGTATTGTTGTTTTCTTGTGAAGTAAACTTTTATTAAACATGGAGCAAGGTTTTGTAGAGGCTAAGTCCGACAATTTACCGGTTATAGATCCTTTTATGATAAAGATTCTATAGATCCTTTCAGAAATAAAAGGGATGAAAAATGTAAGGTTAGTATTTAAATTAACAGTATTACTGCAAAGTCGATTAAATATTTTCAAAAATTACCTATGTTTTTCTATTACTAATAAATACACTTGTAATAAGTCATAGGCAGAGATAACAATTCACAGGTAAAAATATAAACTAAAAACAATGTCTCATGTTTACAATGATGTTTACCCTAACCAAACAATTCAAACATAAACAAAAGTAAGGTTGTCACGCAGTAACACCAACCACACAAATGAAAATATCCTAGAAATCACTAAAAAATGGCGCAAATTTTAAATTTTCACTTAGTGACGTCACATAGATATCGCGCACAATAAAAAAATAATTTATGGACATAAATGAACCCAATATTAAAATTCCAGAAATACGTATCTCTTCTTTTTCCAACTACTTTCCATTGCCGATGTAAAAAAAAATAGGAAAAAACCCCATTCTACTACAACAACTTAATACATCGATTAAATCTAGAACCAAATATTTACTTTTAAAAATACATTTATTTCCCACAATTAAATATTCTGCAGCTTCTCGGACAGTGGCCATTATAGTAGTCATGGCACAGCCATTTTTGTATCGTGTAGTGTTATAATCGCAGTGAGGTTGGAAAATTCGCGCCAGGAGAAAACGGAGGTGGCTTCGTCAGACACTGTCATTTATTTCAAAATATATAAGTATGTGTATCAATAAATTTAAATAACCCAGTCAAATGTTTTTTTTTTGCTAACTCAACTAGTTCTATACTAAAATAATTTATAAAAACAGGTATTACTCAAAAATAAAATAACTGTTCCTTATTTCATTCAGAATATGCTTACAATTTTAAAATTTTTGGTACAGATTTTAAAATAAATACTAAAAACTTTTATAATAGCTCGTTCCAAAACATATTTTTTATCAATATTTTTATTATTTAGGTGTAGGTATATCTATCGATATTTAAGTGATACCGCATGCAAAATATTCAAATAATGCTAAAACTGAGTGAAAAGTTTTATAGTGTTATCCATAATAAAATTTGGGGATGTTCCACATACATGTAGAAATGTGGTAGTGCAAAAAAAAATTTTTTTGGCGGCTTCTGAAAACTATTTAAAAATTTTTCATTGCACGCCGCTGGATACTGGTCCACTGTAATGGAGTGACCTTGAGACTGACAATGCAAACTGGCTAGCACGAAAAAAACTTCAGAAATTCTGAGAGTATACCGACACCCGGCGCAAAAAAGATTTGCAGCGTTTTTACTTTAAAATAAACTTAAAGATAGATAGATGTGACCAAAGTGACGTGTCTTTAAAATGAATAAAATTTTGTTACACTAATTTCGAAGAATTGCGCTACTTTATTACTAGGTATTAGAAACATGAAATTTATAAAAAATTTGCACATACTTTGTTACAAAAGCTGTTCGAAATTTTGTCCCTAAAGCTATCCAATTTGGCCGCACTAAAGCGAATGTTCCTCCTGGTTGCTGATCTTGCAAACGCAAATTATTAAGTAAATTGGGGATTTTCAGCATTTTGCTGCAACAACCACTCACAAAACCTAACTCGTAAGTGATAATCCACTGGTAACAGTCCATTAACTCAGCATTACTGTACACATGAGCCATTTTGAAAATTTTACAGTTTAACACTCCTACGATAAATAAAACACCGGCACTAAACACACACACACTAGAGAAGACACAGATAGACTGATGACTGAATAGACAATAGAGATATTATCCCCGCTCCAACTGTATTCGCTCGGTCGTCGTTCGAGGTACAAAAACGTGTGTACTTTTTTTATCACATTCTTAGGAATGTGGTAGGTATATCAGATGATGAAGTGCAGTTGCCCATCTACGTAGTCCTTTATAATGGTATAACTTTAAACATTGTTTACGGGAAATCCTAAGACTTTTATTATAAATTTTTTGGTGATATTGGTTTTTTATTTAAGGATGCACATATCCTCAAAGTTTTAGAGATAAGTTCTGAATAACCCTGAATATGCATTTTCTACAATTATTACAGGTCATATGAATAATTATTATATTTAAAATATAATAAAAACTTTAAATACCTACGTGTCTCATTTAAGAAAACTAAAGATTTAATTCAGCAGATTAAATATTTTTCTCTATTTAACGTTGCCATTGTAAATGCCATATTAATAACAATTAGATCTTTAATTCGCTAAATACAAATAAATAATTTAATCAGTGGTAAGAAATTGTATTTATCTCAATCAAATCCTTTTCTGAGTGTATATAAACATAAAACTACATCTGTTAGAGGTAACAAACTTCAATTATTAACACAAACGTGAATATGCCTTTATAAGCAGGCGGAACATTGTCACAAATAGATGAAGAAAAGTATTACTTTTATCATAAAGTTAAATTGTGGGGGTGGCCTCAGGACACATATTTTAACAGGGGTGAACTCAGGACATATTGAAGCCTTCCGTCATAAAACTCTCCATTTACAATAGAATAGTACTTTATGGTTTACTTGGTCAAAATGGTTAAATTTGCCTTTTATATTTAGCTGTTTTATCGAGTCGATGGCTCAGAGATTAGTGCCTCGATTGCTTAAGTCACAGGTAGTGGGTTCGAATCCCTATTCGATGGACTACCATGGACTTTTCTGTCTCCAAATCTTAACACCATGTGATGGCAGGCATCGTTTCAAAAAGAGGGAGTACTCAAAGTTTTTAACAAAGATTTTCTCTCAAAATGTAATTTTCGTTAAACTATTTTGTCGCAAAAAGATAGGTCGAAAAAGCGACTTCCCATATACCTACGTTTCTGCGCAGAAGAACTTGAAACAGTTTTATCGCGTTCAGTCCTACTTGAGTCCGGGACCTATCAATCGATCTGGCAAGCGATGTTTTACCGTTACAGTCAAAAGGTTAGAACACAGGATTATACTATTCAGTGGAGAATAAATACAGTTTTGCTTTGTGGGAGCAGTTAAAATCTTCAGAGTGTAAATAGATTTTAACTTCGAAATTAAATCGGAACCCTATAGAACCCTGTAAATCCTGTTAAGTGAGGACACTATAAATTCCCCGTCAATCAGTAGAAAACACTAGATGAACGGAGACATTGAAAAGGGAATCAATCGTTCATGTTTGCCGTCTGCAAGATTACAAATAAAACCTTAAGGATAAATTAGTGTGACAAGAGTTAATTGCTTTCAAGTGTCAAGTGTCAACCTTCAAGTGTCTGGTATTGCCTGATGTAAATAAGAAAAATAGTTGCTGATACCTTAACTGTACTTCTTTTTCAACAATATTACTACTTTATAAACTAAATATAAATTTGTGGCTTATTCAAATCGACAGGAAATGTAATAAAATAAATATATTGATCAAAATATCAAGCATTTACTTAATAGTTAACTGTGGTAAATAGTTTGTCCTGAAACAATATTACTATACTATTTAATTTTTCCTATTTTGATCTTTATAAAATATGCCTCTGATATATTCTACTCCTATATAGTTTTTTTTTTTCTTCAATCTGAATAAGTACCATAATATACCCACCATAAAGGAGTGGAAAACAACGTATCTGAAACTATTGTGATTGATTTTTTTAGTATTGATAAAATTGATATTTGAAGTGGCCCAAAAAATAATATTAATCACAATTTCAATCGCGAAACTAAGATGGCATGATAGAAATGGGTGAGAGGATCCTTCAACCGTAATCCACGAATATCATTAAGAACACCAGAAACTACTTCGTTAGTCAGACGTAGGCTTCTAATAACAAGCCCAACATAAGTCCCTATAAATATATTTCGTAGGTATTTTTACATTCGTGACAGGCGATCTGACCTTCACGTATCTTCTACTTCACTGCCTTAGAATCATAGATCTCTATTGCCTTTGTTCTGCCGAATAGCGAAAATGCGGTACAAACAAATATAAGAATGTCTGAGTTTTAACAATATCTTTACGGTATGGAATGGGGGATGAGGGTATATATTTCGTGTTATTTCATGATTTTTTTAACTATTTGTTATTACAGTGAGCTTTACCTGACGTTAAAATATAATATACGACTGCTTAGCACGTCAGTTTGATATCGAAAGGAATGTAAAAAATAGATTGTTTATTTTGTTCCTTTTATCTCAGAAATAACGATGTATCTTACATCATTATTTCTGTGGTAAAGGATTTCCATGGTTATGTTCAGTATATTTTGTTGTAATACCTACATTATTATAATAATAAAATATATGTGGCAGATTTATCATCCGGTCGGTGGCCTCAGAGATTAATGTGTCGCTCGCTATACCTAGGGATTTTGGCTTCGAATCCTCGTTCCGCTGGACACTTTTTGATTAAATTGTCTCTTACGTATATTAAGACACCTATTCAGACAACCATCCTGGAGTACTTGCCCAGAATGAGAAGACCGTCAATTTGGTGCTGATGTGAGAGATTAAAATCAGTTGATGTTTGACTCCCCCTAACTAATGAGGTTTTCTAGGTTTCCCTCATTCCAGCAGTGAACGGTGGTTAGCTCAGTAAGTCGTTGCTGAGGAGTAAATGCGACCTATTGAATAATGATATGACATTCTCTCTCCTACACAAACTTTAGATTTCTGCGCTCGTACATGTGATTACAATGATAGGAATGCGGAGAAGAACGTAATTTATTTGGGAAATATAAGCTGAACACTCCCTATGGCTTCACCGTATAAACTATTTATGTGTATATCACACTATACAGTGTTATTCAGAACTAATCCATAATAAAATTTGGGGATGTTCAACATACATGTACAAATGTGGTAGTGCAAAAAAAAAATTTTTTGGCGGGTCCTGAAAACTATTTAAAAATTTTTCATTGCACGCCCCTGGATACTGGTCCACTGTAATTGAGTGACCTTGGGACTGACAATGCAAACTGGCTAGCACGAAAAAAACTTCGGAAGTTCTGAGAGTATACCGACACCCGGCGCAAAAAAGATTTGCAGCGTTTTTACTTTAAAATAAACTTAAAGATAGATAGATGTGACCAAAGTGACGTGTCTTTAAAATGAATAAAATTTTGTTATACTAATTTTGAAGAATTGCGCTACTTGATTACTAGGTATTAGAAACATGAAATTTATAAAAAATTTGCACATACCTTGTTACAAAAGCTGTTCAAAATTTTGTCCATCAGCAGTAAATTGGGGATTTTCAGCATTTTGCTGCAACAACCACTCACAAAACCTAACTCGTAATTGATAATCCGCTGGTAACAGTGCCCCAGGCAGTTTCCTAGCGATCTGACTTGTACTTATTCGCGGATTTTCACGGACCAGATTCAACACTTGTTCTTCAGCTGCTATAATACGTTGTGGTCGTCTCGGGCCACCATCTCGTCCAGGATTTGCACGTAAATTACCAGTATCACGGCCACGTTGTACCACTGCCGTAAAAGTTGCATAATTTGGCGTGTGTCGATTGGGAAATCGTTCCGCATACAAGCGCGAAGCTGTCAATGAATTTTGTTCAACTTCGCCATAAATTAGAATCATGTCCATTAACTCAGCATTACTGTACACATGATCCATTTTGAAAATTTTACAATTTAACACTCCTACGATAAATAAAACACCCGCACTGCGAGAGCGACACACATAGACTGATGATAGACAATATAGATATTATCCCCACTCCAACTCTGTTCGTTCGGTCTGAACCAGGCGTTTCAGGTACAAAAAACTTGTTTACTGTTTTTTGTCGGAATGGGGTATATCCCATGTCGTTGAAGTACAGTTGCCCATCTACGTAGTCCTTTATAATGGTATAACTTTAAACATTGTTTACGGGAAATCCTAAGACTTTTATTATAAATTTTTTTGGTGATATCGATTTCTTATTTAAGGATGCACATATCCTCAAAGTTTTAGAGTTTCTGAATAACCTTGTATATATTTTTTAATATATTTTTTAAAAATTTGTATTATACACATTCTGATGGATTGTGGTCACGTTATATCAAATTTTGTTTCGTAATCTGTGGTTTGTGTTCGGAAATAATCAGATTAGAGGAATTCAGATAACACAAATCACCATTTCACTTATTTGCGATAGATCCGTTAGTCAACTCATAAAATAAAAATGCATATTTTTTTAATTTAATTTTTTTTTTTTTGTTATTGCTCCATTATTTCAAAATAGAGAGAAATTATTCAATTTTGGACTCCCAGAAAACTATCATACCAAATATTATATAAAATAAATACTTAAGTACAGTTTAAAAAAAACGTTTTAAAAATCTATTTTGACATTCCCTTACGCAGGTAGTGAATTTTTAACTACTTATTTTATAACTAACCTGTTTGGATTGTCTCTTGTATATAAACGGCAATATACAGTTTAGTAGACACAAATACCTAACCTGTGTATAATCTATATAATCTAATCTCATATCGGGAACCCACTGTATCAAGTTATCTTTCTTGTTCCAAAACACTTAATACGAAACGCAACCTTAACAGCCGTGACTAAGTATTCATCTGGGTATTTCTTATATTGATAAATGTTGTAACGCGAATCATCTGAATAAAGGATTAAATGAGTCATTAAAATAAACCATTCGAATCCATATCATTTTGTGGCAGTAAACAGAGTCGTTATTTACATGAAGCCGTACGAACAATCCGAGCAGCCAACAGAAAAAGACGAGCAATAAATTATTTTTCACAGGCATGGTATTTCTGTATTTACAACGCTGAAGGCAGCTTTAATAAGGTGAAGGTATCCGAGGCACCTGAAAGAGGATATGAATCCTGATAATGCATTTATTCATCTATAAAATTTTAATTAATCGAGCATTAACAATTTGGGGAGTTTAGGTGGCGTAATATTGGACTTTGTATCGATTAATAGTATGCCGAGTGATACAAGCAATGTTCATTACGTTAATAAAGCTTTCGTTTCATTATTTCAGTGTTAAAAGAAGTGACTATAATGGCCTGACTTATTTTTTATATATATGTACGATTCTTCGTAATTTCTTTTTGGATTACTTACATCACCTGTAAAATAATTTAAACAGGAGTATTCAAAATAAAAAGTCCAAGTTTGCCTCAAAAAAAAAATGTCGTAATTTTTACATTCTTTAAATAAATGAGGTGATTCCTTTGTATACCTAAATTATAAGTACCAAATGAAAATTAAAATGTCATTAATCATTTGAGTAGTCTCATTAATTGTACTTTATATTTTTTTTTGGCTGCTTAACTATAAATAAATATTTATGGAAACATTATATCTTAACTAGGTTGGTACAACCTATTTCTATTTTTATTAAGAAAGTAATTTTATTGTGTAGTCTTCTAATACATATAAATTACATCGATTTAACTCAGGAGGAAGAGAACATAGGAAAAAGTTAATAGGTAATTATCCAGTAATCCCCCTTTTATGTTTTTTCTGCACAAGAAGTATTCCGACCAAGACACATATCAATTAGAATCAGAGCAGTTTACTGCAGATTTTCTAAGGGATTTCCAAAGTAAATGTAATATTACCAAGAAATGGTAGTATCACAAACATTGTGATTAACCATAAGACTGCCGTAAACATGTCAAGGAATTGTTCCAGATGAGCATTTTGTGATGTAACTTTGTTTATATTAATATACAATGCAATTTTTAGAATGTAATTATCCAAAAGAGGTGTACTCTCTCTAACAATTTGGTCTAAATACTGGCCGATTCATTGAATATTTCGACAAAGTGTAACAGATGTAAGTGTTTTTGGCCTTTGAGAATATACCTATATGACAGTTTTGATATTTTATTTGTTTATATGTTTTTCTTTTATACCTGAGTTACTATTATTACACTGAGAAAAGGATTTAATTGAGATAAATAAAAAATGTAGTACCTATTAATTTATTTATTTGTATTTGGCGAATTAAAGATTTAATTGGTAGTAACGTGACCTTGAAGGGGGTTGGAACCTTTGGTGTGAAGATATCACTGGCGTAGTTTTCCACACAACACCAACACACTTTTATTTATTTGAAATAAATAAAATAACAGTTTGTAACGAAAATACTTCTGTTGTCAGCTTAGAACGTCTGGTGAAGGTTTTCCAACCTCATTGGATTATGAATAATCCATAATGCCTATTATTAAATACAACACTACACACAAACAGTATATAATTATGACATATATACACTACAAAATTACTTTATTATAATTTACTGAATGGCTAATTACACTTATTACACAACACGCATGTACTTCTACTCGCATGGCAACGATACAAAAATGGCTGTGCCATAGTCACTGTTCCAGAATTTAGTGTACGCACAAGTGCACTGCGCATTTAGAGATTGCATTAAACATCAATTGTGAAAAATAAATATATTTTTTAAAAGCAATTATTGATATCAGATATTCATTTTTTTTATTAAATATATTTGTTAAAGTTTATACAGAGCACTGAGAGTATATTCACCACTAAATATTTTGTAGGTACACAGTTTTTACAGTTATATCAGTTCTTAGTATATTTAATAGAAATTTTGAAAAATACTTATGTGTAATAAATACCTGGATTATGCAAAAAGATAATTTCAA
The DNA here is from genome assembly GCA_963924545.1 of Pogonocherus hispidulus. Classification (NCBI taxonomy): domain Eukaryota; kingdom Metazoa; phylum Arthropoda; class Insecta; order Coleoptera; family Cerambycidae; genus Pogonocherus; species Pogonocherus hispidulus. Next base: position 8,226,734 of record OZ004701.1, read on the forward strand.
AAAACTATAGCGTAGTAGTGGTTTTAAGTAAGATTTTTTCTCGGTGTAGGAAAACATACCGTTTTCCCTCGGTATATAAATAACTATTGCTTTTAATTGGTTTTTTAACCTTTTCGTTGTCGTTTTCGTTTCGCCTATTTATTAAATTCAATCCCTTCAAGTATAATATAAAATATGGAACTTTCTATTTAACACTTTCTGATAGTCTCTAATTGTCATGTTACTGTTTCAAATACCGGGATATCAAAAATTATCTTGGTCAAGGGTGGTTGTGGAATGTAAAACGTGTGTCTTACTTTAAATTTTTGAATATGTTTTGTTGTGTCAGAATCTGTCAAGTCATTGTGCTGAAATTTTCTAATCCAGTTTTTGAATCATGCCTCTTACCACACAGCACAAAATGTTCATGATTGAAGCCTATTTTCGAACGGGTGCGCTAGTTAATGGAAATTGGCAATACAGTCAACGTTTGTGTTTGGACAATTTTCGAGAGCACTTCCCAAACGTGGCAATATTACCGGACAATTTTTATGCGTGCCTTACAAATTGTGTTGAAGTGTTTCGCGAAACTGGTTGTGTGACTCATAAAAAAGGTGCTGGTAGACCAAGAGTTCGTACAGAAGAAGTTGTCAATGACGTTTGTCAACCTATGGAAGAGGAGCCTGCAAAACCTTAGAAACGTCTTTCTCAGGAAATTGGACTTTCTTATGGAACATGTCATAAGATTTTAAAGAAAGACTTGAACATGCATCCATATAAGATGCAAGCACATCAAGCTCTTCTGCCCGCAGACCACCCCAGACGCCTTGCTTACTGCCATTGGTTTGTCAATAATTTAATGAATGACGATCTTCTGGACTTAACTTTTTTTTCTGACGAAGCGTGGTTCCACCTTTCGGGATACATCAATTCTCAAAATATGCGAATGTGGAGCAATGATAACCCTCATGTTTTTACTGAATTCCAGCATGACGGTGTAACAGCACATACTACACGAGAAAATATTGCTTTCCTCCGCGAGTTTTTTGATGACCGGCTGATAAGTTTGCATACAGAAGTTGAGTTTCCTCCGAGATCACCTTGTTTGACAATTATGGACTATTTTATATTTCCTTACTTAAAAGATTTTCGCAACTCCGGTAAATAATTTGCAAGAACTGCAACAAAGAATTGTTCAGCAATGTGCAACCATAAACGCCAGAAATGCTGCAAAACGCTTTTCACAGCATGAGGAGGCGCGTCAACTTGTGCATCGAACAAAACGGGGGACATTTCCAACAATTACTGTAATTTAGTTTTTCTTGTTACTAAAACCGTTATTTCATAATTTGTAGTTCATTATTGTTTTACAACTGAAATAAATAGGTATGAAATTTGTAGGTTATTGATGATGTCAGTGTGACAGTGACATAATTATTTCAAATTTAAAGTAAGACACACGTTTTACATTCCACAACCACCCTTGACCAAGATAATTTTTGATATCCCGGTACAACGGGAAACTTCTGTATAACCCCACATGTCAACACTAGAAATATATTCCCATTTTAATTGGGGCTTAGTTCGATTCCTCCGTTCTTTTTGGCCGCATGGGTTACTCAAAGTTATGATATACGAGAGAAATAGAGATTTCTCCAGATTTACTATGATTTATTTTATACTCTCTCGTACTCCTAAGCAGCAGCATTAAATTTGAGATCGATAGGTCCTGAGCTGAAATCCTAGCGAGAAAAGGGCTATTTAGTTGCATTTCGTGTTGAAATTACGGCGGCTTCTCGTCATGTTCCTATGCACATCTTATAATCCAAGGTAGTTCAGTGACATGGATATTAATGAAGCTATTTCACTGTTTTATGCATAGCTACCAGCTTCCGAATATACATCGGAAGTCGGTGGTACTTTTATTAATTCAGCACGGACATTTATAAAAATACTGCAAATTACTTAAATTAATTATGTAATCTAATTAACTGTTGGTTATCCTCTGAAATCAAACTGCTTAACTTTAAAATATTTATTTATTTATTTCAATAATATTCTCCCCTACTGTCGAACCTGAATCGGTTACAAAAAGTTATTGGTCTCCTCAAAATGAGACTGTCAAGTTTGTCATCGAACGTAATCGTGACATATTTTGCTGTAAAAGATATTACATTACACTGTTCAGCATTCGATGGTAGATAATTGTTCACACACCAAGTACTAACTCTATTAAAGTTATCCTGAAGACGGAGACAATCACTGCGATCTCTAACAATATCATGCAGTTTAAGATTATCTGCATAAAGAAGACATTTTACATCTAAATTACTTATAATCTCATTGATAAAGATAACAAGTAGTAAAGGTCCCAGAACAAAACATTGTGGAATACCACATTTAGCCGTATATTCAATAGACCTGAACCCGTTAAATACAAGATACTACATTCTATTACTTAAATAAGATGTAAATAATGATATAAGACAATCAGATAAACCGATATTTTCCGTCTATTGAATGCTTTCGAAAAATCGGTGTAAATTTCATCGGTTTGCATCTGATTATTAATGGGCTCAGCTATAAACTGAGTAATACAAGTTAAATTTGGTACTGTAGATCGACTCTTTATAAAGCCATGCTGCGACGTAATTATTGACTTCGACACGTTATAATATATATCTTGCAACAGTATCTCAAAGACTTTACAAAAATTGCAGATGATTGAGATAGGACGAAAAGTACTGACATCAAATTTGTTAAGTACCCTTTTTATATATTGGACATACTTCAGAACACTTCCACAAAGTAGGTAAATCACAGTTATTGATGCACATATTAAAGATGATTTTTAGTGGACTAACAAGCACATGGCCACAGTCTCTTATTAGAAATGCCGGAATACCATCCGGACAAGTTGTTGTTAGCAGCAGTTAGTAAAATATGTTCCACCAATATAATTCTTAGCCTTAGGCCAACTCTGAAGTCTATTGCGCCAAATTCAACGTTTTCAAATGCCTCTGCTTAAATTTATTCAAATTATTGTCTGTGATGCACGTACTTTGTATTTCGACCACAATCCACTCAGCACAAATACTTTTCTATATCTCATCTTATAATTTATGTTGTATCTTTGTAAGGCAATAATGTAGCCAAGACTTGTGATGAAGCCTAGCAATGTCTTGGAAGCTAGATTACTCATTTTAGTAGGAGTAAGTAGTAGATATCTGTCCAATGACAGATGAAGATTGTGGTCTTCCTCTAGAAACATATACACGTCTTCCTCATTACCTATGTTTTCCCATCTCGAAGAGCAGTATCCTGTGAGAGGCTTATTAGTAGCCTTAATTCTTTTTTGCTTAGTTCGATCCTGAATTTGGCGTCCAATTTTAACCTCCCATATCTAACGTAACGTTTCTTCTGCTTTCTTATTTTCAAACAACAGCTATTTTTGCAGCTAGTGTGACTGTTTTGGACTCAATAGTGAATGAACTTTACACAGCAGCATTTGTTACATAAATGGTTTTATCGTGTATGGACCTGTATCTACAAAGCAGATCAATTTTCACACCACACTGAACACCAACACTCTCCCCAAGTTTTTAAGTGTTATATAGATATTACAACTTCGTTATTTTACATTTTATTGTGGGAAAAAGTTAAAAAGCATTCAACAATAATTGACCTCCTTATATTCGTACGGGTGTGTTGGGGGAAATAAATTCCAAATAAAAGCAATAACTGAATCCTGAGTGCTAAAAATAAATTGTTCGTTTCACTTCCCAACGGACTAATTCAATTTAAAATTTATGTTGCCACAAAATGAAATAATTGGATTGAGCATGAAACCAGGAATCTGTATAAAAAATACCCTTGAGTAAAGTGTTTCCTCCAAGAGAATAAAACATTTGTGTGAATATATTATGAAATAAATTCGATTCGAATATGTTGGTACGTGTGTTATGCGAATAATACTCGATTATTTTTTAATTAGTGTGTATTGTAGTATCAATGTATGAATATATATTTATTGCAACTGTATGTATATCAAAATTAGCATCACAACATATCAAGAGTTTAAAAACAAACGGATCCTCAATCTCCATCACTAATAAATTCTATAAATATTTTTATAATGCCAATTTTTGGTTATATTGTGTCAGTTGGAATTAAATAATAATAAAATGCTATTTTCAGTACAATTTTTTTTAGAACGGTAAAAAGAAGATAAATCTGAATTAATGTAATATTAACAAATACTTGAAAATATATTTACTTCATCAACAATTTTGAACATCATATTTCCATAAAGAATATCTCTGGGAATTCCAAAGATAAAACAGAGATTAAGTAAGTCCATTATTAGTCAATTTGAAAACCATTCCGAAAATAGGATTCAGTAATGAATGCTCCTTGATGTATAAAAATAATTTTCATAATCTACCATATTTTTTCTACAACCACTCAATTTTTTACAGTATTGGTAAAATAATTATAAATATTATTATCTGACATAAATATTTACTGAATCTAGTAATCGCGTGACTATTCTATTCCAACTGACCTCTGATGTCAACTTTTATTTTGGATCTCTCGAGACCAATTTAAAGTATGAATACGTTGTGATTTATAGATACTGCTCATTGTAGTTTATTTTGGAATTACACCACTTGCAAAATAATAAAAAATAAGAAATCAGAAGTATTCAAAATAAAAATGGAAAGTGTAGTAGTATCAAGGCAAACGTTTAAAGTTTACCCCAAAAAAACACTCTGTAATATTCAATAAAAATAAATATATGACAAACTTATCTAAATTTCATCAGTGGTTTTTTAGTTTGATATAAAATCCTGTAATATTACATGATATTTCATTATATAGTATTTCTAAACAAAAAATTATATTAAAATTTAAAAGAAATTAAACACTTGACTAGCTTTATTTGAAAGAGATGTCGAAAACAACTACTCCACGGGCAATGTGCCTCGACTGGCATTTTATTACTCCGACAACTTCATGAAAGTCGCCACTTCCTTCATCGAGATCAACCAGTAGACACTGACCGGTTTCGCACTTATTCTGTGCTCATTAGAGTGCCATACATAGTGGACTCGATGAACGATGCTGCGACATAATTGCCTAAAGGGCATCTGATATGTTAGTAGTGGAAGAAACACACATGGAGATGCCAGAGTAATACCACAGATTATTATACAGATGGGACAGTGAGACAGAGAAATTAAATTTAAAGAGAGGTGTCAAGCACTTCCCATTTAAATGTCCACTGAAGACTAATGCGCGTATAATACCACAGAGTACCCATTATACTATATGATAAATACTACATTCTCGAAGACTCAGATTTAAACCTAACATTTCGGGGTGTCGCTTGTCGCATCATAATTATTCAAGTGGTTTTGTATTTTGATTTATTTGGTATTTGTCAGTGTTGTTTAGTGCTTTATATTTCTATTTTGAAACTTAAATAATGGAAAGTGGAAGTGTATCAAAGTTACCATCTTTATATAATGTAGTTATTTTTTATCTAAGAAGGTAACATTATAAGTTTTGGCATAATAACCACAAAAATAATAATAATTTGATGAACTTACCTATCAATTGTTGTTTTTATTAGAGTAATTGTTGGTTATTTTGTGTATACTGGTTTTTATGGTTCTTAATAATTACACCAGTGTTTAAGTTGTTTAATTTTATTTCTCTTTGGGTTCTATTCGATTTTTATAAAAGAATAGGTTCACCGACAAAGGCAAACACTGGTGATGCCGATATTATCATAACTTTTTTAGGAACAAACTTTTTTTCGCAAAAATAGGTAGGTACAAATGCATTCGAGGGAATCTTAAATCCAGTGGTGTAGTCAGACTTTTTATAAAAAAATTGCTAACAAAGTGTTGCTATTTTTCACTTAAAAAAAATCGTAGTAGGCCTTGAAAATCAAAATTTCGTCTTCAAATTTTGCATCAACATAGACCTTTCGGCGATCTATCTTTTGAAAAAAATCTGTTTCAAATCGGTCCATAAACAAATTTTTTATGCGAATGTTTCCATTCTTAATGGGTCACACTGTATATACTCTTTTTTGTGTTTAATAATCCTAGTTATATGTTTTAACCAGTATGTTATTTAATATATATGTCGATATATGACCTATGTCGATAAAAGTATAAAAGTTTTTATCACTGTTCATGAAGTTATATGAAATATCATGGTTCAATGTTTTCATATTTCTAAGGGCCAATTTTTCAATGCTTGGTTAACGTAATTTAACCTAGAGTTAACTAACTGCAAGTTTAGAATGTGAATAGTTATTCATAAAATGTTCGAAGTAAATTACATTTTCAACTTATAGCTAGCTTAACTATACTGGTTAAACCGTGTTAACCAAGCATTGAAAAACCGTCCCTTAAGAAAAAAAAATAACCAAGAGATTAATTATTAATGAAGTTGATTAAACATTTAAAACTGTATTGAATCATGACTTCATAACTTCATTAATAATTTCTCTTATTTTTTTTTCCTTAATTCCTAATTAAAAAAGATAGCAACAGTTAAATAAGACAATAAATAATATTGAAATATACTATAGAAATAAAATATTCTACACATTTCCCCTGCATTTTTAATTTGAACGAATATTGTATGTAAAAGCTCTGTAATTGTTACTTAAATAAGTTCATTTTAAATGTGTTTATAAATAAAAAATATTAAAACCGGTTTACGACACAATTTATGTTTCATTATCTTATGTACTGTTATAATGAGCCACTAACTTAATTAAAAAATATATAAAATAAATGTTAGGTAAAATGCAACAGCGCTTCTCAAGAAAAAATTGTAAGTTTGGCAACGTTGTACACTTCCCGTTTAAAGGGACGAGGTCATAGCTATGAACTGTCAAACATCAAAGACATTCCGCCGGCTGTCCCCTCTGTATATACTCCTCTGTGGTAATACAATACCAGTTTTCGACATGTCCTTCAAATAAATAAGTAGGATTGTCTCACACAAAGACAATAGAGGTCGCTGCTATAAGGGCACTTGCGGAAAGCTGGTCGCTATCTGTCTGTTAATTAGACAATAATGATTATCAGGCGGATAGTAGCAAAGACCAAAAGAGGGCACTACTGTATGTTTCTCACCACTACTAACTTAACTAGCCTTGTCCTGTACGTTTCAAGTCGATCCTCGACTGGTCGTCAGTAGAAGAGGTTCTATGAAAAAAATTGTTAGATTGAAATTTTTAATTTTATATATTAATTATATTATTTTTATTTAACTTTATAGACACTGTTGTTGAACAGCTCAACTTTATACTTTTTCTGCTAGGTATAAAATATATAACGTTATTTTGATTTATATAGTGTTTGTATATATATCTTAGAGGGGAACATTCTCGACATGTTCTATACATATAGATACTAATTTTTGGCACCTAAACAGATTTACACACGCACCTAGAATTGCTTCATAAATTTTAAATTCTCGAGGCTTTATTTTGATAAAGGCTAGAAGTTGATGGAAATATATATTAATCTGCTCGGTTAAAGAAAAGTTTACAGCTAACAGGATCAGGATTTTGGTTGCGCTGAACAAACTTAATAAAATACTGATCGCCAAAAAATATTTTTTGAAGGAAAATACGAATAGGTTTTAAGATGGTGTTTGTTTTCACAAGTTTTAATTGAAGTTAAATATTTATTCTAAATCCAGATAATTTTACAGAATCATATTTCAATAACCAGTTAATCCCGACTTGTGAACCTAATTATCTAAGAAAAATACAAATAGTGATATTTCAATACGTATAGTTTTTAACATATCGTTGTGTCCCATTTTTTTTTTTTTTCAATTAATTACATCTGCTCTTATACAGAGTATTTCCTAAGTAATCTTAAATGCTGAAAGAGGCGCTGCTTCAAGTTATTCCATAGTATATTATGAAAAATCCAGAGGAGCAATGGCGTAAATTTTTACAAATATTAAAGTGTCTACCCATATGCACGCCCCTGATAATACTGAAAAATCTACCAAGGTAACATGTGAGCCGTGTCACCAAGTCACCATGTTACCATGTTACCAAGTCACCATGTTACCATGTTACCAAGGTGACCACAATAATAAGCATCTTTAATTTTTTTTAAACTTTAATGCTTTTTAATTCAGACACTACTAAGCCACTGGCGAAATAACTTTATACAGTGTGGAAGCAAGTTATTTTGACGTTATTGGGTTTTTTAGTGATTGTCTGAATCACCGTAGAAAACTATATTTTTAAACTTATAACATTCTAGGATATTTGGCTTTACCTATTTCAGGATTTTTTTAAAAAATTATGGGGTTTAAAGGATTTAAAAATTTCACCCTGCATTAACTTCCTTAAGGCATAAGTAAGTGTTATAGGTCTCTGAAGTCAGCTCATCAAGAAGCTTCCAATAAAACAATATAATAATAATATCTCTACCCCTCATTCTAATTAAAAGAATTAGCCCGACAGAATCTGAGACTTGTGTGGGAGAGGGGCGGCATATTATTATTTGTCGAACCGTATTTGCGCCTCAAAAACGACTTAGGTTGGTAAGCCCTAACCACCATTCAGTGCATTCTTTTATGTCCCCACTATTACAGCTATATCTATCAAACCGTATATCAATGTATTCGTGAGAGGACATTCTATCCAAATTTGTAAAAATATACAGGGCGTTCCACTTGAAAAATATAAGTTGTGGTGAACCTCTCCTTTTTGGAACACCCTGTATAAATGTTAGTACTTTAAAAATGTGTCACCTTTCAATTAAGAATTGACCTGTCTCTGGATTTTCCATGGAAACCACTATTTTCAGGGATAATCGAGAATGAAAATTTTGGTTGACTCGCCCTGTACAAATATGTGTACCCACATAATTGAGGTAGTATGGTAGGGAGACGCTGTAAGCATCCTTTCCTCATACAAAAAACGGGTTCAATGGGCGTGGCTAAATGTCGTAACGATATGACTGCCCCGCCAGGCCCGGATTATTTAGAATTATATGTCAGAAATGGGGAACCAAAATAACGAAATCAAATAAAACACAGTATGAAATAAAATAGTCATACAGATGCAAAAAAATGTTTATTTTTCTTTAGATAATACAATTTTATTGCCTTATGCTTTCAGATTTATTTATTTTTTTTACTAAAGTAGAACACTTTTATTAAATTAGCTTTAAAAATTGAACAATGTATCCTACAATATATGCTATGATATATTTAGAAAATTTAAATTGAGAATTTGATATTCCTAGCTCCTGGGTCAGGTAATTCTTCAATCTATACTACACTCCCCCCGTATGCTTTGCTCGCTCTCCCCTTTCTTATTTGTCCACCTTACATATTCAGAGCCCTGGGCATACGCTTCATCGCTGTGCTGTATAATTTACCCTAAGCTAGTATGACCAAGTTATCTTGATAATTGATTGAAAATGATATGGGCTTAATAATTGATATCCGTTAATATCCAGTACACTTCGACATCAGCAAAAGTAACAGCATCCACCACAAGGCTTAGGTACAGCAGTAGAGATAGAATAACGTTTTGCTCCGGACATCCTTGTTTCATCGGAGTCACTAATGTTTCCTTCAGTATGGATATACGTATTAATCTTTCCCTGGGCATGTGTCTAGTCTGTCCACCTTGAGATGTTATTATGTTAGATCTTATTAGTTAGATCTGTTAGTTATTATCGAATGTTCGATCGAATTGTGATATTAGATACTATTTAAGCAATCAATTATCAATTAAAACATTAAATAATTACTTGTAATATGCCAAATATAGCTGCTCTGCATATTGTCTACTAATTTGTAATACAAACCTGTAAAATATTATTCTGCATAATTTCTTTTTATCAATACAGTCTCTGCTACTATGGGCGCAGGAAACTATTTATTATGTTTTAATATTGTGGGTATATAAATCTCCAAGACATACAAATTTACGAAAAACTAAATTGACATATGTGCCACAGCCGCTTGTCAGTTTTGGCAAGTGCCGTGTCAATATGGCGATACCGATGCTATTTTTTACTACGAGATAACTCCTCCCTACTATCCATATATATTGAAACACGTCAATTCTGTCTCGCTCTAAATTCCGTCGCCGAATCCACAAAGTTTCAAAGCGTCCCGTTTCCTACGCGTTTTCCCAATTTAAACGCCTTTTTAAAAAACCTCTGCAAAATTTTCGTCGATCGCCGTTCGGCGATAGAGATACGCCTAGCACCGGCGTTTGTCCTCGCGCCTAATGGCCCCGTCACGCCTGCCGAAATCCCGACTTTTCGCGGGACTCCCTAGACCCTTTTTCTAATTTTACGGCTTCGAGAACTGCTTTACGCGAAAGTTCTGTTCTTTCTCTAATCCTTTCAGATTTTTTTTCGAGACCGTACGCCGACTCCTTCTACGTCTATTTCATCTTCGAAAATCTCGAGTCGCGTCCGTCTCAACTTCTTTCTCATTTTATCTACCGATGTGAGATTACACTAACGCGACAAGCACCTCCCACGAAAACTGTCAAATTAATAAAATTTCAGATAAGTTATTTTCCTACGAGAAATATTGCTAACGGAATCGATAGTACTGACTGCCAAACACTTCTGATTATCAAAATACTGAAGCGAAATGCTTTTCCAATTAGAAATCGGTACAAATTATTTTTTCAGGTTGACACGTACAGTTTCCATACTTAAACGTCTCAAGGATTTGACAACAGGCGCGGTAGCGCAGCGGGAGAGTCATAGGATTCAAAACTTCATAATGCTGATTTCGCGAGTTCGAGTCACGATGGAGGCAATTTGTTTTTACTTTTTAATTCCAATTATTTATTAGTATTAGTATTTAGTTATTCTGTTTCATTATCCCTAGCTTTTATTCTTTCTACGCGTAAAGTTTGGAATTAATTTGTTCATTTTGACAGTCTGTTAAATTCATTATTTCAGCTTACAAAAGTAAATATCTATAATATTTTTGGTCCCATTGATAAAATTGTTAATAATGTTTACTTAAAAATAAATTCTACTTTCAGTACTTAAAAAATTATGATGTTTTACCACCAAGAATAGAGTAACCTTACAATTCATCAAAATATTAATAAAAATCGTTTAGTATAATTACATCATCATTCCAGATACAAAATTTCTTTAATATGGATTTTCTTAAAAATAATATTATTTTAGATGCATTTGTCACCCGAAGTGTGACCCCAGACTGCAGGCCTGGACCCCCGGTAGGGCTAGAAATCGGAACGAAAATCGCGACAGCGATTTTCTCCCATTTCTAGTCCTAACTTAATGACCCACATACAGCACTAAGATTCTCTAAGCTTATGTTTTACTGTATTCTAAAACGAGTATATTGTTTCAGGGCGACACATGTTGTTGGATATGTGATAAATGCGAGGAGTACGAGTACGTCTACGACGAATTCACATGTAAAGATTGCGGCCCTGGATACTGGCCGTACGAAGACAAATTGTCGTGTTATGCACTTGAGCTGCAGTACATGCGCTGGAACACACCCTACGCTTTTGTTCCAGCTGCGTTCTCCTGCTTAGGCATCTTGGTAACCTTCGCCGTAATTATCCTATTCATAAAGCATAACGACACTCCCTTGGTCCGGGCCTCGGGCAGAGAATTAAGTTACATGCTATTATTCGGCATTCTTCTCTGCTATCTAAATACATTCGCACTCCTGGCGAAGCCCACCACGGAAATATGCATCACCCAGAGGTTCGGCGTAGGCGTCGGATTCTCAATAATATACGGAGCACTCCTCACCAAGACCAATAGAATCTCCAGAATATTTGATTCTGCCTCGAAATCTGCGCAGCGACCGAATTATATCAGTCCGAAGTCGCAGGTAATCATCACTTGCTCTTTGATCGCTGTGCAAATTATACTCACCCTGGTGTGGATGGTCGTAGAACCGCCAGGCACAAGATACCACTACCCGACTAGAAATCAGGTTAGTATAAAATGTGGGGATTCTGACTCAAAATGAAATCTTTTATTAAATATCGATTTTGTTTGCGTTAAACCCATCTCCATGCGACACCTAAATGAATGCATATTTAAATAATATTGCACAAAGTGAAATAAATAGGTATATTGGGACGTGCTGGAAATATACATTGTCTGCTAAAATGTTTGCAATATGCGGGAAAATATTTTATTACCGAGGTTTGAAAAATTTATTAAAAAATATATTTACAATTAAAAAAATATATATAGCACCTTTAATGGTTCTTTTCGGCATATTCCTTTAATATTTGAGTAATTTCATCATCATCTCTTAATAATTTTTTTTATTATGCCGATAAAAAAATGTATAAGCTATATTTCTGGGTCTTTGGCACCCTATTAACTAATTTTTACTGCTATTAAGTAACTATTTGTTCGAAAAAAATAAAAAATATGATAGAAACTCAAAACCAATGATTTTTTTTATCAGATAGCGACAGTTTTAATGAAAAAAAAACATCAACAAATCAATTTTAGCACCACAAAGAGTAACATGAAAAAATAAACATTAGAAATGAACATTATCTGGCAATATCTGTACCACAAACAGTGATTTTTCAAAATGTATCAATATAAATGTAAATGGTTCATCATTACATACTAATATAAAGAACTGATTTTTTGACAGTACTTTGGGAACAAATTACAATGACCAGAATGCAAACTTTTTTCCAAGCTATTTTTCCAAAAATTATGTTGGCGATTTTTTTATCCAATGTCTGGAAACATAACAGTTTTTCACATGCCCAAAACCCCAAATACCGTGTGAAGTTATTAACCATAACTATGATGCAAATTCTTGAAATTACTAAAATAGGAAAGAATTACATCTTAGACGCTTTGGAATTATATGAAAAATGTAGAACGGAACATAAGAGGATCAAATGACAAATTATGAATAGTGAACAAAATAATACCCCTCCCATGGACTATGGCATGTCCAATACTGTTTTTATAAATGCACTCGCAGTATTATCTATGATAATTTTTAGAGACTGATTTAGAGACATTTATTTTGACCCTTTTCATGTTTCTTCCTACACTTTTCATATAATTCCAAAGCCTCGTAGATGACCGAAATAAAGTCATTTTTTCCTACTTTAATAATTCAAAGTGTCTGCGTGAATTCAAATTCATGTCTTCATTTTCAAAAGTTCTTTGCAGTATTTTAGTGCCCTTTTAATGGTGTCAGTTTTTTAACAACTTTTAGTGTATTTTGTTTAGGTTTCTCTCAACTTATTTCATTTTTCTAATAGGTTTTACCTACATAATGTTTATCATCAGTGTGTAATTCACAAGGAATACTGTGAATATAATATTTCCTAATCCAATTTAATTATTTTTTTTTATTTGATTAATCTGCTTTATCTACTGAAAGAATTTCAGTTAGACAAAAATACTTAACGTAGGAATGCTGGTACTCACTAGAGTCCCTTTTATCTTAAGGGACTCTAGTACTCACAACATTGATGTGAGCAATATTGCACCGAGCGAAATAAATATTCTTCAGTAAAAAACGTGAACGTGCTCAAAATATAAAACTAGGAATTTAAAACCAATTCTCCATTATTACCTTGCGCTCTTTTTTATTTAGAAGCTTTATGCAAAAATATTATGTTCCGGCGCTGTGTCGGGAATAATTAAGTAAGTAGAAGATAGACACACTAATAATAAATAAAAAATCATTGATTAATAAAATCATTTATCCACTTAATCAGTTTATGATTTTCATGTGATGTCAGTTTTTCATTAAAATTGGTTGAAATATTGATTCTAATGTCCACTGTCTTATGACTTTAATAATCTAAATTCTACCGTACACTCGACATGTCAATTGCACATTGTCAGCTTGGCTAGTCGTGTGTAACCGCCTTTAGTAAAATAGAAAATAAGAAAAACAAATTCTCAACTGTATAATTACTCATAGCAACGTATTCCTAGAGATTCATGTAAGAAACAAGAAACTCTTTAAAAATAACAATAACCACTTTCAAGAGTAAATAATTTAAACAGGGTTTTGTAAAGTGTTTGCACACTTTGTAGCTGCTTTAAAAGCCGATGTAACTATTATTATCAAACTGGCAGAAAATTTATTGTTTTCCAAGCCATCTAGGCTCATAATTTGTTTACTTCTAACCAAAGAGTAAAATATTTTGAATTTCAAAATTACTCGAAAACTATTACCTTTGGGTATATAACATACTAATATGGATCGATAGAGTTTTCAATTCTGTATCTGATCCATTAAAAATATAAAGGGTGTTCCTTAAAATAAACGAGATATTGGCCCTTACAGTTTTCCAAATGTGCTACGAGATTATTAACACCCTGTATAATTTATAAAACATTTATATACAGCAAAATATTCGCCATGGCTTATACTAAACGAATACCAATATTCATTATCGAAATGTAAAGACTAAGGAAGATGCTATTATTTTCACAAGTCTGCATTTGTCATTTTGAATTTTTTTTTTAATTTATTTAACCAGGTGTATGGGGGTACAAATTTTTGTGTAAGGATTTTACATAAAAATTCCTGCCGAGACTTGTAGCAGTCTGTGCGCAGGCCTAGTATTTTTTACACAAAATATTAAATATCTCGGTAACTATAAAGTTTAGCTATAACAAATGTTATATGGACTGAAAGCACTTGCAATGGGAAATCCAATAAAAATTGTAGACCTTATCATATCTGAAAACTTTTGTATTAGATATTTTTTTCTAAAGTTGGTGATAGTGGAGAAATAAAGGAATCCCAGACGAATGGGTAACCCTGTATAATATATATATACATATATCATATAATATAATAAAATATATACGTACGAAAATATTTTTAATATCAACACTGCGACACATATGTGAATTTAAATTTTATCCCATAAAATAAACATTTACAATAAAAATATGAACGTGCTAGGAATAACAAAACTGACAGAAGAACATTTTCCTATGTTATTATATTAAAGAAACTTTCATTATATAATACATCTTAACTTAATAAGATTAACTTATTTAGTGGCTTGTTTATGCAAACTATATATAGGGGTTTCTACGATAAAGACATTACTACTGTTATTTTAAATCACTAATTATGTTGAATGAAGTAAAACGCAGAAGGTTTGTTAGTTGTATGTTTAATCTATCACATAGAATAGTACAATGATATGTGTGTGTACAATGTACATGCTACCTCTTTCGTGTCTTATTACATACTGAATTAGCTTTGTCCTCAGGGAGGCAAGGGCGGTACAATGCGTCACCGAGGAGCGCGCTTAAATTTAAAAATATAAAGAAAAACAGTAACATAACTCCCCGCCTTGAAAGTACAACTTTCAATATATCTCATAGGGACATTAAATAAAAAATGACATATCTACATAAATATTACATAAATGAATAAATACACTAGTATAGTTCTGCTTTTTGTGATTTTAATTCTACAACACCTTGTTACCTTCACTTAAACTGCCCTCAATGGGTAATACACATAACTTTGCAAACGAACGTTTCATTACACTTCCTTTTGAAGTCTTTATGGACGCCACTCTTGAGATCCCATCGGCTCCTGGATGTAGTTTAACAATTCGTCCCATGGGCCACTCTAACGGAGGAGCGTTGTCAACCTTAATAAGGACTATGTCGCCTTCCTTGAGAGTCAACTGATTTGATTTCCATTTGACTCGTTGTTGTAGTTCGGATATATATTCTTTCGACCACCTGCTCCAGAAATGCTGCAGGAGTTGTTGAACTCTTTGAAACTTTGACAGTCGATTTTCGTTGATTTCGGTAAGGTTGCTGTCTGGCAACGTTGTCAATCGTCGACCAATCAAGAAATGAGCTGGGGTAAGGACGTCGAAGTCATTTGGATCATTGGAAACAGGAGTGAGGGGTCGGGAGTTTAAAATCGCTTCTACTTGGGTAAGCGTTGTATAAAATTCTTCGAATGTTAATAAAGCCCTTGACATTACTCTTTTTAGATGATATTTACATGATTTTATACCCGCTTCCCATAATCCCCCAAAGTGTGGACTATGAGCTGGAATGAAGTTCCAGTTTACTCCTTCATTTGCGATAGTTTCACTTATAACATGATCATGCTCTGTTATAAAATTACCTAATTCTTTCAATTCTACCTGAGCACCCACAAAATTTCGACCATTATCAGAGAAAATTGATTCTGGTTTGCCACGTCGAGCTGCAAAACGCCTGAAAGCGGCAATAAATGCTTCAGTCGTCAACTCCGTCACTAACTCCAAATGAATTGCCTTTGTGGCAAAACACACAAATAAGCTCACGTAAAATTGGATTGTTTTACTACCGCGACCCTTTTTTTCTTTTAGCATAAAAGGCCCTGCGTAATCTACTCCGGTTTTGTAAAAAACTGGTGACTGTGTAACTCGTGACTCATGTCCCATGATCGGGTTAGTTTGTCTAGGATTTGTTCTAAAACATTTAATGCAACTATGGACAACAGATTTTGCAAGATTTCTACCACGTAGTGGCCAATAATGTTCTCGAATAGATGACAATAAAAGTTGTGGACCTGCATGAAATAATCGTTCATGTTCATATTCAAAAAGTAACCTAGTAAGGGGATGTTTTGATGATAAAAGAATGGGATGCTTTTTTCCATATTCAAAATGAGAAAGCAGTAATCGACCTGTAATTCTCAAAATTTCGTTTGAATCTAAAAATGGATTTAACCGTGAAAGATTACCCTTTGCATGATAAATTTGTTTAGTTCGTAAATGAAAAATAACATCATAAAAGCTTTCGTTTTGTGATTGTTTAATTAGGCATTGTAAGGAATTATCTAGCTCAGATTTCGTTAAATGACCTAATTTACGAGTTGTAAATTCTCTTTTGCAGTTAAAAGCAAATCGTAAGCAATATGCAGTTACTCGTATTAATTTTTTAAAATTAGAAAAGTTTTTAATAGGTATGACACTGTTCTCTAAATTTATGAAAGACATGGATTGTTTTTTGACTTCTGGAAGTTCACCTTCCAAAGTTGGAATTGTTTGAGGCCAATGTTTTTGAGACTTGCTTAACCAATAAGGCCCAAACCACCATAAATCACAATTTTGAAGTTTGCTAGGAGTTATACCTCGAGTTAGTAAATCTGCTGGATTTTCTCGAGTAGGAACATGATTCCAGGTATGAATTTCGGTAAAAGATTGAATCTGTGCTACACGGTTTGCGACAAAAGTCTGTAACAAATTTGGTGGAGTTCTGATCCAACTTAAGGCTATAGTGGAATCAGACCATAGAACTATTGAATCGAATGATAATCTCATTGATATTAGAACCCGTTTGACCAACTGAATAAGAACTAATGCACCGCATAATTCTAACTTTGGTACCGTTAAAGGTTTTAACGGGGCGACCTTTGATTTAGAAATTAACAATGAAGTTTGAATGCTCCCATTAGAATCTACACTTCTTAGAAAGACACATGCTCCATATGCTTCTGTAGAAGCATCTGCGAAACCGTGAATTTCCAATTTAATTGGTTTTTGACATATCACTTGACGAGGAATTTCAAGTTGGTTTAGACAGAAAAGTTGTGTTCTAAATTGTTGCCAGCTTGTATGTAATTCATTTGGCAATGATTCATCCCATGAAATTTTGTATAACCAGAGTTTTTGTAAAATAATTTTTGCCTTTATTAAAGCTGGACTTAAGAGACCCAATGGATCGTATATCTTGGCAATTTCAGATAACACCGATCGTTTTGTAATTGTATTTCCATTAGTATATTCTGTGATATTGAACATAAGTACGTCATTTGAACTTGACCATAAGAGACCTAACGTTTTTACATTGCCAATATCACCTATGTGCCTAACATTTGAACATGCTATAGGAGATTGAATAATTTTAAGAAGTTCATTGCTGTTTGATATCCACTTTCTAAGATTAAAACATGCAGATTTCAAGATTGATGATATTTGCAGACATAATTCAGCAGCCTTTTCTATGGACTCGGCACCCGTTAATAAGTCGTCTACATAAAAATCATGTTGTATTATTTCTGCTGCCTCTGGATAATTTTTAACATTATCGATTGCTAACTGTGCTAAACATCTAATGGATAAAAATGGAGCTGAAGCTGTTCCATAAGTTACGGTATTTAGGGTATAAGTATCAATGTTTTGCGAAGGGTTTGATCTCCAAAGAATTTGTTGTAGCGGTCTTTGTTCAGGTTTCACTAGTATCTGTCGATACATTTTTTCTATATCTGCGCACACTACGACGTTATGCTGTCTAAATCTTAGAATAATTGAAATTAGTTCGTCTTGTATCGTTGGCCCCACTAACTGAATGTCATTAAAAGAATAGCCTGAACTTGTCTTCGCCGACGCGTCGAAGACCACACGTAATTTTGTTGTTAAACTTTGTTCCTTTAAAACACCATGATGAGGAAGAAAATAATTTATTTCATTATTATCGGACGCGATTTTTGTCATGTGATTTAACTGTTCATACTCGTTCATAAAATCGCAATACATTTCACGCAAATTATGATTTTTGTTAAGTTTATTTTCGACTGCATAAAATCTATCTAAAGCTGTTTGTTTAGATTCACCTAGTACACACGAGGATTGTTTTAAAGGTATAGTTACAACGAATCTTCCATCTTTATCGCGGTATGTTGTTTTTGAATAAATGTTTTCACATTCTTGTTCCTCAATAGACATTTTTGAAATTGTAGGATGTAACGGCTCCTCAATTTCCCAGAATTTCGCTAGCTGACGCTGTAAATCCAAATTCTGACTGAAATTACAGTACATTGTCTTATTATCCTTTAAATGCGCTACAGGACCAGATATGACCCACCCTAAACATGTTTTCTGCATAATAGGTTGATTGTTACCTAGAGATATCTGTCCTACTGAAAGACATTTATAGAATACATCGGCTCCTAAAAGAATGTCTATTTTATCAGGAATGTTATAATTAGGATCTGCTAACCTTAAATGTGACGGAATTTTTAAGAATTTTGTATCTACAAACTGCCCTGGTATAGTTTCACTAATTTTCGGTAGAATCAAGCACGATATGGAAATGTTAAAATTGTTATGTATTGATTGTAGCGTTACAATACACCTGTCGTTAACCTCTGATACCGCTTGACCAATTCCTAAGACAGATAATTTTACCCTTTCTTTTTGTAGCCCTAGTTTATTAGCTAACTGCGAAGTTATAAAATTCGATTGCGACCCTGTGTCTAATAGCACCCTGCACGTGTGAGAACACCCTGTAGAGTCTAAAATTTGAACCAAAGCTGTAGATAGCAACACTTCGTTTGTACTCGCAACATTGTGATTTGATACTACAAAATTTGTCTGTGTTACACTACTGTCTTTACCATTTGATTCCGCAGTATTTGATTTTTGCACTTCTTCAATTGGATTATTTGATTTTGAATGCCTCTCAAAATGCAAAAGTGTGTTATGTCTCAACTTACATTTTCGACAATGACCCGATTTACACTGGTTAACAAAATGATTGTTTCGCAAGCAATTAACACAAAGTTTTTTATTGTTCACTTGTTTGACTCGCTCGTCAATAGATAGCTTTAGGAATTCACTACAATTGTTTATCGCATGAGAACCCTTACAATAAACACATGTTACGTCATTGGTAGTTAAAAATGTATGATTTGTTTGGTTGGATGTACGCGTATTATTACTTTGTGCATTAAACTTTTGATTAAAATGTTTGGCCTTTCTTTGTGTAGTATCCGCATGATTAAACTCTAGTGTTTCTAGAAGATCAGCTTTATTTTTTAAAAAATCTTTAAATTCCTCTACTGAAGGAAGCTGTTCATATTTTTTAAATTTTTCCCATTCGCGTTCTGTAGCGCTATCTAATTTACGGCTTAATAAAAATATTAACAAAGTATCCCAATGTTGTATAGGTTGACCTAACATCTGTAAGGCTCGCATATGTCTCGAAATGATATCTACTATTTTACGAAACTCGACAGATGACCCAGTTTGTAAATTAGGTATATCTACTAGCGATTTCACGTGATTATAAACTAAGAGCTTTGTATTATTATATCTCTCGCATAAAAGTTGCCATGCTATAAGATAATTTTCGTTTGATACTTGTAATGAATGAATGACTTGTTTCGCGTTACCTTCTAATTGTGCTCGTAAATAATGAAACTTAGATATGTTTGGTATATCAGGATTGTCGTTTATTAAGGCTGAAAAGGTATCCCTAAACTCTAGCCAATTTTCATAATTTCCTGTGAATTTAGGCAATTCAATTTGTGGCAGTTTTACGCGTGAAAAACCAAAATCAGTTTTGTTTGTATGTATTTCTGAGACCTTGAAAGTATTGTTCTCGGGTTGATTAGAATGTTCTTCAGCATGCTTAGACGATGTATGTGAGTGCTCAGAGTTCACTGAAAGAGATTTACCACTAACACTAGTTAAATTGTCAGTTTGTATATTGACACGAGAATGATCTGTTATAATTTCTTTACACTGTGAAATTAATTTAAAATAGAGATTTTCAAAAGATTCTCTCTCAATAATTTGTTCTTCAAGATTATCATGTTTTATTTCTAGGGCACTTTGACATACCTCAAATTCTTCTAAAAGAGATTCTTGTTTATTTAACCTTAACTCTAATTCCCTGATTGTTTCTTTATTAACAGATTCACCTGCATTTAAATTAGAAATTGTAATTTTGACATTCTCTAAATAATTTTTAAAAAGAGTAAGTCTGGCTTTTATAGAACCTCGTTTTCGAGTAAGAGTTTTAATTTCATCAGACATGGTTAAAGTCGATAGATAGATAGAAATTAAAATGGATATATTAATTTCAACTTACCCAAACAGGAGTGTTTTAAGGAGGGAAATAACAGGACTCACTTGCTTTTGATGTTGACCGACGAAGTCGTTTTATAGTTGTCCACACCAAACCGTTGAGTTGTTGCCTTGGAGAGTATGCGTGCTAAGATCTCGAAACTCCACTTGTTCCGCTGTACAGCCTGACCACCTGTGCTACTGTGTCGACTTGTCTTCACCAAACACGTGTTGTTAGTGTTAGGTTGGATTTGATTTTTGATTGTTTTCCGGTTAATCCGGGACTCGATGGACCATAAATATGTTATTTTAAATCACTAATTATGTTGAATGAAGTAAAACGCAGAAGGTTTGTTAGTTGTATGTTTAATCTATCACATAGAATAGTACAATGATATGTGTGTGTACAATGTACATGCTACCTCTTTCGTGTCTTATTACATACTGAATTAGCTTTGTCCTCAGGGAGGCAAGGGCGGTACAATGCGTCACCGAGGAGCGCGCTTAAATTTAAAAATATAAAGAAAAACAGTAACAACTACAATATTATAAAATACAATATACAATAAGTTAAATATATACTTAGTAAGGACATGGAAATAGAACTGATGTAATCCACAACCCTTCTGTTAAAGTAGCAGAACTAAAGTATTAATTTGATCTGTGTATCAGTCTGGTATAGCAACAACTTTTATCTTGAAGGGGGGTTGGAAGCTTTGGTGTGAAGATAACACTGACGTAGTTTTCACATAACACCAAAACACTATACTGAACTCTACACGGGTTTGGCCAACCAAGTTGGCATCATCTGGAGATGATTAACACTGGTTTTAAACAGTAAACAGGGCTAAAGAGTTATAATTATCTCCAGATGATGCCAAATTGATTGGCGAAACGCGCGTCATGTGCAGTATAGTGTATTGGTGTTATGTGGAAAACTGCATCAGTGTTAACTTTTTTCTTATTAATTTAAAATTATGTGGTGGTTAATAAAGTCTATATATGCTCTGGAAAAATGCGTTTCTAGGGCTACGCAGGTTTAACAAAAAATCAAATAAACTGTTAGAAGTTGAATGAGACACCCAGTTTATTTTTACACGTATTTGAATAAAGCGTCATCTCACAAAGACATTAATAGATGATTCATAAGTCTATCTCTAACGATAAAAGAGATATTATCAGAATAATGTACCTACCATAAGAGTAGTATGAAAAATCAATCATATCAGGCTTGAGCTAAATACAGTCTTGAAAAAGCAATTCAACACATTCTATTTTGTTTAAAATGTTACGAAAAATTAGTCAGATTTGTAGAAACATCACTCGCTATTATTCGACTATGCCATTGGATTTTGGCAGTGCAAGACTATGTAGATTCTACGTTCATGGAATTGGTTATCCTATCCTAATATAGTACCGCATCTGGTGTATATGGTGTTTCTCCGGCATCACACTTTTCACCTATCTGTGACATCTAGGTTCAGTACATGATACTATAACTCCCAAGATAATCTCAATCGGTGTACGCGTTTTAGACTCTACCGCGCATGACGTCACTGAGTGACAAATAATTTGGATCCTAGAAAGCCTGCTACCTGCTATTAGCATAATTTGTCTCTGAAGTTGAGGATGAGAAAATTGAAATTGTTTTGCACTATTGTTATTGTAAATTGTATTGTAAATTGTTGCATTATGTTTTGTCTAGAAGTTATAAAAACTGAAATTGAGTTAGGTTAAATATTATTAGGTACTACAAAATTTTTATTTATTTAAACTAAATGGTTGCTCATTTTAAAAGCGACTGGACTGCCAAAAATCAAAATAAAATATAACAGGAGGGATAGGGAATTAAAACACTAACTAACAATAATATAATTTATTCGTCAGTTCAGGTGGTAATCTTGGTGTATTTTCTTTTCCTAACGTTAGACGCTTCTTTTAAGTTTCGATTCAAAATTCGGATTTTGAAGTACATTTTACATCTGAAAAAAAGTTTTTTTGCTTCTAAAATTACATCGATATGTTCTGAATTTTTTAATAAATGTTGTATATAATCCTTGCAAATGTTTAAGGAATCTCCATTAAATGTTTGAAATATAGACTCCAGTTCTCGACACTTGTTCAAAAAGTTTTCTGTAGGTTTCATTAAGCCACCTTCAGATACATGATTTATCCATGTGAATGAAGAATCATTAGCGCCCGGAACATATCCTAATTTTTCTGTTTTTCGCAATTTAAATGCTATATAACCTGCTAAATTTTCTAAACCATCCCACTGTAACTCGGTAAGGTCGGTATGTTGATCACTGTCAAAATAATTATCACATTCTGGAACTTCTAGGATACCAAACATCTGTCCTGTAACAACTTCTGCAGTATCTTTCTCATTATTTAAATTATGAACATTCATTATTGCAATATTGGGCACATTATTTACTTCTTGTTCGACATTTGAAAACTCAGAAATAATTTCATCATTTCTCCCCATTACATAATTTCGAAGCCGATATTTAAACTGCAAAGCAGTGGGATGATCATACAGGCCTCCAATTTGTCTAATAATGGAAAAAAATCCTTCCAAAGGATCTTGATTTAACTGATTTGTTAGTAAATACTTTATATTGAAATCGAGATTTAAGTCCTTGAAAAGTAATTTTAATGATTTAATACTAATTATAATTCCTTTTTGAAATGGCAACAATTTTTTGGAACCAAGTTTACGTAAAGAATGCATTGTTTCTAACATTATATCTAAAATATTATCTTGTTCCTCTAATGCCAAACCGTAAGCTTTTTTTCTATTTCGAGAATCAATTTCGGCAACCTTGACGTTAAAAACGTCAAACCAGTCATTGGTGATTTTAAGTAAATTTGAGCACTCCAACCAATTATTATCAGTTTCATACAAACCCAAAGAACCTAATCTTGAGATAGCTTTTGATACTGTATTAGAAAATAATTTCGTGGCAAGCTTTACTTTCTGCCGTTGAGCACCATTAACGGTTAAAAAACTTTCATTAATTTTATGTGATATATTTAATTCCAAATTTTTGGTATGTCGCAAAAGATCAACAATTGGTTTAGAAGTGACTATTTTATCGTTCATAAGAAACCCCGAGTCTATGAAATGATTTCTTAACAGCTTGATCATGTGGGGTGCATCTGCGAAAACGTAAATATTCTTATTATTTGCTGGATTTTTAAACCACGTTTGGTCTTCAGAAATATTTAATTCAGACCAAAGTCCCCTGTTGCCTCCTCCTAAGTCAGAGTTTATTGCGTAAACTGGGTACCCTATACTTTCTGTTTTTTCAATGATCTCAAACAATAATTCCTTAGTCATCTTACAATCATAATTATAAAAGATTGGTTGTTTCCAGTTTCCGCATATTCCTCTAGCCATAACAACTTGAACATACTTAGACGGACCTAAAGTTGTGTCAGTTTTCCTCTCGTAATCGAAAGAACTCTGTATTTTAATTTCGTCGAATAAAAGAACGCAGGCCTTCTCCATTCTTGATAAGGGGGAATTCTTCATCAGTTTAAGAACTATATTTAAGATACCTAAAATTAAGTGTTAGTTATTACTTGATTATAACGTGTTTTTAGTATATTTTATACCTGGGTTGACATTAATTTTTGTAGCCCACCGTTTCAAGGTAGATACCCCTGGTAACGGGTAACCTCTTCTTCTCAATAAGCGGTAAGAGCGTGGACCTCCTGCATATAATGATAATGCAGAAGCAATGTCTTCTATTGTCCAATTAACTTTCCTGCCTGATTTTAGTTTCCGGAGCTGCCCTTTGGTGAAAATCTTTTCAATCAATTCTAACTCCTTCCTTTGTTTCTCGATAACATCTTTAAGATGCACACATTCCTCTTCAAGTGTTTTTAATTCTAGCGCACTGAAATTTAAAAAAAAAACAATAAACATGGGAACTTAAAAAGTATTTAGCACATTGTTTGAAACACCCTGTATGCTTCGTTAACAACAATTTAAACACACCTTTTAGTTTGTGTAGCAACACTTATACATTCTTCTTTTTTCAATTCTCCTTTTTCGACAAGTTGTTCCAAGTTAACTTGTTCTATTTCAGGTACATCAACCATATGTCCTTGCTTTTTTGAGTCGGTATGCCTACAAAAATAGTTGTATGTATCACAAGTTACCGAAATACTAATTTTGTGTATTATAATGTAAGTCTGCTAAGGCGTAGATATTAGATGAGTCAAAAAATAAGACATACATAGTACCTACAAAATAACATAGGTAATTAATTATAACTTACTTGTCTAGGTTTTTTCTCAAATGACGTTTTTCAAGTCGTTCATTGCGTTTATTGGTTTTGGAGTTGTTAGAATGTTTTGGCAGTTTAATGGACGGTATAGCGTCTGGTTTAAGTTTCCACTTATTACGCGGAAGATTTAGTACCCTTTCCTTTAAACAATAATCGCTTTCGGTAAAATGATCACAACATAATCTCGCGTTGTTAATGTTAAATTTGTGTTCTTGGTAACATCGATGTATCCATTCCTTGGAAACAGATTTGTCCTTAGGAAATGAGAAATAACGAGATTCCGGTTTATAACCCTTACTTTTCTTGTTATTGTTATTGGAACATCCCACTACAGCACAAAAAACCATTTTAACAATTCGAAATACAACGAAGAAGTAAAATACACACAAAATAAACACTACGCGTCTAAATATCAGCAGTAGCTGCTTCCCGCTTGCCAACTTGTTGTCACGGACTGACGTCACTAGTCGTAGGTAGAAGGGACATAGCCTGCGCATGAGATTATCTCGTCAGTTATAGTATCATGGGTTCAGTACATTTTTTTCATAGTGTTTGTACGGTTTGGTTTTGGGTAGGAGACTTTTCCATAGTATTCTCTTCCAGAGTTTGAAATATCTTTCTGTTATACTACCATCACAACAATGCTGATTCAAATTAACTAGTGTAAAGCATTTATCCTCAGCAATCACCAGTTATCATAATCTCGCTCTATGGGGCAAGATATCTTCTCTAATCCGATTATCCTAGTTAAAACTCTTAGTATTGTCTATATGTACACCAACCTTCTATTCCCTTCTTTTTGGGGAATGTAGAACCTGTATGTTGGCGTGTAGGATGAAGGATATAATTTGTTCAACGTTCTACAAGTAAGAAGGTCAAGTTCATCATCATCTGTAGTACCAAAAAAGCATGTGCAGTGTACCACCAGCTTTCCAATCACTAGTCAGGTTGATGTTTCTGTGCTTTGTGCGAGCATTTTTATATTTATTATTAAATTCCTTCTTCAACTAAGTGCGTTCAAATCTCTGGTTTTGTCATCTAGCATAAGATGTTGGTATATACGCAAAATTTACTTTGCGGATGTTGGCAGTGTCGAGAGCAAAGATCATTTGTAAATGCGTACTGAAAGCGCATAGTAGACTAAACAACCTCCTCCAGGTTCTTATACCTATCCTGCTTCGTCGTTATTAAAAAGTATCGACATGAAACGATACAATAATTTAAGGATCATATAGAATCACAAGTTCACAAGGAGACAAAATTACACCTGTCAGAGAGAGTCTGCTTTGAATGTACCCGTGTCAATGTTTACAGATTCGATATATTTGTTACAGGCATATATATTAGTATTAGGTATTCTTGTTCCCTTTTAAAAGGTCTCTTCTCAAAATGTGAAACTCAATTTTCTCAGCATTCTGCAAAATTATTAATTAGCAACATCGATATGTTTTTATGCGTAAAATCGTATTTTTAATCTCTGTCTTAAAGTATAGGAAGTTAAGAAATATATTTGCCTATTCTTATCCACTGTCATTCAGGCATGAGTCAACTTTGTTATTTGTGTATACAATGTCGCTAGAGTCTAAGTTCAATGATGTATTTCTAAGTATAAAGTTCAGAATTAAATTTTGTTTCTATGAAACTTACTTCTTTCTTAATCTTGATAATTCGAGTGCGGATGTACCATTTGTTATTTAGATCTGAAAGTTTTATTTCTTTGAAGCCCTACATCAGACTTATCTGCCAGAATCAGGGATTACTTCGAGTTGAGTTATATTAGCGTCACTACCAAAACTTAAATCCTTTCACCTCTGTTACTAACGACAAGCTGACAAATCGGAGGGCGAGTTTTAACGTGGTAAAACTGTAACTTCTGAACAAATGAGGTCTATTGATTAAAAGTACAAAAAACAAGTAAGTTTTTACTTTAATGAGTTATGGAAATTTTATCAAAATATATCCGATGTCACTGGTTCTTTTTTCTTTCAAGAACAAAGTTGAAACTTTAGAAGAGGAAGTGATTAAAGATATATAGTATGTTTGTACTGAATAAGAATTTTTGTTAATTTAATCACAATTTATAGTTGTGTTTCTGATAAAAATGTGCAGGCTGTAATATAAAATGATCTGTGATCAAGTGCTCTATAATGTGATACGGCTATGAAAATCTGTTTTATATTTGAAATTCTAGCTAAGATTATTAAAAACCACATCAAAATTTCAAAAATAAATATGCAAAAGTCATTTATCCATATTATTCTTTTTGTAACCCGTAACTATGATTTACATTTGAAAAGTATTAATTAATCTTAAGTTTTAATGTAACCTTCAAGTTCCCGCAAGTTCTTAAAAATATTCAATTTGAAGGAGTATTGAATTTTTCCAACCCTTACATGACCTGTCAAGCTATAGAAATCAAAGTTGCAAAACGTATGAGATTTTTCAAAGTATCAACAAAAATGTATTTATTATTATTATTATTATTATTATTATTATTTTTATTAGTACTAGTATCAGTATTTATTTTATCTCCCATTTTCGTCTTACAGAAAATAATTATATAAAAAATGTTTACTTTTCGATACCCATGTGTAATAACTTTTTAACTTTTAAATGGGCTACATACCTATATTTATTGTCAGCTAAAAAGTTATTTGCTTAAAATTAGCTATGAAGAGTTTAAAAAGTTATTTTTATAAATATGGTTAATTATACTAAACAGTAATTCATCCCTCGTCTTTATATCCGATTTCCTGTAAAATAAAATGATGTAATAAATTCGCTTTTATCTGTATTGCATAAAGAACTGAATTGGGTTATAAGGAAAGTCTTTTTTAATTTAAGAAAACATCTTGTTAGCTTTGATCATTTTATGAAAGATATCATGTTTTCTTTGAGCAGTATTTATTGTTTGTGTCTGCTTGGACATTGCTGATTGACACTGTATCCGGTGATACGCCTTATTTTGTATACTTACCTTAAAACGTAAAACAATCTAACCATTGCCACTGAGGTACCTATTGGACAATTCAGGAGATAATTTATTATGTCTCATTTAAAAAAAGTTGACATGAACTGCAGTTATGGAAGAAATGGTTGGGAACGTTTCTGGAACTTTAGTAAAACTCAAATTCGATGTTCACTATAGCGTGTATTAACTGAATCTCTTTCTTAAAATTAAATTGTTTGTTTGTTTGTTTGTTTGTTTGCTTTGATTGCAAGGGTTCACTTGCAAAATTGGTTTTTGTTACAAAATTGTTTTTGCAAAATTTGTTTCTTGAAAAAGAAAATGTTTCATGAAAAAAAATTGTTTCTTAAAGCTAATGATTAATCGGATCGTTTCTAAAACTAATGACCAATCGGGTCGATTCTTAAAACTAATTGCCAATCGGGCAGCTGAGATTCAGGAAACACAACGGGATAATGATACAGGATGAATGAGTACTTACTTAGTTCCTTTTTGATTCTCGCCTCGATTTTGGTTCAATACTATGCAGGATTTGCTATTCGGGCACTCGACGTTGTACAAAATCTTCTTCCTGAAGCTGTTTGCTTCTGCTTGGAATTGGTTCTGGATGTTTGCACAATATCTTCCTAGCACAATATATTTTCCTCCTCAAGCCGTTTGAGACTGCGCCAGAAATGGTTGGGAACGTTTCTAAAACTCAAATTCGACGTTCACTATAGCGTGTATTAACTGAATCTGTTTTATTTTACAATTCTGAGGCTATTTATACTGTAATTTGTACAATGATCAGCATTAATTATAATAAGCGATTGTTCTCCTTTTAACACAATAAGCAACTGTTCTAATATAATGAATAGTTATAATAAACAAAGCAATTGATTAGATAAAAAGAAATATGCGTCAACAGGATACTAATATAACTTGAATTTTACCTTTTTTTGATCTCACAACAACCCCATGTCTTTGTAATTTTCCCTTGATTTGGTGTAATATAGCCTCGTGCAGAAATTACCGTCCTCATGTTTCTTACACCCCGTATAGTTTTGCTGCATTCAATTTATTTATAAATAAACTAGATTGGAATTTTCGAGAAGGAATTTAATTTAAATCCAATCACGGCAACCGCTAGAACGTAATTATTTTAATACTGACGCGACGGCAACCCTTGCATTCCATTCTAATAAAAACCCCATGATAGCTTTGCAAGGGAATACAATTGAGACCGTGGACCCCAAAGGACAACAAACACATTTACCGAGAAAGGTACGATAAATATCGAAACATTGTAAGGGTCGTAGGGGTGTTTCAAAATTGTGATCACATCCACGCCTCAAAATGTGGCATCTGATCCCCGAATAACAATGCTTTAACTAATGAATATGTCAACTTGGCAATATACAAAATGGTGAAATTACTGATATACTCTTAACCTTCACAGTTCAAACATTGGTATCATTGTTATTATTTCATAATAAACCATGTCCTCGTTTATATACAGGGTGTTAGTTAAACATGCGTCAAAAATTCAAGAGGTTATTCCTTGGACTGCTCTAAGGATATTTTATCCTTTGATGATTTTTGAAAGAGCGCTTTGTTGCGAAGATATAGGGCGAAAAAAATTTTCAACAAATAATAATTTATTACTAAAAATTACATGTAACATTTCTGAACCTACAAGAATTGTTCAAAATGGCTACCTCCAGCTCGGATGCAACCATCCAATCTTCTCCTCATAGACTCCCGAAAAACACCAGGGTCGTTTCTTATTGAGTTACACCCAGCAATTATCCGATCTCTTAAATCGTCCACATCTTCCACTGGCCTAGTATAAACTAATGACTTTAGATGGCCCCATGGGAAATAATCCAGGGGGTTTAAGTCCGGGGATCTAGTAGGCCATACGTGAGGTCCACCTCGACCAATCCAGCGATCTCCGTATGTTGCTGTTAAAAACTCTCGAGCAACCACACTAAAATCAGGTGGTGCACCATCATGCATAAACCACATTGCCTGTCTTGTAGCCAATGGTACATCCTCCAAAAACTGAGGTAGCGTTTGTTCCAAAAAGTTGCTTTATACTTGGTCGGTAAGTTTTCCTGGTAGAAATACCGGTTCAATTAGCCAGTCACCCACAATTCCAACCCAAACGTTCAACGAGAACTGATGTTGAAACCGATCTTCACAAATCTCATGTGGATTTTCGTCAGCCCACACATGGTTATTGTGAAAATTCCTTATTGCATTTCGCGAGAAACTGGCTTCATCGGTAAAAAGAATCAGCGTAAGTAGTTGAGGGATTTCAACCAATGTGTGCAAAAGCCATTAACAAAATGCAATAGGTGGAGCAAAATCCACAAGAAGAAGTGCCTGAACGCGTTGAATGTGGTATGGGTACAACAAATTATCTCTCAGAATTTTCCAAACAGTCCAATTACTTACATTCAAAGTATTTGCAATTCTTCGAGTAGAAGTACCTGGATCTTCTTCTATCATGTCCAGCACATTCTCTTCTACGTCTACCATTCTTACAGTCCTTGGCCTTCCTGGTCCTCCACTTGGCTTTAATGTTCCCGTTTCTCGAAGACGTTGATGAATACTTTGAAAGATTTTTCTATTGGGAGCAATGTGGTTAGGAAATCGTTCAATGTACAGTCGCCTAGCTTCTAATGCATTGCCATCAGCAAGTCCATAAATAAAATGCATGTCAGCCATTTCGGCATTCGTATAGCGAGCCATTATAGAGGCCTTCACTAACAACCGTTTACACATCAACTAGCCAAACGTCAATCAATCTTAACAAATGCGACACATACAAACTACAAAACACAACATACAAAAACCTACAAAATAATCACTCCGAAGTATCACGGGATGTTGGTAAGAAAAAACAACTCCTTTTTCTTACAGGTCTTTTACTTGATACGTCCAGTGTAGTACGCAGTACTTTTATTTCACCTACATTAATAATGTGAAAAATACCAAAATTGGATTTGTTGAAAATTTTTTCGCCCAATATATTCGCAACAAAGCGCTTTTTCAAAAATCATCAAAGGATAAAATATCCTTAGAATAGTCCAAGGAATAAACTCTTGAATTTTTGCCGCATGTTTAACTAACACCCTGTATATTTAAATATGAAACCATGTCATGTCCTTATCCTAAGAAAATAACACCTTAAATAAGATTTACTTATAATAGGTATAATTTTATTTTAAGGTATTGTTTTGTTAGGAGAAGACATGACATGGTATCATAAAATATAGATTTACTCGTAACGGTTTTTTTTTAGAAAAAAAAATTTAAGTATAGTTTTTTGTAGAGAAATGGGTGGGACATAGAAATATCGTATTATTTGTGATAATTATTATCAAATAAGTTATACAATTTCTCAAATCTAATTACTTATATATGTAATATAATAGGATCCTTCCTAACCTATAGGAAGGATCGATAGAAAACTCTCTTATCTTAATTTGATAGATTAAAATATAAATTTTAATTCCTCAAATCGTATAATAGTAATTTTTTAATAATATGTATTAAAGCTTCTTTCTCGAATATTGAGTTTAAGAATACCTACTCCAATAAATTAACGGATATGCTATAACATAAGAATTTTATTGGCCAATTTGGGGCATTAGTAGCCAGTGGAAACGGAGCGTTTTCAAGTTAAAATATTTACGTCCCTCGATGATCCAACAAAGATTAAACGATTTGGCAATTTTTTCGACTGAGAATGAAATTGCAGAAAGTTTAGATTTAGCGGACTTGACAATTCGCCGACCACAAAGCCGTAAAAGTTAATTTCTTTTGATTTCTAACAATGCAAGTATAGTATCATTAGTATCTTCTAATTTTTATTTACTATTTGTCTTTGCTGTTTAAATTTTTTTAGTTTTAACAACCAATATACCCAAATTTTTCCCTGATATTGATTTTTTTTTAATTTTTACAAGGCACAGAGGAGGCTTATCAGAAACTTGTATCAAGACCTCTAGTAGGCTAAAGACTGCCCTGAACAAACAAACCAGCAAACAACTGAAAAAAAAAAACAGAAATAATAATAATAACAATATACTTTTATATCCCGTAATTAATTTTTACAAATTATGGTGTTATCATAACATTTTCTAAATCCCGTACATTACTATTCCATTGCCCATTTACATATTTTTAATATTTGAATTATTTTACTAAATATGTATAACTTTGTATATTTTGCATTTATGCAACCACCTCAACACTGTTATTGAAATAAACCCGGTACAATTTACGTTCGAGCTGAAAGAAAGTCTTTCTTTTTCAGGTCATATTAAAATGCAAAATCCAGGATATGTCATTCTTGTTCAGCCAACTGTACAACATGCTTCTAATCACAACTTGCACCGTATATGCTGTTAAAACACGAAAAATCCCAGAGAACTTCAATGAATCAAAATTCATCG
This sequence comes from Pogonocherus hispidulus, assembly GCA_963924545.1. NCBI lineage: Eukaryota > Metazoa > Arthropoda > Insecta > Coleoptera > Cerambycidae > Pogonocherus > Pogonocherus hispidulus. Next base: position 8,259,326 of record OZ004701.1, read on the forward strand.
GATTCACTATGTACACCACATGTATCATATGGTTGGCATTCATTCCAATCTACTTTGGCACTGGCAAGGCATACGAGGTAAGCAAACAACTTTTTTAGTATTTGAAATAAATCTTTTTAACGAAATCTTTAAATGCAACTGCAAAAATGTTTTACAGATTATTTTTCAAATGAAATGTTTGCTATTGCTAATTGCTATTACACTAAAAATTCGTATTTTTAAATAATTCCCTCGCCGAAGGGCTCGGTAGATATATTTGTAATAATAGTAGAGAGATATCAGGAAATCTTGTTATACGAGAATCCTTATCCACTTGGATACCTAGTCAGACAAGCATAAAAAAACTGTAGTTCCAGATTAACTCAAAATTGACCTAGACCATGACCATGAAATTTGGTCATTTGGTCATGGTTTGGTATCTGTAGATGAAGTAACCGGTCCTGTATTATAAATTCCAAAAATTCAATGAGAAATTACAAGGTTAGGTGGACTACAACACAACATAATTTTTATTGGCACAGCATTCCGAGGCAAGAGCACAGTAAATCCTTGGTTAAGCGCTGACCACTGACATCTCTTACAACTAAGTAGGAATCAGATAAAGCTGGTAACGGCTATTAACTAGATAATCTGCCTTGGAAAAGCATATACACAATATAGGAACGAATAAGCCTCTCATCTTATCAAGGAGAATGAAACTCTAGCTCGCTGGAGATACTTTCGGAAAGGTGCAAACCACAGAGAAGTTCTTTCGAATAAGAACTTGGTTAAAAGGCTTTTGACCGTTATAAAGTCACAAATTGATTTAACAAAGCTCTAACATATTACTTTTAACAGAACTTTCTTTGAACGTACTCTCTTACTAGGTATTAGATATAAACTCATTGAACCCTAGTACAATTTACTCATCAGAGGACTTGTAAACCAATATTTAACATAATATAATTTAACAAACCATAATTTAACAAAACATACTATATTTGAGATGAGCCATATGTTCCTTGAATCTACTTTGAATTGACCTTCTAGTTTGTCCAACATACTTTTGATTAGTCTTTACAGCTAATACAGTTTCTATTTTGTCTTTTGAATTGCCTAAAAGTTGTTATAGTTTATTTCCCGATGAATCCGATGAATAAACCATGTTCTACGGTTCAGTGAACCGTAGAAAAAGTTTAGGTATATATAGGACACAATGTTAGCCTAGGTTTAGTTTTAATCATCTCCAGATGATGCCAACTTGGTTGACTTGGTTGGCAGTGATATAAAACAGTTGAGAAATGTAAAATTAAAATCATTATAATAAAAATAAGTAATTTATTACAGTTTTTTTTTAAATGATATTAACAGATTGATTATTACTTTTTATACGCGCTATACACTTTTTTATATCCTCAAAATTATTTCTGTTAGTTGTTCTTTAATAGTTTTATAATAGACAAAAGATATATTTTGTTATTAATTCTTTCTGTTTGTCTATATTTAATAGGTATTCGTAATTGCAGTATTTGAATTCTAGAATAATTCTGTTCTAATACTGTCTTAAATTAAATATTATTTGTCTTGCAAACAAATAGCAGTACCATCAGTTTCATAACTTAAAATTAATTTTGTGTGAAAATGTTTGAGTTCCTATTATCAAATCCTGTATATATTTGCCTCCCAACTACTGCAGAGTAAAGGAAAGAGTAAATTTTGAGATATGCAAAGTTTATGGGGTTCAATATGTACAGGGTTTATTTGTAAAAATAATCTTAACTTCTTAGTTTTTGCAATATTTTTATATTCAATATGACGCACCTGTTTTCTTGCAATATTTTGGATATATTAAAGTTTAGATAGTCAGTTTAATAGGAAGTATTATTCGATACTTTTTTGTTAATGTATTAAATTTAAAAATATTTCGAAAACTAAGGAAATAAGGGAAGCATTACATATGAGTGTGTTTTATTTCAATCTGCTTTGGCTCCGGGAAGGCATACAAGGTAAGAAAATATTTTTTCTGATATTTTATTTGTTTTCTCATGAATTCGGTAAAATTTACAGGCGTGGGGCACGATCGTGATCTCTGGGGAAGTATAAAAAGCTAAGGAAAACAAAATACATTACTGATTCAATATTTTTAGGTGTAATTTGATTTGATATTGAATGAAACACGTTATATTATATTGTCGCCTTAGGTATACGGTATGTGAATGAAGGAAAATATATCCTACATACTACATATTAAAAATTAACTTTTCTTTAGTCTTTTGAAATAATATAATTAGCCCTAACATTGATAAATGTTTCTTGAGACACTAAGAGATGTATGTATTCAATAGAAGCAAGTATTTCAATTATTTCAATTATTTATTATTTTTAAAGGACCTATTTACCAGTTTTGTGTTTTTTTTTTTTGGCAAACAGCCATTAGAATTTGTGCATTCATGAAATATCCAGAATTTTTTACACTCTAAATTTCATATTTTTGCAATTTGAAAGTAGGTACCCTAAACACATTCTGGTAGTTTTTTCGGCCATTGACCATAAAATTGTCGGTTTTAATTGTACTGGCAGATCTAATTAGAATCAGGACTAAGAATCCATAGTTTGTTTCTTTTGGGATTACACCACCTGTAAAATCACAAGAAGCAAAAAACCAGAAGCATACAAATTAAATATTCAAAGTGTAGTAACAAGGCAAACTTCTAAAGTTTGCCCCAAAAAACTACTGTATAAAATGTGATAAAATAATATCTGATATATTAACTAAATTTCATCAGTGGTTTTTCAGTTTTATACAAAATTCTATAATATTATATGTCATATTTTAAAAATATGTCTAAATAAAGTAGTTAACAGTATTATAATAATAGTTAATAGTTAAAATTAAACACTTAACTAGCTTTCTTCTATACGTTTCGACTTGATCCTCAACTCTTCGTCGGTAGAATGTTTGTACGATAAGAACTCTTTGTATGAGAAGAAGTACTTTTTGCCAGATTGGCATATTTAATTTAAATTGTCATTACATGCACTGGTCACTATGATATTATTAACTTTCCATTGGTGACATCTTTCTGGAGTAGAGGAAGCTATGTTAGATCTATGAACATTGTTTCTGATGAGATACAATTATCACCACTAAGTTTAATGAAAGCACTTTCTTTTAATTTTCTTTTAACTGATTTTTCTTCTTTTTGTAAAAGTTTAGCCTGCGTTCAATCAACTCGGTGACCGTTATCCCATACATGTTTTACTAATGTAGACCTATCAACTTGGTAATCCTTAACATAATTTTTATGTTCGCGGATCCTTATTTGTAATATAATGGTAAATACAATTTTGATCATTATTAATTGGTTTTGTTTTAGTAAGTATTGATCTTAAAGTATTTTTCGTTTTAAATGTCGTTCTTACGTTAAAATCATTACCAAGCCTTTTAAGTCTTTCAGATATTTCTGCAATATAAGGAATTGTAATGGTTGTTATTGGATTTTCTCTATTTATTCTGGGAATATTATTATTTTGACTATTTTCAATTTTTATAAATGTTTCCTCAACAAAATCATTAGGATAATTGTTTTTCTCCAAGATATTCTTAATAACGTCTTTTTCTTTATGGAAAATATCTTTTTGTTATTTTACAAGTGGTGTTATCCCAAAAGAAACAAACTATGAATCATGAAAATGCACCACAAATAAGTTGCAGACATTATCAGGACTAAGAAGTTTATCTTATTTTCTTTTTCTGTTTGTAATGTGTATTAATAAGATACACTTCTTAGACCTGACTCTATTTAGAGCTGCTAGTGCAATTAAAACCAATTGGTATCAAGAAAGTATCAGTTCGGGACGATATCGCAACTTCCAATCAAAAGCTAGTAATAAATACAAAATTAGCGTTATAAACAGCCTCGTAGAGAGGGTCATTTTACTATCAGATTGTTTCACAAAGAAAACAATTAAAATTTAAAACATTCTTTTCAGTAATTTCTACCCGCTACCATTCATTTAGGACCCATATTTATCAACACAAACCAGTACAAAAATCAAAGCGATACAAATAAAGACAAAATATACATATCGAGCCCATATATACCAGAAGTATTAGAAAAACTTATAATCTTCATAAAAAGTAAATTATATTCAAAACTGAAAGATCCAGTGGATAAATGAAATCAAGCCCATGTTATTTATAAGGCTGATAGCTCAGATTGCAATAGAATCAACATAAATTATCAATTAGAAACTGCATAGCAAATTCATGCAGCACAGCATTAACTGAACACGCCGTAAATAAGTTACACAATTTTAAATTTCCAGATACAACTATACTGCGTAAAGAAAGAAATACCAAAAAATGTATGTTTTTGGAAATGGCTGAAATACAAAACAACAAAAAAAAAACAGTAAATTATCGGACAGATATAGACACTCTAAGTAACATATACCGCAATCTTATTCAATGGTATTTTTGTTAAACATCCTGTATATGTACAAACTGTAAAACCTCGTCTCAACGGCGTTCTTGAGTCATGTTTACAATCAGAAATTACAAAAGAAACACAACGGGGTCACCAAATATTGATCATTCTCTGCTTAACTCTTCAAACTACACGTACCTACATGGCATTCTTAAACAATAAAAACAAAATAAAACCAACTCATGCAATAAAATTAAAATAGGAAATTGATATTATGTAAGAAAACAATTTTTTGGATATGTATTCTGTCACTAATCATTTAGTACTTATGTAAAACTATTATTTTTGGATATTATGTAACCTTGAAAAAGTCCGAATGGTTCCGACGCAACGTAGGATATTTGTTCATGTACTTATCTGGCCGAAAGTCCTTTTTTGTTGTTTTTTATTGTAGAAATAAATCACTCATTCTATTTTGAACACCCTACATAAAATGTATATGGAAGTAGACGAAGTGTGAACATTTCATTCAGTTGCTTTGAAGAAGTTAAAAAGCGTAAACTGGAAAAACTCGGTAATGTCAATTTACAAGTAGCTAGTTTAACACTTACATTTAAATTAACTTGCATATTCCCTTTCTATACTAAACTTTTCCGAATCGGTTCTGGCTGTTAATGGCAATTACTTTTTAAATTCAATTTGTATATTTTTCTTTCAAGAAGTTAACCTATTAAAACTTTACCGCGGTCGGAATTGGATCATAGCTAAATGCATAACTACCAGCTGGCGTGAAATATTTTATTTCCATAAATTATAAAACCGCGTGTAAATTTAAGTTTTTATGTGGGTAATGAGCTACTGCACTCTCGTTATAAATATGCCAGTTTGCAGCTTGGAACAGCTTAAAGCAATTTATCACCTTTAAATTATTTCCATCTTTTTTTTTCACACCAGATTCCAAATATGAATTTTCATTTTCATAGGAAATATGTGAGCGGGTTGCATTTTGTAAATTTAATGACACGAATTATTTCAAATATTTGAAAGCGTTAAAATAGTTAACAGGTACATATGAAAACTAGAATGCAATGCAAAATTGAAATTAAAATAAATTTATGGAAATAAAGAACAAAAAAATTAATAAAAAATAACATTAAGATTAAGGAAAATAATATTTTTATCAGTTGCTACGTGTATTATTTTCTGCAGTAGTTGGCATATTGCCGATAATATAGGGTATTCACGTAATTGTGTCCCAAAAGAAACTACAATGAATCATACAATTGCATCACAAATAAGTTACAGACATTATATTCCGTATATGGTTTTTGGAAAACCCTTATAACTTTCCTATGAAAGCAAATCTTCATTTTATTGTTGCCAGTAATAAGAACATGAAGTACCTTCTACAATTAAAATAAATTCAAAAACATTGTGCTTTCGGTTTTTCACATTACACATTATATTTTGCCAATTTATACCTTTTTTGTGGCCATTTTTTGTTCAAACATCCTGTATTTTTCTATTCTAAAGTAAATAATACTAAATTGTATTCTTCCGATATAAACTTTGTAGAGTTGAGGTATAATGTAAAATTTCTGAAAGATTTTTAGCCTTGTATAAAAGCAACGACCTTAACAGATTGACTTTAATTGCATCATTGCTTTCTTCCTTAGGTAATATTTTTATTTCTGAGGCTTTTTCACATATGTGTGCTATAAAGTGGATCAATTCTGCCTAAAATCTATTTGATTTTGACTTCCTAATCATTGTTATAGTTCGATGTTGAAGTTTATAAAAATAAAATATTTCTTGTACTTCCCGTCAAGCTGGTAAAGTTCTTCTCTCTCAATCATCGTTGATAGACATTATGTAGTATTGAATTGACGTTCTAAATATCACGGCGGAGAATATTCACTTTGGGTATGAATGTACGGGAATGTATTCCACCCATCACAAGTAATGAAAATAGATAGATATTCAATTTGTAAAAAAAATTCATCGTACAACGTAGGTAATCTATTTATATTCTTTCAGCATGTCAAAAAGTAAAAGTAGATCGCCTTTCTGCAAAACCGTTGCATCTTCTAATATTTTTAGAAAGTATACAAGGTGTTCCATTTAAAGTGAGAGGGTTAGTTACGGCACATAACTATGTGAACACTGTTTGCTCCGCAATATTTTTATACAATTCAGCAGAAAAAGATACAAAAGTCTTCTGTCAAAAAATGATTTATTTGTATCAAGAAACCACTGAGTTATAGAAAAAATACGTGGTAGGAAATCATCCTCTCTATTGAAATTTAAATCAAACATACGTAATGATAGATTCTAGGTACAGCAAACCTTAACCTTTAATATGTAAATAATTTATATACAGGGTGGGCCATTAGTGCGTATGCGGACTGTACTACCTATACCGTTAAAGATAGAATAATAATTTTTGGTACGAAGTTAAATGCCAGTGGCGTGCATATTTTAAAATTATTTTGGCACATACAAGGTGTTTAATATTAAAATGCCGAGCCGAACATACATTTTTTTAAATGGAACACCCTATATATTTTCAGATTTTTGAATTAAGCGTACTTTTCTGAACAATTTAATATAGCACTTAATATATCTAAATTTACACGTGGCGACGTTGTTGCAAGTTTTCTATGAAAAAGGTCGCATCATTGTAGCTCTCCATTTAAATGAGATATGACGTCTATTTTTTCATAGGATACATTAAGAATATGTCTTTATTCAAGAAAATATAACGATTTAAACAAAAGTTACATTTGCTATACAGGGTGATACATTTCGCATATCGTAATTTTACTTCAAAATTTTAAATGGAACACCCTGTATATTATCATGTCGTCTTAAAGAGCTCCATTTCAGCTTTCTAACGATACCATACTTGGTGGGCTTAAATAAAATTTATTTGTTAAAAAAAGGGTTTGAAACTTGAAGAACCGTTGAAATTAAGATAAGTTGTAAAAAGATAATTGAATAAAAAGTTTATACTGGCAGTTTATTATTAGTCTTATAGTTAATAACAAATTGTGAGTAACACTTATTAAAAAAATAATTCAAATTTTAATAAATAACGAAAATAACCATGTCTTCGTGGTTGATTGTAAATTGTAAAGACAAATTATTATTAATAGGGATACCTACTATACTCTTATATAGGGTGCTTTGAAAACAAAATTGAAAAGTGGTTCGGGGAACTATCACTGTCATTATTAATGTTTCTATTGTGTTGGTTTTATTGTATCAGTCAGTATTAGAGGAAATATTCAATCTACCCATATTATCGAAAATGAATTTTACTAAAGAAGAAATGCTAGACATGATATTAGTTCTCGGAGTGATACAATACTCGGAATACTAACTGATACAATAAAACCAACACAATAGAAACATTAATAATGACAGTGACAGTTCCCCAAGCCACTTTTCGATTTTGTTTTCAAAGCACCTTATATAAGAGTATAGTAGGTATCCCTATTAATAATAATTTATCTTATACAATTTACAACCAACCACGAAGACATGGTTATTTTCGTTATTTATTAAAATGTGAATTATTTTTTTATTAAGTGCGACTCACAATTTGTTATTAACAATAAGAATAATAATAAACTGCCAGTATAAACTTTTTATTCACTTATTTTTTTACAACTTATCTTAATTTCAACGGTTCCTCAAGTTTCAAACCCTTTTTTTAACAAATAAATTTTATTTAAGCCCACCAAGTATGGTATCGTTAGAAAGCTGAAAGGAGCTTTTTAAGACGACATGATAATATACGGGGTGTTCCATTTAAAATTTTGAAGTAAAATTACGATATGCGAAATGTATCACCCTGTATAGCAAATGTAACTTTTGTTTAAATCGTTATATTTTCTTGAATAAAGACATATTCTTAATGTATCCTATGAAAAAATGGACGTCATATCTCATTTAAATGGAGAGATACAATAATGCGAAGTAGCGACCTTTTTCATAGAAAACTTGCAACAACGTCGCCACGTGTAAATTTAGATATATTAAGTGCTATATTAAATTGTTCAGAAAAGTAAGCTTAATTCAAAAATCTAAAAATATATAGGGTGTTCCATTTAAAAAAATGTATGTTCGGTTTGGCATTTTAATATTAAACACCTTGTATGTACCAAAATAATTTTAAAATATGCACGCCACTGGCATCTAACTTCGTACCAAAAATTATTATTCTAACTTTAACGGTATAGGTAGTACAGTCCGCATACGTACTAATGGCCCACCCTGTATAATATATAAATCTGATATGCCTTTAAGGCTACTAAAAATACAATATATATTATGTAAAAACAAAAGAAAAAAAATGACTCGATGTAGTCTGCTCCGTATAAATACAAATTAATATTAAATGAATCTATTTTACATGCTTATATTGAAGTTTGTAAGACCGACAAGAGATCCAGTTTTGCGTTCTAGTTTAAAGTCCCTTCCTAGAGTAAAATTTGCCGATGTAAAGTCGTTTTCAACTCTTGTGAATACTTAATACTATCGACTGTTCAACTCGAAAGATGTTCCTCGATTACTTGTGGTGTAAACTTATATTTACAGAAACTTTACTTCATAAACTGCAGTTTCCAAGAGCATAAAATTAATGTTAAATCAGTTAAATCAGCTAACCAGAATGGTCTAAAGTTCATAGACGTCTATGCACTTAAATATACAGGGTGTCTCATCAGGAACTATGTCGATTGATATCTGGGAAAGTACTAATCCGAAATATTTGAAAATTTGGCGAAGGTTCTGGCGCGAACGCAACCAAAATATGTAGAACTTCCCTGCACTATATACCGGAAGTCTATATGAACTTCATTATTTTAAATGCCCTGTATATTAGTATATATAGATATCCAAGTGCTCATTAAAGACTTTAATAAAATCAGGATACTTTAATATATTTTATTCATACTAAAGTTTTTATTGAATTTTATGAGTTTCTGTGGATTATTAAATGTTTGATGATTATACTCATAAAGGAATAAATATTAAGTTGGCCATATTTCGCACTGGAAATGTCGGTGTTTAATATATCCTTTTAGGTGCTGAAACATCGTAAACTGTTAATGAGTACGAGTAATTAAAAAGTAACGTCAATACTTCAAAAGTCTAAACTTGAATGTAGATCTTTTGAACATTTGAATTGCCCTCAAATGTTTTTCAAATAATAATATGTAAAATATGAAATATTTTGGTGTCTGAAGTCTACAAAAATTTGGCAGAAGTATTTATCAACTTTGTGGTGTGGTGTAATATCTACGTGGTCAGTGATAAACATTTAGCAAAGTATATAATTGTATGGTACATATTTTTTTAATGGTAGAATATTAGGTTTTTTATTAGTCAAACATACATAAAACCCATTCACGATGAGACCTACCTCGCCGCATACGGCGTATATTTTGTAGTAATTTGTGTTCTTAAATGTTTTATTTAATCGTATTTATATTGCTTTTAATATTTTTCTATTTGATGTAGGAGGTACTTATCCTGTAACTTTTCAGTAAAATATAATATCTCATTATATTTCCAATAAAAATAAATATGTACAAATAAATAAATACAAATGATATGAATTTACAAATCATTTTAAGTATTAAATTATGTTCAAAATATGTTCTAACAAGGATAGGATCTTAAACGCCCCTTTGTAAGCAAGGGTAAGCATTTGTCCATCCGCAAATAATTTAGGAAGTCCCTTTCTTGCAGTGCGTGTATTAAATTCATGTGCAAAAGAGTCGTTTTAAAAACAGCCCTTGTATCGTCGCTTTAGGTCTCATTGTGTATGGAGCATTTAACAGATAACTTGTAATTAAAAACAGAATATCTATTTAAATATTTTTTTTGACTTTGAAATGGACTCTAAAAAAATACATTTCGACCTAAACTTGTATCCATGTCCATTTATTTCAATAAGTCTGAACATTTTATTGTCGTTTCTTACACATTCATAACAATATTCCCCATTGTATATCTTTTGTTTGTTTCAGACTCAAATCACCACTCTGTGTGTGGCCACCAGTATGAACGCCACCGTGGCACTAGTATGCCTATACTCACCGAAAGTCTACATCATTGTGCTACATCCTGATAAGAACGTGAGAAAGCTGACAATGAACAGCGCAGCTTACAAGAAATACAACAACTCTGGCTCTGGACCCACTGCTTCATTTGCTGCTCCATCCACCACTCAGAAAGGTAAGTAGAATTGAGGATTTTATTTAAAACGTGTTACTAACAGCCTCTAAACCATAATGTTTTCATAAAAGACGAAGGAAAAAATTATTTTACGGCGAACGAACAATAATCATTTTATCTAAATATGGTTAAATATGGTTAATACAGTGCTTTCGAAAAGTAACGAATAAATTCATTATTTTAGAAATTGAGAAGTTTTCGAAAAAATCCCCTAACACGTCGATTTTGTTTTTAAAAAAGGCACTTTTTGACGTACGACCCATATTTGTGACGTCATCGTTGTTCGAGATATGACGTCATCGACAATTTTTTTAAATAGCAACTCCCAATTTTCACCACGCCATTTGAAAGAGCGTATGATTCTACATACGCATCATGAAAAATTATGGTGTTACATAACAAAAATTTCAAGAAAATAATGTTTCAAGATCTTAAAATTTTATTTTCACAATACTGACAATGATAATGATTATGTAAAAAATCGACTAAATTAAATGTTCAAATTGTACACCGTTGGCTGCCTGACAGTAGCCAAGACGATTAATAAATTCTTTTTGGACATTATCTATAACTTCAGGAGGTATACGATGTATCTCGTGACGAATTCTTGCTTTTAAATCTTCTAAATTAACCGGTCTAGTAACGTATACTTTGCTTTTTAAGTATCCCCACAAGAAATAATCTAGGGGTGTCAAATCAGGCGATCTGGCTGGCCACTCAATCGGCCCCCTTCTCCCTATCCAACGATTCGGGAACAGCTCATCTAAATAAACACGGACAGGTGCTGCATAATGGGGAGGTGCACCATCTTGTTGAAAGAACATGTCATTTCTTGGAAGATCACGTCCCTCTATATCTGGATATAAAGTTATTAGTGCAGGAATGAGATCGTCTCGTAGAAAATCCAAATATCTTGCACCAGTTAGGTTGACGTCAAAGAAATAGGGACCCAGAATTCTTCCGTCGACTATGCCGCACCATACATTTACTTTCTGGGAACTTTGAGTGTGATACTCCATCATCCATCGGGGATTCTCAGTAGCCCAATAACGGCAGTTTTGCCTATTGACATGGCCGTTCAAAACAAACGTAGCCTCGTCAGAAAAAAATACGTTTTTTACGAAATTATTATCATTATTGCATAGCTCTTGCATTTACTCGCAGAATTGATTTGGCCCATCAAAGTCGTCTTCAGATAGCTCATGAACAAGGCATACCTTATAAGGATGATACTTTGCTTTTTTGATAATTTTGTGAACTGTGGACGCTGCCATATTGAAATCAGAAGCCAATTGGTTAAGTATTGAGTGATGATTTTCTTGTATTGCCAACAAAACATTAATCTCATCATCTATTGATTTTGATGGTCGACCAGATTTAGGAAGATCACGAACATGTCCAAAGTTACGGTATTTAGACTCAATATTGCTTACCATGCTTTGGCTAATGGGATACCGATTAGGATGAGTTTCATTGAACAATTCAACTACTTCTCTTTGGGTGCGCATCCTGTCTCCAAATCCGATCATGCAAAGAATTTCAATTCGTTCTCGTTCAGTTAATTTAACCATTTTTTTTTTATAAAATGACAAAGTTACTACTCAATAAACACTTCAAACGCAGTGCTTTTGCCAAACAAAAGATAAGAACTAAAGAAATAACCCAAAAAACAGAAAAAACTATTTAATAAAGTACGATTTCAAGTTTTTATCTGACAGCAATAAAAAACATTCTCGGTCGCTAAGGCTACTGTCAGGCAACCATGATTTTTCATGATGCGTATGTAGAATGATACGCTCTTTCAAATGGCGTGGTCAAAATTGGGGGTTGCTATTTAAAAAAATTGTTTATGACGTCATATCTCGAACAACGATGACGTCACAAATATGGGTCGTATGTCAAAAAGTACCTTTTTTAAAAACAAAATCGACGTGTCAGGGGATTTTTTCGAAAACTTCTCAATTTCTAAAATAATGAATTTATTCGTTACTTTTCGAAAGCACTGTATAAATTTGTAATAGTATAAAAGTCTTTATTCTATATTTTTATACCTTTAAGGTTCTGCTTACGTAATGTTTCATAACATGTCTCCGATACTATGTCACTGGTAAATTTATAAATATCGTTCATCGTTTTGAGCAAATACCTCATTCCAAAACACATGAGAACCCTCATAAATTATGTAATTTTTATCTAATTTAACCCAACACTTGAAACTAAATAGTTTGCCTCTTTCCTTCTATAAAACCCTAACAAAAGCCATTTTTACAAATAGCTCGTTCATTTTCTCTCTATTCTCTCCTGTAGAAACCTCATTTTCTTTTCTATCCCATTATTTTCACCTCCTATGCGTCGAAAAGTAAAGTATAATTAACAAGCATTCCAATACTTGGGACCATAAGCTTGGAGTTATTAATTTCAATGTACAGGGTGATTCAAAGGTGGCGTGGCCACCTCAACTTCAAAGTTCCTGGTAGGGTGAAAGACCAACATTTGGTAGGGTGAAAGAGCTCCTTCAGTGTTGGTGTATTTTACATCTCTCTTCTGATGAGGGTTTCTAAATTTCCCTCATTTCAATAGTAGTGGTGGTCAACCTTTTTAAGCAGTTTCTGAGCACATAATATGGAGAATCGAATATTAATATGACTGTCAACCACGTGTCACATACTTTTGATCTATCCAAAGAAAAATTCAGAATGTTATGATTCTGGTATATTATTTAAGTGTAGGTTTAAGTTTAAAATAACAGAGTGTGTAAGCGATAGGTACACTATCTCTATATTTCATTTTTGTTGGGATAGGGAGCGGTATATTACTATAACGTGGGTCGATAATGCATCACTCTATGCAATGGAAAATAACTTTAAAATGTAGCTCGATGGTATTACGGTATAGATGACACAGTAGAAATTTACGGCTCATACGCCAATAAGAACGAACGGTCGTCGGTCACGATGAGATGTAATGATCAATTTTGAAGTAACTTTTTTATTATATTGATATAGGAAAATTACTATCGCCTCAGTGAAACTAGTTCCAAAGAAGTATTTTTTTTTTGTTCCAGCTAGCTCGGAAGGTGAAGCAACCGAAACGATATTAATGCAACGTATTGGACCGAATACTCCATCAAGAAGCTCATGCACTGGAGTTGCAGAACCACTGGACAGTATAGCTCTGCTATAAACTGGAACACTGATTAAAATAATTGTAAGTAACATATTTTTTATACCTTTTGCTTGTTATACGGTTTCTTTAATAAAGTTTCTTTGTCAGAAACTTTATTATATCGGTTTTAATTTTTACGGGTATATTAGGAATGTTTTTTTTTCGCAATATATTCTTGAGAAAGAATATCTTGTGTTGTGTATATCAATTGTGTAAATAATTAATAATCTTGACATTGCTGTTATAACAACGAGATTAAATCCAAAGTAAATCCATAAATTATATTTGCTTTCAATTCATCTTCACTAATATAGTTTAATAACACCAGTTTTAACATATTTGCCTACCTAATAGACACTAAACTTTGTTTGTTAACGAGTTACCAAGGGATATTGTAAATTACACATCTTAAACTATTTAATTTCAGAATACTAAACTTCAGGATTCTAAAAATACTACATTGTGAGATTTCTTTACGAAGTTTGAAAGTAACTTTTCCCCAAGTTTAGTATATGAAATCCCTCCTCCTAAATTTTATATAAAAAGCAATTAGCTCGTACAGTTTTACTATAATTTGCTCCAGCAAAAGTAGAATGAACCTTATCAGGTGAATTGCGGATTGAAAAATTCATTAGTTATATTTGTACAAATTATGGAAATAAAACTACTTAATTTTATTTTATTGAAAATTGCTTTTTAACAACTGTGTAGGTAATTACTGGCTTTAAAAATTTGCCACAGGGTACGGGGTTTATTCGAGAAATTAGATATTATCTTTTGTGATTCTTTGTTTATACATACAAGGTGTCTTGTTTTGACTAGCAGTAATATCGTATATTTGTGTAGTTCTAACAACAGTTTTTAATCTGCCCTTGTGAATTATGCCCTTTTTATGGCATGCTAATATTTTGCATGCATCTGATATTTTCGATAATCCTTTTTAATTCGCAGGTATCATTTAATAGACGTAAGCAAACATTTTTTTATACTAATTTCAAATCTACTACCGGCAACTTTTTCACCACTAAGCAATTCTTTTTACATATGGAACAGTATTGAATTTAAATAGTCTTCGGAGTAACATTTCAGTTTTAACGATTTCAGAAAACTTGATATAATTTTTTCATTAATTGAAATCCACATTGTTGGAATGTAAAAGTGTACTTTCAAGGAAAATTGGCCTATTTTTTGATATGCACTCAACAGTTTTCTACACCATCTTGATAAAGCGCGTACATCTTGTAATCGAGAAAATTGTGTTATAACTATTTTTCAGTATTGTCATCCTGTAAGATTTCTCACTCTGTATATGTGCATACCAACCAGGTCGCAATATGGCTAAAATTATTCAATTCAACATGAAGTAATTGGAAAAATTATAGCTGTAGGTTATTTAAAATACTCTGATACCACACTCGATTAAACACCTTAAATTCCAAGCTTTTCAATTCCCGAAACTTTTAGATTCGTGTGCTCGCGGCGAGATGATCTGCACCGGTATCGTCGGCCTTTCGGGTCTCGATCGAGGTACTTCGGCAGTTGTATGTTAATAGTGCCCTCTATTACATCTGGGAGGGTGAAAACCAAGAATATCGGTCGATAACTAATTGGATTTTTATTGCCTTATTTTTGAGAACAGTTTCAGCGGGATCGCGCTCGAATGTTTATAGAAATCCAACACCAAATGCACTAAAGTTGTGGATATATTAATAGAAAATCACTGTAGATCGTTTCAAAGTGTCAAAATAATTTTATTGTTAAAACAACTGAAGGTTATTGAAGAACATGCATCGAAAAAGTATTTTGTTTTTAAAAAATAATATCTGCAAGGTGATGCCCTCTTTTGACCAGACCCTTCTCCATTAATAACCTTCTAACCCCTTCTGCCACGTGTGGCAGAAGGAGTGGTTTATCATTATTATGCGTGCCTCATTTGCACTTCAGTATCGACTTACGTTGGTAAGCTCTAACCATCATTGTGTGCTGGAATGAGGAAAATTTGGAAAACCTCATTAGTTTGGGGGATAGTCAAACATCAACTGATGTTAATCTCTCTCACTAACACAACACTGACGTTCTTTCCATAGTAGGCACGCAAGACAGGATGTTTGGCAACCCATCCTTGTAAATGAGTTGACAATTTAATTAAAAATTGTGGAACGGAATGAGGCGGAATTATTTTCAATTTCATATGTAAATTTAACTAACGCCAAATGACAATCTAGAAACAAAGTTGTCAATATCAGTGACTTTTGTATCAAACACTGCAAAGATATCCACATATCTAAACCGAACCTTGGGGAAATACTCGAATACTTGCTTTGCCTCCGCTTCGAATCTGTTCATGAAGAGATTGGCAATGAATGGTGACAGAGTTACGCGAATTACTTTACCTCATATTGTTCGAAGAAATTACCATTGAATCGAAAGCAATTTTGTTTCATGCAAAGTTTATTGAGTTGAAGATATTATTTTACTACATCCGGACTAAAATGGTTTGGTTCGAGTAGATCCTTAAGGTAGTGCAACGTCTGTGGTATAGAAACACTTTGAAACAATAAAAAAATGTCAAAGGAGATCAAAATTTCACCTCCTTGCAACTGGATATTTTTCACCTTATTAATAAAATCATTGTAATTACTCACAGAAAAACTAGGTGGTGCAATGGGTAAACCTACGAACTTCTCTGGTAACCATTGGTAAATCCTTGGAATCCATTGGAACTTTCCTGGTTCAAGGATCTTAGGCAAGCAGTACAATCTAGGTACATCTGGGTTAGATACATGTAACCTCCTATTTAAAGCAGGAGTAATGAGGTTGTTGCAGGATTTAAGTACATTTCTAACTTCAGTAATCGTTTTTGGTAATGGATTTCTAGAAAAGTTTATTATATGGATCATCAGGTTGTCTACCCTTTCATAATAGTCCCCTTTAGCTAAAATAACAACCTTATTACCCTTATCAGCTTTCAGGTAAAATAATCTCTTTCTCGCAGCCGTTTGATTATTTTTCTATCCTTAGTGGATTTTGGCTTACTATTAATATTAACTTTAGTGACAATACTTGTCGAGATTTGATTTCTGCAAGCTTCTCTGGTAAACCTTTTAGATGAATCAGGTAGGTATTGAATTGAACTTTCAACACTTGTAACAATCTCATCTAAAATGCCTTCAGAGGCAGGTAATGCAAAAGTGAATTCCTTGTTGAGGAGATCAATTTCTTCTTTTTCAAATGACTGTGAGGATGGAATTTTCTACGATGGTGAGAATTTTTTGAGGAACACCTTTTTGTGGCGACATTTTCTTAATAATGCTCCTCTGAAAGTCACATCATTGTTCATATTCTAAATTATTTAACTTATAGGTAAGCTTCTTGTATAGTACATAAGCTTTGAACTCAAGCTTACTTCGTTTCCATTTCTGCTGTGCAAACATTGTAACTTTATCTGAAATATTTTGGAATTTTAACTTGAACAAAATTTGGAAAAACCAAACGACTTTTAGAAACCGAATATCTGATCCTATTAATCTAATCTTAGCACTAACCTCATGATGCAGATTCAGTTCTGTTGATCGTGAAGCCATTGTAATCTTGAAAGAGCTTGGAACCTTTGATGTGAAGGTAACAGTGACGTAGTTTTCCACATAACACCAAAACGCTATACTGCACTCTGGTATTTTATTGAAGCAGTCTCGAAAGTTCTTACCAGATAAATTTGTAGCATAATGAGATGGAATCTCATAATGTTGAAGTGTTTTCTAAATAATCGTTATGTCCGATTTGCAGATCTATTTTTTGAAATACTGTTCAATAATGAACACATGGTGCTGAGGAATCAAACATTCATGATTAATTAATGGTTTGGTGACAGCTGCTAGAAATGAGAAATATAATCTCCGCTTCCTAGATAGTACCAAAGATTTACAGATATAGATCAAGTGTGTGGACCATATGTCCAACATTCCTTCATCCAAATGACATACAACCGTTTCGACCCATGTCTCGTGAGTGCTGTTGCAGTATACTGCTAAAGTTAACAGTCACTGCAGCCAATAATTACCCATTCATATGCTAATAATGAATTTTGTTTGCATACTGTCATTAACCACCAATATAATTTAGTTTACGTGCTACAGAAATTACTGGAGAAGGTTGCAACTATGAAAAGCCTATCTTGTATAACTAAATGAATTTTTATAGTACGAATAATTAGTAACAATATGGCGATAACTTTATGGAACATGAAAATAAACGTTATTTATTAGGGATATCTATTTTTCAAAGGATCAAATGAGAGAGCACTGGCCAAATTTCTTTACGTTTTACCATGTACCATGTATACAGTGTATATACACAAAGGAATTGAAACTCTGAAAAGACTAAGAGGCAACAGTAATATTGTAGTTGACTTGATAAGCCAAACTAAAACAAAGGAAATTATGCTTCAGGGATATTGAAAATTGCCGGGAAATTTCCACTCTGGCTAATTAAAACGAACTAATATTTTATTTTCATACAACTTTTGCTTTTAAATATATTTTTTTTTAATTAATTAGATAATGCACTACCTTATAAATTGCAAATTATTTATATTTATTTTATAACTAATAATTGTAAAATACATATAAAATAAATTAATTTAGAAATTTTAGTTGATATCATGGATGAATTTTAATAATAGTACAAATACAAGGTTTTGGTTAAATATCTCGTTAAATGTGATTATTATTACGTAATTTATTTGAAAATATAAATATTAAAAATTCCTTTAAAGTCAGTATAATCCCTTTATCTTCGATTTTCCGAGCATAGTTTAATGTATTTACTTTCAAATTTTGATGTACAAAAACAGTGGCAAAAATTCTGTGGGATGGACTGTCGGTATGATCTTCAGTTCCGAAAGCAATGTATCTCTTACTCCACCGAGGGGATTAGTTTTATTTTTATTATTATTTTTTTTAATCCAGTCGACCGGTTCCCTGATTGCAGTTCTCAGGGTCGGCCGCTGGTGGTTATCAACGACCGGCTTCTGCATTCTTCCGGCTAGAAGATCTGTATTATTATTATTATTATTATTATTATTATTATTATTATTATTATTATTATTATTATTGTGTTCTGCGCGTCAGCACTTCTCAGTTCTTCGCTGGTTTATATTTCTTATAAAGAGGTTAATACCAAGTCTATAAAGAAATTATTTTTGGTTTAGAAGAGATCTTACTTTACTATGTTACATGCATGAAGAATTATTATTATTATTATTATTGATACCAATTGAAAAGTTATTTAAAAATTCTTCATGTGAAAACGAACCCATTATCTTTGAAACTAAAGAGCAAGGCTCTAAATCCTGATCTAAGAACTCCGTTTTATAGATATACCAAGATTTATCCAATCTGAAGTTAGAAGTACCTATCTATAGTTCAATACAGCTTTTAAGCACGTTCATTGAGCACGTTCAAGCACAGCTTGAGATTGAGCTGAAGAGAAATTAGATTCATATGATCGAATCGACGTATCAGTCAACTCCTGAATCGAGTTACGACATCGCCTTAGATTAAAATTCAAAATACCACCAGGTGTATCGTTTTCTAATAAAACTTTCATATAAATAAAATTGAATTACTGCCCAGCACTCTACAGTGATTAGAGCACTTAGACTGCTTTAATTGAAGGCATAGAAATCTCCGAACTTACCTCTCACTGGCTGATTAATTTACCTTGATATCAAAGGATATAAGTTACTAGTAGTCTAGGAGTTATTACTCCAGAAATACACCGTGTTCCAACTTTCATCGTTTTAGTTATCGTTAAAGCAATGATTGCCAAGGGATTTGAATAGTTATTATTTTTGAAGATATTCAGAATCTATCAATAATCATGTGTGTTAACAGTAAACTTTGAAGGCGCTCTTGCTTGCTATAAATATGTCAGAATGATCACCAGAAGCGATATAAAGATTAAACAAAAACTAAGGCATCACTCTAAAATATTAAAAGTATTTTGGCATTCGTGTGTTGTGTTAGAAAAAGAATGATTGTTTTGTTTGGGATTTGTCAAATGTTTGTTTGATTTTGAATCATCATCATCATCATCATCATCATCATCATCAATCATAAAATGATGATGTTGAATACGTAAAATTAGGGATAGTATATATGATTGTCTCACTTTGAAAGAGATTGAATGACGACTAGGTGCATCAATTGCTTAAGAATTGCATAGTAATTGTAACAAATCGTTTTAAGATATGGAGAACATTTATGCATATAGATCCCAATTAGGACAGAACAACCAGGTAAAATTGACGTGGGTACCGGGTCATCACAACATAACAGGAAATGAGGAGGCCGATGCACTGGCTAAAAGAGGCTCAAGTACACAGTATACCGGGCCCGAACCAGTTCTCGGGCTTCCGCCTAGTTATGTAACAAGGTCTATTGAAAACTGGATCATGAAAAGATGAGAGGAAAAATGATCGAACGGGACTGAGCTGCGACAAGCCAGGCTTTTAATTGAATGGCCTTGGTCGAACGCAACTCGATCAATACTTGCGCCAAGTCGTAAGAGCATAAGGATTGTCACAGGACTGCTGACAGGTCATTAACATCTTAATAGGCACCTTAACACTATCGGCCTTAGTGAAACTAGAAGGTGCAGGTTTTGCGGACACGATGACGAGGACTCCATTCACATCCTCTGTCGCTGTGCCTGCCTCATGGTCAAGAGACACAAACATCTGGGTGCAGCATTTCTCCTGCCCCAGGACATTAGAGAGCTTCCCCTGGAACGGGTGGATGCTCCAATGCGCATAGCACGGGTCTCTTCCAATAGCTCTCGACTAGCGGCGGGCACGCGGTAGGTCGAAAGACCTGAGTGCTGCGGGTAACCGCGCCGCCTTTCAACAACAACAACAATGCATATATATTTATCTGCTGATCTCAATATGTATAACATTGAATAAGATAGAGCTATCATTATTAATGCAATTTCAACATCCAGCATGTATATGGTTGATATTTATTTAGGACATATCTATTTAATTCATAAATAATTATTCTTTTTATGGTTCCTTGTATATGAAGAAATGGTAAAACATCAGTAGTTATACGTACATAAAAACAGAAAATTCATATCGACTTTTCAGTTACGTTTGATTTCGGGGAAATGACGCCAGATATTTAAAGGCGCCCCATTGCCTTAAGATAAGTTTAAGCTTAATATTATCGGAATCTAGAGAGAGTATAAGTTCCAGCCGTGGATGCAGAATATAATGATTTTATTATGAATGCCGTAAATTTCGGATTTAGGTCAGCATCTTTGTTTTAATTCCTAAACCAGACATGCTTTGCTGCGAGAGATATTCTCACCCGTCAAATTTTTATCTGGATTTATTAAAATTGGCTCAGTATAATAATGATAATCTAATAATTGTTAGGAAAATTAAAGAAAATCAATGCAATGTCTCTGTTACTTCTATAAGTAGCAAATCAATTTGTTGTGTTCAATAAACTAATCAATTCCACATATTTCTGAATGTAATATACATATTTGAGATACAAACACCTAACAAAAACAAATTAGAGGATGTGGAAAATGCACTAATCTTGTTTATGAAAAAAAAACAAGCACATGTAGGTAGTTTAACAAGAGTAGCAAATATCAAAATGAGTAAAGGCAATAGGTGTCATATTAAGGCTATGTAGTAAATAACCTCAATGGACTGAATCAATTGAAAATGTCAAGTTTATCTTGCTGGTTGTTGTAAGGTGAAAATTTAAGTAAATTAGTTCGAGTAGTGGGAACTTAAAAAGTAAAACTATTTCTTGATTTAAGCCTGGGCACATAAAAGTGAAAATTGTCCGAAATAGGGGACGAGAGATTAAATATTATTATATTAAAAATATCAAGGTATCCTATTTTCGGATAAACTAAATCTTCTAAATAACAGATATTTAATAAACCGACTCTGAATGTTTCTAAACTATTATATACAGGGTGTCCCACGGTGACGAGTAATTAGACATATTTATATATATATATATATATATATATATATATATATATATATATATATATATATATATATAATATTTTAAAAATCTATAATATATATTCAATGTTAATAATTTATTTATATTAATAGTAATTTACATATGATTCAATAAAATGGCGGGTGCGCCAGGTGAAACTTGTATGGTGGATAGGTAGCAAAATAATAATTTATTATAATTTAAATAGCAGACATGCCTGCTTTTGTATGACTATTCCAGACCAGATAGGATTGTACAGAGAGTTCCAGAATGATTGTCCGTGCCGCTTCATAATGATTTTTTATGTGCCACCTTTCTATTTTTAGTATCTGCTCTAGAATTATGAGCGCAGGCAAGGAAATTTACTGGTTTGATTTGATTTGTTCCATGCCATAGTACGTCAGTAAATATAGGTTATGTTAAAAATAAAAGAAAGACGATTTATTAAAAATAATATAGTTATTATTTTGTATTATTCTATTCCTATGTACCACCAGTATAACCCATTCAAACTGTGAATTGTGGAGCGTTAAAAAACATTAATTTATGGTTCTTATATTAATTTCAATATTGAGAAATACAAAATTACCAACCTGATTTAGGACTCTCTGAAACCGTATAGTATTGAAAAATACTCTTTTAGATGCAAATGATACTTCAGTAAAACAATTTAAATACGAAAAATGCTAAACGCCACTGAGTCAAACGTCAAATGCTGTCAAATATGAAAATTTTCAAATTGACAGTTAAAAGTAATTTTAGCAAATGAAAATAAATTTTGATTAGATTCAGGATAGGCTGCGTTCCCGTACCGGACAATCATTCTGGAACTTTCTGTATATAAGTAGGCAGCGAATAATAAACAATTTGTCGCATACAGTGTGTCCCACGGTGACGAGACATTAGACATATTTCAGAAACTGCTTCGATTTTGATTTTGAAAATTTGGGCAAAAGTGTTTTCGGGCATGCCCTTCTCACCTAAAATAATGACGTCCATCTAACTCTTCCGGTTATACCGGAAGTTGATGTCATCTTAGTTATTTTAAATGGAATACCCTGTATATTATTGCAATTTTGAACTCTACGTGAAATTTTAAACACATTTCATGTAGGATGTCCTATACCTATCTTCAACTGTTTTTGAAATATTGAGAGGTGAATATTGACATTTTGCAACTTTAACACCCTGTAAAATCTAAACGGTTTGCACATTCCTATCTTAACTTTTCATAAGTTATCGTTTGATACTAATATCAGATTTATCCAGAAATAAAAAAATTTCGATTAAATTTAATCTCTTCTTATATAACGCTTGATTATAAACTCATATTCGTTCGTATTCTTCAAGTTATACGTAATTAATTATAATCGCTATTTACCATTAAAGTCTGGTATTAAAGTTGTATGATTTTTTAATATTTAGAAAAATTTAAAACAAGATTCCATTAGTTTTACATTAATCTACATAATATATTATTTCTACAGAACTATTGACATAATTACACTTTTGAATAAATTACTTCAATTATGGTTTCTCAAGCCATAGGCACACAAATCATTAGAAAGATCAAGTATACAAGGTTTTAACCCTCTCAGTGTAATTTTGTTCACATTTAACAAATTAGAAAGAAAACGACGTTCCACCGATGCTTTTGTTGTGTACAAAACACATACCTAACTGTCATTTAATCACACAAAAAGGGGAATACAAAATAAATGGCCGCACCGGATGCATATAGGTTTACAGATGAAAAACTGACAGTCTGATATGAAAAATGGGAACCCGAACGAGCCCTCTCAAACCATTATCATACTAAAAGAAACTTTTGAAAATTATCTCTTTGAGTGTTAGTCTTTCTATTATTCAAATGTATTTGAATGCTTATGTACTTTACTACGTGTAAGGTCAGAAGTTCGCGCGTATACAGTGTGTTTCATTTTTGATACCAGTACTAGAATACCAATACTTTGAAATAATGAATTACACATTCTCTAAATCATTTTGTGTAAAAATACTGCCAATTTTATTTGTAATTGCCTCCCGAAGTTCGTCGATTCTGTGTAATCGTTGAGCAAAGACTAAAGTTTTTAGAAAATCAAATAAATAATAGTCTAGCAGTGTATGGTCAGGACAACATGGTGGCCACATCTACTTCGACTAATTATTCAATCATCATAATACTATCTAATCAATTCTAAAGGCTCGTTGCAGGTGTGCGCTGTTGCACCATCTTGCTAAAAGTATCCATGGTGGATTTCATCGTCATGAAGTTCTTCAAAAAATTGTACTAATGGATATAACTGATCAGTTACATTTTCATGGAAAAAATATGGTCCAACTATTCTTCTATGTGACATAGTTACCCAAACACTAAGTTTAATAGGGTGCAAAGCTGTTTTAGGATTTAGGAATAATTGTAAAAGAATAAATATTTGTTATTACCTATTTGGGCAGATAATTGACGTATTGATTTAGTTGGACTTGTTCGTAAACAATTTTTGACATTTTACAAGGCTTCCTCTGTAATAACAGAGCTTTTGCCTGGAGATTTTTCTTTACAAACACTTCCAGTTTCACTTAAGCGTTCGACCAATCCCCTCATCTGTCCTAAAAAATCAAATTCATCATTTGTAATTAGACCTTTGTCATTAGACCTGTTAAGTAGTGTAGAATAAAATAAAAAATAAAATAAATAAAAATAAAATAAATTCTTCTTGAAATTGTAAATGATACGAGTTCATGGAATAACTCCAACCGCATTCGTTATTTTGTCCACTACGAAAAAAGCCTTTCAGAAGAAACTTATCATGGTCAAATTGAATTAGATGCCACGTCCATAGCCTAAAATTAAAAACAAATTACATCAAATTAACATACCCACTACATTAATCACTTAATTTCCATCTTCTCTAACTGTAGCTATGAAAGTAAATGTACACCGTGTTCCACATAAAACGACCCACTATACTATCTGGAAATCTATAAAAGATGTGAAAAAAAGTTAAATACAAAAGTTTTTCAGATTTTTGAGTTCTTTTAAAATATAATACTTCCATGTATACAGGGTGCCCCAATTTTGCTGGGACGCTATCAACTCTAAAAATTTAAATGGGACACCCTGTATTTTTGTCGATTTTTCGATTTTTTGTCAAAAATAAACTTGACTTACTTATATAAACTATAGTCGAATTTTGCGTAGTTTTCGAGATATTTGAGGTCATGTGTGCGTTTTTCAAAAGTCAAGGTATTTTTGAACACAATATAAAAAAATTATCAAAAACTAAAATTAAGCGTTTGGGTGGTAATTTCCACTTACAAAGCGTCAATGCAGATACAGAATACAAAATTTTTGTTAACACTTATACAGGGTGGACATACTACGAAATCAATCTTGCAACTTAATAATTTGAAAAAGGTCGATTTTTTAAATGAAACACCCATTATATAATTACTCTATGTTTAGGACAATGAAAATACCTATCATTTCATATATATATATATATATATATATATATATATATATATATATATATATATATATGTCCTATACATAAATTCAATGGTTACAGAGAAAATCGCAATTTTATAGAAATTTACAATGATTTCTAGTAGTAGATTTCTTCAATGATAATGTAATGCTGGATGCTCTCAAAAAACTAGGAGGCTATGGAATGAATACTCGTAATATTGAAATTTGTTTTAATTTGACAGTTCTCCAATTTATTTGTATTTATACGGTGAGGACATAAAGTCCGTCCCCCTCTCTCTAATTTTTGAACCGCTGGGTGTATTGTGATGAAATTTGGAACGATAATATATGACTAAATTCCGCATTTTTTGACACATCAATGACAGCTCTGAATGTCAAAGTGACAGCTGGGCACTCAATAGGAACATTTTTTTAAATGGAAATGGGGATCGAGTAATAACTCGGTAATAGTAATATCAGTTTGTAACATAATCTTGCTGCCTATTAAGTGTCATTATTGATTGTTGCTGTCAGTTTGACAGTAAATTTTTGCTCGAAATTGTCTAGAATGGCTCGTTGCTTGCTTACAAGATAAATTTGAAGCGGTTATTATTTTTGGCGAAGCTAACCGAAATTACCATGCTGCTGTTCGTATGTTTAATGAACGCTATCCGGAACGTCAAATATGCAGAAAATATTTACGAAAGTTAATTTCAAAATTTAAAAATGATATAACGTGGAAATCGATATTACTAGTTTCTATTTGGAAATTACTGAGGCAAATGTTCTCAAAATTGGGGAATGTTTTGAGCATAAAATTAGCTTCAAAATGAGTTATTACTCGACCCCCATTTCCATTTAAAAAAATATTCCTATTGCGCGCCGAGCTGTCACTTTGACATTCAGAGCTGTCATTGATGTGTCAAAAAACGCAGAATTTAGTCATATATTATCGTTCCAAATTTCTTCACAATATACCCAGCGGTTCAAAAATTAGAGAGAGGGAGACGGACTTTATGTTCTCACCGTATAAATACAAATAAATTGCAGAACTGTCAAATTAAAACAAATTTCAATATTATTCATTCCATAGCCTCCTAGTTTTATTGAGAGCATGCAGCATTAAAATATCATTATACTAGAAATCATTGTAAATTTCTATAAAATTGTGATTTTCTCTGTAACCATTGAATTTATGTATAGGACATATATACATGGAATGATAGGTATTTTCATTGTCTTTAATATAGAGTAATTATATAATGGGTGTTTTATTTAAAAAAATCGACCTTTTTCAGATTATAAAGTTGCAAGTTTGATTTCGTAGTATGTCCACCCTGTATAAGTGTTAACCAAAATTTTGTATTCTGTATCTGCATTGACGCTTTGTAAGTGGAAATTACCACCCAAACGCTTAATTTTAGTTTTTGACAATTTTTTTATATTGTGTTCAAAAACACCTTGATTTTTCAAAAACGCCCACATGACCTCAAATATCTCGAAAACCACGAAAAATTCGACTATAGTTTAAATAGGTAAGTCGAGTTTATTTTTGACGAAGAATCGAAAAATCGACAAAAATACAGGGTGTCTCATTTAAATATTTAGAGTTGATGTCGTCCCAGCAAAATTGGGACACCCTGTATACATGGATGTATTATATTTTAATAGAACTCGAAAATCTGAAAAACTTTTGTATTTAACTTTTTTTCACATCTTTTATAGATTTCCAGATAGTATGGTGGATCGTTTTATGTGGAACACGGTGTACATAAATGAAGACGCCAAATATAAGAAGTAGGAATCTGAATTTCAAAATTCAGTAACATGCACTCACAAATTACACAAATGAAAATACCTATAACATTGCCTCCTGATAAAATTCACGTACCTAAATATATGCTTTATCATTATTATTCTCTTACCTATTTTACATTCAGAAAAAGATATTCTATTTCATTTGATTAAACCCATTCTGTGTATGTTCCCTTATAATTGAATGTACTCTCAAATCCACCATTCGTTTTCGCTAAAAATAGAAGACTCACGTTCACCATTTGCATTTTTAGAGAATGTAGCAGATGTTTTAGTCCCAATTTGCCTTTGAATTATTTTGAATGCACATAAATTGTTCATTCACTGCATTTTTCACAATGGTTTTTTCAGTTTGACTGAACCAATATTATATTAAAAAGGTTGAGTGAGCAAGCGGCTACTCTATGGTAACTATGGCAATTTAACATCTTGTAGAACAATTAAACCACTATAGTAAGGCGGAAAATTATATAGTGTGTTCCAAATTGATGGAATAAAATTCATATTTTTTTATAGTTGAGATTAAAACAAAAACGGTGTATATAAATATTTTCACTTTTCTGTCCACATTTTGAAGATTTTCTGCGATCCAAATCTAGTATTTTGCCAGTTCATAGTTCCGTTTAAGCAAAAAATTGCTTCTTCAATGAAAATTTTGTAATTTTTTATGTTGGGTTATCTGTCTAATTCACAATTAGACAGGCAGAATTCACATAACTGTAATCTTCTGTCATCTGCTTATGTATGTGTCTGCGTTCTTGCAAGACATTAACTTTGTTAAGGATGTCACTTTTGAGACTACAGAGTTCTGTGAACTGGGACTTCGACAAGTTGAAGTTGGCTGAGGATGGATGAATGAGGGCGAGGATCACATTTTGACGATCAATTTCGTTTAACGTTCTTCGACTTTCTGTTCTAGGTAAATGTTTTATACTTCCTGTTTCTTCACACTTTGTGGATATTTTACTTATTATAGCTCGACTAATTGACCATGCATTTTATCTCTTCACATCCAATCATAATTAAAATTTCAATTACAAGCAACCATTTTTCAACATAATTTAACAACGAATGAATTGGAACTAAAACGATTCACGTTATACCGCTATATAAAATATTGTCTATTTACTTTGTGGACTTCTTCTTATCTTGTTATTCAAATGAAATCCAATAGCTCTCATATTATTATCTCTCGATTCACAAAGTAATCTAATATAGCTACGTACTATAAGTTCCATTTATGGACGTCCGGTAGCTATCTTACTAAATTATTCTTAGAAACTAAATTGCGACTTCACCGTCGCTGCTGACAAAGCTTTCAAAAGTTATGAAAGGTAGTAAGGTACCTCCCGATAGTCAGTGCGGTTTCATAACCACTTCAGTGTAGTATCAACTGTTGTAGTTGACTCACTCAGTAATACAATTTAATTATTATTCTGGTGAATTTTATGTGTTTATTTTTACCATGTTTTTTTTTTTGAGGAAGAAACTTAGAAATATTGCAAAAAAGTGGCAAGTTCTTTATACTAATTGATCTGTTTCAGGGCTTTTAATCTCAACAAAAAAAAATTAACTTTGGAACACACTGTATATAGTAGTGTGTTTAATTGCTCAACAATAATCTACTAAAATGTAATGCAGTTTTTTGTACATTTGCCTTTTCGACAATGTAAAGCAAATATAAAGTTGATACTCTCTTTTAATTATTGTTGTCTGTATTAAGGTAAAATTCCATAAAATATTTAATTGTGGCCCGCAGTATAAAAATTTGGTAAATATTGGGGGGATTCTTTAATAACTTAATTAAAAATCCCAGAAGGAAACCTTTCCACAGCAAACTTGCACAGTTTTCCTTGGCATTCATTAACTTCATCCCTTTATTTTAATATTTCCTGAATGTTCCTCAAAATATTTTGTATCTGGTATGTTTTTTAATATATGATCTAAAATTATGAGTCTCAAATATTCTAGATTTTTTATTTCATAGGATAATGAACACTACAAAATCAAAACAAGAAAACTGTCTAAAACAGTGTTATCATGAATAAATAAAAGGCTGTGTTGCCAATATAAAATGAAACAAATAAGTTTTGTTATTAAGGGTTACCAGTTTCTGAGACATTGTGTAAATTTTGTCAATCATAAAAGTCCAGTAAAAGTTTTCACCAGGAAAGAAAACGACGCAGCTACAAACATCGACGTTTCGAAGTTTCTGCTCCTTCAGTGTAAGCTGAAGCTGAATACATGTATATTTTTGTCATATATCTCTCAGTATTTTCAATAAACTTCATCTTTAACAAATACCAGTCTGGCTAAGCTTGGAGAATTTCGCAGAAAACGGCAGTATATCTTCCTTGAAACGCTACTTAACACTGAATAAAATAATAATTTATATCTTTTTTATATTTAATATAAAATTTTCCCCATAATTTGCTTTTCTGGCACTTGCAGGAAATCTAGGTGCTTTTTTGTGTTTAAAATAATGTAATATTTCATGAGATCAAATCCCTACACTACTCTGGGTAATCTCTGCTCTGGGTATCGTATTCCCGTTATAAAATTTTAGCTTTGAATATGGAACAAATCACTTTATCACTTGATACATTCACGGTATATTCTATTACGATAACTCAACAAGTACAGTAATAAATATTTATTTTTGTATTGCAATTATTAATAACATTTTATACAGTTAGACTAGTAAAACAATCTAGAGTGGCATGTGACAATCAAGTGTTAATATTATAAATGCCAAACAGTGTTCCACAATCTTTGAATTTAATAAAGAAACTTTTACATCAACTTGTGTTTGTGGTAGAGTAGAAACTTTTTTGTAATGAGTAGCGTTGTGGAAATACGAAAAAAAATGTCGTACTCCTCTGATAACAAAGTTTTGAAGCATAAACATTTTGAAATAATCTTTTCGGCGAGTTTGGAAATACGATCTTCACCGTCACCCAAATAAAATCTAGATTATTCAGCAACTAAAAGATAGGAATAAAACAAAGTAGGTATGCAGTTTTTTTAAATTAGTCGTTTTAGAAGAACTGAGTCTCCATATATTTAGAGAGAGAGAGAGAGAGAGATCAGATGGCCAACATACAGAGTAAGGCAGGCAGCTATTAGCATGCCACAGTCTGACATTATTGAGCATAATAGACTGCTGGATGACATGGAAAGTCACAGCATCATGGAGATGATTTCAGATGTCATGCCTGCAACGACCAACCATGAACTGCCCTTTAACATTCTCTTCCCAGGAAGAGATGAATGGGATCGGAATAAAGCTGACCTATTGAGGACAGATAGTTGTTGGTTTACAGATGGCTCCAAAACACCCATGGGTGTTGGAGCCAGAGTGTATAGTTGCAACTCAACGGTAAAAATATCCTCATCCCTTGCTAGTTATGCAACTATATTTCATGCAGAAATCTATGCCACCGAATTGTGTGTACAGAGACTAGAACAAACGCAACTTACACTCAAATCGATCAAAATCTTCTCAGATAGCCAAGCACCTCTTAAACTCTTGGTTCCTATCGTTGTAACTCAATAACGGTATGGAGTTGTCAGCAGGCGCTCTTTCATTTGAGCAGAAAAAATAGAGTAACTCTGGTCTGGGTCTCAGGCCATTCTAGCCATGAAGGGAATGAAGCAGCCGACTCTCTAACCAGGGAGGGTGCTGCTTCTGAATTTGTCACCAGAACCGGTGCTTGCATATCCTGGAGTACTGCCAAAGCAACTCTCTTGACTTGGGCTGAGGGCCAAATCCTCCAATACTGGCAAGAAATACCAAGATTAGTTCATTCGAAGGCGTTCATAATAAACCCTTCAAAAACCAGAACTAAAAAACTTTTAGAGTTAAGCAGGTTCCACCTACGAACTTTAATTGGCCTATACACTGGTCACTGCCGTTTAAAATATCATCTGTGCAAATTCGGCCTAGCAGAAGATGCTGAGTGCCGCTTGTGCTTAGAAGATGATGAAACGGAAGAACACATATTATTATGCACCTGCCCCGCTGGGGAAAGGGTCAGATACTCATTATTTGGCAAAGGATAATTTCTGCTAGAGGATCTGAATAAGTTCTCACCCAATAAGGTGAGACCAGCTTCATTAAGAGGCTGAACCTGTTGGGTGAAATATAAGTGGGTGTGAGCCACAATAGACAACATTATGGTCATGGTAGAGGGTTTAATTTTCGGCCCACTCACTTTTGAACCTAACCTAACCGCTATATATTAGGAAACAAGGAACATTATTTATAATTTACCTTCTGAAGAGTGTAATCTGTTAGAGAGAGAGAGATATTTTATTATATTTTAGAGAATAAAATTATCCACCAAACGATTAAATTTGATACTTTATCATTTATTTATTTTCTTACCTGTTAAAGATGGTTCATACCCATTGGATAACTACTGTATAGTAAAACTGAATGATAAAACATTATTTATAGGTATATCTTTTTGCTTAGTTTAATATCCCTTCAGTATTCAATATCTACATAAACTTACTGAGTTAATGCTTGAACTGTAAAGCTTGATAGAGTAAGGTACCTACCGATATTTTAATCCTGAGATACGGCAAAAAACTAATCCAAACTTATTGTGTTGCACTTGCCGATGGAGTATTGTATGGAGCAGATTGTATTATACCCTACTTTAAATTCACGTCCTGCAAATGCAACGATAGAACTCCTCGTGCCATTGCATCTGACAATCTATCCCTGCAGATGGAGTTATTGACCTAAACTCTTCAGATTCGTTTCAGCAAGTTTGCAGTGTTACGTGAATGTAATCATTGATGACAGTGGAAGTTATGTCGTTTAATTGGTATTTAGTTGTTATTTAAGAGGTACTTACATATTATAATTATCATTTCCCAGTTGTTTATGGTGAATTCCTGATGTGAAACAAAATATAAATTTTCCTAAAATACCAAAATTATTTCTTTCAACTTTCAACATATCGTTTCTAGTATTCACATAATTTCAAATTCTCTTCAAAAAGAGGTAGTTTTGTTATGCACCCTTCAAGAGCTGCCTGTCTCCCAAGAGCATTGCATTATACCAAGTGTATAAAAACACTTTCTGGTCGTCAACACGAAATTCGGCAATTGGCATGTTATTCTATACAGATATCTTTATATATTTCTGTGAAATGTCTGCTACTTCCATATTCGCCATAAAAGTGTGTATAGTTATAAAAAATGCAGAAGATCAAATATGATTCCGAGTAAAATTTACTATACAGGCTGTATCTTAAGTCCATTTCATAACTGAAGGGGGTTATTCTTTGGGTTATTTTAGGCTCAAAAGTCTTGCGAAATCAAGGGCCTGACTGGTTTCCGTGATGGAGGGCGTTAAAGTTTTTGAAACACATTTTTTTCAATTATTTCTGACGCTGTATGACACAGTTTGGCGAAACTAGAGAAATAATTTAGTTAATTTAAGGGAACAATTTGGTATATTTTCATTTAAATATGTCAACCATGCAGTGGTAGATACAGGGAAGCCTTGCCATTGGTAACCTCTGATAATCTACGCCACTGGATTTTCAGAAAACTGAATAGACGGATTTAGTTTCCTATCATATTTAAAATAAAATAAGTCTCTTGCATTTTCCTTCTATGTTAGTTTACAGAATTATATATAGTATAGTATGGTAGAAATATATACAAGGTTATCATAAAGTAAGGAATATATTTCAGCTTATTATGTATTTTTCACAAATCAAGTTAATAACAGGATGTGAAAGAAATGGGATTTCTTATGTTCAATACTGGTTAACGCAAATGTTCGATATGTCGTCCATTTTGCTGCTGTAGAATCACCAACCATTCCTCCAAATTGTACACAGCCTTGTTCAGCATTTCTGGTTGAATTGCAGCAATTTCCTTCCTAATAGAGTATTTTAATTCTTCCAGCGTTGTGGGTCGTGTTCTAAATACCAAATTTTTTAAATAACCACACAGCCAGTAATCCGCTGGGTTAAGATCAGCGATCTTGTGAGAATTTGCAAAAATGTGTGACATGAATTTACAAAATGTGAACAATTCTCTAAATCGCAATGATTACGTTTGACACTTGTATCAGCAGTTGACACGACAACTCTTTTATTTTCCATAGATACAGTAAAATCCAATTATTGAAGCAACTAGATTCAATTTACTTTTTGCTAAGAGCTTAATTTCTTAAAATTATATAAGACCTTGAAGTATACCCCTTACTTTATGATGACCCCATATATTCTGTAAACTTTGTTAATACTAAGAACAAAAAAAAATGTTTATAGAAGATGCTAAAAATTCCATCATTGACAGTAACACATGCGGTGATCTTTGGCCTCATCGATTACCAGAAACCAGGAAATGTGACTAAGTTTAATTTAAAATTATATGTAAACAAAAAAATTTGTAACTAGAAAATTATCTTTGCTTTGAAATATCACAAGGAACTAAATACGTCTATTAATTTTTCTGAAAGCCCAGTGACGTAGATTATCTGGGGTTTCCAATAACAAGGCTCCCCAGTATCATCGCCACTATTCCCATTAATCAGCTACATGTTCTATGCTCTATGTTTTTTCAATTTATGTAGTACTGCTTCCAAGATATTTGAAAAAATGAGGTATTTTTAAAAAATGTTACATTCGTAGAAACAATTTACCTTAAGCCATTGGTTTTCTAATATTTAGCCCAACTTAATATTTTTGAAAGTTCAAAGAAATTATTAGGAAAACTCACTATCTTATATAATAGGACAAAAAAGAAAATGTGTGTCGTCCTTGTATCGAGATTGAATTGCTATTTTCAAATATTTAAACATGGATCACAGTTCTCTTCATCCTATTGTAATGTCCAAACGTACTATTTGAATCAGATTTGGGAGAAGAATATATCGACCTCATTGTGCGGGTGTTTACCAGACTCTAGTGCCAATAATTCTACCCTGATGGAAATTCGATCGCTGGCTGAATGCACCGGCTGTGCTATTGTCACAGTTAATTTCACACAGTTCAATTGATATGTGCAATGCCGAGACCATTAATTTCAGTGCAAAACTATTCTGCATTTGTTATTAATCAACCGTAAGCGTAATGACGAGATATTCACTTTATTTTATAGGTACATAGATAGTTAGAAAGCATCCGATGGAATATCTCTTTGTTATTATTTATTTACTATGTTATACAGATCAAACCTTCTTTAAAAAAACCCTTTGAAGTTACAGTATATTCTTGAATGCTATAAAGACCTTTATCTTTTTACTGTTTACGTAGCGTTAGAAAAGTTTTCCACTAAAAACGAAGATGCTACACATTACTCGATATTCACGTGAGTGAAACGCGGACGTTATGATTTTTGTGGTTGTTGAAAAACTCGGTTTTTCTTTTTCCAATAAACAGGCCACAAAAAGAGGTAACTCCCTTCTCAAAATCATAGGATTGTGTGGAGAAAGGGTTCACGGGAAAAACCTGGAATCAGTGATCCACGAGCAATCACAGTACTCAATAAATTTGATGTACTCTACTTAGATTTTGGCTTTGAACTGTTTTAGAATTTTTTTAACATGTTCTCTAAAGTTGCGTTAATATTAAGAAAAAACAGGGCGATCAATGCGTTACACCCTAAATCCTTTTTTAAATAAATAATTTGCAGAATAATGTTTTTATAAATATCTTCAACGCTAACAGTTTTATTAAAAAAATTACCTAGTTTTACTGATGGCCTGATAACGAAGTTACTTTGTTCCATAGTAGTTTAAACAAGAAACATATACCGGGATATCAAAAATTATCTTGGTCAAGAGTGGTTGTGGATTGTAAAACGTGTGTCTTACTTTAAATTTTTGAATATGTTTTGTTGTGTCAGAATCTGTCAAGTCATTGTGCTGAAATTTTCTAATCCAGTTTTTGAATCATGCCTCTTACCACACAGCACAAAACTTTCATGATTGAAGCTTATTTTCGAACGGGTGCGCTAGTTAATGGAAATTGGCAATATAGTCAACGTTTGTGTTTGGACAATTTTCGAGAGCACTTCCCAAACGTGGCAATATTACCGGACAATTTTTATGCGTGCCTTACAAATTGTGTTGAAGTGTTTCACAAAACTGGTTGTGTGACTCATAAAAAAGGTGCTGGTAGACCAAGAGTTCGTACAGAAGAAGTTGTCAATGACGTTCGTCAACGTATGGAAGAGGAGCCTGCAAAACCTTTGAAACGTCTTTCTCAGGAAATTTGACTTTCTTATGGAACATGTCATAAGATTTTAAAGAAAGATTTGAACATGCATCCATATAAGGTGCAAGCATATCAAGCTCTTCTGCCCGCAGACCACCCCAGACGCCTTGCTTACTGCCATTGGTTTGTCAATAATTTAATGAATGACGATCTTCTGGACTTAACTTTTTTTTCTGACGAAGCGTGGTTCCACCTTTCGGGATACATCAATTCTCAAAATATGCGAATGTGGAGCAATGATGATGGTCCCTCATGTTTTTACTGAATCGCCACTACATGCTCTAAAAATTGGTGTTTGGATGGCAGTTTCTCGCAGAAGAATAATTGGGCCAATTTTTTCGATTTCACCGTCAACGCAGAAAGGTACAGACACAACTTTTTGGCTGAATTTAGCATGACGGTGCAACAGCACATACTACACAAGAAAATATTGCTTTCCTTCGCGAGTTTTTTGATGACCAGCTGATAAGTTTGCATACAGAAGTTGAGTTTCCTCCGAGATCACCTTGTTTGACAATTATGGACTATTTTATATTTCCTTACTTAAAAAACAAGATTTTCACAACTCCGGTAAATAATTTGCAAGAACTGCAACAAAGAATTGTTCAGCAATGTGCAACCATAACGCCAGAAATGCTGCAAAACGCTTTTCACGGCATGAGGAGGCGCGTCAACTTGTGCATCGAACAAAACGGGGGACATTTCCAACAATTACTGTAATTTAGTTTTTCTTGTTACTAAAACCGTTATTTCATAATTTGTAGTTCATTATTGTTTTACAACTGAAATAAATAGGTATGAAATTTGTAGGTTATTGATGATGTCAGTGTGACAGTGACATAATTATTTCAAATTTAAACTAAGACACACGTTTTACATTCCACAACCACCCTTGACCAACATAATTTTTGATATCCCGGTATGACCAGTTTTATTTTAACCCACCGTATATAAGTACCTATATGAATATTTTTATGAACAACTCCAACTTCAAAACCATAAATAATTGCTGCCAGCATAGTATGTTGCTGCTTGCCTATTTTATTTAACGCTTAATAAATCCTATAGCAGCTTGCATTAAACCGGCTTTTATTACCTAGATTGGGCAAGCACTGACCCTTGGCATGTGTAATTTGAGACCTTCTTCACTGTAACTTCCCAGCCTTTACTGGTAAGCGCGTAGAGTCCGTGTGGACCATTCACCACATAAAACCAATGAGAGGTGGCGCTCGAGATAAAAAATAAACTGTACCGATTATTTAAGAGTATTAAAACTAAAAATAAATTAAGGGAGCGTCACAATTTAGCATCCCAAAATAGGGAAGGGAAAAAGGGCATCACATATCACAGTCTTGAAGTAGAAACTGTTCTTTAGCAAAAACTATTAAAAAGTCAAATACAATTTTATTGCTTTTATTACTGGCATTTTATACAAGTAGGTACTAGTGTTTTATATGATATTCTTAATAAAATAACACAAATCATTCATATTTGGAAAACTCAATTTATCATTTTTGTAACAGTTCCTGTTTAACTTGAAATATATACTTTCTTTTTCACAGGTAAGGTTTTATTAGTTCAAACAGGACACCCTGTATATGTCTGCGTAATACATATCTCAATTAATGTCAACGATATTAGACATTTGAGAAGGGTCTACGGTACAGATTTATTTATTTGTTTTATCTCCCTTGAGCTATACCGAAATATCTAGTAAAATATTTAATTCTTCATTTCTAATCCTCTCGGTAGCACAGCGGGCTAGAATGTGTTATGGCAGCATTTCTCGGCACACTACCTATCTATAAAGGTCTGGGTTCGATGGTCAGCCCTTGGCTTTGGGGGTTGTCTAATGTATGTGGTGTTTTAATTTTAATATTTAATATTAATTTATTTAAATAGTCCATTTGGATTATTTATTATTTATTTATTTTTTTTTTATTTTCAGATAACCAGACCTGAATACTCACCAATTTTTGACGAAGAATAATATGACATGCGTATATCTCAACTATAACTATTTCTTTGTGTGATAGTTTCTAGTCAAATAATAAATTTGTATATCGTTAAAATTTGACTTACCAAAGTAAATCAAGACTTTTGACACAATAAAAAAATAAATTGTGCTTTGCATATGACAGAAAACCATACGACGAACTAAAAAAATTCTCAGAGAACAGGCAAAAGATTAAAAATTGCAGATTTGTCAATATATTTGTCAATTATAAGTCATACTTAGTTTTCTTTCATAAAACATGATGTTGTGGAGTTTTTACTTAAACTACAAAGCCTGCGAGAAGTTTGTACAGAATTACGGAAAAAATATATGCTGTTAATTTATTCAAATTTTTAAAAAGTTATATTTATTTGATATTATTTACTTTATTTTTTAAGACAATCTATAAGTATTATTAAATAGTATTTTGCTTTATGAACATATTCTCTGAAAATATTAAGTATTTTATTATTAAAAAAACTGACTGACAAGAGAATATGTTTAATTATTGTGATATTTTGTTATACATTATACAGTTTATTAGCAAAAAATGCCTCTAAAAGGCAGAGTTGTTATATAACGAATATTAAATCATTAAGGAAGTATGAATAAAATAGGCCTAAGTATTTAGTATTAGAGCTCAAAGATGATGTCTTTAATGATTTGATTGCGTTGTATAGCAAGTTAGATTATATATTTATAAGAGGTTAACATGTACCTACCATTCCACGGTACTGTAATATATGGAAAGGCCACATAAAATTAATTATTGTTATTTATTGTTTTTATATAATTTTTAAATGAGACATATTTTCCATTTTAACAGTATGTGACCTTTCAGTGTATTAATAGTAAGTAGTCCCAGCTCTTTATTAAATGTTTTAGATTAGCGTATAGATTTTTCAAAACAAAATTTAGATCGTCACCGATCCCTAAACATCCAATTATCTGTAACTCTGTTCTGGGACTTGTATATTTAATATGTATTAGAAAGAATAGTGTAATGTTAGGAGGAAGGTTTATCCCTCTAAAATGTGATTATCTCATGTAACTCACTGATAAATAGGCCTTGTCTCATGTCAAAATTTTCTTCAGTCCAAACAGTAACTGATTTAGATAAAATCGAAAGTGATGTATAATAAGGAATGTCTGATTCTAGGACAAGTTGTATAAGCTCTAAAAAGACAGTACAACGTTGGGTATTAGGTAAGAAATTATTATTTTCATTAGTTACAACTAGGTAACATTAAGTACGTATATTATTCATTTACGGAAAAAATTCAGTAACTTTATCCATAAATTAGACTGACCATTTTTGTCAGAATCAAAGCCATTTGACCAATAATACGACGAAAAATACGACCAGGACTACTTCTGTTCATCAGTGGCGTAACCAAAAGGAACTAAGAGGACAAAATCCTCCCTTATGTCTAGCAAACGGCTACCAGCTTCCTTTAACTAGTGTCATGTGGACCAAATTCATTTTTTACTTCTGTCTGGTTTTAAAAAAAGAACGTAAAATCGGTAGAATTAACTAGTGTTTGGCGGAGCTGTTAGTGCACCACATTTTACAGACTTGTTCAATTACTATTAAACGAAATACATTAGAAAGCTTCTCTTACTGACTACGGACTTAGGATACCCTTTTGGGCATATTTCTTAGCCCATCAACATAGTAGATATTTGTAATAAAACGTGTTAGCCTAATGTGTAGAAATATGTAGCGGACATTACATTAAAAAAATATCAATGGTTATAGCTCAGTCAAATTGATGTCCAAATTACAAAAAAATGCCTATTTGAATATACCTACTTATTGACTTGTTTCTAGAACTAAACATGTGAAACATTAAGTATATTTCTTACCTTTGAGACACACTGTATTTATTTTACCTACAAATGATAACATAATAAAATTATCTCGAAAGGGGTTGGAACCTTTTGTGTGAAGATAACACTGACGCAGTTTTCCACATAACACAAAAAAGTCGACGCGCGTTTTGCCAACCAAGTTGGCATCATCAGAAGTTGATTAAAACTGTTTAATCATCCCTAGATGATGCCAACTTGGTTGGCAAAACGCGCGTCGAGTGCAGTATAGTGTTTTGCTGTTATGTGGAAAACTACGTCAGTATTAATAAAATTATCTAATCATTAGAAAACATTAAATTGTTTCGTTAATTATTGGTCTTAAATTTCATTACAAATCATTTTTTAATTTATTACGGTTTTCACGTTTTATTCATTGAAGTAGTAAATACTTACTTCGTGAAAAGTAACACAAAAAAATTCTCGCACAAGACAGTAGGTTTAATTTTAATAATTTTTATTTTAATATAAATAGTTTAATAAAAGAAAGCAACGATTTGAGTAAATATTGCAGGAGTGTATTTGATCTATTGCTGCATCAATCGCAACCAATAACGATCGTACAGTTTATTTGTTGGGTTTTAATAAAAGCTTTATGTGTATTTACAAACATGGGAGCTGTATCATAAAATAGTTAATAAGGTTACTAAACAAATATAAAAGTCAATTGCATAGATATGCTCTGTGGAACAAGGTAGGTAGCTACAAAATCTTCTACAAATGGGAAAATACATGCACCTTAAAGTGTCCTAAGGTAACATTAACTTTCCATTAGATATGAGACCGTGTATACAGGGTGTCCCAGTGTGAGCGTACAAAAATTTATCAGGGGGTAGAGCAGACCAAAATGAGAATAAAACTCTTATAAAAAAAATTTCTCTGATGCACGCCTAACAAGTTACAGGGTGTTATTTTGGAGAAAAAAAAACAATTTTCCGCAATAACTTAAAAACCGTTTCGTAGATTTAAGTAATTTTTGGGTTTCGTATACATCTTAAAGGTCATTAAAACTACATGGTGTTTGTTTAACTCTGACACCTGTGGTGGCCTAAGCCTACTCTTCCTTATGATTTTGTCTTCATAACTCTTGCATATCCTACTTTTTCGTGGATTAACTAAGTTTTTCTCAATCGGATATCAATTCTGAACAAAAAAGGTGCTCTTGTTACATAGCTCTAAAATTACCCATTTTCAAGTAAATTGAGTGTAAAGTACCGACTACATTCTTTATGCAGAAAAATACATGCAAAGGAAGTCATAAGGAAGAGTAGGCCTAGGCCACCACAGGTGTCAGAGTTAAACAAACACCATCTAGATGTTAGATGGACACGTCTCCTAAAAATTACCTAACGATTTTTAAGTTTTTGCGGAATTTTTTTTTTTTTCAAAATGACACCCTGTAACTCGTTAGGCGTGCATCAGAGAATTTTTTTTATAGAAGTTTCATTCTTATTATGGCCTGGTCCACCCCTTGGTAAATTTTTGTAAGCTCACACTGGGACACCCTGTATTTATAAATATTTTAAAAGCTTCATCTTATTTGGTGTATCCTAAATTAATAATGTCTTAATGTGTCTAAATATATAAAAATATGCATGTGTCCCATTTAAGAAGTACATAGGGTGTCCCAAAAACATACCGACAAACTTGGGTGGGGGCATACTCAGTGGTGGGAGTTCCATATATGTATTCGCAAATGAGCCGCATTTGCAGAAAAAGGAAAAACGCTGAAAAAGAACAATTGCCTTCACGTAATAGCCAACTATCTAAATTAATTCTATATTTAGTAGGAGTTTGTCTCATTAAAAATAAATCATTACAATGTTATCAACCACAGGTTGATGTAATGACAAAAATTGTTCAAAATGTTGACTATTTGCTTCAAAGGAAAGATTCTGGGAATTCTTATACATGTAAACAAGCGGCCGTTATTCTTGCGACAAGATCTTCAATACGAGTAAATTGAATTTCATATTGAGTTTCAATTAAGGGCTTGCATAGGCCATGCCACGGAACCTTCCTTCAAATTCATCGTTTGGGATATCGCTGGTCTAGGTACTGTGCGTTTCACGAAGTTGTATCCCGGATTGGAATG
The DNA here is from genome assembly GCA_963924545.1 of Pogonocherus hispidulus. Taxonomy (NCBI): domain Eukaryota; kingdom Metazoa; phylum Arthropoda; class Insecta; order Coleoptera; family Cerambycidae; genus Pogonocherus; species Pogonocherus hispidulus. The sequence continues at coordinate 8,300,672 of OZ004701.1, forward strand.
TTCGGATTGTCAGGATTCGCTGGCAAATCCTGTGGGAGACTGGCACACGCACTTAAATCACACCACCTCAATTTGTAGCGGTCCGTAATCGAGATGTGCCAATGCATTGAATTTAACTAATAACATGACGACGCTCCATACGTTGGAATTTATACTAACATTCCAATCCGGGATACAACTTCGTGAAACGCAGTACTGGAGTATCTAGATATTGATACTGAAAGTGCCCCGTCATGGTGTAACCACATCATTTTTTTGCCTGTTAATTTTCATTATATATCAATAATAATATATCAATATATTCATAATATATCAATATATTCATAATATATCAATAATAAAAAGGTCGAAACCGGTCTGCAATTAGTGACATCCTACGATGTGTGGTGTTAGTATTTCCTCGTAGTTTTCATTGCAATCCAAATCCTTGTGTTTTGATTCTACCTGTGTTATACAAAATACGGCAAATTTTGCTTTGTAATTCAGCGCTCGGCGCGGCATATAGCCAGGAGAATAGCTGTTTTAGCTTGATTTGTTTTAGTCCTAATTTAAATAAGGCTTTTGCAGATGGAGGACCTAACCTATTCGTAGTTATTTGCTATATATCAATAATCTTCCAAAACTATTTTTTCTCTTTTCTGCCAAAAGGGCTCATTTGCGGGCATATGTTTATTTAACAAAAAATAACTCTTGTCAATGTCGATTAGACATCACTAGAAAAATATTTCACCCAGTTAGATTAAAAATTTACAGCCGTTTTACGTTTAAATAGGCTACATTGTATTTTGCAATTTTGCTAAACTGGATTCAATATCTAAATATACAGGTGATTCTAAATATATATGCAAAACATTTCAGGAGGTGGTTCCTTGGCTAAAATTAAGGGAAGTTTTGTATATAAACTTATGTCCTAAACCCTCTCTCTTATAAAGAGCAGGAAAATTGAAATTCAGTTAAAAATTTTTTCCGAAAATTTTAATAGGGATACAAAAGTAACATTTGAGGGACATAAAGGCTTCATACAGATATTATTTCAACCTTCCCTTAGTATTAGAAAGGGGTGAAATTTGCAACCCTCTTTGTTTTTTTATTGAAACTTTCTATAGTGGCGGAATTTTTTGGTTTAAAAATATGCGTTGAAAAGCCTATATAATGTCCTAGCATGCATAGCATAGTTATTTAATAGGAAAATTTACAAAACATGAATATCTTAGTAGGCGTTATACATAAGAAGCCCTTATGTGAGTACATTACGTCCCCTAAATTTTGCGTCCCTTCATATTCTCTCGAATTTTTCATTCACAATTGGAAAACTTAATTTTAACCCTGCCCTTTCGAGGTGTATAACTCGGAAGGGGTAAACATAACAGTCTAGAACATAAGTTTATACAGAAATCTTAATTTTAACCAAAGAACTACCTTCTGAAATGTTTCGCATATAATTAGAAACGCCCTGTGTAACGAGGCCTATTTATGTAAAATTAGAAAAAGTAACGAATTTCTTTGTTACTTCGGTTCAGAGGGATAAATTTAAGATTATTTATAAGAAAAACATATCATTCCTAAATATAACAGTATATAATAAAATATAAATATATAAATGTGTTACTACCTACTGATTTTGTAATTGTATATATACTTATAGTTGCTAATGTTTCGTTTAAATAATGATTATTGATTCATTTAAGGAGTCACAGACTTGAGACAGTGGTTGGTTGCAACAATGGCTAGGTATGTATAATAATCTATTTTCACATGTGCTAAAAAATGTGATAAATGTTAAATATTGTACAATATTATTTTTATTAAATTAGATTTTAATGCAATAGAAGAATGTTAAGGTAAAAGATAATGCAAGGTTTCGGACACGATGTACCTACAGAGCATACATGACCTTTTAGCCACTGTATTCAACATACGTAAAAGAAAATCAATCTTTTCAAACATTTTCACATCTATAAATAATACAGTGTTTACCAAAAAGTGTAATACCAAAAATAGGAAACATATTATTTATGAGGTTTAACACATTACTGGTGAAAAAGTTGAAGCACAGCTTTACAATATATAAACATTTATTCTAAACTTATATCCTGATACGAGTATAAAGGAAAACTTTACTACATTATAAAATGTGTTCATGGATGGTTTTTAACAATATTTTTGAAAATAAGTCCACTTCAAATTCTTATCCTACCGCCACGTCACTTTCTCTTAGCGTTTGTATTAGAATAGATGTTTATTTGTCTACCTTTTCTACGGTAATGCTCATAACAAAAATATTTTCCTATTTTAATCCAATCATATTAAGGAAAAATAACCCTTTACCTGGAAATAATTACCCTAAACGGAAAACTTTACATATGCATATTACTAGTGCCCAGTGACAACAAAAATCAGTACTTATTCGTGCATGCTGTGCTATGCCCACCATCTTGAAAAATGGCGGCTATTTTTTAGTTTTTTGGTCTTATTTCATTAATGGATGGGAATATCGAAAAATACTTTAAATGGAAGTTAGAGAGCATCAGAAAATACATATTTTAGCGAGGAACAATTTTTCATTTTAGGAGAATTATTTCAATGTGGAACTCTGATTGGACTATTTGTATTTCACATTTTTTATGTTTCTGTGTGAAATAATCCCATGCCATGAAATCATCAAATCTAAACGAGTACTATGATATGAAACATTTACACTGGTTTTACCGTTTGTTACATGTAGTCAGTGTTTTCTAAAATGTTTCAATATGTGCTACGAAATACCTTTAGATAACCTGCTGATTGGATAATAAGTATTTTGTGTAATGTACTATTTTGTATCCAGAGTGGTAGTGCGCACCGCTTCTAGTTTTGGCAGTAAATAAATTCGTTAGAATTTTAGAAATTATTTTCCCATGAAGTGTATATTTTCGTGTTAGATATATTTATTCGAATCACTGTTTCTTATGGTTAAAGCTATAGTGCAGGAATATTGTCTGGAAATAAACCAACTGGTTTCCTCTTGCTGGTATATATAGTTTCTGTCACACTTTGAACTACAGGAAAGAGAACTAAAATTTCGAATAGATCATATAGATCTGGACAGACAGAAACAGAGGGCATGTAAAATTAAAATTTGTTGTATATATTGTTGTCATGCCTATATCTCGCCAAGTCACTGATCAAATACTGTTGCAACAAAACTATGGGAGATATCAAGAATTTTCTAAAGAATTGTTCTTCAAAATGAAGATATCAAAGAAAATCATTGGCTTAACACAAAAAAGTCTGGGGGGTTTCACTAATAAATGGAGTTGAAAATAATATACCCTGTGCATGATTTTTCATGAAACCCATAGTTAATATTCAATTCAGACGTACCATCCCTCGGATAGGATGTAAATCCAAAGTTAATAACCATAGGCCATAAACCAAACCATAGGCAAGTAAAAGATCCCTACCCTAATACAAAAAGTGGGGGTTCGGCAAAATTTCCAGATTGGGGGTTGCTTGTACCCTGGCGTCGGTTGTTGGCCTTCGTGGTCAAACATTCTATTTGAATTTTGTGATCTCTTATTTTCCAGTGTGACAATTTTTACAAAAAAATATGCACTTCACTGTAATTTACAATTTATTTGAGTTTCTACATTTATTACATGTTAGTTATTTTTTGCCTAGATAGTTTCGATCGTTCACTTGCTACTACTTTGTAAATGTTAGTAAATTGTGCCTGCTTCTATATAATATAGGAAAGAAAGTAAAGTACAAATATAGGAAAGCTTCCATTGGTGTAGATGTACCTAACATATATTTTTTATGGAATGTTGACACTATAAAAGTTATGTGGACGCATTTACCACTCTGAGATACCCTCTATTACAGTGTTTATTGATGTTAATTGAATGTTAAATGTTTCAATGGCTAAATAATAGATGTGGCTGTCCCAAACAAACATTTATATTTTCCAAAAAATTGTATTGCCAGAAAATACTATGAGTTTTTTGCTAAATGGAATATGATTTAACCATTTTTAAATATATATGAAAAATTACATTTTTTCAATAAATTTTCATAAAATATTGCACTCATTTAACGAAAGTCAGAGAAATATTTAGTTAGCTTCTTTTATTTTAGTTAAGTTTCGATTAATTTCTTATCAAGTACTTAGGTATCTTAACAGGAATTTATTGAAGTTATTTTTATGTAGCTTTAACATTATCTACGCTAGCAGGGCTTATAATCGTATAGATTGTGGTTGAATAATATACTAATCATTGCTACTAGAAGACTGCTAACTTTAATTTAAAAAATTGTAATAAAACATTTTCAAAAACGAGGCAGCAAACGAATTAACCAAATTTTTAATAACAGCCTATATTTTTTAAAAATGAGACTGATAATATGTAATTTTCAATTACCTAACTAGCTTTCATAAATTGCAGGACACCAGAACATAATGTACAGAATGGGCAATTTGCGTTGATTCATGTCCAGTTGAGGAGAAAACCTCATATGTATAACTTTAAAAAGTTGCCCTATGGATATATACCATTCAATTACCAACATTTTTCCTCTGTTCTTTGTTTTTTTTTTAAATTGAAACAAGCGTTGTTGTTTATGTAGGTATTCGTATAATAAAAAAGAACTATTTATAATAAATATGAAAAATAGTTCCCGTTATTTTCTAGGCAATAGATAGTAAAATCGATTTCCAAACTTCTGGCGGACATTTCGAAATGTTTATTGTAAACGTAAATAAACCATAACCCATGCAAAATTCAGATATTCAAATGCAGAATGCTTGATTCAATTTTAACAAAGAGGAAACATGTAGACACTTAAATATGGTTTTTTCAACGAGGACAGGAATATTAGCGCAGTATGAAAAAGTTCAGAAAACATCCATGTATCTATTATTTATATTTTTCTGTAGGTATATTTTTAAGTAGTCGATATGATAGGCTTATCGGATTTTTCTTTTGACATTTGTCTGTTGAAATTTGTCTCCCTACTATGACTTTTCTCGTAAAACTAACAGAAACTTAGATAGGTACCCTTCGAAAATACTCCTAAATATACTGTTTATAATTTTATTAGTTAAATATCTGATTCACAAATACACAATAATTATTAATTCATAGCTAGTCCCGAGGCCATGCAATATTAGTCGGTCAAATTAAACCCTAAGACATTTCTGTCTCTAATGTATCGTCTCACTAAATTTGCATAATACAGGGCTTCATCAGAAACATGAGCTGATGAGAAATGCAGGAAATATTCATAAATATTCGTATTGATAATTCATCTGCTATATTAACCATTTTTAACATACATGTTACACATTTTTGTATATACAAAAACATATTCTCATAGCTCTGCATATTTTTTGGAAAATATTTTTTTGTAATAAACTTAAAGGGATAACATAACCTTGCAAATCTAATCATCCGAAACCAACTTACTTGTCCTGCAATGTATGTATTCAATATGTAATATAACTAATGTCAGTATAAATTCAGTGTAAAAAAACGGGTGTTTTATTTCTGTTACAAGGATTTATCACTGATAAAGAAAACTGGGTCGCGGCAATACACTAAGTAGGTATTGTTATATTAGTATTTTTACTATATAACCTAAATATGGATAAAACTGGAGTGCATTTCATTAATAAATTTACATAATCTTTTACATCAGGTACTTAGACCCGGTTTCGCAATAACTGGTTGTAGTTAACTAAGTATAAGTTTAGAATGTGCAAAGTTGTAGATAGAATGTTAAAGAATTGCACAATCTAAACTTATCGTCAGTAAACTGATGGTTAAAATACATTGTGAAACCGGCCGTTAAACTTTTTGTATATAAAGAATAAATTTAAGTATCTTAAATTTTTGGCTCAGACTAAATTATGATCTCTAGACCTACCTATTCTAAAAGTGATTCTTACTTCCGTCCAAAATTCTGAAAAACATATTTAAATCTAAATAAATATTCATTCAATCTTAACTAAAATAAATATATGTCAAATATCTTTCAATAGGTACGAAAAATGTACCTATAGATAAAGGTTTGTGCATCTATACCTAGACAGAGAAATATAAATATTTGTTTATAAATACTAGAGTTGTGAAATTAACTAAATATTCTGGTTTTTGTAGGTATTATATCCCTCTTAAAAAAATTTGTATAAAAATATGATTAAATATAGGAAAATAAAATTCAAACAATCAATATCATCATCATCGTCAGGACACGACAAACATCAGTCACGACCAGATCTGTTTTTTATTTTCAATTGTAAATTAATTGTTATTGGTTTAATGATATTTATCTGGCATTTTCTCAAAACTGAATATTGAATTTTTGAACGTTCATCCTGATAAAAATTATTATGCGACAATGAGAAAAAACGTACAATGTTTTATACAATTACTAACGTAAATATTATGAAATTGGTTGACGAAATTATATTTTTTTTTTGAAAATTACGGAGAGTAGATTTTTTCATTCTACTCTCTACTATATAAAATTAACATTTATTTTTTAATTTATTTCCTGATTTTGGTACTGCATATAAATATATAGGTACTACATTCAAAATCAGCCTTACTCACTTTGCATTAATTAACATATATAAAGAAGCCAAATCCCAGTTTTATTTATCTATGAAATTACATGTTTCTCATCAACTGCATATTGTATACTCAAAACACCCGTTTGTTGTAGTTGTCTTTCAGTGTAATGTAATAATTTTATTTTATCGATCCCTATATAAATATATTAGGCTCTGGGGACAATTCAAACCGTGCCAACGCGCCCGTCATGAAATCATCGTAATGCAAACTTCTACTAATTTGGAATAAAGTGACACCCGAGCGTGAAAAACTTCCTCTTTATGACGGTTACGAAACGCGGAAAACAGAGAAATAAATTTCCAGATCTAAAAGGGGCTACACCCTTCCCTAAAAATGTTATATTTATAAAATACTTTCCCGATTTGATATTACTACGATTTAAACGAATTAATTTTTAGTGTTTTTCGTATATTATCGATATATTCATCTAGCTGAGGCGATTACATACAGGGTGTCCAGTACTTAAATAGATTATTCAAATTTGATAATTTCAATAATAATATTAATATATCTTTAGTTAAATAATATTTTGAATAAATACCTGACTGATTCATTCAGATTTTATACCAAAAAACATAAGTTATATAGACGTATTAAAAGAAAAATGAGTTTAAAAGATAACTGACCCAAGAAACTTGAACAACCAGTATATCAATACTAACCGAATTCGTACTGAAGACGTAACATGATTCAATATTATCACTTGTTAAAATGAAAGGATATATTAAACGGTTTTTGTAGATAATAAAAGTTATGTTTTCACCAGTGACATATTCGGCATTGTGTAGGTATCTCAAAAAGAGTACATTTTAGAATATAAGTATGTCAGTTACTTTTGTGAATTCTATTGCAAAAAGAAAATATATTTACCTACTCAGATATTTAAATTGTATTGAGTAATGTATATAAATATTTAGGTATTCACAAAATAATATACCCAGACGTAAGAGACAGGAAATAAGATTTAAAGGTGGTACCTACAATACACTGTATATCGTTGAATGTATTTTTCTATAACGTGTGCAACATTTATATATAAGATCGTGGCTATTACTAATAAGATTTATAGACGAATGGAATTCTTTTGCCACACACCGAAGTCAAAATTGAATTTCATTTCATGACTTGAATTTTTCCAGCTCTCTCATCCAACACATAGGTAACCTACCTATCAAAATAAAATAAATAAAACTGATTTACATTCGACCTATCGCTATATCAGTATTTCCATTATTTCTAGTTAGATTTAGTCGTAAATCCAAAAATTTGTCTGATATGTTTGTATTGTTATTTATTATATTTCCTAAAGCCTAATTTCCAAAGACCTAGTATATTTATAAAGGTTTATTTAGATGCATACTGAAATTTATATTTTCTGAATCTAGACGTGTTACCAGTATCTATATCTATATATATATGGACTCCTTCAATTTATGTTTGCATAAAATGTTAAAAAATCAATAAAAAATATATAAGTGTACGAATATATGTATTTATTTCATATACCTACCTTCCTAATATGTTTGGGCACATCAGAGTATCTGTATCGCAAATATAAATAAAAACCTTATTGGGCATGTATAGAAATTATAGAATAAGGTAAGTTCATTGACTATTAGAAAAAATGGAGCAGATATTTTACTGAGAAGTTGCTCCTACATGGTTTATATCTGCAAAATTTGCATTTTGTATCAGGAGAGCAATACATAAGGTATTCTGCTAGCAAGTTACTTCATCTACGTGCAGAATTTTAAATTTGCGAAATTTGTGTTTTGTCAGGAGAGCAGAAGTGGAGAAGGTAGGTAGTTTGCTAATAAGTTGCTCCAGCTAACAGTAAAGGTTTTATCGAATACCCCAAAAGTTGAATTTTCTATCAGGAGAGCAGAAAATACATAAGGTATTTTGCTGTCAAGTTACTCCCTCTCGCTGCAGAAGCTTACATCTGCGAAATTCGTGTTTTGTATCAGGAGAGCAGAAAGACTAGAAGGTATTGCGTTAAAATGCTGCACTTCAAAACTATTTAGGTAGAAATCTGCGTTTTTCGTATTTTGTATCGGGAGAGCATAAGGTCGAGAAGGTATTTCGTTCAAACGTTGCGCCTGATAAATGTTTATGTAGAAATCTACTAAAATTCATATTTTGTATCAGGAGAGCAGAAAGACTAGAAGGTATTGCGTTAAAATGCTGCACTTCAAAACTATTTAGGTAGAAATCTGCGTTTTTCGTATTTTGTATCGGGAGAGCAGAAAGTCGAGAAGGTATTTCATTGAAATGTTGCGCCTGATTATTGTTTATGTAGAAATCTACTAAAATTCATATTTTGTATCAGGAGAGCAGAAAGACGAGAAGGTATTGCGTTAAAATGCTGCACTTTAAAACTATATAGGTAGAAATCTGCGTTTTTCGTATTTTGTATCGGGAGAGCAGAAGGTCGAGAAGGTATTTCGTTCAAACGTTGCGCCTAATAATTGTTTATGTAGAAATCTACTAAAATTCATATTTTGTATCAGGAGAGCAGAAAGACTAGAAGGTATTGCGTTAAAATGCTGCACTTCAAAACTATTTAGGTAGAAATCTTCGTTTTTCGTATTTTGTATCGGGAGAGCAGAAAGTCGAGAAGGTATTTCATTGAAATGTTGCGCCTGATTATTGTTTATGTAGAAATCTACTAAAATTCATATTTTGTATCAGGAGAGCAGAAAGACTAGAAGGTATTGCGTTAAAATTCTGCACTTCAAAACTATTTAGGTAGAAATCTGCGTTTTTCGTATTTTGTATCGGGAGAGCAGAAAGTCGAGAAGGTATTTCATTGAAATGTTGCGCCTGATAAATGTTTATGTAGAAATCTACTAAAATTCTTATTTTGTATCAGGAGAGCAGAAAGACTAGAAGGTGTTGCGTTTAAATGCTGCACTTCAAAACTATTTAGGTAGAAATCTGCGTTTTTCGTATTTTGTATCGGGAGAGCAGAAAGTCGAGAAGGTATTTCATTGAAATGTTGCGCCTGATTATTGTTTATGTAGAAATCTACTAAAATTCATATTTTGTATCAGGAGAGCAGAAAGACTAGAAGGTATTGCGTTAAAATGCTGCACTTCAAAACTATTTAGGTAGAAATCTGCGTTTTTCGTATTTTGTATCGGGAGAGCAGAAAGTCGAGAAGGTATTTCATTGAAATGTTGCGCCTGATTATTGTTTATGTAGAAATCTACTAAAATTCATATTTTGTATCAGGAGAGCAGAAAGACTAGAAGGTATTGTGTTAAAATGCTGCACTTCAAAACTATTTAGGTAGAAATCTGCGTTTTTCGTATTTTGTATCGGGAGAGCAGAAAGTCGAGAAGGTATTTCATTGAAATGTTGCGCCTGATTATTGTTTATGTAGAAATCTACTAAAATTCATATTTTGTATCAGGAGAGCAGAAAGACTAGAAGGTATTGCGTTAAAATGCTGCACTTTAAAACTATATAGGTAGAAATCTGCGTTTTTCGTATTTTGTATCGGGAGAGCAGAAGGTCGAGAAGGTATTTCGTTCAAACGTTGCGCCTGATAATTGTTTATGTAGAAATCTACTAAAATTCATATTTTGTATCAGGAGAGCAGAAAGACTAGAAGGTATTGCTTTAAAATGCTGCACTTCAAAACTATTTAGGTAGAAATCTGCGTTTTTCGTATTTTGTATCGGGAGAGCAGAAGGTCGAGAAGGTATTTCGTTCAAACGTTGCGCCTAATAATTGTTTATGTAGAAATCTACTAAAATTCATATTTTGTATCAGGAGAGCAGAAAGACTATAAGGTGTTGCGTTAAAATGCTGCACTTCAAAACTATTTAGGTAGAAATCTGCGTTTTTCGTATTTTGTATCGGGAGAGCAGAAAGTCGAGAAGGTATTTCATTGAAATGTTGCGCCTGATAAATGTTTATGTAGAAATCTACTAAAATTCATATTTTGTATCAGGAGAGCAGAAAGACTAGAAGGTATTGTGTTAAAATGCTGCACTTCAAAACTATTTAGGTAGAAATCTGCGTTTTTCGTATTTTGTATCGGGAGAGCAGAAAGTCGAGAAGGTATTTCATTGAAATGTTGCGCCTGATTATTGTTTATGTAGAAATCTACTAAAATTCATATTTTGTATCAGGAGAGCAGAAAGACTAGAAGGTATTGTGTTAAAATGCTGCACTTCAAAACTATTTAGGTAGAAATCTGCGTTTTTCGTATTTTGTATCGGGAGAGCAGAAAGTCGAGAAGGTATTTCATTGAAATGTTGCGCCTGATTATTGTTTATGTAGAAATCTACTAAAATTCATATTTTGTATCAGGAGAGCAGAAAGACTAGAAGGTATTGCGTTAAAATGCTGCACTTAAAAACTATTTAGGTAGAAATCTGCGTTTTTCGTATTTTGTATCGGGAGAGCAGAAGATCGAGAAGGTATTTCGTTCAAATGTTGCGCCTGATAATTGTTTATGTAGAAATCTACTAAATTCATATTTTGTATAAGGAGAGCAGAAAATACATAAGGCATTTTGCTGTCAAGTTGCTCCGTCTACCTCCAGAAATTTACATCTGTGAAATTTTGTGTTTTATATCAGGAGAGCAGAAGTGGTGAAGGTATTTTGCAAAAAAACTGCTCCTGCTAACAGCAACAGCCAACTCAAAGTATTGTAAAGCAGCACAATACAAAGTATTGTGTATAGGAGAGAATAGAAAATATAACGATATTCTGTACAATCTTTTATTTGTATTTTAAAATGGCACATTTCATTATAAATCATGTATGTGAAGTCCTAAAATAAAACATTTTTACAAAATTGACAGTATACTTATAATTTAAAATTGTCAGGCACCTTGTAATTTTAATTTGTACAAATATATCACAGTATACTGAGCCTTTCTTTAATATTATATCTATAAAAATATACATGTATTTTAAAATTATAAAATTAAAAATATCTCAACAAATAAAACAACAAAACCACTTCATTAATTAATCACATGTCAATTAAACTACCTTAGTCTTATTTTAAAATAAAGATTTGAGGTAATATTTTCTAGGTACACAAAAATAAATAACCTATACAGTGGCTAGTTCAGCATAGCTAGAAGTTATAGAAACAGCCTAAAATGTAAAATGAAAGAAAATATGAGATTAAGGCCAAAGCTGATTCTTGAACAGGTCTGAAAGGAATTAATTTTAATAAGTACTAATTAACCTCCCAATTTAAGTAAAATGTAGCATGATTGAGTATTAAATATAAAAAAATAATTGAAAATATAAGTTAGAAACTATGTTGGCCAGCCATTTAAACATGTTTCTTGACTACATAACCTAAAAATATACAGGCATTATGTACATTAGTAAAAAAAAATATTTCAATAGGAAAAAGTTAGTTGCAAATCATTCCAGACCACAAATAGAAGCATATACAGTTTACAAATCCATCAAGTAGAGCCTTCTGGTAAGCCAAGCAAAGATCGGCATCTTCATGTTTGTGAGGTTCTCTGTACACTGCATACAAATCCTGGAAAGAAAAAAAATATTTCAATCATTTACACTAACACGTTAATAAAAAATATTAGTACAGGGATCACTGGCAACCTGTCAAATGATATGTAGTTAACCCTTTTGCTGCGGTAAGCATCCATCTACTATGGAGAACCATGCCATGCGACGATATTTTGCGAATATAAACATCTATATCAGCTCATGTCATTTCTACAACTAATTGTGGTATTTGATTAATTGAATTTTTGATATTTAATTATAATTGTAGTGGAAAAATTAAGTCAGTATTTTAATATTTTTATTAGCCTAACTACTGTCTAAAATATACAAAAACACATCAACTACTGACCTAATGAAACGGATACTAATTGAAGTTTATACGGCTACAACAGTCAGAACCAATTTTTATTTACAGCCGAATATATGCATCTACAGTTAACCGCACTGCAAATATATTCAACTACAGCAGTGAAAGGGTTAAAGACTAAATATGAAACTAAATCATCAATGTTTTATCATAAACCTACCCCTCTAGAAGTATGCAAATCCATAGATAGCAGCATAAAAGCACCAAAGTACCTTGGATGCAGAATAACATAATGTTGTATATTTCCATCTGCAGAAATGAAACTCCTGTATTGATCGATATACTTGACCAAAAGCAATTTTGCAAGACCTTGATACCAACTTAAAGGTTGGTTAAGAAGAGGTCCCAAATTTGGATGGACATTGCAAAGATGTTCCAGCTTTGCTAAACCTTTCAGTTCCATAAATTCTTCATAGGTTAAGATATTTGACTCCTGAGGGGAAATCAATCTGTTCCATAACAGGTGAGTTCGACAATGCACCATTCCTAAAACCAAGAATAGAGTTTATAGTTGTAGAGAATTCATATGTGGCAACTGTTTATGAAGTGTTTATTTGTTTTAAATTATTAGTTGTTTTTTATTTTGCTATGTTATTTGCATGTGATGATGTCTTTTTTTAGAAGTTATTGTAAGTTTTTAAATTAAATAAATGTTTGCCCTGACTTCACAAAAATATTTATACCTTTTGCAACCATATCCTTAATGTGTTTCTGGGTGGTGTTTGCTTTATCCAAAATAAGTTGCTGCATCAACTGTTCATGAGATGAGTAATAACCTAAGTAGTTAACAGACTCCTGATAAATTTCAATGTAGGGAACTGAATTTGATTGTTGACTGGAAGATCCCTCATTGTTCAAAGTATTCCTGCTTGATTTTTTTGAAGAAAATGTTAAATGCTCATCAGAACTTGTAATATCACAGTCTATTTCAGAATTCACAGTTTTCTCAATGCTAGTTTCAACATAGCTGGTTTTTTCCATTGCAGAAAGGCTTCTGGCAGTGGAAGACACTGTTCGGAATTTACCTAATTTGTCTTCTATTTCAGACTTTGGATATATCTCCCTACAAAAAAAATTAAATACGGCATATTTTTTAGTTAAAAACTAATGGTAAAGCGCTCGGCCAAATAATCATGTCTGCTATTAATATGTATGAGATTTAGATTATCAGATTTCAATATCATGGTATTTTTACAGTAAAAATTAAATTAACTAATGAGTTTATTAGTTTTTAATTAATTTAAAACTAGAACATTAAAACACAAACACTTACAAGATATCTGAAAAAATATGGCTAGACCAGGCAAATCTTACTTTTTCAATGAAGTTTAAGGGGACATTTATTTTCCAATGGAAATCGATAGGTTTTATGTTCAGGAACAAATATATAAAAATCCCAAAAAATCCGTTGTGAGCTAAAAACGTCATTTTGATAAAACATGGCTGCCCCTTCAAATGTTTGAAAATGAAATATTTTCTTATCCCTTGGAGCAATGTTAACATTTTTTTTTATTTTTACAGAATTTTAAGCTTAAAAATTAGAAAAAAATGATATCTTAATTTAGATATAACCAAGAATATAAATTTCCTAACAAAAAACGAAAAAGGAAACGATCTTTTTTAAATTTTTTCGACTTCCTACATTTTCCTAACTTTTTAATATCACTAACTAGCTTTACAATCTAGTTAACTACACAAACTCAGTCATTTAAAAGATCCTCGTACATATATATTTTTTTTTGGGAGCCATTTCTACATTTACAGTCACGATATACACACAGAAGATAGGATGTTGTGCGAAGTGGGCGATCCTTTACATGACGCGTTACGTCACTCAGAGGGTGCTTTTCGTTACGGGGATATGCATTTTGTGAGTTTTTCACAAAAGATGTTTATTATGGTTCGTTTTATAACTTAAAAATATAAAATGTCTCAATTTCGTGAAGGTTAACTTGTAAACACATTATTCTTACTGAAAAATTTGTTCCTCTGAGGTTTTCGCCAGGAATTTCGGGAAAACTGTACAATATAGAGTAAAATTGTACATTCACTATTTTGTAGAGCACAAAATATACTACAAGAAAGACTATGGGAGGGTATTATACGCACAAATATAAACACAACACAAGTTTTAAAAATGTGGGGTTTTATTAATACAGTCAAAATTTTATTCTTTTTTTTTTCTTAACAAGTTTAATTTATTTACTTTTTATATATCAATACCTATTGCTTGCATAAAATCAAACAATCTCCAAGTAAAAAGTATTCTTATCTAACCAAAACCTTACGTTTAAAGGATTGGAAAGTAAGGACCATATCAAATATGCCAAAATGCCCAAATTTTAAAATATATTTACATATGCTAGTTTATTATTGTCCATAGCATTCGGACTTTTATATTTATTACCTACCTCATAATCTTAAATTTACCAATATTTAATTTTAAATAATTTAAATTAGACAAGTTCACCAATTTATTTATTTATTAATATTTTCCTGGATTGTTACACCGTTCGTTCTTGACGGTATTTACAAAATACGCAATTTAAAGTATACAATATACATAAAAATACAACACATAATTCGATGATCGAAAGTATGATGATCCAATTCCAATCCTTTAAACTTAAGGTTTTAGTTAGATAAGGATACTTTTTACTTGGAGATTGTTTGATTTTATGCAAGCATTAGGTATTGATATATAAAAAGTAAATAAATTAAACTAGTTAAGAAAAAAAAAGGATAAAATTTTGACTGCATTAATAAAACCCTACATTTTTAATACCTTTATCCGGGGCTAGGAAATTTTCTATCCATTGCTGTATTTGAAGATAGGTCCTGAAAATATATAAAAAAAATTATTTGCTATTAATGTAATCCCCATTTGAAGGCCCGTATACAGGGCCCAAACCAGTGCTGGGGCTTCCGCCTAGTTATGTGGCAAGGTCCATTGGAAACTGGATCAAGGTAAGATTAAAGGAATAATGGTCAAACGGGACTGGGTTGTGACAAGCCAGGCTCTTAATTGAAGGGCTCTGGTCGAACGCAACTCGATCAATACTTGCGCTAAATCGTAATAACATAAGGATTGTCACAGGACTGTTGACAGGACACGGACATGTTAACAAGCACCTTAACACTATCGGTCTTAGTGACACTAGAAGGTCCAGGTTTTGCGGACACGATGACGAGGACTCCATTCACATCCTCTGTCGCTGTGCCTGCCTCATGGTCAAGAGACACAAAACACCTGGGCGCAGCATTTCTCCTGCCTCAGGACATTAGGGAGCTTCCCCTACAACGGGTGTTGGCCTATGCGCATAGCACGGGTCTCTTGCAATAGCTGTCGACTAGCGGCAGGCACAATGGGTCGAAAGACCTGAGTGCTGCGGGTAACCGCGCCGCCTATCAACAACAACAATTCCCATTTGAAACTACCTTAAAAATATGTTGCTTTAGTGCAACTTTCGTTGGAGGAAGAACGTCCAAATCAAAAGATTTTTCGAGCGTCCGCTTAGCTATACCAATGTTGTAAAGCCTATATCGGTCTTCTATAATGTCTCGGGATCCGTCTAATCCGTACATAAAGGAGACAAATTTATAACCAACGTTTAGTAGTTCATCTAGATCCTCATTCTTATCACTGAAGACTAACAATTTGTCATACATGAATGTATGCTTCTTAAACCCCTTAAAAATAACGCGAGCGCCATGTTTTTTTAAATGCTGACTTTAGCTCACTTCCGATTTTTTGGGATTTTTAGATTTGCATTCTATGATAAGAGAGCTATCGTTTTCAACAAGAAAATAATGTCCGCAAAAACTTCACCCTTAACGTATATTTCGTTAAAATTTGCCTGGTGTAGGCATATAAGATGTCTTTTTATCTTCAAAAGATTTTGTAGCATATGTATTCTGCCGAGGTGATAGATTTCTCACACTCATTTATTGAAGAAATCATCAACATTACATGCATATTAAAGATTTTATCAGCAGTTACCACTATTTATTTGCAACCAGATCGATTATTTTCATTAACTCTCGGAGAGTCGAAGTGGTTTTTATTTTATTACCGTTTTAGGCAATTTTTATAATAAAGTATTGTTAATTGAAATGACAAAAATTGTATTATGTATTAAAAAAAGCTTGGAAACTGTTTTTTTTTTATATGTAATTCTGGAATTTTGGGACTTTTTAACGTCATAGTGTAGTGTGGACACCAATGTGTTTATTTGTTTTTTATTTATTTTTTAATTAAAATAGATGCCAACCGTTTTCACACAATTTTAATAACCACAAAATACCAGCTATACAGGGTGAGTGTACAAAAATTTACCAATGGGTGGAACAGACCAAAATAAGAATAAAACTCTTATAAAAAAATTTCTCTGATGCACGCCTAACGAGTTACAGGGTGTTATTTTGGAGAAAAAAACAATTTTCCGTAATAACTTAAAAACTGTTCCGTACATTTAGGTAATGTTTGGGTGACATATACATCTATTAAAGGTCATTAAAACTACATGGTGTTGGTTGAACTCTGACACCTGTGGTGGCCTAGGCCTAGTCTTCCTTATGATTTTGTCTTCATAACACTTACATATCCTACTTTTTCGCGTATTAACTAAGTTTTCCTTAATCGGCTACCAATTCTAAACAAAAAAGGTCTCTCTCGTTACACAGCTCGAAAATCAACCATTTTCGAGTAAATTGAATGTAAAGTACAGACTACATTCCTTTATGCAGACAAATACATACAAATTAGGAAGAGTAGGTCTAGGCCGCCACAGTTGTCAGACTTAAACAAACACCATGTAGTTTTAATGACCTTTAATAGATGTACACGTCACCCAAAAATTACCTAACGATTTTCAAGTTATTGCGGAAAACTGTTTTTTTTTTCAAAATAACACCTTGTAACTCGTTAGGCGTGTACCAGAGAAATTTTTTTATAAGGGTTTTATTCTTATTTTGATCTGGTCAACCCCCTTGTAAATTTTTGTACGCTCACACTGGGACACCCTGTATATTAAAAAATTGACTTCAATTACATACCTTTTTGAAGTTAATATTAAATAATATTTTAAATGTAAAATATTATCTGATGGATGATAGGGTGTGCAAAGATTATATACCACTAATGTGATATCGAAATCATCCGTGTGGTGACGGTCTTGAGAATCCTTGTATGAGACTTGTGGCGTACTCGTTACTTGAACTAAAATAAACTCCGACTCTCCTTCCCATAGATCCATTTCCAAAACTTTGAAATTATATTGACCAACATTTGATAGCAAATATTCATACAACTGTTGCCCTTCGGTCACTAAATTTTTGATGGTCAGTGTATCTGAAATGGAATTATTTAGTTAAATTAATTTTGGATGTAAGTTTTTTGTACCTGTGTGTACTAAATTCCTTGCGAAATTGGGAGCCTTATTGTAATACTTCAAGAAATCATCAAGAAACTGATGGACGTTATATCGTTCACTCACTTTATTGATTCCTGTATTACCAGAAATATAGTTGTAAATAGATCGAAGGTGGTAATCATACGTAAAAGAATGTAGATGCATTAAAATTTTTACCCTGTCACATTCGTCCAAAAAGCTCAAAGTAAACTGAAAAATAAAATAGATTTAGTCAATTATTCATACATATAATGCAGGTTCATTCAATTTCTCCAATGAAAAATTAGACTTACTCTATTTATCGAAGCTCGAGAACTGATATTTTGCAACCTATTACATTCTATTGCATGTAACTTTGAGATAAAAAATGGTTCATTAAATTCCACAGTAAATATTAAAATCCCTCCAAGTATTGTCTTCTGAATGTAAAAAACATTGTTGTAAGAAGATTTATCTTTATTCCACATTCTGCAAAGAAGAACCATCAATAAATTAAAACAAAAATTCTTACAGTTGTAAAACTTGTTTGAAAATGTCCAGAATTAAAACATGAGTCAAAATAAATGGTTTATCGTTGATATTGATAGTCGCAGCATACTCCTCAAAATTAACAGATAAAATATCAGATAAACAAAGAAATAGCTAAATTGAAATACTCTTTACAATTACTCGGTACAAAGTAAACAGGTAGTACCACCTGGAAAAATCAATAAAATATGTTAATAAATAATACGATATTTATTACACTACAGTAAAGACCAGAATTAGGCAAAGTGGAATGACCTCGCCGATCTGGTAAAATGCGGTGATGCATGGGCGTGCGTATTCTGTTTTACCATTGGGCACATTTCAGTTAATATATACTCATATACTATTCTATAGAATACTTCTAGTATTCTATATTAACTGAAATATGCCCAGTGGTAAAAAAATACAAATCTAATAATGTCTAGTTAATATAGACATTTTTAGATTTGTCATTAGGTGAAACATTAAGAAACGCGCGCGAAATAACCCAACATCACGCCACTGTTTCCCTACTACCTCGAGCGCAGTTGCTTGTTGGTTGCTGAATCGACCAATCAACGTCGTTGAAGCTCAGAGAAAAGAAAGCGTAAATGCAAGAATATGTATGTTAAATAAGGATAAACAGCTTGTCGTCAACTTTAAGACTTTCGCAGTTGCCACATATTCGGAAATTCGTTGATATTATTAAGTAAAAGACAAATTAAACATTGTGCTTGCTTTAATAAAATACAACAGGGATAAGGGGCGTTAAAGACAAGTAAAAAAATGGGTAAATAAGGTAATTAATACGTTTCCTGTTTTAAATAAGAATATTTTAGAAATAAATGTGACAACACAGATCTACTCTTTTTCCGGTCATTCCACTTTGCTTAATTCTGGTCTTCACTTTAATTAATAAAATATTTTTTGTAACTTAATATCGAGGCTATTGTTTAGCTAACATTTCATAGCACCACAAGTATGGCTTTGCTTTGCGTTTTTTGGTCAAATTTAATACTGCATTATTTTAAATTTTATAAAAGTTATCAGTCACAGTATTAACTATGTTGTTATAGACTACGTCTTACCCAGTTTGGTCTGAAGAGTTATCAATCTGCAAGGGCATAAAACCAAGAGTCTGAAGGTAATGACGGTATTCAATAAAGAACCCATAACAAAGTTCCTTGTGCCACTTTTCCTTCTCCTCAGAAGCCATTTTGTCAGCTAGTTGCACAGCTTGGGATGGGTATAATGAATGGTCTCTGGTTGATGCAGATTTTAAACGCCACCTTGGCAAAAATAATAACGGTGTATGGCAATAATGAGCTATTCTCGAATTCTGCATAAGTAAAAGTATGTGTGATACTGTAGTGGTACTTGTTCTGGACTGGTACATAGCGTGAAGAATTTTCATGTCGTCTGCAAATAAATAACATAAATAATTGCAAATCGTTTTACGACTGGAAAACAATTAATATATTCTCTGCATAATCTTACCTCTTGATTTTTTCTCCAGTGCTCTCATTTCCCTCATCTCTAAAGTAAAAGTTACAACGGGATCTGAAGAAAAATATTTTGAATTGTGAAAATTATCCCTGAAAGCTTCCAATGTAGAAGGTAAATTATATGTTGGCTGAATCCTTTTGTGAGTATGTTCTTTAGGAAACGTCATCATATATTCGGAATTGCCAATTAATGTTGAGTAGGGATTATTTGGTATCATCTAGAAGAAAAATTAATTACAATCCTATTGTTTATGTTTACAAAAGATTATATGCTTACGAAACATTTTCTTGTTAGTGGTTGGTTATGAAACAAACCCAACTTTTGTGAAGTGACGGAATTTAAAAAACAAGACCTTACACACAACCACAAACCTAAATTTGAACAACTTGATATTAGTTTGTCGATGCTATCTTTAGCCCAGTTATAAGTGAATACAATGATCTACAAAGAAAAATATGTGTTATTTTAACAAACAATATTATTACATAGTGATATTCAAAAGTTCTCGGCCAACTCAAATGTTTTGCTTAATCAATTATGCTTTAGTAATAATTTCAAATAATCAAAACTTAACAAGCAGTCCACTCTCATCCGTGAACTACTTGATACTTCATTTGAATAAACCGCTTCGGTTAGGCCAAGAAGTTTTGGATGTTATCAAATTCAAAACGACCTTACTTAAGGGATGCAAAATAAAAACAATTTAGGGCAGAGTAAATCTTTTATAGCAGCCCTGTGATTGAAAAATTGGTTTTAGTTATGAATTAATGGTTAACTATCTCAGGTGACCTGCTTTATCAATTTTTAAGTTTTACTTACGTTATCAGTTTCAACCGATATCCACAAAATTTTTTGCCTTGGAATGAAATTGTTGTTTGAAGTGGCAGGCACAAATTTTTGTGAATGTTTAAGTACACGAGGACTTAAACTATCCGGACATTCTGAATCTTTCACAGAAACTGTAGAGGCCCACTGTTCAAAGTTTCTTGATATAATAACAAATTTTTGAATTAGATTTGAAGCTACATAGGGGACGAATATATCTCCACTTTTACTTTTTAGACAGTTTGTTGGGATAGCACTAAAAGCTTTGGGTGAATCAGGTAGCATATTTATGAGTTCTCCAATGACAATGTTGGGCAAATGACGATTTGCTAAATTAATACGGTGCTTCTTCACAGAAGGTGTATTTATAGAAAACCCAAATTCTAACCAACTTGGCAAATATTTGGAATATATATCAGACAAAACTCCAGTATCGCCCATTTCGTCAAATGTAATTGACCTCATTGTTTTTGGATGTGGCTGAATGAGGCGTCTGTTCCTTTTATTTCTTGGCAAAAAGTGTTCTATTTTTCGTTTCCCAGAACTAGAAATAGAATCCTTAACATTTCCACCAGTATTTGATTTCAAAACACAATTAAATTCTATTTCCTTGCTAAAATCAACATCTAAGGAATTCATCCGTACTGGACCTCTTTTGGTAAGATAATCAGGCATTGCATTTTCCTCACACAGAGGCTTTTTTAGCAGAAAATACTCAGTAACAATGTCCCAAGATGCTTGAGAAACAGCACCTTTCAGTTTTTGTGACAAATTTTCTATATTTACTCGTCCTTGTTTCCAAAGACGAAACTCCAAATAAGTATCAGGACATTTATCTGTAAATAAAGTAGAATGCATATTGTCGCAATGAAATATACAATTCAGAACAATAAAAAAGTCAGTAGTGAATATTTTATTGTTTGAAGTTAAGTATTTGTTTTGAGAAACAGTATTAATATGCAAAAATAATGAATAAAAGTAAATAATAGATAAGATGTAAGCATCAAAAACATAAAATAAAAAATAGGAACGGTAAAATCAATCAAAATAAAGATAAACAGGGATTCTCCTATTTATTTCCATTTTTTCAAAAGTTGCACAAGTGAATTTAAAAGTATTTAGTGGATATGTTTATAAAAAAAAATAAAATCGATTTATTGAGGAGAAATAGAAGGTGGTGAAACTTTGGTGGTGACATTTTTTTATATACAGGGTGACCCATTAAGAATGGAAACACTCACGTACAAAATTTGTTTATGGACCGATTTGAACCGGATTTTTTTCAAAAGATAGATCTCCAAAAGCTCTATGTTGATGCAAAATTTGAAGACGAAATTTTGATTTTCAAGGCCTATTACGAATTTTTTTTTTATGTGAAAAATCGCAAAATTTTGTTAGTGATTTTTTTATAAAAAATCTGACTACACCACTGGATTTAGGAACCCCTCGAATGCATTTGTACCAATTTTTGCGAAAAAAAGTTTGTCCCTAAAAAAGTTATGACAGTATCGGCATCACCAGTGTTTGCCTTTGTCGGTGAACCTATTCCTTTGTAAAAATGGAATAGAACCCAAAAAGAAACAAAATTAAATTACTTAAACACTGGGGTAATTATTATTAAGAACCATAAAAACCAGTATACACAAAATAACCAACAATTACTCTAATATAAACAACAATTGATAGGCGAGTTTGTCAAATTATTATTATTTCGTGGTTATTATGCCAAAACTTATAATATTACATTCTTAGATAAAAAATAACTACATTATAATTTTTTATTCAAAAAGTGTGAATCAATTTGACAGACTCCTTTTTCATTTTGAAAAATGTAATTTTCTAATCATTACTTTTTTTATCAATTATTGTTTATATTAGAGTAATTGTTGGTTACTTTGTGTATACTGGTTTTTATGGTTCTTATTAATAATTACACCAGTGTTTACGTTGTTTAATTTTGTTTCTCTTTGGGTTCTATTCGATTTTTATAAAGGAATAGGTTCACCAACAAAGGCAAACACTGGTGATGCCGATACTGTCATAACTTTTTTAGGAACAAACTTTTTTCACAAAAATTGGTACAAATGCATTCGAGGGGTTCCTAAATCCAGTGGTGTAGTCAGATTTTTTATAAAAAATCACTAACAAAGTTTTGCGATTTTTCACATAAAAAAAATTTGTAGGACTTGAAAATCAAAATTTCGTCTTCAAATTTTGCATCAACATAGAGCTTTTGGAGCTCTATCTTTCGAAAAAAATCAGGTTCAAATCGGTCCATAAACAAATTTTGTACGCGAGTGTTTCCATTCTTAATAGGTCACCCTGTATATTAAAAAAACGTTGATGTTAAAACCTACAAATATAATAATTACTGGCCTATTACGCTATATTGATTTTTCCATTGTTTATCCTTACTAATTGTAAAGATTATTTCAATTTATAATGTAAGTAGATATTTCAGATATTTATGTCTTGAAATATTTTCATCGCAAATCAAAATGTATAACATAATTCACATGCCCACACTAGTTATATGAGAAATAGTTGCACTTGTTTCGCACACTAATTTCTGTTTTGGTAAAACATAAGAGTTTTTACTCTGAATCACGTTTGGGAGGCACTATTGGAATATTTTGATATAACATATCAAGTGATATGATAATTATATCTGCCTCACCCTGTATATATGTTTCCTTTGAGAAGTTAAGCTATCAAATGATTCAGTAGTTTATTTTACAAAATGTAAGTAATATAAAAGTCATACCATTTATTGTGAGTATATGTGAAGTGACAGTAGATTCAAATTCCCTCGTTTGAAATATTTCTTCAAAAGATAGAGGTTCTGTTGGAACGGAAGACTTTTCACTATTATTGACAAGCGCTAAAACTATACAAGCTATGCCTCGATTACCAGACGATGGATTCTGACCCTGGTTGTAAATAAAAATGTTATCATCATTAACTGAATAGTTAGAGTCTTCGCTTTCAGAATAATCCTTAAAGTGGTAATGAGATCGAGAGTCAGTATATTTAGGTACATTTAAAAACTGCAGTAAGTTTTGTTTTAAATAATGCATAAAAGAATCCAGCCATTGTAAAGCAAAATC
The DNA here is from genome assembly GCA_963924545.1 of Pogonocherus hispidulus. Taxonomy (NCBI): domain Eukaryota; kingdom Metazoa; phylum Arthropoda; class Insecta; order Coleoptera; family Cerambycidae; genus Pogonocherus; species Pogonocherus hispidulus. Next base: position 8,324,514 of record OZ004701.1, read on the forward strand.
CCTTATTGTTAACTGAAAGAGTAAAAAATCAAGTTTATATATTTTTTAAATTAGTTATTTTTTACCCTTATACTAATTTCAGGTAAACGAAATGGTTTCTGAATAAAATGTACATCTTCAGGTGTCAAAGGGCACATTGCATTCCTAGCTAGCATTACAGACAAAAATTCGAGAACTGCATCATCTAAACGATTTTGCAATACTTGGACAAGATCATGTTGAACATCTGTGCCTGCTTCTGTTATACCATGGACTTTAAGAATCAGGGTATCTTCATTAGGAGTATCTTTGCTTTCTTTTTCACCAAAAGACCTCACCCTGGGCCGAATATCACCCTATAGTATTAGAAAAATGGTTACTAGTGACCTTTTAACATGTCATAATACTTACTGATAGTACAGATGTTATACTTTGTTCTGACTGTGTCAAATTATTTTTATTCTGACCTAAAGGTAGTGAAATAATAGATGGACTACGAGATACAGTAGCACTTTCATATTCGTTGGATCTTATTAATCCAGCCTTGTTAGGTGAATGGACATTTTCGTGTAATCTAGAACAGATGAGATTGGGATTTTTCTTAAAAACAAGATATTCAGTGTAGGTTCTATACAAAAGATTCCCCCCTTTTTGGAATTCTTCAATAAAGCATTAAGATATATATACAACTTGTATTTATTACAGTTTTTCTTCATCTACAAAGTGGTATGTTTAAATTTTTTAACTGATATTTTGTTTTTAAGTTATCAACATACATTTTTTTCCTATATGAGACATTTGGAAGATTTGAAACATAAATAATAATAATTAGAATAATAATAATAATAATCTTTATTTTCTATAGATTTACAAATTGTAAATATGAGAAATTGTCAAATACAATGAACGTGCACAAAATATATAAATACAAATACAGACAGAACGCAACAACAAACAAGTCAACAGTATACATATGAAGGGCAAGTTGTACAGCAAAATGTACAATACATGTAAACAACTTAAGCTACACTACAACAGACTAAAAAGAGAAGAAGAAGGAAAAAAGTAATCTTCAACAATGCCAATCCAGAAATTCGTTTGTTAGGTATTCCTGCACATTATAAAAGGAATAACATTCCAACAATTCCTTTGCCCTGCGTTTAAAAGATATAATATTTGGGCTGTCTTGGATATCACGGGGCAGATGATTATATAGTTTGAGCGACATCATTGCAGACGATTTGGAGACCTGAGTAGTTATACAGTATGGAATGTGTAGCTCACCCGAGTTCCTCAACACGTATGGATTCAGATCATCTCTCTTGGGGAATTTTTCTAAATTTGATTTTATATACATTACGCAATTTAAAATGTATAAAGAATAAACCGTTAAAATGCCATTTTCCTTAAAATAAGATCTACATGGACAATTTCGTTTCAAATTGAATATGTTCCTGATTATTCTTTTTTGCATTATAAAAATTTTTTGTACACTACTACTGCTACCCCAGCAGATAATTCCATAATTTAGAACAGATTCAATGCAACCGTGATAGTATAATTTTAAAATTTCTAAACTAAGGCTTTTTTTAATACTCCAAATAACATAATTTTTTATAGCCAGTTTTTTTAGAATTCCCATTATATGAGCGTCCCATGAGAGGTGCTTGTCAAGGTGTACACCTAAAAATTTAACAACATCACTTTGCACCAAACTTCCCGTTGATGACCTGATCAATAAGCTATAGTCATCTCGTGTCCCCACAGATGAAAATTTTATAAAACTAGTTTTAGTTAAGTTTAGAACTAACCCGTTTTGGCAACACCAGTCCTCCATTAGAGCAACGCATTCGACCGATAATCTGCATAGATCGCGTTCATCCCCTGAACTAATTAAACAGGATGTGTCATCAGCAAAAAGTGAACTAGAGCAAATTTGGGAAATACAGCTTTATCACCAATGTAATACAAAAAGTTCTATATCCAGGTACTTGTAATATTTCTTTTTTGTGTAAATGTATTTAAAACATTTAGATAAAATTTACCTTTGTAAATAATCCAAATCATTTTGAGAAAGAGTAATACCCATACTAAAATACTTCACCAAAATCTCATCTTTCTAAAATCCCCATGCAGAGAATAGAAACTGAATCACACTTTATATTAAAAAAAACTAAAAAAAACTGCAATAAAATATAATACGTAAAAACAAAATGCAAACTCAAATACTAAATTAGTTTTCGGTTTTGCGGTTATGTAATTTTTTGCCTAATTTGTTAACAAAATGTAATGCCACCTTGTGATATTACTTTAGAAAAAGAATTTTTAAGGCAATCATAACATATAAAGCATCCAAAATATATAAGAAGTTGGTTATTTCTAGATAAACCCGAGCCTTATTGTGATAAATATACAACTGCAAAACTAGGGTTGCCAACCGTCCCGAATTTTGCGGGATGTCCCGGTTTTACATGCTTTCGTCCCGCGTCCCGCTCTTACATCATGCGGGACACCTTTAGTCCCGCATTTTCAGGATTTCTGAATTTAGTCCGATTTCAGTCGTCACGTCCTGTGGTCCATCTCGCGTTTAGCCCAATGTCTAGTTATCATGATAAAGCAGAGATCTGGCATGATCCGATTTACGTGTCATTATCGTCAAATCTCTATGCCATGCCCAGCTTCAAATGCTGCTATGGAACGCGTATTTTCACGTTGTGAAAACTTATGGACTGAAGAAAGGAATTGGTTCATTGACCATGTTAAAGCGGAACTCCAAATAAAGACAAATTTTAAATTTACTTGTGAGGAATTTTATAAATACACACTTAATAATAAAAATATTTTAAAGGCTGCCAAAAATCAGTCAAAAATATTCTTTCAAGAAAGAAATAATTTAAATAAAAACTAGGCTTTATAGGTACCTATAGTGCATGTAGAATGTAAATATTTTATTTTATTTTTCTGTTGAGCTGTGTTTTTTGTGATTTTTAGTCTGTAAATACCAATAATAAATATTTATTTAAAGTGTTTTCTTATTTTTTTAAGTTAAATATTTATTTAAAAAATATTTTATAGTGTTTTATTTTTGCAATAAAATTTTAAGAGTCCCGAATTTTTTCAATATGTCCCGAATTTTCAGATGAAATGTCCCGATTTATAAAACTCTTGAGTTGGCAACAATATGTAAAACATCAAAACATGAACTTTTCTGAACCGAATTTTGCTAAGCCACTTGTTCACATCCTCTAGGTAATTAAAATGCAACATTCAGTATATGGCTTTAAATATTTAGCGCAAAAATCCAGTTTCAATACTTCAAATCAAAAATGACTTACCGTAAATAAAACACATTCTTCTGATTGTCTCGGTACACAAACATATTGTTCCTGTTCGAAACAGAAAACTTATCTAGAATATTTTTTAAAGCCTGAATTCCTCTTGATATACCCGATTTCCCAGGACCAGTTTTTAAACGAGGATGTAAAATAAAATGAGTCTCCCACACAACAGGGCAACTAAAATATCCAGCTTTAAAATGTAACGAAGCTTCCGATAAGGATGGAGCATAGTTTGCTAATTCTTGTTCATCACTGTTCTCTGAAACTAAAGTACACAAAAAGTAAAAAAAAATCTGTAATAAAATAAACATACCATCCATGCTCTTCAATCTGCAATATGATGTATTTCTAGATATTGGAGAACTACAAGCATCATTATGCCAGTTGTCATCATGTTCTAAAAGTGAATCACATATTCTTGTTTCGTAAAGAGATTGAAGAAGTAATAGTTGGTTTACTTGTTTACAAAGATCTCTCACAGCTTCACACACATCACGTTGCACTTCCAAATAAACTCCTACATGAGCAGTTGGCAGTTCTAGAAATCTAGGACAAAATGTAAACATTCGAAATAATTTTGATAAAACTTGACACATTTTTAGTAACAGGTAAGGGGCTTAATCAGTTAAAAATACCATGTATTTGTCTGTTGTATTTTTGGTTTATCTTGCTTACTTTACGAAAAAAAAAGAATTATTTGTTTATCCGCCTACTCTTGGAAAAATAAATTAAAGAATTTTATTTTTTCTCTCGAAAAGTAAATAAGATACACAAAAAATGCAAGAGACAAAAATTTGTATTTTTGATTCTATACATGTTTTCTATACATTTAGTTAGTACAAAAAATTCATGGCTTAACTTTTCTTTTCATATTTAATTTTAAAAGATAATACATTTATCGCTTACCTACAATGAAAATATACTGTTACAACTTCCTGCTCAATTTTCAAAATAAGCCAAAAATTGGGTAAATGTTTCCTTTTATTATTTAGAGTAAGTAGCCAATCATAGTCATCATAGTCCTCACTCACATCTTCATCATAACCTATAAAAAAAAAAAACAACCTGTAGGTAAATTTACCCAAATTAAAAAAATATATATAACAACCTCCGTCAGTTCCGCCTTCACTACCATTAACACTAGAAATATCACTCTGTTGTGAATTTACCTCCTGCTTATAATCATCTTTATTTTCTACTATTTCTTCAGGAGTACTAAATATTTCATTTGTATCTGAATTCATCTTCTTACTAGCAAAACCATTTGGTTTACTTGTTGACTTGTTAACATTTTCTGTATTACTTACATTTACATTACTTAGAAAAACAAGTCTGTCTTCTTTCTCATCTTTCATAGGTTGTATGTTATTTTTCACTAAATAATACAAATCAGATTCTTTACACAACATATAATCAACATAAGGCAACTTTAGCTTCGAAAATTCTTGCACAAATTTCTCATGGCTTTGTGCAGATGCAAAAACAAAATTTAAATCAATAATATCGAAGAGGCACGATGTACGTAAAGGTGTTCCTTCCATGATATGTTTCATAACAAAATTTAAAGTTTCAGAGGTAACAGGTTCAACGTCCAACAATGCGGTACAAATTTCATCTTGTAAGATCCACTTGACTTCATCTCTGAGTGAAATAATCGACTTTCTTTGGATGTCTGATAAATGCCTTAAGGGCTCTGGAAAGCTGATAAAGAAACAAGTAAATATAACGATCAGCAACTATATGCAGTATATACAGGGTGACCCCATAGTAGTGACCACCCATTAAAATATGTCAGCAACTACTTCAATTTGAATTCGGGCATGTGTCCTCAAATGAAAATACATGTAACGCTTTCAGTTATACCAGAAGTGGATGTCATCTTAGATGACATATGAACACAATATACATATACATATACATATACATATACATATACATATACATATGAATAGTGACAGCTCCTGTATAAGTACTGCTGAGCTGCAGAACCACCAAATTGTTACAGAAACAACAGACTGATTGACATCTCTGTTTCATCCACAAATGTAAAAAAAATTCGCCTATTTTTAGGACGTAGCGTGCAGCACACCAGTACAAACGATTACAGGCCGTTACTGCATATGAATTTGTACTATACTGCGATTGAGAATTAAGCAAAGTGCAATGACCGGAAAAAGAGTAGATCTGTGTTGTCACATTTATTTCTAAAGTATTCTTATTTAAAACAGGAAACGTATTAATAACCTTATTTACCTATTTTTTTACTTGTCTTTAACGTCCCTTATCCCTATTGTACTTTATTAGAGCAAACACAATGTTTAATTTGTCTTTTACTTAATAATATCACCGAACATAAACAAAGACTTTGTTTATGTTCGTTGATAATATCAAGGAATTTCCCAGTATTTGGCAACTGCGAACGCCGTAAAGTTGACGACAAGCTGTTCATCCTTATTTAACATACATATTCTTGCATTTTCGCTTTCTTTTTTCTGAGCTTCAACGACGTTGATTGGTCGAATGAGGAACCAATGGGAATCAATAAGCGACTGCGCTCGAGTTCTGGGGAAGCAGTGGCGTGATATTGGGTTATTTCGCGCGCGTTTATTAACGGTAAAAATTTGTGGTAAAATTATCAGTGTATTTATTGTTTGTGTCAGTGTTTATACTTATTTGTGATAGTTAAAAAAGTGGAAATGCATATACTAGAAGTATTCTATAGAATAGTATACGAGTATATATTAACTGAAATGTGCCCAATGGTAAAACAGAATACGCACGCCCATGCTTCACTGCATTTTACCAGATCGGCGAGGTCATTCCACTTTGCTTAATTCTGAATTTGAGTATAGGTATATTGAAAACAAAAAATGAAAATTCTACATGTTACGTGATTTTACTTGTACTTAAAAATAGAAAAATATATAAATACAACTTACTCTGATGTGATACTGGTATCCGAAATAGAACTTCTTATACTAGGCTGAAAACCATCAGAACAAAATGAAGTTGTTCTCATACCTTGAGCTGAATAATCATTTATAATATTCTGAACATCTGAAGGTAAAGTAAGGCACAGCATGTCTAAAGTTACTGATAGCTTTGATTTGTCTAAACATTCCGTTGCCGAATCTAAATTCTGGATTAGTTCACCTAAAAGAATCTATTGATTTTTACAGTCTCGACAATGAACCAGTTTAAAATTTACCTAAACAAGTTGGCAAGACTCTAAAGGAAGTGTTTGATACCTCACCGTTATTATACCGCATGGTACAAATAAGATGTAAAAAGAGTGGATTAACATCACTATTACTATCTATGTCACTGATTCCACTTTCCATTCTTTGATAAAGATGTGGTCCCTCGGAAAATATACTAAACTCTTTATCCGATTTAAATTCAACTTCAGATGGTGTATTTGATATTTCATCATCACTATCACCCTCAGCTTCTTCTTCATATTGTATGTTTCTCAAACTTTTATAAAAGTAAAACTCACTATTTGTAGGAATAGGATTGAAAAAAACACCAATCATTTTAAAAAATTTCTCCTTAATGATCATATGAAGCGATTTTAGTTCACTGCAAGGCAATGCATGGTGTAATTCTTTTATTGGTATCTTATCAGTAGGTTTTTGCTTAACATGCCCACAAACTGTCAAAATGTATTCTGTTATATCAATTTCTGTAACAGATTCTTCACACTGATCCATAGCTGACTGCACGTCGTGACTGTGAACATAAACCCCCATATGTAGTGCAAGAAATAGTGAAATTGTGAAGCATTTTGAATGTGCTAGGACTAAAGTTTTACAATGATGCTTAACGCAGCTTCTTTCTTGAGGTTCCAAATCTTCTTTATCACCAGAAATATCACAAGTATCATCACTTTTTAATCTAAAATCAATGTGTTAGCGAAATTATATTAAAAATATAGTTATTACATACTTAACACAGTCTTCTTGCACAAACCCATTGAATTTAAACCTATGGTCTTCGTATACATCTTCCCTAACAGGTGTAGAATCATCAGAGTTATTTATGTATGCATTTACTAACATTGACAAAGGACAATCGAATACATAAATAGGCAAACATATAGAATTTGAGGTATGTAATGGAACATCACTATAGTTACTTTCTCTAGAAGAAGTTCTTTCGGTACTATCTACACTCTCTGTTAAGCTTGGAATGTTAGTGTGATTAAGTGAGGTAAGAGATTTAAGATCATCTAATGTCGAAGCTACAAAAGTTAATATAACATGCGTAACTGATATTCCCTTAATGAAGCATCGCCACTGTGAGGTGGTCCTCACTTCAGTCTCTTGGTGAAATCCTGAAATATATAATTTTTTTAAGGGGAAATCGAACACAAAAATAGCGCACAATAAACAATTGATAACAATAAACTCAAAATTTGACTAAAATCATTAAAAATATATAAGTACAAAGTCTAATCATCAGATATCACTAGGTATATATTTGACATGCAAAGCAATTCAATATCTAGGTTTTGTAGATTATAGAATATTTACACATAATAAATACAGGGTTATTCAGAACTTATCTCTAAAACTTTGAGGATATGTGCATCCTTAAATAAGAAATCGATATCACCAAAAAAATTTATAATAAAAGTCTTAGGATTTCCCGTAAACAATGTTTAAAGTTATACCATTATAAAGGACTACGTAGATGGGCAACTGTACTTCAACGACAATCTGATATACCACATTCCTAAGAATGTGGTAAAAAAGTAAACACGTTTTTGTACCTGGAAAGACCGAGCGAATAGAGTTGGAGTGGGGATAATATCTCTATTGTCTATTCAGTCATCAGTCTATCTGTGTCCTCTCTCAGTGCAGGTGTTTTATTTATCGTAGGAGTGTTAAACTGTAAAATTTTCAAAATGGCTCATGTGTACAGTAATGCTGTGTTAATGGACTGTTACCAGTGGATTATCAATTACGAGTTAGGTTTTGTGAGTGGTTGTTGCAGCAAAATGCTGAAAATCCCCAATTTACTTAATAATTTGCGTTTACAAGATCAGCAACCAGGAGGAACATTCGGTTTAGTGCGGCAAAATTGGACAAGGCGTGCCCAAAAGTGTGTACAAGTCGAGGAATATTATTTCGAACAGCTTTTGTAACAAGGTATGTGCAAATTTTTTATAAATTTCATGTTTCTAATACCTAGTAATCAAGTAGGGCAATTCTTCAAAATTAGTGTAACAAAATTTTATTCATTTTAAAGACACGTCACTTTGGTCACATCTATCTATCTTTAAGTTTATTTTAAAGTAAAAACGCTGCAAATCTTTTTTGCGCCAGGTGTCGGTATACTCTCAGAACTGCCGAAGTTTTTTTCGTGCTAGCCAGTTTGCATTGTCAGTCCCTAGGTCAGTCCATTACAGCAGACCAGTATCCAGCGGCGTGTAATGAAAAATTTTTAAATAGTTTTCAGAAGCTGCCAAAAAAAATTTTTTTTGCACTACCACATTTCTACATGTATGTTGAACATCCCCAAATTTTATTATGGATAAGTTCTGAATAACACTGTATATACTTTTGTTAATAAAGGAAATGCATAAAACTTATTTATTGGTCCAGCTTCATTTCTAGAAGAGAAGAAAAAATTAGAAAAGAGCAAAATGAGTAAAGGAAACGAAAGAGGAGAATAGATCTAGAAACACAGAATAGAAGAAAGCGAGAGAGTGGACAGAAAAACTCAGGAAATACACAAGAGGATAGAGAATATACAAAAAAGAGGAAATGAAGAAAGAGGAAACATAGATCAGCAAAAGGAGATGGAGAAAACACGAGAAAAAAATTAGACAAAGAAAAAAAGAGGGGAGAGGGGGAAAATAGAGAGAATATACATAAAAGGGAGGGCACCCAATGATGAGAAAAGAGAAATATAGAATGTTGAGAGATAGATAAAGTAAAAAGATAGAGATAAAACAAATTAATACACATTTTTAGATTTTTTTTTTATACATTTTATCTAAAAGTAAATGCATTTGAAAGCACTTTTTTAAGTTTTTCAAATAAAATATACATACTTACCACGAGAATAATGAGTTTCAGCTAATGGGCAACTATGTGGATATTTATTCTTATGTCTGAGTAAAATTACTTGAGTAAATCTATCTGAGTCGTCTTTGGTAAGTTCCAGTTCTTGGTCATGTAGTAAATTTAAATGTTCTATGATATTGTTCAAAAGCAAACTATTTGCCTTATCTACATTGCATTCTGGCAAGTATAATTTTTCTTTTCCCTCGATAAACATAGAAAACAGAAGTTCTGTTTGTTGACAAAGTGGTAATATATTTATCGGATCAAATTTAAATGGAATGTGTTCAATTCTTGGTGTTATAATGGGATACCACTGAGATCTACATAAAAAGAAACGAACATTAACTGATTCGAAAAAAGATGAGTTTTAAAATTATATCTATACCAGTCGGCTAAAATAATAGGCAGTGACTCATGGTCTAATTCGATACAGAATAGGGACGAAGTGTAAATACTTAATACATAGCGGCACAAACGTTTGCACATAGAAAAGTGATGCCGCTTACGCATTACTATTGAACAGAACTATAAATTGTCTGTTCCATGGTGGTTCCATGCTTCTCTATTCGATGCTACCACAATTCTTTACGTCGGATATAGTTCCGTCTTTGTTTAACGGATTAAAAAACGAAGAGCGAGATATGCAACCTATGCAACAAAAGTCAAGAGTGTCTACAAGATAAGACATGCGCATTTCACACACATCCAAGTAGTTCATCGCAGCCTGACATAAGTGTAGTACGCGGGAAATGCTGTAATTTGTGTCTGGACTGCATATATTAATTGGTGAACTTGGTGATGTGTTACTTAGTTTATTTAGTGTTCGAAGAAAAGGATTTTATTATGGAAGCGATCGCGGGAAGCAGTGGATTAGAAACGCGTAAACGATCTCATCTGACAAGCGAGGAAATTCGTATGATAAAAAATTTCTATGAGCGATTAAAAGCGCGTGATAAAAATTTAAGTGTAGTGGATGCGGCGGAACTGTGTAGTGAATTAACAAAAGTGTCCGTTCGTAGTGTATTTCGTGCAATGAAATATGGAGACACAGACTCCATTGTTCTGGCAGAAGACAGCGATTTGCCCAAACTCTCGTATAAATTGCTTATAAGGACAATGCATGAAATAAATTTCAAATATTGCAAACGGAATCGGAAGAGTAGGTATGCTTATAGAGAAAAATGAGATTGTGACATGGAGACGAGAATATTTGGAGAAAATAAGAGAATTTCGTGCTTTAAATAGAAAAATATATTATATGGATGAGACATGGTTAAATGAAGGATGTGTAGACATGTGTTGTATTGTGTAGTGTAGTGTAGTGTAGTGTAGTGTAGTGAAATGAAGTGAAGTGAAGTGTTAAATAGTAAACTTGCTCCGGAATGTGATTAATCGCGTTTTCGGTGGCGGCTGTGGGTTGGTGGTGGGCCATCAACACTTAAAAGCGTTCTTTTAATATCTGTGGCAATATTCATCAATTTCGTTCGATGTACAACTAATCTGTAAGGTGAGTTTGAAAAACAATTCACAATTTCTATAACACCGTTCATGTTGATATTTTTTATATTTATTTGACATTATTAGCACCTTTCCAACGATTTTTGCGTACGCCTATGGAATTACAGTCCCCACCACAATTTATTACGTCACGCGGTAATACGTCACTGCCTATTATTTTAACCGACGGGTGTAGTTGAATGTACATAATTAAAATAAACACGTATTCCCGAGTGTAATCTTATTATTTTGTTTATTAGGGAAACTTAGGTTATTTAATAATATTCAAATGATTTCAGACACCTAAGAACTTCAACTTACCCCTTTTCAGGAATTGCTGGTGAATCTAAGGCACCATTTCTGCTATTTTTACGAGTTTTTCGGCCAGCATTTCCTGGAGTAGTTTCACTTAATGAAGGAACATGGAAATGATTATCTATATTTCGCTCTTGGCACATTAAACTTAGATGTTCCATTGTTAATAAAGCATTTATACACTGCAAATCTACGTTACTTATCTAAAACAAAATATATTTCTTAAATCTATGTTGTTAATTTATATGTTGGGTTTACAATCGAGTTTAAAAAATTAAACTACCCTCCTAATTTATGCCCTCTTCGAAGCAAATACTTTCTTTATTTTGGTCATAACGGCAACATTGTCATAAAATAAAAAGTTGTTGGAAAAATCAAAATTTGGTGAAATGAAAAAGGTAGACCAATTTATTATCAATGTCACATGTAAGTCAATTGAAAATGATACAAAGTAGAACCTAAAAAACTCTACTTACCACATCTGCTATTTCATAATAGTGTTTCTGGTCGACATAACATATTTGTGGGTTAATATTAAGTACTTTCCCATACTGGGGTTCAATCCACACTTCCGTAACTATCTGCATTTCAGATTCGACATCAGTAGACTGTTCATTTTCTTCTTCAGATCCACTGTATAAGTCATCATTTATCCAAGCACGGTGTGGAGGAAATAGTACATACTGTACAACACATGTGGTACTAGATTCCATTTCAAGCTCTAGAACCATTGTTATTACCCCTGAAGATGAATAGGCAAAGCTGAAACCTTCACGTATCCTCATTCTATAAAAAATTACCTCATTTATTGATAGTAGTAATTGTTAAGTCTTTTAACATCAACACACGTATCTGCTGTATACAGGATAAGTTATATAACACTTCCACTCAAAAACATCGGAAATTTTTTCTACATTTATACTGTTACGTAACCTGACCTGACATAATACTATTTGAGCTAACTTAGCTGCTTCACCTAGATGAACATATTTCAAAAACATTTAAAGTGAAATAAAATACCTTGTCAATGTATTCAGTATCCTCGATATTGACTGATCGGGAAGTTTGGAATTAGTTGAATGTGTTGCACTCCAAATCCAACGTTTATGGTACAAATATCGTGATAAGGTTGTAAACAAAGACCCTGTTGTAGGAGAGGGTAAGCATAAAGTCGAATGTGGTGGTTGTGTACCATCAGGAAATATAACGGTTGTAAAATTGTTAGGAATGCGTTCATATCTAGAAACATAAAACATTAATACACAGAAAAATTGCAATACTTTACAAATACCTTATTAGAATCTTTTCTAGTGGCTTGTGTAATAACACACAGCAAAAGTTCTCTTTTGATTTCATAGGACTTGACAAATATGATAATGATGCTATTTCTGTTTTCAATTCTTCGCAGATCTGCAATAGAGATGATAAATAAAAAAAATATTATAAAATGTTGTAAATATTACTTCATATCTAATAGCACCTGGTGTTCCCGTTGAAAACCCTATATTAAGAACTGCACATGGAAATTTTGAGGATACTCTAACCATACAAAACCAAAGAGGAGGTTTGTCTTGTTCTCTATATAATAATTTTAGGTATGTGTGATTATCTACCAATACAAAGGATGCCCAGTCTGCCAACATACCATACAAAGCTGTAGCAGCTTGCCTGCATTGAACAACCTAAAATCGAAAATGTTATTAAAAAAACTGTGCTATTGTGATTAATTCCAAAGATGTTGTGGTGGTATGAAAACTGTAATATTTTTTTCAAAGAAATTTTTCAATGAAATAATTAATAATACTTTTGAGATTGTAAAAATAAAAGTACATAAAATTAAAAGTACCTGAAATCTTTGAGCTGAGTTTGGCATGTGCAAATATTTTGGTAAAGGATTGTCATGCTTTAAAATAAGTGACACTTTATGAGTGTGAAACCATTTCCTCCAACTATTTGTCTCCAATTGGCAAATTGGTTGCCATGTAGTTATAAATTTTAAACACGATACATCTCTAAAAAAATTTATGTTAGGAAATAAAAATAGACAAGATGAGTTAAAAGATGATGTTAAATTTTTAATACATTTGAAATTTATTGATGAAACTTGAGTACCCTAGTTTAAGTAAAAATGGGGATGTGCCAAAGCAGAATTTGCTTTGAGAATGGATCACCGAACATTCTGCCTACTACACTCAAGCTCAGGTTTATACACGGTGCTTCAAATTCGATGCAATACATGGGGATCTCGGAAACGCTAAGAGATACGAAGTCGGTTAAATGGAGGCAAAGTTGCGTATTCAGGGGGGCAACATAATGGTGAAAAGAGATCAAGGCTAACTTGATTAGTTTTCGAAATATTTTGAAAAAACCGAAAATTTCGATTTTTGTTTTTGTTTTTTTGCGGGCCTATTTGATGAGGTATTCAAAAATAAAGAGCACTTTTCTATAGCAACTTTTTGCTGTTTTTCGAATGGTGTTAGTGAATTTTCCGCAAAACGTTTCGTTTCCCGGAAACCAACATCAACTTAATTTTTTTAAATACAGACCTGGAATTTTTTTTCAATTTTTTGGAAGCATTTTTGTAACTTCATAGAATGCCACCATAAAAGGAACCAGATTTAAACGTTTTGTCTAAGAAAAATCCATCATTAATAATTTCCCGTGGTCCTCTTAGATTTAGTTTTATCTAGGCAAACGTTTCTATGACAACCACATTTCAATGTTGTGTCAAGCACTATCGGTACTTAAAAATGGCTTTCAGCAATCTAGAATTTTTTAATTTTATTTAAATTTCCTCATAATTCAGGAATTGTGCGCAACTACTTAAATGAAACATTTCCAAACAGATGGATTAGAAATCATGGTGCTATAAAAGGGCCAGCAAGAGCTCCTGATTTATCCCCATTAGATTATTTCTTATGGGGACGAACTAAAAATGTTTTATATAAGAATCAATATAATAACATTGAGGATTTGAGAAATGCCACTATTCGTGTTCTGAATGCAATACCTGCAAGGGAAATCGAAAGATCTATTCAAAACTTAAAAAGACGAATACGCCTCTGCATGAATAATGACGGAGGATTATTTCAACATCTGCTTTAGGGCTTTTATAGTTTTAACATATTTTGTTGCTTTATTCATTGTTTATTCAATTACATCAAAGTTTATAGTTGTTAATTCATTATTTTATTATTACCTTTTGTTTATTTATCGTAAATAAAAATGAAACCTCAAAAATATTATTCAATATCTAGAATTAACAAAAGTCGAAACAAAAATACTAATGATGGATTTTTCTTAGACAAAACGTTTAAATCTGGTTCCTTTTATGGTGGCATTCTATCAAGTTACAAAAATGATTCCAAAAAATTGAAAAAAAATTCCAGGTCCGTATTTAAAAAAGTTAAGTTGATGTTGGTTTCCGGGAAACGAAACGTTTTGCGAAAAATTCACTAACACCATTCGATAAAATGCAAAAAGTTGCTATAGAAAAGTGCTCTTTATTTTTGAATACCTCATCAAATAGGCCCGCAAAAAAACAAAAAGGAAAATCGAAATTTTCGGTTTTTTCAAAATATTTCGAAAACTAATCAAGTTAGCCTTGATTTCTTTTCACCATTATGTTGCCCCCCTGAATACGCAACTTTGCCTCCATTTAACCGACTTCGTATATCTTACAGTTTCTGAGATCCCCATGTACTGCATCGAATTTGAAGCACCCTGTATAGTAATCTATCAACGAGCAAATTCAATCTGAATTTTTACTACAAAATGAAGACAAACGATAAAAATAAAGTATACATAAGTAATCCACCTTCGACAATTAGTAATACTAATTCCCCTGTTAACATAAACATAAACATAAAACACACCACAGAAATGGACAACCTCCCTACTGAAAGCCTAAGGCTTGTGAAGAGGGAGGGTACACATGAAAAAAAACGCAGACACACAACCATTCCCTGGGAGAGGTGCCATTTCTCCCCTGGCGAGATTCAAACTCGCGCCGCAATATACCCATTCTGTTAGTCACAGGCTATCACCCAGCACCTAACAGACTGAGCTATCGCCGCGGCATTAATTAAAATACTATACATGCAAAATTCTGATATTAAATTTCCGCTAGAAATAAGCAGGAATTCCCGAGTTATGTGTGTAGCATTTTTCTTTAAATAAGAATTTCAAGAAAATATGCAATGTAGCCAAGTTAAAAAGCCTTAAATGCAAATACCTTAATGTAAAATTGAAATTAGGTATGTAAGCAGAAATAGTTTCTTAATTATAAAACCAAAATGAATAATGTGTCCAATAGCATCCAATATCCTTGCAAAATGACAAATTTTTACAACTATTTTCTTGCTTTGGCTGCCAAATATCAGAACAAACTCAAATCTCTGGCACATCCTTGGCAAAAATTACCTAGGTGTTAATCTAATAATATCTGAACAGCTTGAGTTACTTAAGGCAAATACAGGAATTCCATTGCGCACACTCTCTGGAAGCGTATACCAGTCTTTATTGTATTGGAAAGAGCTCAACTGCTGACCTAAACCTGTATCTCCAGAAGACATTTGAGTTAATCTCATCCAGAATCTTTCGATTATTGCAAGTCTATAAGCTGATTTTGATTCCTTCTTCAGAAAGCAAGTAAAATCATGAAGAAACTCATAGGGAGCTAAAACATACATTATTATTTCACCCATTCACTTTTAACTATGGGTATTTTAGTTAATGACATCTGGAAGTGTGCGGCCAAACTGCCCGCGGAGCGTCACTGAGATTGCAGCGTTAAGCGGAGCTTCATTTTCAAATCAATAGAATACAATTCAGTGTCGTATGTCGAATGGTGCTATTTGGGACACAAAAGATAAAAATCATTCAAATAGAGGGGTTGATAAACATCTCTATGATGAACTTATTTGGATATTTTCTTAAATCGGGGTATAAATGGTGGAATTCTCCATAAATTGTTCTTCTCAAATTTATTTTATGCACCCAATCTCTTGAATTATCCACAATAAGATATTTTAAAGCACTGTTCTCTTGAAGATGTTTCCTTAAATGCGACATTTTGTAAACTGAAGTCCTAGGGAAGTGATATATTTGACCATATATATTTAACTTTCGCTCAGCACCGCTCAGTGCAACAATCTCATCGACCCTATGTGGGCAATTTGGCCGCACACTTAAGATATTTATAAAGGATGGAGAAAAGTCAACTTCCTGCCGTCCCACAGTTATATGCTATTTACATTAGCAGATATGTATATTTATGGAAGATTGGTTAATATGGTTTTAACGCCCCAATCAGTAAAATCTCCCAAAATATATTTTGCAATTTGAAATTCCCGCCGAAATTGATAACCTAAAATAGTTGTCAAGCATCAAAAGCATGATACAGATTGATAACAAATAACTCATATCTTTTATATCTCTTACTCTACTACAAATATAACTTCTATAACGTTGAGATAAAAGATACAAAATTTCACGAAGTACAAATTTCAAGTATCATTATATACAACATAATATTTGTTCTATTTTCGTTTGAATTATGTTTATCTTTATTCTTATCTTAAAGATCACCAAATCAAGAGAAAACATAGAAAATCAGCGAACGTGAAGCGGTACAGCGCTGAAGCGCTGGAGTGCTATGTTTCCCTGAATGCGCCCATTGATTTGTTATTTTATTTTATTTATGAGACCATTTTACATCATTAGTTGTTTATTCCGAGCGCAACTAAATAGTGTGAACACATTTTGTCAATTTTCTCGAAAACAGTCCCAACATATTTCAATTATTTCTTTTGCAATATGTTATCATATTTTCAAAAATGTCAGAAATACATTTCTTATAAACAAATAATTGATAGCCCTGTTCTTTATCTACACCTGTGGAGTGCCTAAAAAATTCCAAACATCTAGTGGTTCAAACACTACTAGCTTAAATAACATAACCAAATTTTATTTCAATTGAATTAATTACTCCAAAGTTATAAAGGGAAACAGTGTATTCCAATTCCACATTTAACCCCCTCTCGTAGCATCTCTGAAACTAATCATTATCGGACCCATGTTCACATAAACTTTTCCATTAGATTTTTGTTACACAAGTGTGTTCTTTAACTTTGAATCATCCTTATATATTACAGATTTATTTGTTTTTTCTATAAATTTGTTGCAGTTAAAAAAATATAATATATTTGGTATCTGGAAAGGGAAAAAATATGCTAAATCAAATAAACCAACTTCTTCAAAATTCCTGTGAGTATCGCTAAAATTCCAGGAGTTTTGAAGTAAAATTAAAACTCCTGGAATTTTAGGAAGGGAATATTCCTGCAAAGTATAAACCCATCTCTAATACTAACACACCACATTATCTTCTACATATCTTCCGCATACACATAAAACTGTAAAAGAGTGCTAAAATACCAAACTGTTCGCGGAGGGTCTGGAAACATTCTCACCCAATAAGATACCAGCTTCACTATAATGGTGAACCCGCTGAGGGAAGTATAATTAGCGGTGAGCTACAATAGATTATGTACTTGTAGCAATGGGTCTGATTCTCAGCCCTGTTAAGTTCAAATTTAATCTAACATACCAAATGCTTTTAATAGTTCATATAGCCTTATCGAAATTTTATAAAAAAAAAATTAATAAAATGAAAACTTACCTGATATATAAACTTCAAAATGCGTCGAATTTTTGGCCGGCCAAGGAGAACTAATTTTATATTGTACGTATACCAATGATTTCCATTGCAGAATCAACTTAAGTTCTAAATTACCATTCATATAAAAAATATTCTAAAAAAATTTATATGATCATCAAGAACATAGTACATTGAATATAATATAATAGCGCTCACATCTACAGTAAAACCTTCTCTCAATCGTCTTGACAACAAAAGTAAAATGGAAGCATTCAAACTTTCATCAGTCTGTCGTTTAGAAAGCAATGATGGCACTTTTTGGCTACTAAATGTTTCGTTTCTTGAAAAGTAAAAAATATTGCACAATTAAAATACATTAACCAATATAAACAGATAAAAAATATAATCTAAATTACTTACGATGAAGTCCATTTAGAATTATCACAAATCTTTGGGTAAGCATATTTATTAGCACTATGAAAAGACCACAGCAAAAATAGTTCATGGTAAATATTTAATGGCAAGGACGGTTCATATTTCTGAAAAAAGTATTTACTTATTTCTAAAGCATTATTCAAATTACATATTTAATTCATTATTAAATGAAAAATATAGACCTCAAAATATATAAACAAATTGTTGATTTTTCTTTAATCTAAGAATCTAAGCAATTACTACAAAAATTAAGTACTCATATTGTTTTGAGGACTTAACGCATATTTTGAAAAAGAAATATTTCGAGGGCCTCTTATTATTAAGTGGCATATAATCCATCGTTAAAGTTGCACACACTATGTCTATAACTCTCTGTACTTATATTATATAATTAATTCCTAAAAATCAATTTTTCATTATACGGGGTGTTTCAGATGTAATCTGAAGTACTAAATAAGACGCTTCCTTAAGTGAGTTCATGAAGAAAGTCATATAAAGACTTTCGAAGATTTGTCATTAATGTTTAATTTTTTTTTTTTTTTTTTGTAAAATTTCTTCGATTTGATAACAGATTCTGGTGACAAAGCGTGACAAAAAGAATTTCGATAAAACAAACTCATTTCATAAGTTACTATAATTCTCTTAAAATTCCACGATTCTTTTAATCATGCCATCAACTCCATGTAAAAATACTTAAAGGCAAGTCAAAATAACATTAAAAATTCAGTTGCCTCCTGTATGCGAACCCCGATAGTACTGAAAAAAATTGGTAATACCTAAGACATACCTTCTGCCAAGGTGTGTAAATAACTGCAACTTAAGAAGAAAATTTTAAAACTTTTCCAGAGACTTTACAAAAAAAAATTAAACTTCAATGCACTATATCTCGGAAACTAACCAATTTATGAAATAACGTTATATGACCTTTTCTTCATGAAACCAATTGAGAAAGCATCTCTTTCAGTATTTCAGATTACTTAGGAAACAAATACTTGAATATATAAATATTTTATTTGTTAACAATTTCATCGATCACTACACAAACAATAACCAACAAAAAGTTTATTAATTTGAGGTTTTCAAGGATTTTGTATTTAACATCCATCTACTTACAATGTGTACAAAATTCTCTAAGCAAGTTCCCAGCGTAGAATGAGCAAAAAAATACAGCAGGTCTGTATAAGAAACATAACCAGCACTCGAATGTGGGTGAAAACTAGATCCTACTTTTAAGAAAGATACGGCTATACTATCGAAATGTAACTGATATAAAAGTGATTCCATTATATTTGAATCAGGCATTGCAACTATCCCATCGGTAATGACTAGAATATCTTAAAAAAAATATTTATAAATTAGTGAAGAACAATGTTAGCTAAATAAGACTCACGACTTAGACTGTTTTCGGGAAGGAGAGAAATGGCTAACATTGAATAACGTAACATATTAACAAAATTTACATCTGGTGTAACCATTGGAATTCTTGTGGAGACCTTTTCAGTTTCAGGAGGTTCAAATAGGTGACCGACTAATCCTTCATTTTGTGCCTAAAAGAAAAAGGAAAAAAGAAAACAAATAATATTTTTAATGAATGGAGAATTTCCAACAGTATATCTACTAAATTCCATATTCATTTTATTCTTAACCTGGTTAAACTTAAACATTTGCAACATAATTTTTATTAAGGTATCAAACAAGCCAACAACTTTTATTAAGGTAAACAACTTTTATTAAGGTATTGCAGCCACAAACTGTGGCTGCAATGATAAAACTGATTTGACACATTATCTAATATGGTTAACACGAGGGGGTAACCAATAAGAAAATAGCGTACCTGTATTTCGATAAACGATATTTCTAGAGCATCGCCACATACTGCGGAGTAATAGTGGTTTCGAAAGATGAGAAGTAATTCGAGGCAATTCGAAGTAATTCGCGGCAATTCGAAGTCATTCCCGGTAATGCGAAGTAATTCACAGTAATGCAAAGTAATTCGCGGTAATGCGAAGTAATTCCCGATAATGCGGAGTAATTCGCGGTAATGCGACACATTTTTGAGTAATCAGAAGACAGCGTACTTACATCACAAAGAATTTTTAAGTTGTTTTAAGGAATCAAGTAAACTTAAAAAATGTATATCATATTACTAAACAAAAATTTTATTTCTAAATGACTTATTGTAATAAGTCATTGTACAACTCAGTTATTTTTGCTTGATACTGTTATATTTTTTTAATTGGTTTTTTTCATGCCTTTTTAATTTAAAGGGTCCACTTTCTAAAAGAGTTATTGACCCATAAAAGATATTAATTTGTAATAATTTGAATATCCTGATGAGTATGCCACACAAAACTGTCTGGTTCAAATTTTAAGAATTATACAATTTTCGTTCATATTTTCTCAAACCCTTCCAATACCACATTTGTATCATAATATACAGAGCAGTACTTTTCATTTCTTATTATTCATTTTTTATTTATTGCCAGTCAACTTTAATTACGCTACTTCATCTGACAATATTTCTATTTCAAATTCTCTCTCAGTGTAGCAGTTACACTTTCAGATGTACCACATAAATTTGAATTTTTTCGCGATATATTTTGCTGAGGTGTTTTCCTATTTTGGGAATTATTGCATAATTTAAAAACATTACAAACGGTCGCTCGGTAACCTTCTTTGCTCGAGAATAACCAACAAAATGTACACTTTTTTACAATAATTTATTATCCACAATAATTTTTAGCATATTTCTAGTCAGCTTATCTTCAGTGAGACTTGATCAAAAATGGTTTTATATACATGTTCTTAATATTTAAAACAAAAATTATCATTTCCTATCATTTTGGTACTTCTCCCACCATACATTTATTGGTATTGCCACGTACTGGAGTAATGTGAAATGTCATATTTCAGTAATTGGAGGTAATACGGAATAGTGCGGGTAACGCGAGTAATTCCAGAGAATCTGTACATGTATTTCGAGAAGTGGTTACCCTCTTGGGTTAGCCTTAAAACATACCGATTTTAATATATTTCTAAGGCAGTGAAACATATTTTCAAACTATATATAGGCGACATCAATAAAATTAAAGTGTATTCCTTCCTGTCACCAAATCTCTTTATATTTTTACTTTGATCATAGTGGGTGTAGGCTAACAAATTACATACTACAGACTTTTATTGTGGCAACCTTCCAAATTTAAACGACCTTAATTTTAGATTGTTTTTTTCTTAAATATCAAAAATAACATTTCAGCTCTTAAAAGTGGGTCAACATTATTAAAAATCATTAACAGATATTGAATTGAAAATAAACTAAAAACCCAAAAGAAAGAAGTTCTAATAAATGTTTCAAATTCAAAATAAATTTAATAAACCATAATTTTTATTTATTTTTCCATAATATACATAGGAATGTTATCATTAAAAGCTATATTTAGCTACATCTAAAAATAGAGACATATTTTATTCATAGATATAAAAAATATGCAAATTTTAGCACATTTGGACTAGACTTTAGACAGGTTGAATCGGATAAAAAAACTTACTTTGTGAAATTCCATTTGATCCAGAGCCATTGCTGAAACATCGGCAATTTTCCCTTCTAACAAATGAAATTGTTTTGCTACATATTCAACAATTTCATTCAAATTATTTTGTATTACTTGAACTCCCTTTATTAACACTTGTTGAGCAGGACTCATAAAGAAAGGTGTATTTACTATAACAGTCAAATAAATACATGGTTGGAAAACTAAACAGTTTCCTGGTATCGTAAACTGAAAAATTAGAATCCATAAAATAAAAATTGTAAATAGTACAGGGCCAAATTCTTTTCCTCTCACCAATTTCGAAGTTATAAAACCATTACTATTATAGGTTTCCAAAAATGGCATTTGCAACAATGGCAACTCCAATAATTTCTATAATTTCAAATTTAAAAGGGCATGGAAATATTGCTCTCTGTTAAATGTAAACATGTTATATTTTCAAAAAGGGTTTATTTTATTTACTTCAATTTAGTATAGTTTAGCTTAGTAACAAAAAATTGTGACAACCTCATATACATTAAAAAATCTAGACTTCTTTACATTTGTTTCTAAAAACTTGGCTAATGGTTAATATTGAATAATCGTTGATAGACATTCAAAATATGGGTATTCAAGAAAAAATTGTTGGTACCAGGCAATTCAGAATATCTAATTTGAAATTGCAGTCAGAAATTCCGTGAAAGAATACTTGTGTCGATCATAAAAAGTATTTTGAATAAGTTAGAATTAAATATGTGTATATAAAAGGACCTATACACTGCGTAAAGTTTGAGATGAACTGTATGGGCATTTCAGAAAAAGTTGGGCAATTTTAGGCCAAAAAAGAATCCAAGGTTATATTTCCAAAAATTCCTTCACTTAAGTAGATACAGATACAGTGAAAACCAAGAAAGGTTGGAAAGCACTTTGTACGGAGTTTTCAAAAATACGAAAATCCAATATGGCGCCTTTAAGAAAAACAAAAGTTGAGTATACTAGCGCAAAATCTAGTGGGCCTAAATTTTTTTAGAGACCAATTTTGAAGTCCTTGCTGACTGCTGTCCCTTAAAATTGACCAACTTTTTTTCAATTTAACCAACTCTATATCTCTAATACCCATAAAGCTCATCTTAAACTGGACATAGTGTATATTGTTTCCTAGATATATCTTTAAATTAAAACATACATCTAAAATAATATATCGATTGATATATCGACATGTACCAAACATGTATAGAATTGAAACTATAAACATTAAAATATGGTCCAATGACACATGGACTTAGGCAGTTAAATATGAACCATAAGTGTTATATTTATCGGCACTGTTTGTAATTATGTATGCAAAGTTTGATTAAGATTTCAAATATGTTTTGGATGCCAGGACCATCATATTCTCAGCTGGCTGTACAATGAGAAGTATTTTCATTACTATACTTTATTTTTAAACTCAGAGAACTGAACGATAATCTGTCATTTACCCTTTAAAAATTACTAGAATAAAGTAGTTCGTCATACCATAGATAACTAACTTGAAAATCCACCCGTGAAATTTAGTTAATTTTACAAATACAAATTAAAATTACAAATTAAACAAGTAGGCTTTGAAAACAAAAACATCTTTCTGACAGTTGACAAAACAATGTTTAACATTAAGTCAAAAAACAGACGGATGTATCTAATTAAGTTTCCAATATGATTTTAGTAAGCGATGAGAGTCAATGAACCTCATATTAAGTATTCACTTTCTAAATTCGACGAAATTCCTTATCTGAATTCTGACTTAGATATTTTGAATAATGCCCTAACACCAGCTTAAATTCATTATCAATATTCATTAAAAAAAACCAATAGCTTTATTTAGTGAAACTCAAATAAAAATATCATATTATATCATATTATGAATTGCTCTCGGAATTGCTATAGCCAAATACTAAAATCAGATACAAATCACAATAATAAAGAAAAAAATTTATAAGATCAACAGTAGTCTTCTGCGATAAACTAAAACCAAATACCTAAATTAAATTTATACATGAAAAGGTAAGAGAGAAATCACCCGTTACCTAGCCATCACCCTATATATGAATACATTTCTGAAATACAATGGGATCACTTATTAATTAAAAAAATAATTTGACCCATCAAAATGTTATATATTCAAAAAATTATCTATATAATCTTATTAACTCACCTGTCTACATATACCTTCTAAACTAGCCCTGAAACAGTTCAGTATTTCATCAAAAAGTATTTCACCTTTCTGTATATCAACGTTTGCCTGAGAAGGGCTCATGTCTAAGCAATACACAAAACGATAACTGTAAGCAAAGAACTTTAGCTCTGTACGATATGTTATCAAATAGCGATTGCATTTTGCTAAATTTTGTTCTCTTGGTATTGCGGATATAACTTCAAAGTTACTATTGGATTCACTCTGAAATCAAAAAGAAAATATTTGTTCTAAGTTATACATCTTTTTTATATTTGAAAATACTACTGAATGATTTGCTTTTCTATTAAAAACACACCTAATATTTCCTATATCAATATCATGAGTACAGAACACTTGTACCAAATTTGTAAAAATATGTAGGATTTCCCTTACCAAAATTCAAGTTGGTTTGGTTTCAAATTGTTCAGATGTTTATATTTTGATGAGTCAAAAGCTAAAGAAAGATACCTACCTATTCCATACCTATTATGGAAAAAACCCGCAAGTTTTGTATAAACAGCAGTTTTCAATATTTTTAATCTACTAATGAGTTTTACTCAATGTTTAGACACATAATCCCTCTTTTTAATAAAACCTAAGTAAAATATTGATACAACATTCACTATCAATAATTATGAATTATAATATAAGAGCATTTAGCATACATTATCTTTATCTTTATTTTGACTATATACCCATTATTGAACTATAATGAATCAGATAAATTTGAAATTATCAGGATATTTAAGTAAATTTAAATTTTGTAGGCTGGTATGTCAATAATATTCAAAATTATTGACATTAACACATGATATATATGATACATCAGTGAAAATAAATTTTGTTTTCACTGATGTATCTTTTTGTTTATCATTAAAATGGTTTTATAAACAAAAGTTTTATACACATGTTATGTTTTGAAATTTATTAATGTTATCCATAATTTAAAATATAGTTAAGGGGCTGATACTAAAACACCCTGTATATTTAAAAAATTATCAATTTTCTGATTAACGTCTGACAAGAAAGTCTAGCATACGGACTCATGCAACCAAGATTTAATTTGATAAATATATTAGCCCTCTTTGCACCCTATTAAACTAAGGTGTATACAGAGCTTCTGTAACTGACTTTACATAAAAAATAGTGTACTGATTTTAGCTAATGTGGTTTCCTTAATTATATTTTATGTGGAAGACTTCAATAATTGTTTAAGCATGCTGTGCAATAGGGCGAGCTGAAAAAATTGATTTTTCTTTTTGTGGGGCAGGTAACAAAAAAATTGTCTTACCATTACAGAAAATTATACGAATAAGATGAAACACATCAATAAAATTCCTACAGCAATTTGTAGAAAAGTCTCCCCTTAACGTCACATGTAGAATAACCCCTTAAAATATCTGCGCTTTATTCTGAAACACTCTGTACATACGAGTACTCATAAGATGAATGTGAATTACCTGTTGAATAAGTATTCAATTATTCATTCTTTAATTTAAAGGTATTGTACGAGAACAGTAGAAACTTAAAAATATATCCATCAGTTAAACTACATTTGGTAAAAAGTTTAACACAATAAGTCATATAACACAAAACTTGGCAGTAATAAAGATAGTAAGTTTCTTGAGTTTAAAAAAAGAGTTTATTCTGTGAAATCTGCCTTTTCTTCTGGTTACAAAATCAAATTATTTGTTTTTTATACATTAAAAAATGTAACTAAATACTAAATGATATACTAAGTAATCTAATAAATATTAAATAAAATACTTTTGCTCTATGTAGTTTATTATATGATATAGACAGACATCTGTAACTGAAAATTTTATTGCCATGTGTGTCATTAAGTCATCTAGTAAATAATACGTAAAGTGATCTAATCTGAAAGAAGTGATCTAATGTCTAAAAATTTCCACTTTAATTTAATTAACAAAGACGATATTGAATGGTGACACACTAATGAGCAACCCTGTATACAAATGTTACATCATTCTGTTCAGAATTTAATGTACTTCTCATCTGTAAAATAATATACAGGGTGTTCCATAGGGATGAAAAAAAATAGATTTTTATGATTTGTTGAGTGGACAAATTTTGGGGACCCTGTATGTACTTCAGACACTCCCAACAATTTTTAGATGTAATAATCCCTAAGCTATTATCCTTGCAAAAATTGTAATAAAATGTGTTCCATTGGTCAAGATATAAAACTTTAAATATAGTGCTGCAGTTGTCACTTTTTCTATAAAACCAGAAATATCTGGAAAACAGTTGAATTTATGTATAGACAACATTTTCAGAATCACACTGTATATACTTTTCCATATACCGACCGCAGCCATTCGTGGTGGGACACACTGTATAGAAGACTTGAATAAAGTTGTGTAACGTACCTACCTTAAACTTTTAACGTCATCATTAGATCTTTTATGTTTCTAGAATTCCGGTGTAAAATGTAAAAATGTGAAGTTTCCAATATTATATCAGACGACTATAATTTTGTGGATATTTTGATAACAGTGTTATCATTTAAACTCAGAGTGTGTCACAAGAAATATCATCTCGTTTTATCATCCATCGTTGCACTGCTAGTACAGCGATGATTCTTCAACATATTTCTATATTAAAAAAATAGAAACAAAATAGCATACAGAACGTCCGAATGCCTAAAAATGTAAATTGGATGGAATTTCTGCTATGAATTGTTTTGAAATAAAAAAGAGTTACACCTCAAGAGAAAAATCAAATTTAAAATTTTATTTTATACGTATTTTCATTCGAAAATTTTTTAATTTAAATAATCCAACAATATTTGAATGCTATTATAGGAGCGTCTGTAAGAAACATATTTATTTCGCACATAATATAAGTGTAAACACATTGCGTAGATGTATATCTCTTTATAAAGTGTCTCAAAAAATCACACAACGTGCAATTTTTTGAGACACCCTATAAAATAGTGATGATTTAAGATCGTGGAGAGAAAAATTAATAGAAGAGATGAGTTGAAACAAATAAAAAAGTTATAAAATTCTCAGGTGACCGGATTGTCAGCTGATTGGATGTTGGGTGCTGAAGGATTTTCTCTCATGAAAGGACGTCTGCAAGATAGATGGATGTATATATACATAAAATTCAACTGAATGTGACAACTGGCTATGTTGCAAATAAACAGAAAATATTTAAAAGTTGATTCATGTTTATACTCACAAATTTTTGACTAGGAGTAATTATCGTTGTATTGAGATGATCCAAAAGCCACTGAAGCCTAGAAGCTCTTGATATTGGTACATTTTTTTTCATCAATAAATAAACAGTTTTAGCTTCCAGAGATGAAGGTTGATTTTCTTCCAAATAAGGGTAATCTCCTGGAAATACTTCCCCATTCTCTATAATTATATTTTTTAATAACATTTTAAAAAACGATACTTAGGTATAAGTAATTAGTACTAATTAATATACAAATTGAAAGTTATTTTTTAAAACAGTAGCTTCTTGTTTGTGACAACAATGTATAATTATCCTGTTTATAACTGAAGTGTAATAACAAAAAGTCAATACAATACAAATGTTATCAATATTACTTTAATATCAAGTTCAATTAGTAGATGGTAATTGTAGCCTGGCATAACATAATTAATACTACAGATAAACATATTTATTGAAACAGATAGTGATTACATACACATTGAAAAAACAAGAGGTTTAAAAGAATTTATTTTACCTGATATTGATAATTCAACTCCTTCATCAGAACACTGACTTTGGGAATCAAATTCCATTATATAAAAATATTCTTTACATGACACAATGCTCTACTGAAACAACAAAAATATGTTTTATAATTAAAACTAGTTTCAATATGCTTAGGTATACATTATAAACAAATTAATATTAACCAACCTATCACTGCTTTGGATTTGACACTGACAGATAGCTACTTTATTTTTAACAGCACTTATCTGCACTTATCACAATGAGTTCTACCACACAACCCCATAAGATAAATCAGTTCTCATACAAGCTGATAGGTATATTGGAGACTTAGATAAATATCAATAAATAAATATTTACGTTGAACTGCTCTTAAGGATTACATCACGATACAGAAACATAACCTATTTTTATCTTGTTTATGTTGATTTATTATGAATGAAGTTGGTCTTCAGTGCTACCTATCTCCGATTTACACATAAAATGTTACTAATCAAATAAATCATGAAACAAGTGTACAAAACGAATACAGTAAAGACTTACTTACTAGAAATTCGAATTCAATAACAATAACTATATATTTTCTACCTACCTATTTCATAATGACATGAATCAAGGAAATTCAGCAATAAAATTTAAAATTACCATAAATAAATGAAATAGCATAATCTAATCGTAACTTTGAAATCATGAATATTTATTATATAAACTGGTTAATGCCATTTATTTTAATTGAGGCATATATAATTTAGAAACTATAGGTACAGGCTGTGTTATACCTATAGGTACCTATCTCATAGGTATATTTTATGAGTACCTAGTAGAGTAAAATATCTAGATGGAAAAAATGAAATTATGTGAATATAGGTAGGTATAGAGGAATAAGGGAAATATACCACACAGTACGGATACCAAGTACCAACCCTACTACCCTACTTAGTTTGAAATGGTAGGTGTAGGTATAATAATAATATTAGTATGTTAATTTTTATTGTTTGCATTTAATAAAATATATATGAAATATATTTAATGCCTATCCTCTGTGCATCCTGATTTCAGAATTCTTAATTATTTCTTCTGAAAATTATACCAAAAACGCTCAACCTAGAGCCCAGTCTACACCACAGATTACAGAAGTCTACCACGTAAGAACGTTAAGGTCAAGTAAAGTAGCAAGCCATAAAAAATAATCACGATTAGCTCATTTTGTATGTGATGACATCATGTGTGATGACTGATGACCAAGTCTTTATACCGGCACCGGCATTGCCACCACATTGACACTTTGGAGTTAATTCTATTAATTTTTTTTTTTTATAAATTCATTTTTAGAAGAATATTGACATTTTACATTGAAATTTGTAGGTTTCAAGGCGAGAACATGGTGCCACGTTTGTAACGTTATCTCGTGGAGGCAGTCATTCCGCCATCCTGGCCCCTGCTGTAATGCAATTGCAAATTTAATGAATTTCAGATCAGTGTATATCAATAAAATGCAGGTACCTACCTAATTATGCATTCCACTGTCTTTAGCAATGTACATATGTAGAGTATTGTCTATAATAAATCTATTAAATAGGGAAGTAGAATATATAACTCTTGGACTGTCAAGGTGTCTAGTGCACCTTGCACTAGAAATATGGAAAATATATTGTGGAAAAAAATTTCAATGTAAAGAATTTGGTTGCAGGCTGGTGTGGCTTCAATTACTAATCAATGGTTTATACCACACTCCAGTTTGATTCAAAGTTATCTGTTTTAAAGGAAACCATCTAGTGCTAATTTTCTTTCAGGAATAGGTACTAAATGTTGATAAAAGAATAATTTAACAGGCATTTACTTGTTAAGTGCTAAAAGCTGTAAAATATTAGCATCTCTGTGTACTTTGATATCAAAAGAATAAGCCACATTATTACAATATGCTGTTTTATTAACACATACGTACTATCGCATATCTACAAGGTTTAAAATTAATGTCATGATAGTTTTGACACCAAGATATGCCATTATAATCGACATGGCAGTGCAGAGAAATGATACAATATTCTCCCTTTAAACAAAATCTCACCTTATTTCTGTAGTTTTAAAATGCTACCCACGATATAACAAATGCAAAGTTTATTATGACATTATGACGCCTTGCTGAGATTTTTGGTAAAAGGGAAACAGCAAATAATGATGCAGAAATAAATACAATTTTGAATGATTTGTACTTCTAAACAATTCTACCTTTTTGCAACTTCTAACAACTATATATTCTCCATCACAATATATTCTATTCTTTTGCTTGTGCTAATAACAAAAAATTAAATGGTTAATAATATTTATTTCAAACCCATACAAATAATGAATAAACAATTATTTTAATTAATAAAAACATTAACAAAAATGTCAACATAATTGACTTTACCACAGAAATAAATGACTTACAGAGTGAATAAAAAAAATTAATAAAATTATCCATTAAATTTGTCATTTGTTTGTACAAAAATATCAATTATTTACACCAATGTTTCATATAGTTGCCATTTGACTTAATTACAAAAACTTTACAGGCAGCAAGACAAATTAATTTACATGATTTAAGAGAATACTCTTAAAATAATATTAATATTTTTTCACCACTGAAGGAGATATACAAATTGTTTCAGTAAGGTTTAATATTAATAAATAAAAAATAAACAAAATTTCTTCATCCCACATGAATCGCTGCCCTGCGATATCACGGGTACTACATCCGTTTTGAAATAAAAAACTTACATTAAATTTGGAAACAAATTCATTTTTAGCTTTTTGTATCATATAATTGATAATTAATTTAGTATTCAGTATAACGCAAAAAAATTATAAAAATTTTTTACACTATCAATGTAATTTTAATAATTAATAGATTGCAACCATATGTTTTCATTTTTAAATTTGAGAGTTCACAATGCTAATAACAGAGTATAAAAAATGTATATTGTAAAAGTGTATTGAAATTAAGTAAAAGTATCATTTTTCTCTCTCCTTAAGAACAATATGTACAGTACAAATTTTCATTAACAAGAATAATTTTTTGTTACCAATTATGTACTTAATGTATAACTATTGTTTTATCCATATATCTCCAAAATGTTAACATTGTGCCCTCGAAGATTAAATTAACATATAATATGTAAAGCATAATGTAATATTCTAATAATATATTTCATAATGTGAAATTTTGCAGACAAAATTTCACATCACTACTTTAATATGAAATAAAATAAAAAATTAAGTATAGGTAATGGATGGAATAAAATTATATTCAATATAGTTACTTAGGCATGCTAAAAACACGGTTTAAAAGAATACACAGACATAAAAAACATCAATTTAAAGGTGTATCTTAAAAACCAAATTGACAAAAAAATATACTGAAATGTTTAAATACATGATATAAAGAAATTCACCATTTGTTTCTTTTGCAGGTTAAAGATTAACAGTGCTTCACAAAATGTGGTTCGCAAGATATAATTTTACAAATGACAAAAAGTGGACCCTGAGAAACACTGATTTCAGTTATTCTGTTTTTGTACCCAATACCCAAAAAATATATTACTGTAATTCAACAAGTGTTTTAGTTGCTAACTAATTGCTTTTCACTGTAGAATATACTGAAATAAATATATTTTTCTTCAACAAACATTTCATAATATCACTAAAAGTGAAAATATATTAAGTATATATAATGGCATCTACATTTCAATTCTACAAAGGCATAGAAAGGTCATGTAATACAATTACATTTTTTTCTGTAATTTTACTAAATTTCCACTTTGAACTAGGAGCTTTATTAATATTTTAAACTCTCAATTTAGTAACATTCTGAGTTTGAAGATTGCATTGATTAAATAATATGTATATATAATAAAATGTATATTACGTGGCCCTTTATGCCTTTATACAAATGCATATTGTTTTATGATTAAATTTGTGGCTAAATAAATGTGAACTAGATAAAATTATAAAACTTACAATAAAGTTAACTTCATAATACAGTATTTTGTACGCTTCCATGAACTTTCAAAATTCAAATACCTCTGAACATGTTTAATTAGCCACACATTTCTACTAAAAATTAATTTTGGTGTGGACATATATAAAAATAATCTTAGCAACTACTGGTCAAAGTAATATTGGTGCACAAATTGATGTTAGTGCACTCTATGACACAAATTAAACCAAATATATTGAACACATTAAATATACATACCTACTAATAAAATCAAATTGGGGAATTATCAGCAGATATAGATATTATTGATCGGTAAATCCCTGAAAACCATACTAACCAATATTATAGTCTATGAAAGTAAGATTAATGTGAATTTTGATATAGCTTTTCATTTTTTATTTTGTAACATTTTTTAAGAATTAAAAAAGGCTCCTTAAAGACGATTATATTACATACTATATAAATAAATATTTGTATGATATTCAGAGGCTATACCGCAATTTCTATTGACATACCATTTATATTATTATTTTCATGCATGTTACTCAAAATTGTGCAGTACTGACTAGTTTAATTCAGAAATAATATATATTGAACAAAATTTTCAGTTTAAACGCCATCAGACACATTAGGCTGATTTCCTTGGAACCATGTAGTTTCCTTATAAACAAACCATAAATCAGCCGCCCAGAGAAAGAAGTTCAAGAAACCAAAGATCTAAAAAATAATGTATACAGGCAGGGCGGGATACTCAAGGAAATAATAAATATGGTACTTTTAACAGAAAAATTTTATAAACTGTTTTGTGAATCAAAATAACACGACTAGACCTGTAGACTAGAACGTGATTCCAGAGATTGATTTTGTGTACCTAGTATACTATATATTCAAGAAACAAATATAATACAGTTAAATATAATACTGTTAACCGGGGCGGCAGCAATGACAATAAGTCATCGACCGCCCAGAATTTGCTCGATTGATAACATCAAACAAACAATATCGCTCATAAATACACATCACCTGTTTTTTTGGTCCGGGTCTCTACAGTTCCAGCCGGCGAGTGTATAAATATTCCCTATCAAACAGATACTAAAAACTACTAGATACTAAAAATGATACTATAGAACTTGAAGTATGCACGATATCATATCTCCGGAATATTTATATGACGCGCAACACTAGAACTAGATGGCTCAAAATAGAAAATGGGGGGAAGTTGACCATAATGCTTGTCTCCACTTTGGTACAAGAGATCGGTGTATTCACAAATTTTTTCTTGTCTTGTTGAAGGTATAAATAATGGCTAGGCGGGGACATGAATTTTGCACCATATGGTGCAAGTAACACATAACAAGTTAAATGTGATATTGTCTGTATAAAAATGTATTATAATAAAGCATGTTTCTTCCCAGAAACACCAAGTGGTGTTTAGCTAAAATTATTGTTTCAAGTATTTACACTGAACTTGAGGGCAAATGTGTTTGGCTCTTTGTACGCGAGTCAACCACCATCCGTGTATACAATTTTGGTATGTGTTGATGGAGGCAATGGAGGAACATTATTTAATTATTAATATAAATAATCTACAGAATACAACCTACTACCTGTTTTGTCGGTGCTCCTGGAGTTAAAAAATCAATCTACAAAAATATTTACAATTTCAGTTTGCACGTTCCTTTACTGTCTGCAAATGGGTATTTACGGACAAACAGCGCTCATATTTCTATTACTAGACAACTGATAAAAATATGTTTAATAAAAGTTATAGAAAGACAATCGACATCTTTTACACAGTGGTTTTCTCACGCAGTGGTTTTTAAACTTTTGATACTCAGAATAAAATGAATTAAAAATTAAAAATATATTTTTCTTGACATCGATTGAGTGCAGTTTTTAACTTTTTAAAAGTATTCCCACAAATAACTTTTGTTCAATTCTTAAAAATTATGAAGTTAGTGCATGAAAAAAATCCCTAAATCTAAATTATGGAAAATTTTTCGTTATGGAAATATATCACAGTATATTTTACAAATTGGGAACTTCATAAATTCCCGACTAACATCCCTAATTGGTAATCAACCAAAAATTTCTAATTAAATATGAATTACACACCACTTATTATGAATTCTCTCCCTTAACGGTCACTCTATATTTCTTTACATTTAAATCTTTCATCAGCAGAAACTCTAAACAACACACCGAGACAGTAATTTTTTTTTAAAACTTATGTCTAAGGGACACTTATTTGGCTAATTTGCCCTTCTAATTTTAATTTTATTTGGTTAAAATCTTGTTTTCACATCAGGCTTTACTATCTGGTTTTTCCTTATCTTAATTGGGATTGTGAACATCATCTTTAATTTTATTGTGCCTTAATTGTGATTGTATTTTTATTGGTTTAAAATTACTAGCAAGTATCTATTGCTGTTACTGTAGGTTTTAAGGCCTAGGTATGATTCATTTGTTTTGAAATAGGTACAATAAATCATATTTTGCAAAATTAAAGTGTTTGTTTAATTTTTTTCTACCCATAAGGGGTAGTTTATGTTAAGGAATATGATACCATGTGTAACATTGAAACTGGTTCGAATTATAATAGAAATGAAGGGAATGATTAACAAAAACATCAATAGCTAGCAATATTCCCCTACAGTAGTGATTCTCAATCTGTTGTGTGTGTAACATAGATGAGGATGAAAAAACTCTAAACACGAAAAACTAAATGGGGAGCGCAAAGATGTAGGAACAATTTACTAGTTACTGAAATAAAAGCAATTACATAATATACATAGCAAATTACGCCTACACCTATAAATAGCAAGGTATTAGTACTGCGTATTGTATTGAATAATTAAAATTTGTAGGAAATGGTAGCAGTATACCAAACGCTCCTGCTTTTAGTGCAGAAAATTCATTATCAAAATAGACGCAAATTTTAAAGTGATTTATTATCAAATTGTCTTTTGATTCTTTCATTCGCCGTGAGCTCTATGAATATTTTTTCTTTTAAAATGTTTTAACGTGTTCAGAACCTCCGTAATTGTTCTGCTAGTACAATCCCATAGTCGTTTGCTAACGAGTAACAGAGGCACTGTCACTTTGTGAGGGTTGAGTACGTACGTAATATGATATTTAAAATAATTTTTTTTACAATCGGTCGTCCCGTCTATACATAACTATAGCCGTTGATTTTTTTAACTTGGATTTGATCTGGCGTTCCACGTTTTCTCGTGCAGATGGTATATAGTTTCGTACTGTTTTCGTAGTCGGTAAGGGAACTCCGGGTTGATTGTATGTATTCCAAAAAGTCCAAAAGTCTGGTGCATCAAGTAAGGTCAGTGGTAAATTGCAGACAATCAACATAACAAATAAATCAAGTTAATATGTTAATTATACAGTTAATTATTTGAACGTATAACACAGCTGAAAACTCGTCACAACACGTGCAGGTGCTTCACTCTACTCCACTACTCTACTACTACTACTCTCTTTCCATAAATTAAAACTGCATAAATTAAAATCGCACAGAGCAGTTGCGCCCTGTGCTGCACCATTAAGATGCTAATTTGATTACCAGGCTCTAATAATAAATGTTACTTTCCATGCAAACAAACATTGTATTGTACACATTGTATATATATGCAATAACTTAGGCAGAAGCAATTTAATTCCCTTATATCATAGTACTTGAATAATGTGAGACGAGGTACGCGGTACATATGAGTTACGAGTTATACAAGTTACAAGTGATTTCTTGTTATTTGTACCAACCATCTCTCGTTTGTTACCATCAGTTGCAACCAACAACTTGTAACTGACAACCGAATAACCCAGGTTATTGTAATAACCGGATAATAGGTTATTTTTCACTCGTCTTCCAAACACTAGCAAATACTAAAAATTGAGAATCACTGCCTACAGTTTTCTTAATATTAGCTGGAAATACCAAAGTAATCAACTATTGTAATAGTGTTAATAAATAGCTAATTATACACTCATCTAATAATTGTACCAAAGCTATAAATTGAATATTACAAGAAATATTTATTTAGAGATTTACTTTGATTATAGGTATGGACTTTTTATGTATCATCTAAGTTCTGAATTAGTACATTACATAGGGTGTGAATTATTTAGTTTCATTACTTGTATGAGTATACCTACCACAGATATGTTCAGTGTTGAAAAATTACTTGTCGACACAGTACATGTAGAACATCCGGCGTCTGTAGTAGTAAGAGTTGTGGTGCTTTTTAAACCAGTCAAACCATTTGCCCAAGCAGCACTACTTGACAACCATAATACTCCAAAGACTACAGTAATTAAAAAATCCTAAAAAGTTAAATATATATATACATCATAGCCCATTAATAAACCCACAATTTAAAATATATTACTTACATAAAGTGCAATCTTTTTGTTAGTCTTATACAATTCATCAAATTTTGCATATACAAAAATGATAGCAATAGAATACAGCATTGCTAATACCCCTGTGGCTACAAAAAATTTTGCATCAGAGGAAAAGTCTCCAGCTATTACAAACGAACAGTTTTCTTTATCTGTCGTGAAATTCTTCACAAAAATAAACTGATAGGGATAACTATATTCATCGGAAGCATTACTTCCCAAACATAAATATTTTATATAACCTGAGTATCCGGTAATTGTTGCAAATGCACAAATTGAAAATACCTAAAATGATAAATGCTTTTCAGAGCTGGTAAAATAATTACTTAAATCAGGTAATAAAGTAATAATAAACATAATTTCTTATGTTATCATAAAAGCAAGTAAAACTTACGAAGTGTAAAATCCTCATTACCCCACGGGGCTCTTGAAATACTGACATATTCAAATCCATTTTTCCTGTCAGAAATATATACGAAAAATTAAAATCATTTAAAGGATAATCTTATAATTAAAAGCAAAAACCACTCCCATCAATACCTTAAATTAGCCCAAGAATACTGTGAATGTCAATATCAATATGTCATCATAATTATTAAAATCCACTTTAAATATGTCAGTCAGTCACAATCATAAAACATTTAAGTCTAAAACAATAAAACATAGATTAAGTACGGAGTCTAAAAAGATGTCAGTTGTCAGCTTGGATCATAGAATAGATATATTTCCAGAGAGAACCATATATTTCTTTACACTTTCTTTATGGCTTGCATTATAGACTCGATTAGAGTACAGAGGGTTGCATGGATTCCTCGAAACGGAACGGAACGAAACTCTTGGATGAAACACGGATTTCTTAAGGTGCGTACAGATATGCAACAGAGCACGGTAACGCAATCAGAGCAGTCAGAGTAATAAATAAAGACTGATGTAACGCAACACTCATAGAAAATTTAATATTTAATTTTCTATGCGCAACACCGTCGTGTATCAAGTCTGTTCTGTATGGCACTCCACAACAGTATTTTAATTGATCTGTGCACAAGAGCGTAACAGCGCAACACCGTAACATTCGCGTTTAGTAGTTTAAGTTAAGTCAATCTTCTTCAATTATAGGTTCGATATGGACAATATGGATTGAACGGAAGCGGTTACTCTAAATTTAATTAACATTTACCGATAAAAAGATATTTATTTATCTTGAAGGAGGTTCCAACCTTTGGTGTGAAGATAACACTGACGTAGTTTTCCACATAACACTATACTGCACTCGACGCGCGTTTCGCCAACGAAGATGACGTCATCTGGAGATGATTAAAACCAAACCTATGCTAACACTATATGTCCTATATATTTATACCTATAAACTATTGCTGAGGGTCAGTGAAACGTTGCGACGGCTCAGTGAACCGGGATTTACTAACCAATAAAGCGGGTGTATGGGATTGGCTCTCTGTCACTATTCATACTATTTTTACACTGCAATTTCCAAACTCTCAACTGCATCCAGCTATCTGAAATTTGTTACATTCCAAATTAGTCTTAAATTGCTACTATCTATTTTATAGTTGTTCTGAAACGCATGTTGGGCGACACTAGACTTATCTCTTCTGGCATATGCATAATTATATAGGATACAGCCACAATGCCCACCTTGCAAAAAATTGAGTGAAACTGAATGGGACGGCATAATGTTGCGCGCTGATGATGATGATATGCGGCGATGTTCTGTTGCACTGTTGCACATCAAAACATACGAGACCCTATCACAGCTATGTATAAGCTGTGACCCTATCATCATCGCGTAACAAGATATATGATGCGCGACGGTATTGCATTACGGTGTTCTGTTGCATATCTGTACGCACCTTTAATGTTCATTTTAGGAAATCCGTGGGATGGAAACAAAGAAAATCTTCTACACTACCAACATTAAAAATTAAAATAAGTTGTTGTTGGTAACTTTATGGTGTGCCTGTTCGATAGAAATACTGGGAAAATTTAAATTGCCTAGGTACTTTAGATTTTCTTTTGTAAATGTTGTAAATGTAAAATACGCAAACGGTATTTTATACCATATTTGTGTATGGAACCAGGATAGCCTTGCAAATAAATGAAATAAGTAGTTATTTTTTAATAAATTCGCTAATGGGATACCTATGCCTAATACATATATACCTATATAGGTATATAAATCATCCACAAAATGAATTTATAGCAAAAAGTAGGTATACATGCTTACGCTTACCAAGTTTTCTCTTTATTTGGTCACAGGTGCCAAATAGCTCATCGACGTTGATTTTTTATATGCCTATATAGGTACTTTGCTATATAGACCGATACACCGATATTCTCCTGTGGCAGTGGGAGTATGTACATATTGATGGGTATTATAGGGATTACAATACGTACGGATATTAATTCCCTACAGCTTCGACAAAAGTAAATAAAGATTGATCTTTGAAATAATCCTAATGTCCCAGCCAAATTATATACTTTTATTTTCAATACATAGGTATGTAGGCATGGTGTTCCTCCAATTAATAACAAAACCTATTCTACATATGGTGTTGGCTAATGATCAAACATTTTAAAGTAGGAGACATTTATTTTTAACAGGTATTTGAATACATTTACTTGACGTAAACCACCTCCGTGTTATGCATGCATGTTATGTCGTCTATAATTTTTATTTGGATATTTATATATTTACGCTTATATCATTAGAATTTATTCGTCCACATGCATTTATGAATTACAAATACCTACTTATAAATACAATTTTATTAGTAGGTACCTACTTACACCAAAATTAGTTTAGTCTGAATAAAATTTGAGTATTTTCTTCACGCATTCTAGAATGATATTTAAAACTGCCGCCGAAACTAGAATCGTAGCTTTTGCAGGGAATACTCCAGTGCAGTAGATTCGTGTTTTCTGGTAAATATTGAATCTTTTCAAATAGGATTTTATACCAAGACCTAATAATTTATATAAATCAAAGGATCATAGAAACATCAATCAGAATACAAGTTTCTAGAATATTTAAATGATGTAAGTGTGATATCGATTATAATATAATAGGCCTATGATGGGCTACGCCGTTGAGGTTCCAGTACATTCCAGAAAAGTCGTGAGTGTTCTCGACTATAACCTTTAAATATATAAGGCGAGACTATTGCTACGCGACGGAGTGAGAATTTTGCTACGAAATTGAACAGACGTGTTTCAAGTGTTTTGTGTAATATTTCCTTATTTGAACTTTAACTGCAATTAACATCTGTGTTCATAACTGTTAATAAGTTAAGTGAGTGAGTTGTGAAAATGGGAAAAGATTACTACAGTATTTTAGGATTATCAAAAGGTGCTAGTGATGACGATATCAAAAAGGCATATAGGAAGTTAGCACTAAAATACCACCCCGATAAAAATAAGTCTGCAGGAGCTGAAGAAAGGTTTAAAGAGGTTGCAGAGGCTTATGAAGTGCTATCAGATAAAAAGAAACGTGATATATACGATTCTTACGGAGAGGAAGGTCTAAAAGGGGGTGTCCCTGGAGGAACAGGAACTGGAAATCCAGGAAATTTCTCTTACACGTACCATGGAGATCCAAGAGCCACCTTTGCACAGTTCTTTGGAAATTCGAGTCCATTTTCAGCATTCTTCGACTTTGGCAATAACCGAATGTTTGGATTGCATGATGATGATATGGATGTTGATGATCCCTTTGCATCTGTTGGTGGACCGCAAAGACCTGGGGGACCTGGAGGAGCTTTCCGTAGTCAATCATTCAATTTCCACGGCAGTCCTAACAGAAGCAAAGATAAAATACAAGATCCACCAATTGAACATGATCTCTATGTGTCTCTTGAAGATATAACCAAAGGATGCCAAAAGAAAATGAAAATTAGTAGGAAAGTTCTGCAACCTGATGGAACAACCAAAAAGGAAGATAAAGTTTTAACAATTAATGTAAAACCTGGGTGGAAAGCTGGCACCAAAATTACATTCCAACGAGAAGGTGACCAAGGAAGAAACAAAATTCCTGCTGATATAGTTTTCATTATTAGGGATAAGCCTCATCCTCTATTCAAAAGAGAAGGCAGTGACATAAGATATACAGCTAAAATTTCATTGAAACAAGTAAGTTTTTTTTTAAATAAATTTGGTAATTTAAGTATCTTCCATTTTGATTAAATTTAGGTTTTCAGTAATGTCTATAATTAGATACTATAACTCGGCCTAGTGTGACGTCTGAAAACCTGAAATAACTAAGTTATTTATAGAAAAAATATTTTAAATAAAATGTATAAATTGATATTTTTAGGATCATTGATATTTTCTACATGTATACTAATTATTTTCTGTTTGTTACAGGCTCTTTGTGGATGCACAGTGGAAGTACCTACAATGGCTGGGAAGAAGATACCTTTGTACTACAACCAAGAAATTATAAAACCAACTACTGTTAGGCGCATACAGGGTTATGGCTTACCTCTGCCAAAGGAACCTTCTCGACGTGGAGATCTTATAGTTAATTTTGATATTCAATTCCCTGAGCATCTTTCACAATCAGCAAAGGATATACTTTATGATACCTTACCAAATTAACCCCTTTAAAATCAAGGAATGTATGAATTGTACGTTTTAGTACAAGTGTGTGACTGGTTATGTTAATTTTGTATCTAAGACTATGCTAAATAACTTAATGTAAATAATAAAATTAGCTTATTATGGAAATCTAAGAAGTGTAAAAGGTTTTCAGTAGGGTATATATTAAGTTCACTTGTTATCTATTATTATTCGTAACACTATAATATAGGCAAAATTGGCCAATTGTCTATATTGCAGGGTTACCAATTGTCTGAGTTCATAATTTTATTTGTACAGTAAGTTGTTTCACATATTTGTAAAGATGTTTTTGTAAATTTTTTTTAGTATTTTAAATGTAAAACTGTTAATAAATTATTTTTTTAATTTATATTTGTTGAATTTTTTAGATCCACCCGAACCACTATTTGTTGGAATGTACAATAAATCTTGATAAGAAATAATATAATTAACAGAATATAGGTAGGTACATTAATGAATGGTACTAATTTTTTAAATGATAAAATTTAATGCAGCTACTTGTGTTACTACAAATAAGACTAGAAATTTGTAAAAGTATAAATATAGTTACAAACAGTATATGGGTTTCATTTATTTCCTTTTTAAGTCCAATGCCACCTCATGACCAAATAAGTCTGTGTATCTTTTTAAAGTTAATAAAGGTGGTAAATTATTGTCATTCATTATGGGTTAGAGATATAATCGTTGAATATTCTACTTTATTTGGGCGATTGTTTTGGTTTTAAAAAGTGCATGACCAGTAGCTGCCACTACTTATTTTTCAAAATATATTTATGATGCAATGCAATGTTCAATGATGGAACAGGCAAGAACTTTGCAGTAGCTAAAATGCAATTAGATAAAATACTGCCATAGCATCTGGATAAAAAAGTGATGTCACCAGATGAACAGATGTATGTAATATATTGAATGTACATACGTGCATAAATGTGTAAATAGTCAAAGACTAGACTTCAAGGTCAAAATATAAAAAACAAATATAACCTCCCATAAATGGTCTAAACTTTATTTGTGGATTAATTAAAACAAACTCATGTCAAGGACACTAAGCAAGCAGTGTTATTCCAAAATATATTCTTACTTTAACCAATATGGCTCCAATGTATTGTATCCATGATACAAAGAATTTGTATCATGTAATTCATGTATTGTATCCTCTCCAGTGTCATTCTTAAAGTCTTAAAGGAAGTATGTTCTGTGTCCTTAAAGTAAATTCATTTGTGCTGCAGTGCCGTCTCGTTTGGGGATAAAACAATTAATTTCTATACCAACAATAAAGTATTATGCATATACTTACATATAGTCTTATAAATCTATGGTATTATGCAAATTAAATTTTATCAATTATATCCCAATGGACAATGGACTAATTTATTTCGAAAAAAATAATAGTAAGTAAGAGGAGTATAGGAAAAAATAGTAAAAACAACTTTTCAACAATAAAAACCTTGAGGTAAATTAGGTGTGTGTTTAAGTTTGTCCAGGTTAATAATTTACAATTAGATAGGAATTAAGCATACCGATAATTTCCTACTAATATACCTATTACAAATACAACAATGACACAACATATACATAAGGTGTATAATGATACGTTGACATTAGACATAGACCTGAAACTAATGTATATATATCCTATATACCTATGTAATTGAAATTTTGGCTTCACCCATATGTCACATTTTGTTGATTGGAAATATTAGTCATATTTTACTACTTTCGTTTCTATCAGAAGATCGCATCAACTTGTTTATTTTTAGATTCCTATAAAGTTTTCTGTCACAAATAAATAAATATAGGGTTTGGAGG
Source organism: Pogonocherus hispidulus (assembly GCA_963924545.1). Taxonomy (NCBI): domain Eukaryota; kingdom Metazoa; phylum Arthropoda; class Insecta; order Coleoptera; family Cerambycidae; genus Pogonocherus; species Pogonocherus hispidulus. Next base: position 8,367,099 of record OZ004701.1, read on the forward strand.
GGTTTATATCTATCTAATGCTAAGCTAGAAACTAAACAGCTAAACTAACCAACGTGTAATGTGTTAGAAAAGTTATGCAATGCTAAGATATAGCTATAAATCTCTTTTGTCAGATGGTCTTATAAATACACTTTATTGTACATATTTCCCTTATTATCAGAGATAGACCGATCAAATCTTATAGCACTGGGATATATTGGGATCCTGGAAACCATAAGGAAATTTAAATTAGAAAGAAGTTACACAATTTTATGCTGAATCAGATGTCTGAACGTTATCTGATATATATGCACCCGTTCGTGAGTTATCGGAGAAAAAATTGATGATTTACAAAATGCTAAATATTTCCACTATAAAGATAAAAGCTTCAAATTAAATACTTATAAAGATAAAAGCTTCAAATTTACGACTTAAACATTATTGATATTGGTGAGTCCAAAAATTCGATTAGATTTTCTCCAAGCACTCTTGATTTTGATAAGCGAGTCAACTTTTTTATTTCTTATGGACGCCGCATTGGATTTTGATATCATCATATGAAGTGCTTTATTCTCTTTATAACAATGTATTATATGCCATATTAAAATTTGAAAGTAGGAGAAATCAATAAATAATGTACCTACATTTTATAGTTGGCCGTGGAAACAAATATTATATATTAAACAAAATTATCAGAAAACTCCAATCGTTAATACATTAAGTATAAATTTTGTATTTTCTAGGATATGTACACACATGCTACCTAACTCATTAATAATATTTTGTTTCCACGGCCAACTATAAAATGTACATTATTTGTTTATTTCCTATTTTCAAAATTTTAATCTGCCATATAATAGATCGTTGTAAAGAGAATAAAATGCTTCATCTGATGATATAAAAATCCAACATGGCGTTCATAAGAAATAAAAAAGTTGACCATCGCATCTGAAAATCTAGAGTGCTTGGAGAAAATCTGACTGAATTTTTGGACCCGACATTATCAATAATGTATAAGTTTCAAATTTGAACTTTTTATCTTTCTTTATAGTGGAGACATTTAGCATTTATAAATAGTCAGTTTTTCTTTTTTCTCCGATAACTCACGAACGGGTGCACATATGGCAGATACCTGCATGTGCAACTTTTTTCTAATTTAACCCACCCTGTATCTCTTACCGTTTCCGAGATCCCAATGGTGGCCAAAATTAAATGTAACACCGTGTATAAGGTATATAAGAAAGGTTATATCTTTTTTTTTTTGTAGGAACAAAAATAATAAAATACTATTTTCAATCTGCTGAATGTCACATCATATAGAGATCCATGGTCGATCAGTTAAATATAGTCGTACAAATTTTAGTTGTTCATCACATTGTCATGCTAAGATAGCTACAATCTCTTTTGTCAGATGCTCTCATAGTACACTTTATTGGACATATCTCCCTTATTATTAGAGATAAACCCAACAAATCTTATAGCACTGTATTTATAATGAGAGAAATCTTATTGCTAGTAAAAGGTTATCCCTTATGGTATACAAATCATTTAGAAAAACTTACACTTCTGCAGAAAATCAATAAAAGGTTACACTCCTTTTTATAAACGGCTGTATTCCGTTACAGAAACATTTCATTTTAAATAAATTTCTCCATTATTCTCCTACTAAATGGTTGTTAGTTACAATATGTTGTTCCTGGTCACACTTACGACTTATGAAAATATAGTAATATACTACTCTCCCTCCCACACAAATCTCTGACTTCCAAGCTTATCATTGCGATAAGTACGAGGGATACATATATTATTATATGGTGGGAACGAAAATTTCAATGATGTATTTAAATTAATTTCAGCATCTAGTGTCAACTCATGGTTACACACCCAGTATATAATGTAATAATTATTATGCATTGCAGCAAAGAATAATTATATTGCGGATATTTTGTCTAATAATATTTAAATAATAATTTGAGGTTTTTTAGTTTTTGTTATTTAAATCAGCATATTTCCATGAACAATCTACTGATTAATGCCAGGCAATACCAGTCCCGAATCAGGAAATTTTGCCAATCCCCCACTTTTTCGTGAGGTGACAACCTCTTACTCGCCTATCATCACATGCACAAAGGACCTCTAGCTTTACATCCCATCTAAGTGGCAGAGCATCTTCTACACAAATGTCGCCTAAGTATGTATAGCTTCTATGACGTCACATACAGATTGATTTTGTTATTTTGAACATGAGTATTTGTTTATGAAACCTAATCTATAATTTAGATAATTAAACTGCTCCCAACAATATAAAAATATTTTGGTGTTGAGAATTTCAAGTGGTAAAAATTAAAAATTTACGTAAGCAGTAAACAATCACGAAAATGTCAAATGTAGGTACTCTAGTTCAGAGTAATTTATTACTCTCATTACTCTAGTAAAAAATATACAGGGCGCCCTATTTCTTGACCCGTTGCATGGGTAACTTTTTTATTAGTAGAGATACAAAAACGCTTAAATGAGCAAATTAGTGCAGTTTCGTATTAGTAATTCTACGGTAAGGCGAAAAATTATATACGGGGGAAGGTTGAAAAGTTATTGACAAAAAACGAAAAATCCAACTTTTCTATTATCCCTCGTAGCTCGTTCATTTGAAGAGTTAGAGAAAAATGCTTCACGTTTTTTGCAGTATTTTTCATGTAAAATGACATGCTATGTATGTCGCTACTTATATATAATATATGTTGCTACTTTTTATATATCTCTTAAAATGGTTGAGAATCACAGTAAAATATATTTTTTTTAAATGTAATGGATAGGTTGGCTGTGACATTAACCGAAAGTCCCCTTTTTTCTCTTTCAGATGATATAACACAGTCCATATTTTATCCTTACAAAAGTAATAATAATCGTTGTTTTTAAAGAAAGTTTAAAGTAAGAGGAGCTGTCACATAAACTTTATCTTTCAATAACCCCCAAAGAAAGAAATCTAAGGGGGTCAAATCAGGTGTTCGTGCTGGCCAGTCGATATCCATTCTATTTCCTATAACATTATCAAACTGTTCATGTGAATATTGTTTTACCTCGCGAGAATTATGCGCAGGTGCTCCATCGTGTTGGAAGTATTTAAGATTTCTAAAAATATGAAGTGGTAATTCATTTAAATATTCCTCTGTTAGAGTATTCCTTAGAAAATGAAGGTAATTATTCGCATTCAAATTATCTTCGTAAAAATATGGGCCAATAATTTTGCCACAAAAAATTCCACACCACACATTTATCCCAAATTGACGTTGATTTCTTCTTTCAGAAACAAGATGTGGATTTTCTCGGCACCACATTATGTTATTATGGCGGTTAAAAATACCATTGTTGGTAAATCTACTTTCATCACTGAATAAAATCTTTTTCCAGAAGTCTAGATCCTCTTCGCATTTTGAAATGTACCATCGACAAAATGTCATCCTTCTTTGATTATCAGCTGGATATAAAGTATTGCATATGGAATAATGATAAGGCTTTAAATTGTTACCTTTTAAAATAGCTCTTACAGTTTCCTTGGAAGTGTTGCAGTGATGTGCAATTTCTGCAGTTGAAGAATCAGGTTTAAAATTTACATAAGCCAAAACATTTACTTCAGTGTCTTCATTGAAGTTTCTTTCATCCTTAGGCTTTGAAAAAGAACCGTATAATCGTATATTATTTTCCAGCTGTCTAAATATTCTATGATGGGGTTGTCTTCGTTCCATGTAAGTTTAAAAATAAAGATTCGCTGCAGCTTGTGCATATCGATTTTGGTTATAATAACAAAATAGCATATCATTTTTCTCTTCGTTGGTGTACATATTTGCAACACTATTATTTTGTATGCAGTATTAATAATAAACAATAAACTACTTAACAAAAACTAAAAATGTCACTTATGATCTGTCAATAATTAAATGCTAACTAGACGTTTTTAAAAATATCAGGAATCTTATTTTTTGTTTTATTTCCATAGCATTCTTGATGTGACAATAAACTTTCTTTAAAAACAACGATTATTATTACTTTTGTAAGGATAAAATATGGACTATGTTATATCATCTGAAAGAGAAAAAAGGGGACTTTCGGTTAATGTCACAGCCACCTATCCATTACATTTAAAAAAAATATATTTTACTGTGATTCTCAACCATTTTAAGAGATATATAAAAAGTAGCAAGTGCATGTCATTTTACATGAAAAATACTGCAAAAAACATGTGAAGCATTTTTCTGGAACTCTTCAAATGAACGAGCTACGAGGGATAATAGAAAAGTTGGATTTTTCGTTTTTTGTCAATAACTTTTCAACCTTCCCCCGTATATAATTTTTCGCCTTACCGTAGAATTACTAATACGAAACTGCACTAATTTGCTCATTTAAGCGTTTTTGTATCTCTACTAATAAAAAAGTTACCCATGCAACGGGTCAAGAAATAGGGCGCCCTGTATAGGAGTAATACAGGGTGTCCCAGTGTGAGCGTACAAAAATTTACCAGAGGGTAGAGCAGACCAAAATAAGAATAAAATTCTTATAAAAAAAATTTCTCTGATGCACGCCTAACGAGTTACAGGGTGTTATTTTGGAGAAAAAAAAAACAATTTTCCGCAATAACTTAAAAACCGTTTCGTAGATTTAGGTAATTTTCGGGTGACGTGTATATCTATTAAAGGTCATTAAAACTACATGGTGTTTGTTTAATTCTGACACCTGTGGTGGCCTAAGCCTACTCTTCCTTATGATTTTGTCTTCATAACTTTTACATATCCTACTTTTTCGTGGATTAACTAACTTTTCCTTAATCGTCTATCAATTCTGAACAAAAAAGGTGCCCTTGTTACATAGCTCTAAAATCAACCATTTTCGAGTAAATTGAGTGTAAAGCACCGATTACATTCTTTATGCAGTAAAATACATGCAAAGGAAGTCATAAGAAAGAGTATGCCTAGGCAACCACAGGTGTCAGAGTTAAACAAACACCATGTAGATGTTTAGATAGACACGTCTCCCAAAAATTACCTAACGTTTTTTAAGTTACTGCGGAATTTTTTTTTTTTTCAAAATAACACCCTGTAACTCGTTAGGCGTGCATCAGAGAAATTTTTTTTATAAGAGTTTTATTCTTATTTTGGTCTGGTCCACCCCCTCGTAAATTTTTGTACGCTCACACTGGGACACCCTGTATATATATATTTAATTATTTAAATTTAATATTTAATATTTAACTGAATATTATTAATATAACAAAAATAAGTTATTTTCTTTAACAAACACAAAAAGATAAAAATAAATAGTGTTCCCAAAATCAGATCGGTGCATTTCAACTTTTAAGAAAGCAGCTTTATATTTACGTTAGCCAGTTTAATGTATCGTATTATTTGATTTCCTATACTGTCTCTAACGATTGGAATTTAAGATTTAGGTAATTTATTGTAAACACATTGAAAATAACACATAACTAAATTAAACTTGAAAATTGGGGTTAGAAATGTTTAAATTGACAAGATTGGCATTTATAATCAAATACGGTCATTATTGACCAAAACCGATTTATGTTCTGACCGGTCAGTGACCAAATGACGGTCATTAATGACCACTCACAACTCTAAAAAAAAACATATACCTACCTAGGCAAAACAGATCTTGGGTACTGCTGTCTTCTACTGAATAGTGATAAGGAGTCATAAACACTGATATAAATATCTATCTGCTATAAATTGCAGATGTTTGAATAAACTTACATAGATATCAACATGTATTTTGAAAGTAATTTATAATTTAAAGATAAAAAATAGATACCTTTAAAATGTTATCAGTGAAAATATTTAATATTCTGAACAAATAATGCATGAGTAAGTTTATCATACGTCAGTGGTTATCAAACTTTTTTGGTTTTCCATGTCCAAACATTCTGGGGAAACTCTGAATCACTGCACCAAAAAAACTATTAACACCTTGTCTTCACGGAGTCCTCAAGAAGCTGTCCTCTCTAAAAATCAGAGATCCAAAAATATATATTAAGAAAAAAGAGCGTATGACACATTTTCTTGAAGTAATTTATCTGTATTTTTTGTTTGGTAAAGACAAAAGACAAACTAAAAAGATATATTTAAAGCCATAGAGCAATCTGGTCAGAACACGCACCTGATAACAAAAATCACAATAAAATAAAAAAAAATATATTTTTTAAATAAAAAAGCCAACTAATATCTTCCATTTTATTACAATTTTGTGATTTTGGCTGGTCTCGAGCTACTCATAAATACATCTCTAGATAAGAGTGAATCGAGAATATATTGCAGTTCGTCCTAAACTACTTTATCAATTCAGTACGGCGGTATAGTATCAGCGTAAATAATCGGAAAGTAGGGACACTAAGTTGCATGTAGATGTGGTAAATCTGAATGACATCCATAAATATTGCTTTTTAGAGAAATAGACCATCGAAAAATCTTAGTATCTTTGTTAGTATGGCAAGATTCATAAACATAATAAACGTAATTTGATATGCTATCTTGTACTGAATCTGATCTTGTATCTTATTTGCTATGCAGTGCACCAATTTGTACAAAATAACCGGATTAATAAATTTTGATATTTTTATTGTTCTTTAAAATATTATTTACAACTTTTAAATTATGACAATGTCGGCAACCACTGAAGTATTAGAGAAGTGGCCTTCACATTATATTTTTTCATGCAAAAATGGGATCATTAATTAATACATATATTAAAAGTATAATGTATACAAAAGTATTTATTGACAAAAATCAAAACAATTACTTAATTCAATTATTAAAATAACACAAATATAAAAAATAAAAGGTACTTCTAAAATTTACCATCTATTTAAATGTTAACAGTTTTAAAAAGTTTCGTAAATAATTATGACTTTATGACTCAAATATAATTTGCTTAAATAAAGTATAAAGTAGGAATTTGAAGACTATAAAAATCTAACAAAACACTGACAATTAGATTTGTTACTACATGATAAATATTATTAATCTATATATACTCACGAAAAATGAAAAAATATATTATGTATATAAAATGACCCTAAATTTTTCACAATTTTTATAACAAAATTCACTATTTTGGCTCTATACGTTACAGTAAAATTTTCAATTCGTATAGTTAGAGCAAAAAACTGTATTAGTTGAAAATGTTTTGCTCTAAAATCAATTAACTTGCATCCGAATAATAAAACTGGGATTTAAAAAAGAGAGAAGCATATTATATAAAAACAAAAACACATTCTATATTATACACAAGTAAATAACAAATGAAAAATAAATCAAAATCACATCAAATAGAAAGAATTGTAAATGGTATGAAAATACATGTTCATAATTTAAAAAAAAATATATATTAATAGGTACATGATATGACAATGTAATATTAACCAAGTGACACCAAATCTAATACCACCTAATAAAAAAATGTAACATTCATAAAACACAGGTATGGGATCTCCAGTCATTTCAAAACACAAGACGAGGACTATTGTCATTATTTAAAAAATAAAGTAAATATTTTAGACATGATATTACCATTAAAATTGTTTTTATCAAGTCTTTGTGTCCAGAAACAACAATCGACAAAACCTAGAAGTCCCAACCAATCACTGATAACGTTAGTGAATTTTTGTAACACTGATAGCTTTCGCTTAATAAAGTAGTATACCTTAATAAAAGTTTTTCAGAACATAATTTAGCAAATGAAAACACATCCAATGCATTGCGGGGTCACTTACCGTTCACTTTTAAATTCCGTTTCACTCAATATCTAATGATTTATACAAGCATAATAATTAATTGCACCTAATGTTGCTGTAGTTTTCATTGTCAACAACTCTAAAAGGAATCTTACAATACAATATGGGGGGAAGGAGGGTGACATCCCACTTTAAAGAAGTACTTACCGATAAACATAAATTTTTAGAAAATTAAAAAATACAGATCTTTCCGAAATATGGCAAATAGTTATTATTAAATTCTATGGGCACACCAAATATTTTGCCACTATTCTATATAATAATTTGTAGGTTATAAAATATTTACTTCACTGTTTTTCAATTACAAAATTAAGGTTAGTTCCCTAATTATAGTCTAGGGACTTCTATCAACCATTTTAGCCCTATAAAAATAGTTTAACAATCAACTTTTCAAAGATTAAATAAACTGCAGAATTATTGATGTACCTAAAAATTTGCATGGTTCTTTCCTTCGATTAACAAGTAAAAACTGTAACTATAATCTCTAGGGGTCAATATGGGTCTGATGAAGAAAATTATTATAAAAACACAAGTAATCCCAATAACAGGAATATATGCATTATTTAAATATTTACAAAAATTATAAAACACTTGACTATGGTCCCAGAGAGTCCCATCTATGAAACTGAATGAATTGCAGTATGAATTGAGACAGACGAAACACAATATATAAATTTACCCAACCCTAGGGACTGTTAGGGTTCTAATCATGATACGGCCAGACCCTAGGGGGTTACCATAGCTGTAAACATTTTGTATAGTTTCATACTTAAAATTTATGTTTATAGGTCCTTCAAAATCATTTTTCATAATTTACGTTTTATACTTAATAGATTTCAACATGATTTGGTATTATATACAATGACATAATTTAAATGAAGATAAATAAAGTTTTAGACAAATAATATACATAGAGTGATACAATAAAAATATTTTACAATCCTTATGTTTAAATTATCACAACTGAACTGTGTACATCTCTATTTCCTAAAATACTTCTTCAAGTGTCCATTGTACAAAATGCAATGAACATGTGACTAACGGTTTGCACTATGAAATGTCTTTTGAAGTGGAAGGCTGGGTTGAATCGGGAGATCTTGGGCTACTTGAACGACTGTCATTCAAGTTTTCATATGTAGTGGTTCTTGAACAAGTTATACAAATGTAATCTTCGTCTTCATTTATATCTTCTGCTGATAATCCAACACAAGCCATGTGAAACCACTGTTCACATCCACCATCACACTGTACCCAGTCCACATTCTGTCCTGTAGGTTTTTGGCAGCCATTTGCGGCACAAGCCTCATCATCATCATCACTATCTGACGGAGCAGAGGTGGATTGGCAGTGTCGCATTCTTCGTTTACCCCTTTTTTTCTGGGTAATTTCTTTATTGTCCTTTATTTTACGCCCGCGTATCTTTTTTTCTCCTTCCACTTTCGCCACTTTTACTCCTTTTTTGGCCGATTCTATTTCTTCAGAAAGACGTTTTCGTCCTCTCTTTTTGGGAGAACTTTTCATGTGTGCCTGGAAAAGAGTATAAGTCTACAATGTTAAGACAGCCAGCCATGCATAAGGTGATAACTGAAAATATAATTATGTCCAAAGTATATGAGTGCATGCAAAACAGTTATGTAAAAAAGAAACTGAAGAAAATGAAAAATAATCCAAAAATACTTGATAGATATTTGCATTTATCATTACAGAATAAATTTAAGTATTCATAACATCAGGTTAAGGTTCCTGTTCTGCTTAAAAAATTTCAAATTTTTGTCATTACTACCGTTTCATCAAAAATTATTGAAGATAAAAGACGGATACAATAATAAAACTGAGTTGGCAAGCATATGTGTACACATTTTTAACATTAATCAAAATAGTATACTTTGGATAGTTATGTAAAATATATTATTGGCTTTACATGTATTATACAATATAGTATAATTAATATTTAATTAAATAATCGGTTTCCAAATTGAATGTGTTATTTGTGAGAAAATCTGAATAACTTTAAAGCTAAAAAACCAATAAACTTACAGATCTCACACCTAAAATAAGATGTGCCTAATCATATTTCTATAGGACATCTACATATACTCGAATAAAGTATCATCTTAATGTATATTCTTGAAGAACAATGTATATTCTTAATGTATATTCATTTTCCTTTCAAAATCTCCCCGTAATGTAATCCAGCAAGCAAGCTATTAAAGCAAGTAAATTACCATAATTAAAATATTGGTTAAATGATTCTATTTTGTCACTAGTACTTCATTAAATATAAGTAATATTTCCTTAAACTAAAAAAAAATATTAATAAGATGTTCACTATGTGCTTTAAAGTGTGAAAAACTATTTTTATCTTTATTTTTCATCCTGTTTTTTTTACCTAAACATATACTCTTCCTCTTACTTTACTTTAGTCCTTTAGTCTACTTTTCCTAAAAAAATATGCAACCAATGTTTCGACGGAAAGACCCATATGTCGTATGCATGCTTGCGCTCCTGGTAATCTTTATATACATATAAACAAAAAAATAATCAAACAATCACATATAATCATATACTTAAATAATTTTTTGTAAAATGTACTTATTTATATTGAGCTAAAAAAGCTGTTATATTAATTAAATCATATAAAATTAACCAACATTTAATTATTCTAAAATATTAATATAACCAGTAATTTTTTAATGTTATAAAATTAGATTACGGAAATTTCAGATGGATGTAGGCATTTCTGAATATTAGTAAAACTTATTTTCTTAGTGTTATTTAGTTATTTTCTATTAGTGTTAACAATAGTTCACAAATAAAGCTAAATACCAGAGACCCTGGGAATGTGGATTTCATTGTATTCATTTTGAATCTTTTCCAAATTTAAATATAACTTAAAATATGTAAAATCTTTTTGACAGACTTACCCGCCTCAGATCCATGGTGTTTCAACACTGTATCTGTCAATCTAACACTACCGTGTTCAGAAACAACTAACACAAAGAATTTAGGAATGATATAAAACAATATTATAGCACGATACCTCTGTTCCTAATGCAAAGCATAAAATAAGTGCATATGTATATATTTCTTGTTTATATAAACAAATTGGGACCTTATCTTCACCTGTACATCTATCTCACTTAGCGTCAAGTTATATCTACATTCAATGTGAAGAAGTGCACAATGCACCTACTTTGAGTGTGTAGTTGTTAGTGATTGCATTTTATATATAGCTACAAATGCTAGTATATGGCGTTGTTCAAGAGTAAGATGGCTGCTGCTTTATAAACAAAAATTTTGATCATTTTAATATTCTATGCTTTATTGTCTTACGTATCTACACTTAATAGAATTATTTATATTATTTATAACATAGATACTGAAATTTGCTGTAATTCAATGTACTATTATAATCATAATAAATATAAACTATGGCAAAATTGATACAATCTTTAAGTTAACTTACAGCAGCCATTTTAAATTTAAAAGTTAACAGCAGCAAAATTTTTAACTACTCTACTACTAGTACTAGTATGTGAAAATATTTGAAGTTAGTAATAACAGACACCTATACAATGTAAATGATTGCAATGTACCTGAGTCCAATGTATACTCAGTAAGTACTGATTATAGTATGCAGTACTGAATATAGTACTGAAACAAGGACGTTTTGTACGTACAGACCTCTTCTGCAGATACAAAAAGTGTGTCCTTCACAGGGATCTAAACTTTTCTGCACCAAAATTAATTCAAGAAAACTATTTCTCCACTACCCCGCAAAATTAATACATCACCAAAAATTTAAGATAAGGTTGAGTTTTTTCTCTGAATCATGGATCTGATTCACTTAAATATAGGTCGAACTATAATTTTTTTTAATCAAAATTCAGTTCTTAGAATTACTTTTGAACTATGACCTATCTTACTAGAGCAATAATGTGTATTTCAGTTTTATGAATATATTGAAAAACTGAAAACAGAAGCAGTAAGCTATTAAAGGCCTTAAGTTAAAAGTAAATGTTAAAATTTACAATAAGCCGATATGTTCCATACTAGACATTTCGCTTTCAAAGTTTTTCTGTTTTACAAAGTTTTAGCGGTTTCTTGTTCACGATTTCTCTGTTAAAATATAATTGATAGTCATATTATATTTAAGATTATGATCATTTTGCTAGACAATCTGTTTTCTGGGACTCAAACAAAAATAATAACAACTGCCAAGATGAAAGAGTGTCAAAAGAATTTACAAACCATTGTTCCTGGTATGAGAAAAAACACAGTCTTTCAGGCTAACATCAAATGCTTTAAGTTTTAAAACCTACTCATTTTCCTCCACGTTTTTTTTACAATCATGAGTGCTCGCACTGATAATTGGAATCTGCAATCCCATTAACCCTTACAGAATTAAACTAACACAGACAAAATTACATGCTCGATTTTTATGCTAGTCGTCATTGGAATGTCATTATTAGAAGTATAAAAAGAAAGATATCTGTTAATTTCTATGGCATTAAATTTAGTGCAAGTTTTTAAAAATATTTGTAAAATAATAGTCATTAAAACCGCCAATTAAAAGGTGTCACCTTTTAATTCAGTCAAAATCAACTTATCTTAATTTCTAGTGAATTATTAATTTTTCAGGACAGACTAAGTACTTATAATGACTAATCTGCAAAGTTAACAAAAAACATTAAATTCTCTGTAATTTTTTAGACAACATGGATTGACCCTTTTACGTTAAATAACAAAACACAATTTTTACTAATGCCGAAACATCATGTACAGAGTATCAGATTAAACATTTTTTTCGATAATCCAATAAATTTGAACAATAATTACAACTTTTTTTCAAATAATTGAAAAGAAAACTTACAACAAACTCTTTTTCAAATGCAATCCTCTGGTTTATAGAAATATACAATAGATAACTGAATGCATCAAATTCTTCTGTAAATAAACAATTCACAGCTTATCTTTGCCTTCTTGTAAACAAGCTAGTTGTTGAAATTTACAGTATCGGAAGTTTGAAAATGTTTTTATTAGAGATTATTTTATGTTACTTTGTAAGTGCATTATAACATAATTATTACTTACAACTGTTACCATCTGTACACTGGATATAGAATATTTGAGTATAATATAAACTAATTTTAATATTATCCTTCCAGAAAATTGATCCTCTGTTTATCCTGGTTTAATATTTAATTGTGTTAATTTGTACCAATCATTTTTCTAATATATAAGCTAGAAT